>OX493398.1:32500-1249138 GCA_950371165.1 Lacanobia oleracea
TGAAAGCCGCCTCAGTGGGTGGGTCTTGCCGAGCCGAGTACGAAAAGCCCAAACACAAGGTCTTTTGAGCCAGTGGTTGCGGAGATATCACGAAAAACCACTTTTTCGGACGCCATATTAGGAAAAAACCGAGTTTTTCAAATCGGGATATCTCCGGGACCCCTTGGTGCAACTGCACCGTGTTTGGTATCATCGGAAAGGTCTCGGGGAGAGCTATCCGCTGGTGGCGGTTTGAAGACTCTACGTAGAGCCAAACTGGTTTTGGCTCTACATTGACAGTTTTTGACCCCTGAAACAAAATTTTTTCTTTATTTTTGAGGCTAGACCCGTTCTTTTGAACGCGAAGGCTGACCGCACCAGATTTTTACGATCTGGGTGCACACCTGACGTAATTTTATTATACATTTTTATTTTGACCTCATTTTTACATCTTTTTATTTTTATTTTTTATTTTCTTTTGACCTTTTTACATTTTTGACGCCTACCATGATCGGATTTCGGACCCCTATTAAAAGGGCGGGTGATGGGGAGAAATCGCCATCGAAACCGACTACGTCGCCGCCAAACGTCAGACGCAGTGTTGGGGAGTGGGAGGCCGCTAAGCCCGCCAACACAACTCCCCCCGTAGGAGCCAAGACGGTGACGGCTGGCCCCTCAAGGGAAGTGCAGAAACCAGCACTGCAGGAGACTAAAACCCTTCAGACGCGCTCCAAACTAGTGGAGGTTAACTCGCCGCCAAAAACCCAGTATGCGGACCGGTCGACGGAGGCAAGGGCCTGCCTAAACAAGGCGAAGCTGCTACTCAGCTCGTCAAGGAACACCAAGACCGAAATAAAAAATGGCATAACTGAGGCGCTTGACCGGATGTTTCAGCTGGTCAAGGAGGCGGAAAGGGTTAGTAAGGCGGGGGTCTCGGGAGTGAAGAAAACGAGTTTGCAACCCGAAGCTCCAGCGGCAGACGTCACCTTTCTGTGCCCATCCGACAAAAGCCTAGCAGCCCAAATCCGCATCCACTCCGAACTACTAGACACCAACAGCAGAAAGATGGAGGAGTTAAAAGTAGCTATAGAACAGCATAAAGAGAAATTGGACAATGCCAATGCCAATGCCGCAACGTACGCGAGTGTGACGGCGACTTACAGCGCAAAAACCAACCCATTGCGGAGCACGCTGCACTCCATCGTCGTCACCTCAAAGGACGATGCGGACTCAGGAGACGTAGTGCTTGGCAAAATCAGAGAAGCTGTTGATGCTAAAGAGGGCTGGGTTAAGGTGGAAAGGGTGAGGAAGGCAAAGGACAAGAAGGTGATAATGGGCTTCCAGACGACCGAAGAGAGGGATAAGGTCAAGAACAAATTGACAAAAGATAGGCAGGACCTCGGTGTCGAGGAGGTGAAAAACAAGGATCCCTTACTGATCCTCAGAAGCGTCCTCTCAGTTAACTCTGACGAGGACATTCTTAAGGCTTTGAGGAACCAGAATAAGGATGTTTTTCGCAACCTCGACAAAGAGGAGGACAGAGTGGTAGTGAAATTCCGAAGACGTACAAGGAACGCCCACACAAACCACGTCGTGATCAGCGTCTCGCCCACAATCTGGACGAGGGCGACAGAGGTTGGGTACGTGCACTTGGACCTTCAGCGCGTAAGGGTTGAAGACCAAACACCCTTGGTGCAGTGTACGCGCTGTCTGGGCTACGGGCATGGCAGGCGCTTCTGCCAGGAGCCAGCTGACTTATGCAGTCATTGCGGCGGCCCACACTTGAGGTCCGAATGTGCCGACTTTGTAACGGGTGAGCTGCCTAAGTGCCGGAATTGCGCTAGAGCTGGGCTCGGGGACGCTGGCCACAATGCTTTTAGCACAGAGTGTCCAACACGCCGCAAGTGGGATGAAATAGCCAGAGCTACGGTGGCGTATTGCTAAGGGCACCCAGGAAGCCAACCCAAAGCCCTACAAACTGGTACAGGCTAACCTCCAGCGGAAAAAACTGGCGACGAATGAACTTCTCATTGAGGCAAATAAGCGTGGGGTTGCCATTGCTCTCCTTCAGGAGCCATACGTAGGGGGTGCTAAAGTGATGAGGAGCCATAAGGGTGTGCGGATCTTCCAGAGCACTGATATAGGAGACGGGACGGTTAAGGCCGCAATAGCGGTCTTTGATCAAGACCTTATAGTCGACCAATACCCAAAACTCACCACGAACAACATCACCGTGGTGGGGATCCGAACCAGTGCCTGGAGGATCACGCTGGTCTCATTTTATTTTGAGCCGGACCAGCCCATCGGACCGTATCTAGAGCACCTCAAACTCATCAAGGAAGCAGTTGGCTCACGGATGTTGGTTCTTGGAGGAGATGCAAACGCTAAAAGTACCTGGTGGGGAAGCCTGGCCATCGACCGCAGAGGTGAGGAAGTTTCCGGAGCTTTTGACGAGCTGGACCTGAACATACTCAACAGAGGGGAAATTCCGACCTTCGACACGATCAGAGGGGGGATCCGCTACTGCAGCCATGTGGATGTAACGGCATGCTCCACAGAGATGTTGGACCTGGTGGATAACTGGAGGGTTGACGAGGGCCTGACGAGCTCGGATCACAACGGCATTGTTTTTAATATAAACCTTAAAAGATCTAAGGGCATCCGAATCCACAGAACTACCAGAGTATATAATACGAAAAAAGCAAATTGGTCCGAGTTTCGTGAGAAATTCGGCCAATTAATGCAAGACAATAAAATAACTAAAACAAATGTAGAAAATTTGAATACAGCTGACCAGCTGAATGAAATGACCAACAAATATACTCTGGTAGTAAAGGACGCCTGTGCCTCATCGATGCCCTTAAAGCAGACAAACGAGGTGTTAACTTTGCCGTGGTGGTCCGAGAAACTCGAGAGGATGAAGAAGGGAGTCGCCACCAGAAAACGCCGAATCAGGAACGCTTGCCCATCCCGAAGGTCGAAGGTCGTTGATGATTACCTGAAACATAAAGTTGAGTATGAGGCGGAAGCAGCCAGGGACCAGATCGAGAGCTGGAAGAATTTCTGCGCAAGGCAGGACAAAGAGGGGCTTTGGGAAGGCATATACCGGGTCATAGGAAGGACTAAGGGAAGAGGTGAGGATCAGCCGCTGACGAGAGACGGGGAGGTACTGGACGCGAAGGGTTCAGTTGAACTGCTTGCGAAAACTTTTTACCCGGAAGACCTTTCAAGCACTGACAGCACCTGCCATCGCCTTATCAGAGAAAAGGCCGGCATTGTGAATGCTGGAGAGCATGATGATTCATGCGATCCACCATTCGCGATGGCCGAGTTGATGGCAGCATGCGAGTCGTTCAGCGCCAAAAAAGCGCCAGGAGCGGACGGTCTCACCGCCGACATTTGTCGCCAGGCCATCAGAAGTGCCCCTGAGGTGGCCTTGGCTCTCCTAAACGGCTGCCTGAGAACACACCTCTTCCCTGACATCTGGAAACAGGCAACAGTCATCATCCTAAAGAAGCCCGGCAAAACCGACTACAGCTCCCCAAAAGCGTACAGACCAATTGGCCTCTTACCCATCCTCGGTAAAATATACGAGAAGATGTTGGTGGCCCGCCTCAAGTTCCATCTAATTCCAAGGATGAGTACTCGCCAGTATGGCTTCATGCCCCAGAAGAGCACCGAGGACTCCCTCTATGCCCTAATGCAACACATCCGTAGCAAGCTCGAGCTAAAGAAAATAGTAGTCTTGGTATCATTGGACATAGAGGGAGCCTTCGACAGCGCCTGGTGGCCGGCCATAAGAGTCCGTCTGGCTGAGGAAAAGTGTCCGATCGGCTTGAGGAGGGTCATCGACAGCTACCTCGAAAACCGCAGAGTCAGGGTCAGGTACGCTGGCGAGGAGTACTGTAGAGCCACAAGCAAGGGCTGTGTCCAGGGGTCCATTGGGGGACCGATTTTGTGGAACCTGTTGCTGGACCCGCTCTTAAAGAGCCTGGAAGCTAGGGAGGACTATTGCCAGGCATTCGCAGACGACGTTGTGTTGATTTTCGATGGTGACGCGGCGTTGGAGATCGAGGGACGTGCGAATGCCGCTCTCGGGCATGTCCAGGCGTGGGGAGTACAAAACAAACTTAAATTTGCTCCACATAAAACCAATGCTATGGTTATTACAAGGAAGTTAAAATATGACACCCCGCGCCTGAGCATGGGCGGGATCGGCGTTGCCATGTCCAACGAGATCAAACTCCTGGGTGTCACTATCGACAAACAACTGACATTCAACGCACACGTCGCTAACGTCTGTAGAAGGGCAATAGGGATCCATAAACAGCTGACTAGGGCTGCAAAGACCAGTTGGGGTCTTCACCCTGAAGTCATTCGAACAATATATGTGGCCACCGTGGAACCGGTTGTCCTGTACGCCGCCAGCGTGTGGGCCCCGGCCGTCGGGAAACTGGGAGTGATGAAGCAGTTGGGAGCTGTTCAGCGCGGTATTGCGCAGAAACTGTGCAAGGCATACAGGACGGTCTCCCTAAACGCCGCGTTAGTGCTGGCTGGGATACTACCTCTCGACCTTCGCGTTCGCGAAGCGGCATCGTTATACGAGGCAAGGAGGGGTGTGCCCCAGCCAGCACTCTGTGGTAGGACGGTCGAGCAACCTGCCTCGGCGATGGAGGCCCCACACCCTGCGGAGCGCGCTGAGCTGAAGGTCATAAACCTGGTAAACCAAGAGCAACTTGATGCTCGGAACGAGCTCGAAGTTCGCGTATTCACGGATGGGAGCAAGATTGGGGGCAAGGTCGGGGCGGCACTGTCCATGTGGAGCGGTGACGCCGAAACCAAGGCCCTCAAGCTTGCTCTACCGGATTACGCCACGGTTTACCAGGCCGAGCTTCTAGCGATATGCGTCGCTACCAGGGAAATGCTGAGGCACAGAGCGCAATCGTTTGGAATCTTCAGCGACTCCATGGCGGCTCTCCAAACCATCCAAAACCACAGCAGATACCATCCTCTGGCGGTCGAGACTAGGTCAAACCTTAGGTCCCTGACTGCCCAAGGCAAGGCTGTCACCTTGTTTTGGATCAAGGCGCATGTGGGGTTGGCTGGTAATGAGAGGGCCGACGAGTTAGCCAAAAGTGCCGCTGAAGGTTCCAAACGCAAGCCTGACTATGATCTGTGTCCGGTCTCGCACGTCAAGCGGTGCATTCGTACGGCAACGCTTGACGTGTGGAACCACAGATACAGATCTGGAGAGACTGCTTCAGGAACGAAGTTGTTCTTCCCTGACGCGGTGGCGGCCTACAGAACAATCAGGAAATGCAAACTGAACAGCACATTGACTCAAGTCATGACGGGGCACGGTGGGTTCTCGGAGTACTTAAATCGCTTTAAGTGCAAAGGGAATCCATCGTGCATCTGCGATGCTGAAACTGCAGAAACGGTGCCACATATATTGTTCGAATGTCCAGTTTTTGACAGAGAAAGACTCGAGGCCGAGCTCGCACTGGACACTAAAATAAACGCGGAAAATACGTGGCAAATAATAGCCGACAAAAAAAGAGATTTGTTGCTGGAATATTGCGTCAAAATATGTGAGAAGGTCATAAAGAGAAATAAAAGTGTTTAATGATGCTTACATACTATTGTATATAATAATAATGCTAAGCATCAAACTAGAGCTAATTAAAAAAAAGTTAAGATATAGGCGCATATAAAAGCATTAAAAATTAAGTTACTAGAAATAAGATACATTTTAAGAAGCACGTGTAATTTAGATATCAAATGTAATAGAATTAAGAGATATGTATAAACTATAAATCGTGTAAGAGCCACTGTTTCTAGAAAGTAAGATATTATAGATTTATTGTTATGTGTCAAGTGTTAGCCAGTAAGTTTGCCCATGTTTAGATATAAGACTAGGTTCTAAGATTGCTGTTTAGATGTAAGAAAGTACTTTTTAAGGAATATTATTATAAGTAGACTAAGAACCAATGTCCAAATTATATGAAACTGGCGTTTGTGTGTCATTACCCCAAATAAAAATAAAATAAAAAGAAACCATAAATAGAAGGTAGAATATGTAACTAGAATAAGGGCGTCCTACCCTTAAGGCTGAGAGATGATTGTATGCAAGAAAGATACAGTATGCTGAATGAAAGTGCGAGAGGAATAAAAGCGAGAACTGGAATGAACGAACTAGATAAGAATAGGCTCCGATTCCGTTGGAGGTAGCAGTTTAAAAAAAAAAAAAAAAAAAAAAAAAAAAAAAAAAAAAAAAAAAAAAACCTAACCTAACCTAACCTAACCTAACCTAACCTAACCTAACCTAACCTAACCTAACCTAACCTAACCTAACCTAACCTAACCTAACCTAACCTAACCTAACCTAACCTAACCTAACCTAACCTAACCTAACCTAACCTAACCTAACCTAACCTAACCTAACCTAACCTAACCTAACCTAACCTAACCTAACCTAACCTAACCTAACCTAACCTAACCTAACCTAACCTAACCTAACCTAACCTAACCTAACCTAACCTAACCTAACCTAACCTAACCTAACCTAACCTAACCTAACCTAACCTAACCTAACCTAACCTAACCTAACCTAACCTAACCTAACCTAACCTAACCTAACCTAACCTAACCTAACCTAACCTAACCTAACCTAACCTAACCTAACCTAACCTAACCTAACCTAACCTAACCTAACCTAACCTAACCTAACCTAACCTAACCTAACCTAACCTAACCTAACCTAACCTAACCTAACCTAACCTAACCTAACCTAACCTAACCTAACCTAACCTAACCTAACCTAACCTAACCTAACCTAACCTAACCAGTTCCCCCCCAGCTCTCGTGGCGGTCGGATCGTTTTCCAGTGAGCTCCACGTTTAAAAATACAAAAAAGTGGTAAAAAGTTATCCGATTTTGACGAGTGAAGTGTGTATCGGTCGGGCTAAGCGCAAGGAATACGCCTACATATTGTTTTTAACCCGGACTGCAGTGACTTAGTGAAAACATCTGAAAAACCTTACAACTTTGAGGTTAAACAGCGAGGAAGAACCTTAAACCACGAACGCTGCAGAAACAAGATCGACAACCCTGCCTTTTTATTGAAGGTAGGGGTGAAGATTGACGCCGCACATCATCCTGACTATCCTGAAGCCAAAAAACCCCAGCGCTTCAGGAGTTATAAAGAAAAAACAAAAACCACGTGGTGCTGAAAACACCGAAAACGACGAGCCAGGCGCCTGAAAATTTGCAGCCAGCATCTCTATGAACAGCACAATCGGTATTTAAAATTATTTTAACTTTATTTACCATAACCGATTTTTAAGAAGAGTTACAAAATCAGAAAATAACACGTCTGTATCTCCGGACCTGAGTGAGATATCGAAAAAATTCAACTGCAGTTCTTGGCGCTCTTCTTAGAAAAACCTAAATTGTGAATATTAGATTTTTAGTTTTATTATTTTTTAAGTTATAGGCAAAATTCTAAAAATAACAGTTTTCCTAAAATTTTTCAACTTTTCTTTTACTTTTCAAAAATTTTTAGTATTGTATCGTGTAGCTTGTTAGTTTTTATATTTTTTAACGTTTTTTCCAGATTTTTCGGTTCAGTGGTTCAAGAGATATTGAATTTTTACTGTTTTTCGGCTTTTATTCAAAATTAAATAGAAAAAATCGGTTTTTGACCCTGGGGATGGGTTCAATAAACATATTGCACCTTACATAAGCCCAAACTTGCACGGTATACTCTTAAAATTGAGAATTTTGACAAAATCCCCACTTTTAGGTTTTTGTTTTTGAAAATTAAAATAGCGATATCTCGGGAACCGCTGAGCTTAGAGGATTCAGATTTTCGGTATAAGATGTGGCAGGTGGCCTAGAATAGGGACATATGGTTTTCAGGCGTTTTTGGGCGACTGAGTTTTTTACCGCTGAAACAACTTTCAGGAGATACCCGAAGTGACGCCGAGCTGTGCACCCAAAACCCTGACTCCCTACGACAAAGGGTTCATAAGTTACGGGCCTTCAAAGTCAACATCTGACAGTTCGGCGCCATTTTTGTTCAACTTCGGACCGCAATAACTTCATAACCGGTGGTAGTTCGGAGTTGTGATTTTGGTGGGTTATTCTGGGACTCTCTGGCTAGCCTGCCTGAAAGTTTCAGGCGGTTCGGAGCTGTAAATTTTTGGGATCCTGAAAGAGGTTTCAGCGGATAGTCGAGCTCGGGCCTGGCTCGTTGAGCCCAAACTCGGGTGTTCTGCGGCTTTCCGGAAGGGAGTTATTCGCTGTCAAAGTACGACTTTGACAGCCGCGCGGCCATCTTGTGCAGTCTTTGGATTGACATAACTCCTGAACGGGAGGTCGTAGGGGCCTGGGATTTTCTTTAAACGTACTGGCCGACCATTGGCTATAAGATAGACTGCTTTTCAGGCTCTTTCAGAAAACAAAAATTTTTCAGCCTGAAAACCATCTCAGTGGATGGGTCTCATCGAGCCAAGTACAATAAGCCCAAGCACGGGGTTTTTTGGGCTGGTAGTTGCGGAGATATTACAAATCACCACTTTTTGGCAGCCATACTGAATAAAAACCACCTTTTTCAAGTTTGGATATCTCCGGAACCCCTTGGCGTGATTGTACCGTGTTTGGTATCATTGGAAAGGGCTCGAGGAGAGCCATCCATTGACGCTAACGAAACAGCGGAAAGACAACTCTACATAGAGTAATTTTTTGTAAAAGGGTTGGGAACATTTCCTGGAGCAGCAGACAGAGTTCTGAGAACTTTTTTGTTAAAAAATTTTGACAGAGCAAGACTCTATAAAAGTTTGACTTAACTCTACTTGTGATAACCGAAGTTAGAGCAGGACTTTTAAAATAATTACTTGACAGATAGTTCACTTCACTTTTCTTTTGACTTGTCTTATTTATTTTATACATTAGACTGATCCCCCCTTTACAGGGATTCAGAACCAACCTAATCCTATCCTATCCTTTGACGAAATTTTTGTCGATTTCATATTTTTAAACTTGAAATTCCACAATGTTTGGCATTAGAACTCCGGTTGTGAAAAAGACAAAAGATGAGGAGGAGAGTCTAGATACGGGAAGGTCACACATTGCACAAGCAGGCCCGTCAGTGAGACGCAGTATTGGGGAGTGGGAGGCTGACAGGCCTAAGGCGGCACAGCCTCTCAAAACACCAACCCCACCAAAAAAGGCCCCAACGACTTCTCCGCCTAAACTCAAATCTAGGATGGCACTCTCGCAAGAAGCAAAGCCTGACGAGCGAAAGTTGACACAAGGAACCGGAGACGACTCACCTGTGAATTCGCAACCCACTCGTTACAACAATAGAACCTCGGAAGCAAAAGCCTGCCTAACAAAAGCTAAAATGCAGCTATTGAGTTCTCGCAACCTTAAGAAGGAGATAAAAGACGAGATCTACAAAGCGGTAGAGAGACTCTACCAGCTGGTTAAAGAAGCTGAGGCAGAAAAATCTACAGAGAAAAGTGGGAAGCCAAATATAGTGACAGATAACTTAAAGAAAACAGTAGCAGGAGAGGAAACAGAGGCGACCAAGCTTAAGAGAGAACTTATTGATAGGATTACAGACCATAGCAATCAGATAGAGAAGAACAGGATGGAAATGGAGCGCTTAAGAGAAGTAATGGAAAGGAAACAGACAGAGGCACAGGTGACCTACGCGAGTGTAGCGGCCGGTCCTCCGAGGAGACAACTCCCAGAGCATGCGGCCGTGCACTCGGTAGTAATCACCTCTGCCGATGAGGCCGAGACAGGTGACCAAGTCATGGATAGGGTCAGAAAAGCTGTAAACGCGAAGGATGAGGGATTCCAAATTGATAGGATACGTAAGGCAAGAGACCGAAAAATAATACTGGGGTGTAAGACCAAGAACGAAGTCGATAGAGTTAAGGATAAGCTCAGCAGGGAAGGAGCGAACCTAAAAATAGAGGAGGTCAAAAACAAAGACCCTCTAATTATCATCAGGAATGTCAACACTTATAACACCGAAGAAGACATTCTAAAGGCGCTCCGTACCCAAAACAAAAATCTGTTGCAGGGCGTGATAGAACAAGACTACAGAGCCGTAATCAGATACAAAAAGAAAGCTCGGAATCCCCATCAACAACATGTAGTACTCAGCGTGTCCCCGCAAGTCTGGAGCATCCTGATAGCAGCAACTTGTGTCCATATTGACATACAGAGACTAAAAGCAGAGGACCAGTCACCACTGGTCCAATGCTCACGATGTCTCGGCTATGGACACAGCAAGAAAATCTGCAATGAAGAGGAAGATAGCTGTGCCCACTGCGGTGGCCCGCACCTCCGAACGAAATGTGCAGATTACCTGGCAGGTGATACGCCAACATGCAGAAACTGCCAGAAGGCTAAGATGGACCACGTAGAGCACAATGCCTTCAGCCCAGACTGCCCTATTCGGAGAAAGTGGGAAGCCCTAGCAAGGTCCACTATAGCTTATTGCTGAGGTTGATACGGGCAACAACGAGAATAGTGGAGCAACAGAACCAAGAAGATACCAGTATCGCGCAATTCAAGCCAACCTGCAAAGGTGCAAACAAGCAACAGACGAGCTAATAATGGAAGCGGTAAAGAGGAAGACTGCCTTCGCATTGCTGCAAGAACCGTATACCGGCGCCAGCAAGAGAATGAAGACCTACCAGGGGGCCCGAATACTGCAACGTGAAGGAAATACGGACAAAACCATCAAGTCCGCAATTGCAGTATTCGATGACAATATTGATATAACCCAATGCCCAGTGCTGACCACAGAGAACATCGCTGTGGCACGATTGAGAACTAAGGCCTGGGAGATTATTGTTGCCTCAGTATACTTGGAGGGGGACGGGCAAATAGAGTCGGATATAACACATATCCATAAAACGATACATGAAGCTGGAAACAAACGCGTGATACTGGGTGGGGATGTGAACGCCTGGAACATTTGGTGGGGAAGTAGGGAAACCAACAGAAGAGGAGAGGAGCTAGCAGGAGCGCTCGACGAAATGGGACTTCACATCCTAAACCGGGGATCCCAGCCCACATACGACTACCTCAGAGGAAGCAGAAGATTCACGAGTTGCGTGGACATTACGGTCTGTTCAGTGGATATGCTTGGGAAAATTGAGAACTGGAGGCTAGACGGAGACCTAACTGTGTCGGATCACAAGGCAATTCTTTTTGAGGTCAACCTGGAAAAATCGAACGGTATAGACATAAAAAGAACTACTAGGAAGTATAATACTAGAAAGGCAGATTGGTCAGAGTTTAAGAAACATATAACACAAAATTGGGAAAGAAGTAATTTGAACCTAGAAGAAATAGCAAAAATAGAGACAGTAGAAGAATTAGATAAAAAAATAGTAGAGTACACTAAAGTTATAGAAGAAGCATGCGAACGAAGTATACCTAAAATAAAACACAAACAGAAAGCAGTATTGCCTTGGTGGACAGAAGAATTGACACAAAAGAAGAGAGAACTTAAAACCCTAAAAAGACGCATTGTAAATGCTGCACAAATACGTAGAGAAAGAGTCGTTCAAGCATATCTACAGGCAAAGACGGAGTACAAGCAACTTGCTGAAAAGGCTAGAACAGCCAGCTGGAAAGAGTTCTGCGGAAAACAAGATAGGGAGAGTATGTGGGATGGGATATATCGTGTGATAGGCCGCACAACAAATAGGCAGGAGGACATCCCCCTAGTCTGTAATGGCACAGTCTTGGAGAGAGAACAGTCGGCCAGGGCTCTGTCAGAAACCTTTTACCCTGAAGATGAAGCCCAAATAGACACTGTGGCCCATAAGTTAGTGAGGACCAAAGCAGAGATAGTGAATGAGGGTGAAGATGATGAGTCATCTGACCCCTCATTCACGACCGATGAACTAAAGTGGGCTACAGATAGCTTCAACCCCAAGAAGGCTCCAGGACTGGACGGGCTTGCGGCTGACATCTGCAGGGCGGCCATCGTCTGTAATCCGGAATTGTTCTTGGCGCTGCTAAACAAGTGCCTTGGTCTTTCCCTCTTCCCTACGGCATGGAAAGAAGCAGTGGTAGTGGCTTTACGCAAACCTGGAAAAGATGACTATACAAAACCCAAGTCTTATCGGCCAATTGGGCTGTTGCCGGTATTAGGATAGGAAAGATTTGGGAGAAGATGCTGATACGGCGAGTCAGGTGGCATACCATGGATTATATGAACGCCAGGCAGTACGGGTTCACGCCACAACGCAGCACCGAAGACTCCCTCTATGACCTTATGAAACATATACGAACAAAACTCAAAGAGCGTCAGTTAATAGTAGTTATATCGTTGGACATAGAGGGAGCCTTCGATAGCGCTTGGTGGCCTGCCATAAGATGCAGACTAGCAGAAACCAAATGCCCAAAAAACATCCGTAGGGTTCTGGATAGTTACCTGTCAAACCGAAGAGTCCGGGTTAGGTATGCAGGAGCAGAAGTTTTGAAAACGACCACTAAAGGATGCGTCCAGGGATCCATAGGAGGACCCACCTTTTGGAATCTGTTGCTAAACCCACTGCTAAACAATTTGGAAAGAAGAGGCGACTACTGTCAGGCGTTTGCGGACGACGTTGTTCTGGTTTTCTCCGGTGAGACTGCACTTGAGGTCCAGAGACAGGCTAATGCGGCCCTAAACCATGTTCAGGAGTGGGGTGAAGTGAATAAGCTGAAATTCGCGCCTCAGAAAACAAAGGCAATGGTTATTACAAACAAGCTTAAGCACGACACACCACTTCTGAGCATGGGAGGGGTTGACATAGCCATGTCAAAGGAAATTAAAATACTGGGGCTTACTATAGATAACAAGTTGACGTTTAACACGCACGTGGCCAACGTTTGCCGTAAGGCACTGAACGTGTATAAACAACTGGCGAAGGCAGCAAGAGTAGAGTGGGGGATCTCGCCGGAGATAATCAGAACAATATACGTCTCAGTGGTGGAACCTATCATAATGTACGCAGCTAGTGCCTGGGCCCCAGCGGCGGAGAAAATAGGGACGAAGAGACATCTGAACGAAGTTCAACGCGGTTTTGTACAAAAAATAATCAAGTCGTACAGAACAACTTCCCTAAACGCGGCATTACTGCTCTCAGGGATGCTTCCACTAGATCTGAGGATCAGGGAAGCAGCCTCACTTTATGAAATAAGGAAAGGACACTCCCTGAGAGTAGTTGGCGATAGAAGAGTGGAAAAATCGACGCCATTCACACACACACTACATCCAGCGGTCCAAAAGACGATCGAATTTAAATTGGTGATGAACGGTGCAGAGCTGGCCCAGCAAGAGGAGGCTAGCATTAGAATCTACACTGACGGTAGCAAAATCGATGGTAAAGTGGGTGCGGCGATATCCCTATGGGATGGCGCCGCAGAAACAAGGAACAAAAAACTCAAACTGGAACAGTTCTGCACCGTTTACCAAGCGGAGTTACTGGCGCTGGTGAAGGCTACCGAAATGGTGTTAGGTAGATCCGGTGAAGGCTTCAATGTCTTCAGCGACTCTAGGTCGGCTCTTGAGGCGGTAACACGCGGTGTTTCCCTCCATCCCCTGGTTGTCGCCATAAGGCAAAATATCCTGAAAATTAATGAACAGGGCAAAATAATTAAATTATTTTGGATAAAGGCACACGTGGGGCTGGAGGGAAATGAGAGAGCAGACGAATTGGCAAAAGAGGCAGCTGTGAGGTTGAAGACCAAACCGGATTATGACAGATGCCCGGTATCCTTCATCAAGCGACAGATTCGCGAGGAAACACTGGAGGAATGGCGGCGTCGGTACACTTCAGGAACCACAGCGTCAACAACTAAAATGTTCTTTCCCGATGCTCTTAAGGCTTACACTCTTATTAAAAAATTAACGCTCAATCCGCTGCTGGTGCAAGTGTTAACGGGACATGGTGGATTCTCCGAGTACTTGAACAGATTCAAGCGCAAGGAGAGTCCAGCGTGCCCCTGCGACACAGGCAAAGACGAAACGGTGGAGCATTTGTTGGTTGAGTGCCCAATCTATGCCTATTTAAGGTTTGATCTGGAAGCAAAGATAGGAAGAAACCTGAAAACTAAAGATTTAGCTGAGATTATTGCAAGTAGAGATGTGAGAGGTGATTTTATAGAGTTTTGTGAAATTGTTGCCAAAAAAGCAATCGAAAGAAATAAAACCTAGGTAATAAAGGTGTAACTATATTATATTTTGTAATATTAATATAAGTTAACCAACATAAGGTTGTTCAATTAAAAATAAGAAACGTAAAGGTAAACACTATAAATAAAATACAATTGTAATGCTAAAAAGAGATAGAGCAAAAGATAAAAATAAAACAGAGATATATATATAAAAAAAAAAAAAAAAAAAAAAAAAAAAAAAAAAAAAAAAAAAAAAAAAAAAAAAAAAAAAAAAAAAAAAAAAAAAAAAAAAAATGGTCTTAGATGTAGCAAGCGTGTGTAAAGTAGGGATAGTATTAAATTAGTGTGTATGGAATGTATGTATTGTTAGTTTAAGGACTGGGCCCGTATAAAACCTGTAACATTATGAAATAAGAAATAATATAAGCACTGGTCGCCCCATGCCAGTGGAATTGATGTAAGGAGGAGGTGGTTTTAGCCGGTAAGAGTCCGGCACTGCCCCAGCCGTCTCATGTTTTGTGAGAGGCGGTTGGGGCGTCCATGAGGATTTCCCCTCCTACCTAATAAAAAAAAAAAAAAAAAAACCTAACCTAACCTAACCTAACCTAACCTAACCTAACCTAACCTAACCTAACCTAACCTAACCTAACCTAACCTAACCTAACCTAACCTAACCTAACCTAACCTAACCTAACCTAACCTAACCTAACCTAACCTAACCTAACCTAACCTAACCTAACCTAACCTAACCTAACCTAACCTAACCTAACCTAACCTAACCTAACCTAACCTAACCTAACCTAACCTAACCTAACCTAACCTAACCTAACCTAACCTAACCTAACCTAACCTAACCTAACCTAACCTAACCTAACCTAACCTAACCTAACCTAACCTAACCTAACCTAACCTAACCTAACCTAACCTAACCTAACCTAACCTAACCTAACCTAACCTAACCTAACCTAACCTAACCTAACCTAACCTAACCTAACCTAACCTAACCTAACCTAACCTAACCTAACCTAACCTAACCTAACCTAACCTAACCTAACCTAACCTAACCTAACCTAACCTAACCTAACCTAACCTAACCTAACCTAACCTAACCTAACCTAACCTAACCTAACCTAACCTAACCTAACCTAACCTAACCTAACCTAACCTAACCTAACCTAACCTAACCTAACCTAACCTAACCTAACCTAACCTAACCTAACCTAACCTAACCTAACCTAACCTAACCTAACCTAACCTAACCTAACCTAACCTAACCTAACCTAACCTAACCTAACCTAACCTAACCTAACCTAACCTAACCTAACCTAACCTAACCTAACCTAACCTAACCTAACCTAACCTAACCTAACCTAACCTAACCTAACCTAACCTAACCTAACCTAACCTAACCTAACCTAACCTAACCTAACCTAACCTAACCTAACCTAACCTAACCTAACCTAACCTAACCTAACCTAACCTAACCTAACCTAACCTAACCTAACCTAACCTAACCTAACCTAACCTAACCTAACCTAACCTAACCTAACCTAACCTAACCTAACCTAACCTAACCTAACCTAACCTAACCTAACCTAACCTAACCTAACCTAACCTAACCTAACCTAACCTAACCTAACCTAACCTAACCTAACCTAACCTAACCTAACCTAACCTAACCTAACCTAACCTAACCTAACCTAACCTAACCTAACCTAACCTAACCCACAGTTCCCCCCCAGCTCTCGTGGCGGTCGGATCGTTTTCCCGTGAGCTCCACGTTAAAAAAATTCGAAAAAGTGGTTAAAAGTTAACCGATTTTGACAAGTGAAGTGTCTATCTGTCGGGCTAAGTGTAAGGAATACGCCTATATATTGCGTTTAACCTGGATTGCAGTGAATTGGTGAAAATTTTTGAAAAACCTCAAAACTTTGAGGTTAAATAGTGAGGATAAACCTTAAAGTGCAAACGCTGCCGAAACAAGAGCGACGACCCTACTGTTTTATTGAAGGTAGGGGTGGAGATTGACGCCGCACAACATCCTGACTATCCTGAAGCCAAAAAACCTCAACGCTTCAGGAGAAAATAAGAAAAAACCAAAACCACGTGGTGCTGAAATCCGTGAAAAAGACGAGCCAGGCGCCTGAAAATTTGCAGCCAGCATCACTAAGGACAGCATAGCCGGTATCTAAAATTATTTTTACTCTACCTACATCAGCCGATTTTTAAGCAGAGTTAGAAAATCAGGAAATCACACATCCGTATCTCCGGACCTGATGAAGATATTGGAAAAATTCAACTGCAGTCTCTGGCGCTCTTCTTAGTAGAACCCGTATTTTAAATATTAGATTTTTAGTTTGATTAGTTTTTAAGTTACAGGGAAATTTCTAAAAATAACAGTTTTTCACAAAAAATTTCAGCTTTTCTTTTATTTTTCAAAAATTTTTATATTGCATTGTATAGCTTGAGTTTTCTTTCATTTTTTAACATTTTTTCTGGATTTTTCGGATCGGTGGATCGAGAGATATTAAATTTTTACTGTTTTTCGGTTTTTATTCTAAATTTAATAGAAATAATCTATTTTTGACCCTGGGGATGGGCTCAATATACATATTGCACCTCATATGAGCCCAAACTTGGACGATATACTGTTAAAATTGAGATTTTCGGTAGAATCACCATTTTCAGGTTTTTATTTTTAAAACTTTAACTTGCGATATCTCGGGAGCCGATGATCCGAAAGACCTCGGATTTTCGGAGATAGATGTGCCATACTGCCTAGAATAGGCACATATGGTTTTCAGGAGTTTTCAGGCGACCAAGTTTTTTATCACTGAAACAACTTTCAGGACATACCCGAAGTGAAGCCAAGCTGTGCGCCCAAAACCCTGACTCTCTGCGACAAAGGGTTCATAAGTTACGGGCATTTAAAGTTAACATCTGACAGTTCGGCGCCATTTTTGTTTAGCTTCGGACCGCAATAACTTCAGAACCCAGGGTCGTACGAAGTTGCGATTTTCGGTGGGGCATTCTGGGACTCTTTGGCTAGATTGCCTCATAGTTTCAGGCGGTTCGGAGCTGAAAAATTTTGGGGTCCTGAAAGTTGTTTCAGCGGACGGTCGAGATCGGGCCAAGCTTGTTGAGCCCAAACTCGGGTATTCTGCGGCTTTCCGGAAGGGAGCTATCCGCTGTCAAAGTACGACTTTGACAGCCGCGCGGCCATCTTGCCAAATTTTTGAATTGACATAGCTCCTGAACGGGAGGTCGTAGAGACTCGGGACTTTCTTCAGACGTACCGGCCGACCTCTGGCTATAGTATAGACTGTTTTTCAGGCTTTTTCAGGAAATAAAAATTTTTCAGCCTGAAAACTTTCTCAGTGGATGGGTCTCATCGAGCCAAGTGCAGCGAGCCCAAGCACGAGGTTTTTTGGGCTGGTGGTTGCGGAGAAATCACAAATCACCACTTTTTGGCCACTATACCGAATAAAAACCGTCTTTTTAAAGTTTGGATATCTCCGGGACCCCTTGGCTTGATCGTACCGTGTTTGGTATCGTTGTAAAGGGCTCGGAGAGAGCCATCCATTGAGGGGGACAGAACAGTGAAACGACGACTCTACATAGAGCAAATTTGTAAAAAGGGTTGGGAACGACTCCTGGAGCAGAAATTTGATAAATATAAAGGGGAGGACATAAAATTTTTGAGAAGGTTGACTGAGCCTGACTCTATAAAACATAGAGTCAGTAAATAATTAAATATAGTGTTAACATTGGAACTGACTGTATTCTCACAGAGGCTGTAATTTGTTTATTAGTTTAAGTACTGGCTGCCTCTACCATTGCTTCCCCCTTGTGACTGTGGGGAATCAAAAATCTGTTCCACTGACCTATTGCATTTTGCATTTGACAAGGAACACTCTTAGTAGAGAGGACGGGGTTCTATTGAATCCTTTTCATTTGTTTATCGTGTTTTATTTTAATTTATTTTATTTAATATCGTTTAATTTTATTTGCGTATTTTATTGACTGGGGTACTCTATACATACCCCATATATTGACGACAGACTAGCCAGAACTAAACTCAAACGAGAAACATGATTCTGGGATACCGTACGCCTGTCAAAAAGCCGGCAAGCCAGCCAAACAAGAGCCCGAACACCACTCAAGAGGCCGGACCCTCAGCACAGAGTGTTAGGAGAAGTGTGGGTGAGTGGGAGGCTGGGAAGCCGGCAAAGAAGGAGACACCCCCGGTGAAAGTGGTTGCACGGAAGGTGTCGCCTAAAACGACACCAGAGACGACACGAAGGCCATCGGTCGAGATTGTCTGCCTGAGCCCGCCGGCGACCAAGACAAGAGTTGCGGAGGCTAGGATATGCCTCAATAAGATCAAGGCGCATATGACCAACTCCAAAACTACAAAGAAGGAGATTAAGGAAGAGGTCAAAGCTCAGGCAGACCGGCTCTACCTCCTTATAAAGGAGTCGGAGCAGGAGAAGGAGCGGGCCCCACTCCCGAAGGTAATGACACATTCGCAAGGGACGCAAGCGCAAATTGTGGTGGAGAAGGAACCGGAGGTGATTCTCAGCCCGGGGGTAGAAATGGAGTCCCTTAGAAAGGCATTGGAGGACCACAGCCGGAACTTGCGGGAAAACAGCGAGAGGATGGACAGGTTGAAAGAGGCGCTTAAAAGAAGCGAAGAAAGACAAGAAAAGCTCTCTTATGCCAGTGTAGCGGCAAATCACCCTGTCCGGCATCCCCCAAAGCAGACTGCACTCCACTCCATTTTGGTGTCCTCAACCAAAGAAACGGAGACCGGGGAAGAAGTTCTTGACCATATAAGAAAGGCGGTAAACGCGAAGGAAGGATGGGTCACGGTGGACAGAGTTAGGAAGGCTAAAGATAGGAAAGTGGTTCTAGGTTGTAAAACGGAAGAGGAAAGAGAGAGAATAAAGGAAAGGTTAGCGAGTGCAGGAGAGGTGTTGAGAGTGGAGGACGTAAAAAACAAGGACCCTCTGGTGATAATGAGGGACGTCCTAACCTATAACACCGACGAGGACATCCTGAAGGCTCTTCGAAACCAGAACCGTGACGTGTTCGAAGAGCTAACCAAGGAGGAGGACCGGGCAGAGGTGCTCTTTAAAAAGAAGACAAGGAACCCTCACACGCAGCACGTTGTCCTTAGGGTCTCCCCAAAAATATGGAACAAACTGCAGGTCAGGCAACACGTCCATATTGACCTGCAAAGAATTAGAGTTTTCGACCAGACGCCACTGGTCCAGTGCTCCCTATGTTTAGGTTTTGGGCACGGACGACGGCTCTGCAAGGAGACAGTGGAGAAATGTAGTCACTGTGGGGGCCCTCATATGAGAGCGAAGTGTGCGGACTGGCTGGCTGGAGCAGTTCCAACGTGCTGCAATTGTAGGCATGCAAAGCTGGAGAACACTGAGCATAATGCCTTCAGTGAAGAATGCCCAGTCAGGAAGAGGTGTGAGGTTCTGGCCAGAGCAAGAGTGGCCTACTGCTAAAGTTGATACAGGCGACCGAGCAGGCACCCCAGCCGGAAGATATGTAGTAGCCCAGGCCAACCTACAAAGGAAGGAACTGGCGACCACCGAACTCTTTTTAGAGGCCAGTGAGCGAGGAATCGCATGGGCACTGATCCAGGAGCCATATGTGGGGGGGGCTAGGAGTATGAAGAGCTACCGTGGTGCGAGAGTCTACCAGTGCGAGGTACAAGGAAGTGGGAGGGTTAAGGCAGCAATAGCTGTCTTTGATAATGACCTGGATGTCATTCCCTACCCGAAACTCACCAACAACAACATCGTTGTGGTGGGGATCCGAACCAAAGCCTGGGAAATCGCAGTAGTGTCTTACTACTTCGAGCCGGATCAACCCATAGGGCCTTACTTGGATCAGCTGACCAGAATAAAGTTGGAACTGGGCACTGGAAAACTAATAATAGGCGGCGATGCAAATGCCAAGAGTACCTGGTGGGGTAGCACCATGGAAGACCACAGGGGAGAAGAGATGTCCGGGACCCTGGAAGAGTTAGAGCTTCAGGTATTGAACACTGGAGACACGCCGACTTTCTACACGGTGAGAGGAGGCGTAGTGTACAAGAGCCATGTTGACGTCACGGCATGTTCGATTGATCTCTTCGACCTGGTGAGCGGTTGGCGGGTAGATACAGGGGCTACGAGCTCGGACCACAACACTATCATATTTAACATCGGATTTAAAAGGGAAAAAGGGATGTGCGTAGTTAGAACCACTAGAAAGTACAATACAAAAAAGGCGAATTGGGAAAACTTTAAAATTAAATTGGGGGAACAAAAAAGTGATAAGGGTATAAATTTAAATAGCATTAGCCAAATAGAAAATAAACAAGAACTAGAACGATTTATCATTGGATACAGTGAAATAATTAAAAAAGCATGCGATGAGGCAATCCCTAAAGTAAGTAGGAAATCAAAAATTAATATCCCATGGTGGTCCGAGGATCTCGCTGCCAAGAAAAAAGAGGTGACAACGAAGAAGAACCGCATCCGCAAGCCGCGCCGGTCCGTAGATCCATGGTCGTTGACGCGTACCTGAAAGCCAAGGAAGAATATGAGTGCCTAGCCAAGAAAGCTCGAGTCGCCAGCTGGAAGAGCTTCTGCGAAAAGCAAGATGGAGAAGGCCTGTGGGAAGGGATCTACAGAGTGATAAGAGGGACCACCAGGAGACAAGAAGATCTGACCCTAACTCGCGATGGTGCATTCCTAAACCCGAAGGAGTCAGCAGCCTTACTCGCCGACACGTTCTATCCGAAGGACACAGCGGACAATGAAAATGCGGACCACAGGACCATCAGAGAAGCAGCCAGACGGGTAAACGACTGGCAGCATGATGAGTATCATGATCCACCGTTTACGCCGCTGGAGCTGCGGACGGCTGTGGAACGCTTCAACCCGAAAAAGGCCCCCGGAATGGATGGATTCACGGCTGACATCTGCCGTCGAGCGATCTGCCAGGACCCGGACGCATTCCTTGCCCTGTACAATAAGTGCCTAGAATTGGCACACTTCCCGGACATCTGGAAAGAGGCAACGGTGGTGGTCCTCAGAAAACCGGGCAAGGAAGACTACACGAACCCTAAGTCATATAGACCGATAGGTCTCCTGCCGGTCTTGGGGAAGGTCCTGGAGAGGATGGTGGTAGCGAGAGTGAAATGGCAGCTTGTGCCGCGGCTTAGTACTCGCCAGTTTGGCTTTATGCCCCAAAAGAGCACCGAGGACGCCCTCTATAATCTAATAAAACACGTACAGGACAAGTTGAGGCTGAAAAAGCTAATTGTCCTGGTGTCGTTGGATATAGAGGGCGCGTTCGACAGCGCGTGGTGGCCGGCGATCAGAGTCAGACTGGCTGAGGAAAAGTGCCCGGTTAACACTAGGAGGCTACTGGATAGCTACCTCGACGGCAGAAAAGTAAGGGTAAGGTATGCTGGGGAAGAATGCACGAGAGAGACAAATAAGGGCTGTGTCCAAGGGTCAATCGGTGGTCCCATTCTGTGGAATCTCTTGCTGGACCCGCTACTGTACGAGCTGGAAAAGGAGGGTTACTTTGTCCAGGCCTTCGCTGACGATGTCGTTCTTGTGGTGGATGGTGACACAGCGGTTGAGGTCTCCAGAAGAGCTAATGCAGCTCTCGCCCGTGCTCATAGCTGGGGTGTCAAAAACAAGCTCAAGTTCGCGCCGCATAAGACGTCGGCGATGCTTGTAACGAATAAACTTAAGTATGACACACCAGCTCTGAGTATGGCGGGGGTCGATATTGGCATGGTCAGAAGCATGAAACTTCTGGGACTTGTAATAGACGATAAGCTCACATTTAACGAGCATACCAAGAGTCTCTGCAAAAAGGTCGCAGACATATATAAACAGCTGTCGCGGGCGGCTAAAGTCAGTTGGGGCCTGGACAAGGAAATAATCCGAATTATATACACGGCGACGATAGAACCGATAGTCACCTACGCGGCTGGAGCCTGGGCTCCCGCTACGAAAAAGCTGGGAATACGGAGGAAGCTGGGATCCGTCCAACGAGGATTCGTCCAGAAGCTCTGCAAGTCCTACCGTACAGTCTCGCTCAACTCGGCTCTGGTGCTGGCGGGGATACTGCCTCTAGACCTCCGCATACAAGAGGCAGCTGCCTTGTATGAGGCAAGGAGAGGGTCGTCTCAGTTTGTGCCAGGAGACCGGGAGATCGAGGGCATGGTGGGATTTGCAGAAACGCCTCACCCTGCCAAGCAAATGGCTCTGGAGTTCGTGTGCCTCGCAGACCAACAGCTCACGAACAGTAGCGATGTGCAGACAGTGCGAATCTTCACTGACGGCAGCAAGATTGAGGGGAAGGTCGGAGCCGCATTATCCATGTGGGATAATGAAGGTGAAGTCCAGAACCTCAAGCTCAGCCTTGCCGCGTACTGCACGGTCTACCAGGCGGAACTTCTGGCCATTTGCAAGGCAACGGACGTTATCCTCAAGCGTAAGGAGACGAGCTATGGAGTGTACAGTGACTCAATGTCAGCGTTGCAGACACTGACAAACCATGGCTCTCTCCACCCTCTGGCGGTCCGCACACGAGCAAATTTGGCTCAGGCATTGACCCAGAAGAAAGCTGTGTCCTTGTTTTGGGTCAAAGCCCACGCGGGTCTACCGGGGAACGAACGCGCGGACGAGCTGGCAAAGGAGGCAGCATTGTCGTCGCGGAGGAGGCCGGACTACGACCAGTGTCCGGTTTCGTACATCAGGCGTCAAATCCGTCTGGATTCGCTTGATGAGTGGAACCGGAGATACGTGTCGGGCGAGACTGCCTCCGTGACGAAGATGTTTCTTCCAGATGCCATTGCTGCCTACCGTATTGTAAAACAGGTGAGGCCAACGGGTGTACTGACGCAGGTTTTAACGGGGCACGGTGGCTTCTCCGAATACTTGAATCGCTTCAAGTGTAAGGAGAGCCCATCGTGCACCTGCGACCCCGATGTAGCGGAATCAGTCCCGCACATCATTTTGGACTGTCCAATCTACGGGAAGGAGCGGTACAATTTTGAGCAGAGAGTGGGAAAGAGGCTGTGTAGAGACGTTATAAGGGATATAATGGTTGGCAAAGATAGGAACATATTTATGGCCTACTGTGAGGATATAGCCCAGAAAGTCATTAATAAAAATAAAATAGTTTCATAAAACTATGCTTCTTTTATATTGTGTTATAATTAAGTAAGCATAGGAAATAAGTGTATTTTTAAGATAGTATAAGCAGTAGGTTAAGGATGTCATGTTTAGAATATATTAAAATAAGATTGTAATAAGTTAGCTTTAATAACCATGTTTTAAAATTTAATTGTTAGAAATAAGTCAAAATATGTAAAATAAAATTGGTTTGGTTTATTTTCCCTAATGATAAGTTTAAAGTAAGAAATAAAGAAATAAAACAGATAGATTAGATTAGTTAAGTAGTAAGACGTGGGAGTCCCACCCACAGTATGATTGAGGATGGATAATAGAAAGATACAGTATGCAGCATGAAAGTACGAGAGGCATTAAAGCGAGAACTGGTATGGATGAGTTTACGATATAGAATAGGCGCCAATATCGTTGGCGGAGCTAGTCTGGAAAAAAAAAAAAAAAAAAAAAAAAAAAAAAAAAAACCTAACCTAACCTAACCTAACCTAACCTAACCTAACCTAACCTAACCTAACCTAACCTAACCTAACCTAACCTAACCTAACCTAACCTAACCTAACCTAACCTAACCTAACCTAACCTAACCTAACCTAACCTAACCTAACCTAACCTAACCTAACCTAACCTAACCTAACCTAACCTAACCTAACCTAACCTAACCTAACCTAACCTAACCTAACCTAACCTAACCTAACCTAACCTAACCTAACCTAACCTAACCTAACCTAACCTAACCTAACCTAACCTAACCTAACCTAACCTAACCTAACCTAACCTAACCTAACCTAACCTAACCTAACCTAACCTAACCTAACCTAACCTAACCTAACCTAACCTAACCGAGAGTCCGCGGTCTCCCCCCGCGACGATAACACGTGCCAAAGTCTGCTCCGCGCAAAAAAAAAAATTTTTGCAAAAAAAATCATATAAGTGGTATTTTTTAACCAATTTATATCGTGTTAGCTATCAAATTGTGCGTAAAAATACAAGCTTTCGATTGGTGTTAAGCGCGCACTCGTGAGTCACGTGAAAATTTAAAAAAGTGCAAAAAAGTGAAAATTGTGCAAAATACAAAACTTCAAAGTGAAACGCTGCGAGAAAGAAAGCGACGACACCATCATTTTTTGGTGTCAAAAAACGCGTCTTACTGACGTTCACAGCTGTGACCCGCTTCCCGATTTTTCCGGGCCACGGTTTTCAGAGAAAATCCGGGAAAACCTGTTACCACGTGGCCACGTGCTTCCAGTTCCAGTTGACTGCGGCGGACACCATTGAGCGGCTTCGAAGCGGAACATCGTGCACATCAGTACGCCGTTTCGAGCTTTAAAAAAGGTGAAGTGGTTCCGAAGTTATCGATTGTTGAAAATTTTCGAAATTTTCAAAATTATATAATTAATTAACTGTCGCGTTGACCCTACCTTTTTATTACAGTATCCGAAGGGCCTTATTGATACCTACGTAATTCCTGAATTTCAGATTTTTGTCTTTCACCGTTTTTGTGTAACAATTTTTTGAAATTTAGGGGTTGCCACGAGGGGTGTAATATAGGGGCTCTGTACCTCCGGAACCACTGCCAAAAAATAGTAATTAAGTATTTTTAAGATTATTTTTAGTTTAGACACATTTTCATTCACTAGATTGTTAAGTAGCTTGTTTTTTGTCGATTTTAGGGGGTTTTTTGACCATAATAAATCAGGGGCAAGTTTTCTAGCTATAAATAAATAAGATCTGGATTGGGCTCTTCAAGCCCAATCAAACGAGTCCAAACTCGGCTAAGTTTGGACAATTGGTTCCAAACTTACGCAAGCGGACGCCATTTTGGGCGCCATCTTAGAAAACTTGTACCTTGCGTAACTTTGGACTCGGTGGTCGTAGAAGACTGCCGTTTTCTCTTGACCCTTGGCCTAGCCTTTCCCTACCTGGTTAGCGCATTTTTAGGGGTTTTCAGGACCTGAAAATTTTCAGCCTGAAAACTGTGCACGGTGATAGATTGCGTCAGGCCGGGGCGGGGGAGCCCAAGCACGGTGGTATTTGGACTGACGGTCTCGGAGATAACTGCATTTGACCATACTCCGGGCGCCATCTTGGATAGGCAACCTGAATTTCAGTCGGCTGTATCTCGGAGACCTTAAGTGTTGGAGTGGCCGTGTTTGGGTTCTTTGGAACGGGCTCGGGGAGATCTGTGTCTCTACGTATAGAGTTTGACTCTACATAGAGTCTATAATTACTTTTAATTTTTCTCAATTGTTTACTGACCGTTTCGAACGGGGTTTTCGGTACTGGGTAGGGCTTGATTTGCCTCAACTATTGATATCTCTCCGGGGCTCTACCTGGGGTCTTTTTTGAGTTTCCGACTTTTACGAACCGAACCCTTTTGGGATTGTAAATTTTAGACGAGTATAGTAGAACACCTACTCACTATTCACCATTTCCGCTATTTCTCTTCTTTACATCTTTTTAATATATTTATACACTTTTCCTATTTTTAATTCTTACGTTTTGTCTTTTTTGACAAAGATTTTAAATCTTAAATTTTATATTTTAGACATATAAGTGACGTAACTATAACGTGTAGTTTTTCAACTTCTTTTGGTCTTTTATATCATTTCAATTATTTGTTGCTGATCCCCCCTTTACAGGGATTCAGTTTGATTTATTTCATAGCTTGTTGTCCTCTGACTTCAACATGTTTCGCACACCGGCTAAGAAAGACGCGAGCTCGCAGGGCTCCTCAGGATCGCCGCGATCTGCAGAGCGGGCTGGGTCCTCACTTCAAAGTGTTAGGCGCAGTATTGGAGAATGGGAGGCTGGAAGGGTAGAGCCTCAGACAAAGTCTCCTGCCAACCCAAAGCCAGACGCTACTCCACCACAGCCAACTGCAAACACAAAAAAGTTGCCCAGCTCTCTGGAGACGCGGCGGGCCTCTGCGGATGCTCCTGGAATAACAAAAAAGCCCGAGCAAAAGTACCCCAACCTCACTGCGGAAGCGAGAGCTTGCCTAAATAAAGCCAAGCTTCACTTGGGCAACTCTCGCAACCTCAAGACAGAGATTAAGACGGAGGTGCTCGGTGCAATAAACCGATTGTACGAAATAGTGAAGGAGTCAGAGAGAAAGAAAAGCACAGTGGAACCTGCGATCACTCCCATTCCTGATCCCGCTCCCTTACCCACCCTAAGCGAGCCTTCTGATAGCCACAAGGAACTACAGCTTCGGCTTGATGAAAATAGTGCCCTACTAAAAGAAAACCTGGCTAGGATGGAGCTCTTAAAAGATGCCTTGGTTTCAAACACAGCCTGTGTTGAGGAGAAAACATACGCGTTTGTGGCGGCTGCGCACAAAAGCCAAACCGGGGTTCCGGCACCGGGGCGAGCAACGCTGCACTCCGTTGTTGTCTCCTCAACACAGGATGAGGTAACAGGAGACGAGATCCTGGAGAGAGTGAGGAAGGCGGTTGATGCCAAGGAGGGCTGGGTCACAGTGGAAAAAGTGAGGAAGGCAAGGGACAGGAAAGTTATAATGGGATGTCGGACGAAGGAGGAAAGAAAGAAGATAAAGGAGAGGATTGAGGCGGTCGGAGAGAACCTCGTCGTCGAGGAGGTGACGAATAGGGACCCGCTTCTGATTCTGAGGGACGTACTACTTGTACAAAGCGATGAGGACATCCTGAAAGCCCTCAGAAATCAGAATCGGGAGCTCCTTCACGGCCTCGAGGGCGAGGATCTCAGAATCTGCATAAAGTTCCGTAGGAGGGCACGCAACCCCCATCTCAACCACATTGTGCTCAGTGTCTCCCCCACAATCTGGAGAAGGGCCATAGAAGGAGGTAAGCTCCGGATAGACCTCCAGATTGTGCGCGTCGAAGACCAGACGCCTCTGGTGCAGTGCACGCGCTGCTTAGCCTACGGCCACAGCAAACGGTTCTGCAAGGATCCTGCCGACTTGTGCAGCCACTGTGGCGGTCCGCATCTCAGGGCGGACTGCCCCGATAGACAGCTTGGCGAAGCAGCAAAGTGCATAAACTGCACCAGAGCCAAAATCGGTGACACTGAGCACAGTGCCTTCAGCACTGAGTGCCCCGTGCGCCGTAAGTGGGACTCACTGGCGCGAGCGTCCATAGCGTACTGCTAAGGTGGTCCCTGCAGCTACTCCCGAGTACCGAGTGTTCCAGGCCAACCTGCAACGTAGCCAACTCGCCACAAACGAGCTTCTCTTGGAAGCCAACACCCGCAGAGTGGCCATAGCATTGCTCCAGGAGCCCTACGTGGGTCGGGTGAGAAGGATGAAGGGCTACCAGGGCGTCAGGGTCTTCCAGAGCTCTGAGGGAGGAGAAGGGACTGTAAAGGCGGCAATCGCTGTCCTAGACCAGACTTTGGACATAATACAGTACCCGCAACTCACCACAGACAACATCGTTGTGGTGGGAGTCCGAACCAGGGCCTGGACGATCACACTGGTGTCCTATTACTTTGAACCCGACAAACCCGTGGAGCCATACCTGGAGCATATGCGGCGTATAATTCGAGAGATTGGCTCATGCAGGTTGGTTA
The DNA here is from genome assembly GCA_950371165.1 of Lacanobia oleracea. NCBI lineage: Eukaryota > Metazoa > Arthropoda > Insecta > Lepidoptera > Noctuidae > Lacanobia > Lacanobia oleracea. The sequence continues at coordinate 60,442 of OX493398.1, forward strand.
TTGGAGGTGACGCTAACGCGAAAAGCACTTGGTGGGGTAGCAGCAGCGAAGACGCGAGAGGGGAACTGATGTGCGGGGCTTTGGGGGAATGGGGATTGCACGTCCTCAACATCGGAGACACCCCGACCTTCGACACGGTGAGAGGCGGTACCAGGTACAGCAGCCACGTGGACGTGACGGCGTGTTCTGAAGACATGCTGACCTTGGTGGATGGCTGGCGAATTGAGGAGGGTCTGACGAGTTCCGACCATAATGGCATAACCTTTGGCATTAGTCTAGAAAAATCAAAAGGCATCCGAATTGAACGCACAACAAGAAAATACAACACCAAGAAGGCTAATTGGAGGCAGTTTCATGCGAAACTGTCTCAAATTATGCTGGAATACAAATTAACACAAAATGAACTTGCTCACATAGACAACACAATTAAAATAGACCAGACAATAGACACATACACACAAGCCATTACAGACGCATGCACACAGACAATACCACTCAAGAAGTCCAAAGAAGTACTAACCATGCCATGGTGGTCTAAGGAACTCGCCGAGATGAAGAGGCTGGTCGCCACCAAGAGACGCCGAATCAGGGTCGCAGCGCCGGTGCGGAGAGCGATGGTCGTCAGCCTGTACCTGGAAGAAAAGAACAAGTATGAAGCAGCTGTAAAGAAAGCCCAAGAGGAAAGCTGGAAGGGGTTCTGCAGTAAGCAGACCAGAGAAGGGGTCTGGGAGGGAGTTTACAGAGTGATGGGCAGAGTGGCTAAGAGAGAGGAAGATCTGCCGCTGCAGACGAGAGGGGAGACCCTGGATGCGAAGGGCTCGGTGAGGCTATTGGCTGAGACATTTTACCCCGAGGACCGTGAGGAGGACGACAACATAGATCATCGCCAAATAAGAGAACAGGCAATGATGGTAAACGAGTGGAGTCATGATGAACGGCATGACCCACCGTTTACCCTAAGCGAGCTTGATAGGTCTGTGATGTCGTTCAACCCAAAAAAGGCACCGGGAGCCGACGGCCTCACGGCTGATATCTGCTCCCAGGCTATAAGGTGTGATCCCGAGTACTTCCTGTCACTGTTGAACAAATGCCTGGCGTACCACCACTTCCCGAAGACCTGGAAGGAAGCGACGGTGGTTGTGTTGAGGAAGCCGGGCAAAGACTCGTACACTGTACCGAAATCGTACAGGCCGATTGGGCTCTTGCCTGTCTTAGGGAAAGTGTACGAGAAAATGCTGGTTGCTCGTCTCAAATTTTACCTTCTTCCAAGGATAAGTACTCGCCAATACGGCTTCATGCCCCAAAAGAGCACGGAGGACTCCCTCTATACCCTAGTGCAACACATTCGATCTAGCTTGGCACGCAAAAAGATCGTCACACTCGTGTCGCTGGATATAGAGGGAGCCTTCGACAACGCTTGGTGGCCTGCCATACAGCTACGTTTGGCTGAGGAACAGTGTCCGGTGAATTTGAGAAGAGTTGTCAGCAGCTATCTCAGTGGCAGGGAGGTGGTCGTGAGATACGCTGGAGAGGAGAGCAGAAGGTCGACCAGCAAAGGATGCGTCCAGGGGTCGATTGGGGGTCCAATATTTTGGAATTTGCTGCTGGACCCGCTGCTGAAGCAGCTGGAGGGAAGGGGTTTCTGCTGCCAGGCCTTTGCCGACGACGTCGTGATGGTCTTCGAAGGTGAAACGGCAGTGGAAATCGAGGGACGTGCCAATGCCGCTCTCGAACATGTTCGAGCGTGGGGTGTCAGAAATAAGCTGAATTTTGCTCCGCACAAAACCTGTGCGATGGTGCTAACGCGGAAGCTAAAATACGATACCCCACGCTTGAGCATGGGCGGGATCGACATTGGAATGTCCCAAGAAGTCAAGATACTGGGCCTCACCATCGACGCCAAACTAACGTTTAACAAACACGTAGCTATCGTCTGTAAGAAGGCGATAGCTATGTACAAGCAGCTGGCCAGAGCGGCCCGGGTTAGCTGGGGTTTGCACCCGGAAGTGATCCGCACCATTTACACCGCAGCAGTCGAGCCAACGCTGCTGTATGCCGCAAGCGCATGGGCACCAGCCGTCTACAAATTAGGGATCATGAAGCAGCTGAACGTGGTCCAAAGAGGGTTCGCGCAGAAACTATGCAGAGCCTACCGCACGGTCTCCCTCAACTCGGCACTGGTGCTGGCTGGGATGCTTCCTCTTGACCTCCGGATAAGGGAAGTTGCTTCACTTTACGAGGCCAGGAGGGGCGTGCCCCAGCCCGCACTAGGAGACAGGGAGGTCGAACGGATGGCTCCAGCTCTGGAGGCCCCGCACCCCGCGGAGCAGACCCCTCTGCAGTTCGGCAGCCTGATGGACGAGGAACAATATAACAACCACAGTAACTTCGCTGTGCGCATATTTACGGACGGCAGTAAGATTGAGGGCAAGGTTGGAGCGGCGCTATCCTTGTGGAATGGCGCCATCGAAACTCGGGCCCTCAAACTTACTTTGCCGTCGTACTGTACCGTCTATCAGGCTGAGCTCTTGGCCCTGCAAAGGGCGGCTAGGGAAGCCCTTAAACACAGGGAAGGCACGTTCGGCATCTTCAGCGACTCCATGGCGGCTCTCCAGACGGTCACAAACATCAGTGCTCCCCATCCCTTAGCGGTGGATATAAGGGACACCATCCGACGCTGTAAGCTCCAGAACAAGAGTGTCTCCTTGTTTTGGATAAAAGCCCACGCAGGATTGGAGGGCAACGAGCGAGCCGACCAACTCGCGAAGGAGGCCGCCCTGGGGTCGAAGAAGAGGCCGGATTACGATCTGTGCCCCGTTTCATTCGTCAAACGGCAGATCCGTATGGGTTCGCTTGACGAATGGAACGAAAGATATAAGTCAGGGGCAACAGCCTCTGGAACAAAACTTTTCTTCCCTGATGCGGTTGCGGCATACAGAGTGGTTCGAAAACTTGAGCTCACAAGCGTGATCACCCAAATCCTCACGGGGCACGGTGGATTCTCTGCATACCTGAAACGTTTCAAGTGTAAAGAGAATGCATCGTGCGCCTGTGAACCAGGTGTAGAGGAAACGGTTGCACATCTTCTACTGGACTGTCCCATAACCGCGAAGGCGCGGTACAAAGCAGAACACCAGCTGGACGAGAAACTTGTGCTTGGGAACCTACCAAGTTTAATGATTGGCCGAAAAAGAGAAATCTTTCTAGAATATTGTTTAGAAATAGGGAACTTAGTAATAAATAGGAATAAGAATATTTAATTAGGATACTTAGATATATAGTAAGTATATAGCATAAGTACCTAAATAAAACAGGAAAAAAAAAAAAAAAAAAAAAAAAAAAAAAAATAAATAAAAAAAAGGAGAAATATAATAAAAGGCAGAAAAAAATGAAGAAAAAGAAAAAAAAAAAAAAAAAAAAAAAAAAAAAAAAAGAAAGGAGAAAAAAAAAAAAAAAAAAAAAAAAAAAAAAAAAGGCATACGTCCCAAATATAAATAGTAGCTTTCATGTAACCCATGTATACCGCCATAGATGGCTTAGTCATAGTTTATATATATAACCAATTTGACGACTAAAGTCTAAAATCGCAGACACTGTCTCTGACGAAGTCAGGGGACAAAAAGCGTGGCAGGAGGTGGTTTTAGCCGGTAAGAGTCCGGCACTGCCCCAACCGTCTCATATCGTGAGGCGGTTGGGGCGTCCATGAGGATTTCCCCTCCTACCCTAACAAAAAAAAAAAAAAAAAAAAAAAAAACCTAACCTAACCTTTTTTTTTTTTTTTTTTTTTTTTTTTTTTTTAAACTGGGAAAAAATGCATTACGCATACCCTCCCGTCGGGGGAACGGGAGGGGTATGTGGGACTCCCCGGGCTGACCCGGTATACCCACTAAAACGACCCAGTGTTATTCCCGCGTCGTCCGAGTGGAAGAGGACTGGGAGATCGGCGCAGCCTTAGCGTCCAGTCCTCCTCCGACGACAACCCGCCTAAAGCGGCGGGCCCCTCAAGTCCTCCCCGTTCAGGGGGAGGGCTGGGAATGACCGGCGAGGGTGGTGTGGAGTGCAATGCGGGCGGAGGCGCCCCCGCGCCTATCGCCCGCCCATCACCACCATGAGGAGGGAGAAGACGGCGTCTTCTCCGACCTCTTCTGCGCCTGCGGAGCGGCGCAGCGAGAGGGTCGTCCTCCCGCGCACGCTCCGCCGCCTCCTTTTGCGAGATGACATCCTCGCAAAAAGAGGCGACAGCTGCCCAGGACCCCTCACTCTCCAGCATGGCATTCACCACGCCGGGAAGTGAGAGGTCCTGTCCGATCTCCGCTGTTAGACTGCGACGCGGCTCAGACCAAGCCGGGCACACCTCGAGGGTGTGCTGAGCCGTGTCCTCCGCCGCGCCGCAGTCGTGGCACGCCGGGGTCTCCTCCCTCCCGATCCGGTGCAGGTGCTTGCCGAAACAGCCGTGGCCTGACAATACCTGCACCAGACGGAATGAGAGGAAACCATGGGAGCGCTCGAGCCAGTCTCGCAGGACCGGACCGAGCGCGTCCAGGGTTCGGCGGCCAAAGGTGGCGGAGGCGAGGTCGTCCGTCCAATGGACGATGATGGCGTCCCTCGCCTCCCGCCGCACGGCCTCCCGCTCCTCCGCGACGGGGCGCTCTCCTAGGGCCTTTCGCCGCGCCGTCCACTCGTACACTCTGGCGAGCACCCACGCCTCCAACTCCCAAGGAGGGGTGCCCGCCAGAGCGCACGCCGCCGAAAAGCCCACTGAGCGGTAGGCCCTCGCCACCCGCAGTGCAATGGCCCTTTGGGGCCTGCGCATGGCAGTTGCGTTCTCCCTCCTGTTGAGGGAGTCCGCCCAGATGGGGGCCCCGTACAGGGCCATGCTCCGCAGGATGCCGGCATATAAACGCCGGCATCGTGCGTTCGGCCCCCCCAAGTTCGGGAGGAGCCAGGAGAGGGCGTCCGCAGCCCTCAGCAGGCGCGTCGACAGCCCGCTAAAGTGCGGGCCGAAGCGCCACCTGCTGTCCAACACCAGGCCCAGATACTTCATCTGGGCCTGGACGCCCACCCTGACGCCCTCCACCACAATATGGGCGTCTGGAGGGCAGCGCTGCCGAGGCCCGTGAAAGAACACGGCCTCGGTCTTGTTCAGCGCCACCCTCAATCCCAGGCAGCGGATCCTCCCTGCCACCAAGGACCCGCCAGCCGAGGCCAGACAGGCCGCCTCCCCGAAGCTCTTCCCCCGGGCAGTGAGGAGAGTGTCATCCGCGTAGCAGATGACACTCGTGCCCTGGAGAAGAGCTCCCCGCAACAGCCAATCGAATCCGATGTTCCACAGGGGGGGCCCTAAGACAGACCCCTGCGGAACACCGGACTCCGCGCCGTATCTCCGCAACCTGGCCAGTTTGTCCACAAGGAGGACCTCTCGATCCTCCAAGTAGCTGGCCAGGAGGCTCCTCAAATATTGGGGCACTCCGTGGTACCGGAGTGCCTCCAATATGGTGGAGTGGGGAACGGAGTTGAAGGCGTTGGCGATGTCAAACGACACTGCCAACACTCCGTCCCCCGCCTCGACCGCCTCTTTCACCTGGCCCTTAAGAAGGGCCAGCGCGTCGATGGTGGACCGGCCCTGTCGGAAACCGAACTGGGCGTCCGACAGGTCCGGCCCTACACCCTGCAGATGGCTCCTGAGCCGGCCGGCGATGATCCCCTCGAACAATTTACCGACCTCATCGAGCAGAACGATGGGCCGGTATGCCGAGGGGGAATCCGCCGGGCGTCCCTCCTTTCGGAGGAGGCATAGCTGCCCCTCCTTCCACAGTTTCGGGAACCTTCCAGCCGTAAAGCACGCGCTGAAGAGTTCCCGAAACCTGTCCTCCATTTGAGCGGCAGCTATGGCCACCACCCGTGCGGGGACGCCGTCCGGCCCAGGAGCCGTCTTCTTCGCGCGGAGGCTAAGCACCCCCGCGCGAAACTCCTCCTCCGTCACCGGAGGTGCCTCCTCTTCCTCCTGCGGAGCCGCCGACTGCGGAGGGTCCATCGCTGGAGGGGTGAAGTCGGTCCTGCGCGGAAACAGAGACCGGACCACCCCATCCAGCAACGCCGGCTCGAGGGTCTCCGTAAGTGGGGGACCATGGGGCCGCAGTTGGTTCCGCGCCGCCCTGTATGGTCTCCCATACGGATCCCTGTCGAGACCCTCCAGCATCTCGGCCCTCGCCGAGTCCTTGGCAGCGCCCATAGCCGACCTGAGGACCGCCTTTGCCTCCCGGTAAGAGGCGTAGAGGCGGTCCTCCTCCGCCTGATTACGGGCGCTGCGCCGGCGGCTCCGCGTGTAGGCCCTTCTGGCCGCCACGCAAATGGCCCGGAGGCCTGCCAGCTCCTCCGACCACCAATAAACGGCCCGGCGGGGAGGCGGACGCCGAGACCGAGGCATGCTGGAGTTGCACACCTCGGTCAGGGATTCCCTCAGCCGGACCGCTGCGGCGTCAACGTCCGGGGCCCCAACAGGGGGCGACAGCCAGTCCTGGAGGAAGGCCGCCTCCTTGGCTGCCTCCCGGTCCAGGCGAGTGAGAGCCCACCGTGGGAAGGGAGACCTGCCAGAGCGGGCCATCTCCCCACGGGGGCTCTGGGTGGAGATGTCGAACCGCACATAACGGTGGTCCGACAAGGTCTCCACCAACTCCACCCGCCAGTTCACAATGCGTGCGGCTAGCACGGGGGTGGCGAACGAAACGTCCACCACCGACCCTCCCCGTTGCCGCACACACGTGTGGACCGCCCCCCTGTTGAGGAGGGACACGCCGCATGACGCCGCCCAAAACTCGACGGCGCGACCCCGGACGTTGCAGGAGGCGGCTGGGTTGCCCCAGGCCACCGACTTGGCGTTCAGGTCGCCCAACACCACGACCTGGCGTGGCGCCGCCCTCCCTACGGCTGCAGTGAGGATCTCCAGGAAATCCTCAAAGTCCGAGAGAGGGCGGTTTGGGGAGAAATAGACCCCAACCAGGGCCAAATCCCCCCACGCGGCGGCCACGTATCCCGGTCCCCTCTCTAAAAGCGAGAGGGGAGGGGAGTCTGTGGAAGACCGCGACACCAACGCCACCAGGCCGTCTCGGTCGCCCAGCCAATGGCCAGGGACCGAGTAGGGCTCGGCGACCACCGCCAAGTCCACCAACCACTCAGCCATGGTCTGCATCAGGAGATCCTGTGCAGCCCGGCAGTGGTTGGTGTTCGCCTGGAGGATGCGATGTTCGATTGAATCCATCAATCGGACATCGCACCCCCCTCCTCCGCAGCCACCGCCGTTCCTGCCTCAGGAACGGCGATGCTAGCAGCAGGCCTGACCGGCACCTGCGCTTTACCCCTCTGAGGGGGAGGATTGCACAACCTCCCCCTCATCACATGGCCTGCTGGGCGTCCTCTCGCGGCACAGACGGCGCAATGCGGCTTGGCGACCGTGCAGGAGGCGGCTTTGTGGCCCTCCTTGCCGCAGCGGTAGCAGCTCTCCGACCTGTCTACCGCTGACGGGCACAAAGTTCGGGTGTGCCCGATGCCGCAGCACCGGAAGCAGCGCAGAGGCTGCTCCTCAAGGGCCCGGACTGCACCCGAGCTGAAGCCGACAAGGAGGCGTCCTTTTGCAAGGACGGCTTTGGCAGCGGCGACAGGACACTCGAGCCGGATAGTGCCCATGCCGCCGCGGCCGGGCCTGATGTCCCGGCCTTGCACCGCTGCGACGCCGCAGCCCCCAATGGCTGCGATCGCCGCCACCACCTCCTCCTTGGTGACCGAATCGTCCAAATCGGTCACCTCGATGGTCGCCGTTTTTACCGGTCGGGCCACCTTGGCAGCGTCCGCGATGACCTCTTGCAGCTTGGCTGCAAAGAGGTCAGCGTTGGCGCTGCCCTCCGCCCCCGGGAACTCGAATATTCGAGCCCCGGTTTCGGTCCGCCGGCAAGAAACCTTGTCGATCCCCAATTGGGTGGGATCGGCATTTGCACGCGCCCGCACTAAAATTGACGCGTACGTCTCGCCTCGCTCCGCGGCCTCCGCGGTGAGTGTCACCACGACGGCCGCGGACTTTGGGGGAACAAGTTTCCCCTTTCCCTTCTTGCCCCTGCCAGCCGCCCGCGACTGACTGGGAGGCGAGGTGGCGGGGACGGCAGGTGCGGCCGCTGCCGTCTTTCCGCCCTTCCCCTTCCCCTTCCCCTTTCCAGCCGCCTGCGACCGGCCGGGAGTCGTCGTGGCAGGGACGTCAGGGACGGCTGTCACCGTCTTCTTACCTCGGCCCTTCCCCTTCCGGACCACTTCAGTCCAACCCGGCTGGTTGGACGGAGTAGTGGAAGGGAGAAGGGCGTCCTCCCCTTGCGAGGACGGCCCCGGCTCGGCCCGCCTCTTGTCCGCCGCGAGCGGCGGTCGGAGGCGCTTCTCCGGCAGGAGCCGGTCCTCTATTCCTGCTAGGCAGGCTCTGGTGAAGGCCCGCTCCTCCATAACCACCTTGCGGATGACATCCTCAAGGTTGGTGGAGGAGGGGGCCTCCGCCGCAGGTCTCGGTTCGGCCTGAATTGGCCGAGCCATGACATCAGCCAGCTTCTGATGAAGCTGGCTGACTTCCAGCTTGAGGCGATCGACGGTCGCCTGCAATTTGCGCGATTCGTCGGTCGCCTTGCGCTTCACGAGCTCCGCAATGACGCTGCGCATGCTCGCAGCTCGGAACTTTAGGGCCTTCTGAAAGGTACCCTTCAGATTGGAGGACTTGGAGGCGACCTCCGCGATCTCCTCCTCGTCCTCCTCCGCCATCCGCTCCAGGTCGGCCAATGTGTAGTCCGCGTACAACACGCGGGACGCGCCGTAACCGGACTTGGCCCGAGCAGCACGCGCCCGCTGCTCCTTAGCAGCGACCCTCTCCTCCAGGTCCTGCTGCTGCTGCGTCCGCCGAGCCAAGTCCAGCTGCCGCTGGGCGTCCGTGAGACCCACCACGTGGGTGTTCGCGGCTGTCGTCGGCCTCTTGGCCTTCGACCTCCTGGCTGAGCCCGAGGAGCCCTCGGACCCCTCCTTGAGGAAGGCCCGCTTCCGCGACCTAAGGTCGCCCGCGTCCGAGACGCTTAAGAGGGACTCGTCGTCGGAATCCGACAAGTCCACCCTTCCAACGAAGCTAGCCGCAGACGGCGCGCGACTAGCTTCCGACGCTGAAGCGTCGGATTGGCCCTGAGAAGGGCCTTTTGGTTGGCCCTGAGAAGGGCCTTTGGGTTGGCCCTGAGAAGGGCCTTTGGGTTGGCCCTGAGAAGGGCCTTTTAAAAACCGCCCGGAGGCGTCCCGCGAGGGCATAGGCATGACGCCTTCGGCAAATACGCAGTCAACAAGGCACGATAAAAGAAAACAGTAACTGCGAGATCACAGAGAACTTTGGCCGTACCCAGTATGCCACTCCGTTACGGTGACAAACTGGGCCGTTTCCAGGGGACGCGACGTGGACGCAAACTCTGTGGGGGGTCCCCCAACCTAACCTAACCTTTTTTTTTTTTTTTTTTTTTTAAACTGGGAAAAAATGCATTACGCATACCCTCCCGTCGGGGGAACGGGAGGGGTATGTGGGACTCCCCGGGCTGACCCGGTATACCCACTAAAACGACCCAGTGTTATTCCCGCGTCGTCCGAGTGGAAGAGGACTGGGAGATCGGCGCAGCCTTAGCGTCCAGTCCTCCTCCGACGACAACCCGCCTAAAGCGGCGGGCCCCTCAAGTCCTCCCCGTTCAGGGGGAGGGAACCTAACCTTTTTTTTTTTTTTTTTTTTTTTTTTAAACTGGGAAAAAATGCATTACGCATACCCTCCCGTCGGGGGAACGGGAGGGGTATGTGGGACTCCCCGGGCTGACCCGGTATACCCACTAAAACGACCCAGTGTTATTCCCGCGTCGTCCGAGTGGAAGAGGACTGGGAGATCGGCGCAGCCTTAGCGTCCAGTCCTCCTCCGACGACAACCCGCCTAAAGCGGCGGGCCCCTCAAGTCCTCCCCGTTCAGGGGGAGGGCTGGGAATGACCGGCGAGGGTGGTGTGGAGTGCAATGCGGGCGGAGGCGCCCCCGCGCCTATCGCCCGCCCATCACCACCATGAGGAGGGAGAAGACGGCGTCTTCTCCGACCTCTTCTGCGCCTGCGGAGCGGCGCAGCGAGAGGGTCGTCCTCCCGCGCGCGCTCCGCCGCCTCCTTTTGCGAGATGACATCCTCGCAAAAAGAGGCGACTGCTGCCCAGGACCCCTCACTCCCCAGCATGGCGTTGACCACGCCGGGAAGCGAGAGGTCCTGTCCGATCTCCGCTGTTAGACTGCGACGCGGCTCAGACCAAGCCGGGCACACCTCGAGGGTGTGCTGAGCCGTATCCTCCGCCGCGCCGCAGTCGTGGCACGCCGGGGTCTCCTCCCTCCCGATCCGGTGCAGGTGCTTGCCGAAACAGCCGTGGCCTGACAACACCTGCACCAGACGGAATGAGAGGAACCCGTGGGAGCGCTCGAGCCAGTCCCGCAGGACCGGACTGAGCGCGTCCAACGTTCGGCGGCCAAAGGTGGCGGAGGCGAGGTCGTCCGTCCAATGGACGATGATGGCGTCCCTCGCCTCCCGCCGCACGGCCTCCCGCTCTTCCGCGACGGGGTGCTCCCCGAGGGCCTTTCGCCGCGCCGTCCACTCGTACACTCTGGCGAGCACCCACGCCTCCAACTCCCAAGGAGGGGTGCCCGCCAGAGCGCACGCCGCCGAAAAGCCCACGGAGCGGTAGGCCCTCGCCACCCGCAGTGCAATGGCCCTTTGGGGCCTGCGCATGGCAGTTGCGTTCTCCCTCCTGTTGAGGGAGTCCGCCCAGATGGGGGCCCCGTACAGGGCCATGCTCCGCAGGATGCCGGCATATAAACGCCGGCATCGTGCGTTCGGCCCCCCCAAGTTCGGGAGGAGCCAGGAGAGGGCGTCCGCAGCCCTCAGCAGGCGCGTCGACAGCCCGCTAAAGTGCGGGCCGAAGCGCCACCTGCTGTCCAACACCAGGCCCAGATACTTCATCTGGGCCTGGACGCCCACCCTGACGCCCTCCACCACAATGTGGGCGTCGGGAGGGCAGCGCTGCCGAGGCCCGTGAAAGAACACGGCCTCGGTGAGGGAACCTAACCTAACCTAACCTAACCTAACCTTTTTTTTTTTTTTTTTTTTTTATTTTTTTTTTTTTTAAACTGGGAAAAAATGCATTACGCATACCCTCCCGTCGGGGGAACGGGAGGGGTATGTGGGACTCCCCGGGCTGACCCGGTATACCCACTAAAACGACCCAGTGTTATTCCCGCGTCGTCCGAGTGGAAGAGGACTGGGAGATCGGCGCAGCCTTAGCGTCCAGTCCTCCTCCGACGACAACCCGCCTAAAGCGGCGGGCCCCTCAAGTCCTCCCCGTTCAGGGGGAGGGCTGGGAATGACCGGCGAGGGTGGTGTGGAGTGCAATGCAGGCGGAGGCGCCCCCGCGCCTATCGCCCGCCCATCACCACCATGAGGAGGGAGAAGACGGCGTCTTCTCCGACCTCTTCTGCGCCTGCGGAGCGGCGCAGCGAGAGGGTCGTCCTCCCGCGCGCGCTCCGCCGCCTCCTTTTGCGAGATGACATCCTCGCAAAAAGAGGCGACAGCTGCCCAGGACCCCTCACTCTCCAGCATGGCGTTGACCACGCCGGGAAGCGAGAGGTCCTGTCCGATCTCCGCTGTTAGACTGCGGCGCGGCTCAGACCAAGCCGGGCACACCTCGAGGGTGTGCTGAGCCGTGTCCTCCGCCGCGCCGCAGTCGTGGCACGCCGGGGTTTCCTCCCTCCCGATCCGGTGCAGGTGCTTGCCGAAACAGCCGTGGCCTGACAACACCTGCACCAGACGGAATGAGAGGAACCCGTGGGAGCGCTCGAGCCAGTCTCGCAGGACCGGCCCGAGCGCGTCCAGGGTTCGGCGGCCAAAGGTGGCGGAGGCGAGGTCCTCCGTCCAATGGACGATGATGGCGTCCCTCGCCTCCCGCCGCACGGCCTCCTGCTCTTCCGCGACGGGGCGCTCCCCGAGGGCCTTTCGCCGCGCCGTCCACTCGTACACTCTGGCGAGCACCCACGCCTCCAGCTCCCAAGGAGGGGTGCCCGCCAGAGCGCACGCCGCCGAAAAGCCCACCGAGCGGTAGGCCCTCGCCACCCGCAGTGCAATGGCCCTTTGTGGCCTGCGCATGGCGGTTGCGTTCTCCCTCCTGTGGAGGGAGTCCGCCCAGATGGGGGCCCCGTACAGGGCCATGCTTCGCAGGATGCCGGCATATAGGCGCCGGCATCGTGCGTTGGGCCCTCCCAGGTTGGGGAGGAGCCAGGAGAGGGCGTCCGCAGCCCTCAGCAGGCGCGTCGACAGCCCGCTAAAGTGCGGGCCGAAGCGCCACCTGCTGTCCAACACCAAGCCCAGATACTTCATCTGGGCCTGGACGCCCACCCTGACGCCCTCCACCATAATGTGGGCGTCTGGAGGGCAGCGCTGCCGAGGCCCGTGAAAGAACACGGCCTCGGTCTTGTTCAGCGCCACCCTCAATCCCAGGCGGCGGATCCTCCCTGCCACCAAGGACCCGCCAGCCGAGGCCAGACAGGCCGCCTCCCCGAAGCTCTTCCCCCGGGCAGTAAGGAGAGTGTCATCCGCGTAGCAGATGACACTCGTGCCCTGGAGAAGAGCTCCCCGCAACAGCCAGTCAAAGCCGATGTTCCACAGGGGGGGTCCTAAGACTGACCCCTGCGGAACACCGGACTCCGCGCTGTACCTCCGCATCCTGGCCAGTTTGTCCACAAGGAGGACCTCTCGATCCTCCAAGTAGCTGGCCAGGAGGCTCCTCAAGTATTGGGGCACTCCGTGATACCGGAGTGCCTCCAATATGGTGGAGTGGGGAACGGAGTTGAAGGCGTTGGCGATGTCAAACGACACCGCCAACACTCCGTCCCCCGCCTCGACCGCCTCTTTCACCTGGCCCTTAAGAAGGGCCAGCGCGTCGATGGTGGACCGGCCCTGTCGGAAACCGAACTGGGCGTCCGACAAGTCCGGCCCTACACCCTGCAGATGGCTCCTGAGCCGGCCGGCGATGATCCCCTCGAACAATTTACCGACCTCATCGAGCAGAACGATGGGCCGGTATGCCGAGGGGGAATCCGCCGGGCGTCCCTCCTTTCGGAGGAGGCATAGCTGCCCCTCCTTCCACAGTTTCGGGAACCTTCCAGCCGTAAAGCACGCGCTGAAGAGTTCCCGAAACCTGTCCTCCATTTGAGCGGCAGCTATTGCCACCACCCGTGCAGGGACACCATCCGGCCCAGGAGCCGTCTTCTTCGCGCGGAGGCTAAGAACCCCCGCGCGAAACTCCTCCTCCGTCACTGGAGGTGCCTCCTCCTCCTCTTGCTCTTGCGGAGCCGCCGACTGTGGAGGGTCCATCGCTGGAGGGGCGAAGTCGGTCCTGCGCGGAAACAGAGACCGGACCACCCCATCCAGCAACGCCGGCTCGAGGGTTTCCGTCAATGGGGGACCATGGGGCCGCAGTTGGTTCCGCGCCGCCTTATATGGTCTCCCATACGGATCCCTATCGAGACCCTCCAGCATCTCGGCCCTCGCCGAGTCCTTGGCAGCGCCCATAGCCGACTTGAGGACCGCCTTTGCCTCTCGGTAAGAGGCGTAGAGGCGGTCCTCCTCTGCCTGATTACGGGCGCTGCGCCGGCGGCTCCGCGTGTAGGCCCTTCTGGCCGCCACGCAGGTGGCCCGCAGGCCCGCCAGCTCCTCTGACCACCAATAAACGGCCCGGCGGGGAGGCGGACGCCGAGACCGAGGCATGCTGGAGTTGCACACCTCGGTCAAGGATTCCCTCAGCCGGACCGCTGCGGCGTCAACGTCCGGGGCCCCAACAGGGGGCGACAGCCAGTCTTGGAGGAAGGCCGCCTCCTTGGCTGCCTCCCGGTCCAGGCGAGTGAGAGCCCACCGTGGGAAAGGAGACCTGCCAGAGCGGGCCATCTCCCCACGGGGGCTCTGGGTGGAGATGTCGAACCGCACATAACGGTGGTCCGACAAGGTCTCCACCAACTCCACCCGCCAGTTCACAATGCGTGCGGCCAGCACGGGGGTGGCGAACGAAACGTCCACCACCGACCCTCCCCGTTGCCGCACACACGTGTGGACCGCCCCCCTGTTGAGGAGGGACACACCGCATGACGCCGCCCAAAATTCGACGGCGCGTCCCCGGACGTTGCAAGAGGCAGCTGGATTGCCCCAGGCCACCGACTTGGCGTTCAGGTCGCCCAACACCACGACCTGGCGTGGTGCCGCCCTCCCTACGGCTGCAGTGAGGATCTCCAGGAAATCCTCAAAGTCCGAGAGAGGGCGGTTTGGGGAGAAATAGACCCCAACCAGGGCCAAATCTCCCCACGCGGCGGCCACGTATCCCGGTCCCCTCTCTAAAAGCGAGAGGGGAGGGGAGTCTGTGGAAGACCGCGACACCATTGCCACCAGGCCGTCTCGGTCGCCCAGCCAATGGCCAGGGACCGAGTAAGGCTCGGCGACCACCGCCAAGTCCACCAACCACTCAGCCATGGTCTGCATCAGGAGATCCTGTGCAGCCCGGCAGTGGTTGGTGTTCGCCTGGAGGATGCGATGTTCGATTGTATCCATCAATCGGACATCGCACCCCCCTCCTCCGCAGCCACCGCCGTTCCAGCCTCGGGAACGGCGATGCTAGCAGCAGGCCCTACTGGCACCTGCGCTTTGCCCCTCTTAGGGGGGGGGTTGCACAACCTCCCCCGCATGATGTGACCTGCTGGGCGGCCACTGGCAGCACACACCACGCAGTGTGGCGTGGCGACCGTGCAGGCGGCGGCTTTGTGGCCCTCCTTGCCGCAGCGGTAGCAGGCGTCGGACCTGTCGACGGTGGACGGACAGAGGGCTCGGGTGTGTCCGATGCCGCAACACCTGAAGCAGCGCAAAGGCTGCTCCCCAAGTGCTCGGACCACACCCGAACTGAAGCCAACGGCGAGCCGTCCTTTGTCAAGGACGGCTTTGGCAGCGGCGACCGGGCACTCGAGCCGGATAGTGCCCATGCCGCCGCGGCCAGGCCTGATGTCCCGACCCCGCACCGCCGCGACGCCGCAGCCACCAATCGCTGCGACCGCCGCCACCACCTCCTCCTTGGTGACCGAGTCGTCAAGACCGGTCACCTCTATGGTTGCCGACTTTACCGGTCGGGCCACCTTGGCAGCGTCCGCGATGACCTCTTGCAGCTTGGCTGCAAAGAGGTCAGCGTTGGCGCTGCCCTCCGCCCCCGGGAACTCGAAAATACGAGCCCCGGTTTCGGTACGCCGGCAAGATAATTTGCCGATCCCCAGTTGGGTGGGATCGGCATTGGCACGCGCCCGCACCAAAATTGACGCGTACGTCTCGCCTCGCTCCGCGGCCTCCGCGGTGAGTGTCACCACGACGGCCGCGGACTTTGGGGGAACCAGCTTCCCTTTCTTCTTACCCTTGCCAGCCGCCCGCGACTGACTGGGAGGCGTGGTGACGGGGACGGCAGGTCCGGGCGTTGCCGGCCTTTTGCCCTTCCGCTTACCCTTTCTCCCACCAGTCGCCTGCGACTGGCCTGTATGTGTGGTGGCGGGGACGGCAGGGACGGCCGTCGCCGTCTTTTTACCTCGGCCCTTCCCCTTCCGGACCACCTCAGTCCAACCCGGCTGGTTGGACGGAGTAGTCGAAGGGAGAAGGGCGTCCTCTCCTTGCGAGGATGGCCCCGGCTCGGCTCGCCTCTTGTCCGCCGCGAGCGGCGGTCGAAGGCGCTTCTCCGGCAGGAGCCGGTCCTCTATGCCTGCTAGGCAGGCTCTGGTGAAGGCCCTCTCCTCCATAACCACCTTGCGGATGACATCCTCAAGGTTGGTGGAGGAGGGGGCATCCGCCGCAGGTCTCGGTTCGGCCTGAATCGGCCGAGCCATGACATCAGCCAGCTTCTGATGAAGCTGGCTGACCTCCAGCTTGAGGCGATCGACGGTCGCCTGCAATTTGCGCGATTCGTCGGTCGCCTCACGCTGGACCAACTCCTCTATAATGGCGCGCATGCTTGCGGCACGGCACTTAAGGGCCTTTTGAAAAGTGCCCTTAAGATTAGAGGACTTGGAGGCGACCTCCGCGATCTCCTCCTCGTCCTCTTCCGCCATGCGCGCCAGTTCGGCCAATGACTGGTCCGCGTATAGCACGCGGGACGCGCCGTAACCGGACTTGGCCCGAGCAGCACGCGCCCGCTGCTCCTTCGCAGCAACACGCTCTTCCAGCTCTTGCTGGTGCTGCGTCCGCCGAGCCAGGTCCAACTGCCGCTGGGCATCTGCGAGACCCACGACGTGGGTGTCCGCAGATGTCGTCGGCCTCTTGGCCTTCGACCTCCTGGCTGAGCCCGAGGAGCCCTCGGACCCCTCCTTGAGGAAGGCCCGCTTTCGCGACCGACAGTCGCCCGCGTCCGAGACGCTTAAGAGGGACTCGTCGTCGGAATCCGACAAATCCACCCTTCCAACGAAGCTAGCCGCAGACGGCGCGCGACTAGCTTCCGACGCTGAAGCGTCAGAGTGGCCCTGAGAAGGGCCTTTTGGTTGGCCCTGAGAAGGGCCTTTGGGTTGGCCCTGAGAAGGGCCTTTGGGTTGGCCCTGAGAAGGGCCTTTTAAGAAACGCCCGCAGGCGTCCCGCGGGGGCATAGGCATAGCCTTCCGCATGATCGTAGACAAAACCGCAAGATAAAACAAGTGTAGCTACGAAGGTACAGAGCTCTTTGGCCGTACCCAGTCTGCCACTCCGTTACGGTGACAAACTGGGCCGTTTCCAGGGGACGCGACGTGGACGCAAGCTCTGTGGGGGGTCCCCCAACCTAACCTAACCTAACCTAACCTTTTTTTTTTTTTTTTTTTTTTTTTTTTAAACTGGGAAAAAATGCATTACGCATACCCTCCCGTCGGGGGAACGGGAGGGGTATGTGGGACTCCCCGGGCTGACCCGGTATACCCACTAAAACGACCCAGTGTTATTCCCGCGTCGTCCGAGTGGAAGAGGACTGGGAGATCGGCGCAGCCTTAGCGTCCAGTCCTCCTCCGACGACAACCCGCCTAAAGCGGCGGGCCCCTCAAGTCCTCCCCGTTCAGGGGGAGGGCTGGGAATGACCGGCGAGGGTGGTGTGGAGTGCAATGCGGGCGGAGGCGCCCCCGCGCCTATCGCCCGCCCATCACCACCATGAGGAGGGAGAAGACGGCGTCTTCTCCGACCTCTTCTGCGCCTGCGGAGCGGCGCAGCGAGAGGGTCGTCCTCCCGCGCACGCTCCGCCGCCTCCTTTTGCGAGATGACATCCTCGCAAAAAGAGGCGACAGCTGCCCAGGACCCCTCACTCTCCAGCATGGCATTCACCACGCCGGGAAGCGAGAGGTCCTGTCCGATCTCCGCTGTTAGACTGCGACGCGGCTCAGACCAAGCCGGGCACACCTCGAGGGTGTGCTGAGCCGTGTCCTCCGCCGCGCCGCAGTCGTGGCACGCCGGGGTCTCCTCCCTCCCGATCCGGTGCAGGTGCTTGCCGAAACAGCCGTGGCCTGACAATACCTGCACCAGACGGAATGAGAGGAAACCATGGGAGCGCTCGAGCCAGTCTCGCAGGACCGGACCGAGCGCGTCCAGGGTTCGGCGGCCAAAGGTGGCGGAGGCGAGGTCGTCCGTCCAATGGACGATGATGGCGTCCCTCGCCTCCCGCCGCACGGCCTCCCGCTCCTCCGCGACGGGGCGCTCTCCTAGGGCCTTTCGCCGCGCCGTCCACTCGTACACTCTGGCGAGCACCCACGCCTCCAACTCCCAAGGAGGGGTGCCCGCCAGAGCGCACGCCGCCGAAAAGCCCACTGAGCGGTAGGCCCTCGCCACCCGCAGTGCAATGGCCCTTTGGGGCCTGCGCATGGCAGTTGCGTTCTCCCTCCTGTTGAGGGAGTCCGCCCAGATGGGGGCCCCGTACAGGGCCATGCTCCGCAGGATGCCGGCATATAAACGCCGGCATCGTGCGTTCGGCCCCCCCAAGTTCGGGAGGAGCCAGGAGAGGGCGTCCGCAGCCCTCAGCAGGCGCGTCGACAGCCCGCTAAAGTGCGGGCCGAAGCGCCACCTGCTGTCCAACACCAGGCCCAGATACTTCATCTGGGCCTGGACGCCCACCCTGACGCCCTCCACCACAATATGGGCGTCTGGAGGGCAGCGCTGCCGAGGCCCGTGAAAGAACACGGCCTCGGTCTTGTTCAGCGCCACCCTCAATCCCAGGCGGCGGATCCTCCCTGCCACCAAGGACCCGCCAGCCGAGGCCAGACAGGCCGCCTCCCCGAAGCTCTTCCCCCGGGCAGTGAGGAGAGTGTCATCCGCGTAGCAGATGACACTCGTGCCCTGGAGAAGAGCTCCCCGCAACAGCCAATCGAATCCGATGTTCCACAGGGGGGGCCCTAAGACAGACCCCTGCGGAACACCGGACTCCGCGCCGTATCTCCGCAACCTGGCCAGTTTGTCCACAAGGAGGACCTCTCGATCCTCCAAGTAGCTGGCCAGGAGCCTCCTCAAGTATTGGGGCACTCCGTGATACCGGAGCGCCTCCAATATTGTAGAGTGGGGAACGGAGTTGAAGGCGTTGGCTATGTCGAAGGACACCGCCAACACTCCGTCCCCCGCCTCCACCGCCCCTTTCACCTGGCCCTTCAAAAGGGCCAGCGCGTCAATGGTGGACCGGCCCTGTCGGAAACCGAACTGGGCGTCCGACAGGTCCGGCCCTACACCCTGCAAATGGCTCCTGAGCCGGCCGGCGATGATCCCCTCGAACAATTTACCGACCTCATCGAGCAGAACGATGGGCCGGTATGCCGAGGGGGAATCCGCCGGGCGTCCCTCCTTTCGGAGGAGGCACAGCTGCCCCTCCTTCCACAGTTTCGGGAACCTTCCAGCCGTAAAGCACGCGCTGAAGAGTTCCCGAAACCTGTCCTCCATTTGAGCGGCAGCTATGGCCACCACCCGTGCGGGGACGCCGTCCGGCCCAGGAGCCGTCTTCTTCGCGCGGAGGCTAAGCACCCCCGCGCGAAACTCCTCCTCCGTCACCGGAGGTGCCTCCTCCTCCTCCTGCGGAGCCGCCGACTGCGGAGGGTCCATCGCTGGAGGGGTGAAGTCGGTCCTGCGCGGAAACAGAGACCGGACCACCCCATCCAGCAACGCCGGCTCGAGGGTCTCCGTAAGTGGGGGACCATGGGGCCGCAGTTGGTTCCGCGCCACCCTGTATGGTCTCCCATACGGATCCCTGTCGAGACCCTCCAACATCTCGGCCCTCGCCGAGTCCTTGGCAGCGCCCATAGCCGACTTGAGGACCGCCTTTGCCTCTCGGTAAGAGGCGTAGAGGCGGTCCTCCTCTGCCTGATTACGGGCGCTGCGCCGGCGGCTCCGCGTGTAGGCCCTTCTGGCCGCCACGCAGGTGGCTCGTAGGCCCGCCAGCTCCTCTGACCACCAATAAACGGCCCGGCGGGGAGGCGGACGCCGAGACCGAGGCATGCTGGAGTTGCACACCTCGGTCAAGGATTCCCTCAGCCGGACCGCTGCGGCGTCAACGTCCGGGGCCCCAACAGGGGGCGACAGCCAGTCTTGGAGGAAGGCCGCCTCCTTGGCTGCCTCCCGGTCCAGGCGAGTGAGAGCCCACCGTGGGAAGGGAGACCTGCCAGAGCGGGCCATCTCCCCACGGGGGCTCTGGGTGGAGATGTCGAACCGCACATAACGGTGGTCCGACAAGGTCTCCACCAACTCCACCCGCCAGTTCACAATGCGTGCGGCCAGCACGGGGGTGGCGAACGAAACGTCCACCACCGACCCTCCCCGTTGCCGCACACACGTGTGGACCGCCCCCCTGTTGAGGAGGGACACACCGCATGACGCCGCCCAAAACTCGACGGCGCGTCCCCGGACGTTGCAAGAGGCAGCTGGATTGCCCCAGGCCACCGACTTGGCGTTCAGGTCGCCCAACACCACGACCTGGCGTGGCGCCGCCCTCCCTACGGCTGCAGTGAGGATCTCCAAGAAATCCTCAAAGTCCGAGAGAGGGCGGTTTGGGGAGAAATAGACCCCAACCAGGGCCAAATCCCCCCACGCGGCGGCCACGTATCCCGGTCCCCTCTCTAAAAGCGAGAGGGGAGGGGAGTCTGTGGAAGACCGCGACACCAACGCCACCAGGCCGTCTCGGTCGCCCAGCCAATGGCCAGGGACCGAGTAGGGCTCGGCGACCACCGCCAAGTCCACCAACCACTCAGCCATGGTCTGCATCAGGAGATCCTGTGCAGCCCGGCAGTGGTTGGTGTTCGCCTGGAGGATGCGATGTTCGATTGAATCCATCAATCGGACATCGCACCCCCCTCCTCCGCAGCCACCGCCGTTCCTGCCTCAGGAACGGCGATGCTAGCAGCAGGCCTGACCGGCACCTGCGCTTTACCCCTCTGAGGGGGAGGATTGCACAACCTCCCCCTCATCACATGGCCTGCTGGGCGTCCTCTCGCGGCACAGACGGCGCAATGCGGCTTGGCGACCGTGCAGGAGGCGGCTTTGTGGCCCTCCTTGCCGCAGCGGTAGCAGCTCTCCGACCTGTCTACCGCCGACGGGCACAAAGCTCGGGTGTGCCCGATGCCGCAGCACCGGAAGCAGCGCAGAGGCTGCTCCTCAAGGGCCCGGACTGCACCCGAGCTGAAGCCGACAAGGAGGCGTCCTTTTGCAAGGACGGCTTTGGCAGCGGCGACAGGACACTCGAGCCGGATAGTGCCCATGCCACCGCGGCCGGGCCTGATGTCCCGGCCTTGCACCGCTGCGACGCCGCAGCCCCCAATGGCTGCGATCGCCGCCACCACCTCCTCCTTGGTGACCGAATCGTCCAAATCGGTCACCTCGATGGTCGCCGTTTTTACCGGTCGGGCCACCTTGGCAGCGTCCGCGATGACCTCTTGCAGCTTGGCTGCAAAGAGGTCAGCGTTGGCGCTGCCCTCCGCCCCCGGGAACTCGAATATTCGAGCCCCGGTTTCGGTCCGCCGGCAAGAAACCTTGTCGATCCCCAATTGGGTGGGATCGGCATTTGCACGCGCCCGCACTAAAATTGACGCGTACGTCTCGCCTCGCTCCGCGGCCTCCGCGGTGAGTGTCACCACGACGGCCGCGGACTTTGGGGGAACAAGTTTCCCCTTTCCCTTCTTGCCCCTACCAGCCGCCCGCGACTGACTGGGAGGCGAGGTGGCGGGGACGGCAGGTGCGGCCGTTGCCGTCTTTCCGCCCTTCCCCTTCCCCTTCCCCTTTCCAGCCGCCTGCGACCGGCCGGGAGTCGTCGTGGCAGGGACGGCAGGGACGGCTGTCACCGTCTTCTTACCTCGGCCCTTCCCCTTCCGGACCACTTCAGTCCAACCCGGCTGGTTGGACGGAGTAGTGGAAGGGAGAAGGGCGTCCTCCCCTTGCGAGGACGGCCCCGGCTCGGCCCGCCTCTTGTCCGCCGCGAGCGGCGGTCGGAGGCGCTTCTCCGGCAGGAGCCGGTCCTCTATTCCTGCTAGGCAGGCTCTGGTGAAGGCCCGCTCCTCCATAACCACCTTGCGGATGACATCCTCAAGGTTGGTGGAGGAGGGGGCCTCCGCCGCAGGTCTCGGTTCGGCCTGAATTGGCCGAGCCATGACATCAGCCAGCTTCTGATGAAGCTGGCTGACTTCCAGCTTGAGGCGATCGACGGTCGCCTGCAATTTGCGCGATTCGTCGGTCGCCTTGCGCTTCACGAGCTCCGCAATGACGCTGCGCATGCTCGCAGCTCGGAACTTTAGGGCCTTCTGAAAGGTACCCTTCAGATTGGAGGACTTGGAGGCGACCTCCGCGATCTCCTCCTCGTCCTCCTCCGCCATCCGCTCCAGGTCGGCCAATGTGTAGTCCGCGTACAACACGCGGGACGCGCCGTAACCGGACTTGGCCCGAGCAGCACGCGCCCGCTGCTCCTTAGCAGCGACCCTCTCCTCCAGGTCCTGCTGCTGCTGCATCCGCCGAGCCAAGTCCAGCTGCCGCTGGGCGTCCGCGAGACCCACCACGTGGGTGTTCGCGGCTGTCGTCGGCCTCTTGGCCTTCGACCTCCTGGCTGAGCCCGAGGAGCCCTCGGACCCCTCCTTGAGGAAGGCCCGCTTCCGCGACCTAAGGTCGCCCGCGTCCGAGACGCTTAAGAGGGACTCGTCGTCGGAATCCGACAAGTCCACCCTTCCAACGAAGCTAGCCGCAGACGGCGCGCGACTAGCTTCCGACGCTGAAGCGTCGGATTGGCCCTGAGAAGGGCCTTTTGGTTGGCCCTGAGAAGGGCCTTTGGGTTGGCCCTGAGAAGGGCCTTTGGGTTGGCCCTGAGAAGGGCCTTTGGGTTGGCCCTGAGAAGGGCCTTTTAAAAACCGCCCGGAGGCGTCCCGCGAGGGCATAGGCATGACGCCTTCGGCAAATACGCAGTCAACAAGGCACGATAAAAGAAAACAGTAACTGCGAGATCACAGAGAACTTTGGCCGTACCCAGTATGCCACTCCGTTACGGTGACAAACTGGGCCGTTTCCAGGGGACGCGACGTGGACGCAAACTCTGTGGGGGGTCCCCCAACCTAACCTTTTTTTTTTTTTTTTTTAAACTGGGAAAAAATGCATTACGCATACCCTCCCGTCGGGGGAACGGGGGGGGTATGTGGGACTCCCCGGGCTGACCCGGTATACCCACTAAAACGACCCAGTGTTATTCCCGCGTCGTCCGAGTGGAAGAGGACTGGGAGATCGGCGCAGCCTTAGCGTCCAGTCCTCCTCCGACGACAACCCGCCTAAAGCGGCGGGCCCCTCAAGTCCTCCCCGTTCAGGGGGAGGGCTGGGAATTACCGGCGGAGGTGGTGTGGAGTGCAATGCGGGCGGAGGCGCCCCCGCGCCTATCGCCCGCCCATCACCACCATGAGGAGGGAGAAGACGGCGTCTTCTCCGACCTCTTCTGCGCCTGCGGAGCGGCGCAGCGAGAGGGTCGTCCTCCCGCGCGCGCTCCGCCGCCTCCTTTTGCGAGATGACATCCTCGCAAAAAGAGGCGACAGCTGCCCAGGACCCCTCACTCTCCAGCATGGCGTTGACCACGCCGGGAAGCGAGAGGTCCTGTCCGATCTCCGCTGTTAGACTGCGACGCGGCTCAGACCAAGCCGGGCACACCTCGAGGGTGTGCTGAGCCGTATCCTCCGCCGCGCCGCAGTCGTGGCACGCCGGGGTCTCCTCCCTCCCGATCCGGTGCAGGTGCTTGCCGAAACAGCCGTGGCCTGACAACACCTGCACCAGACGGAATGAGAGGAACCCGTGGGAGCGCTCGAGCCAGTCTCGCAGGACCGGACCGAGCGCGTCCAGGGTTCGGCGGCCAAAGGTGGCGGAGGCGAGGTCGTCCGTCCAATGGACGATGATGGCGTCCCTCGCCTCCCGCCGCACGGCCTCCCGCTCCTCCGCGACGGGGCGCTCCCCGAGGGCCTTTCGTCGCGCCGTCCACTCGTACACTCTAGCGAGCACCCACGCCTCCAACTCCCAAGGAGGGGTGCCCGCCAGAGCGCACGCCGCCGAAAAGCCCACCGAGCGATAGGCCCTCGCCACCCGCAGTGCAATGGCCCTTTGGGGCCTCCGCATCATAGTAGCGTTCTCCCTCCTGTGAAGGGAGTCCGCCCAGATGGGGGCCCCGTACAGGGCCATGCTCCGCAGGATGCCGGCATACAAACGCCGGCATCGTGCATTGGGCCCCCCCAGATTCGGGAGGAGCCATGACAAGGCGTCCGCAGCCTTCAGCAGGCGCGTCGACAGCCCGCTGCAGTGCGGGCCGAAGCGCCACCTGCTGTCCAGCACCAGGCCCAGATACTTCATCTGGGCCTGGACGCCCACCCTGACGCCCTCCACCACAATGTGGGCGTCTGGAGGGCAGCGCTGCCGAGGCCCGTGAAAGAACACGGCCTCGGTCTTGTTCAGCGCCACCCTCAATCCCAGGCGGCGGATCCTCCCTGCCACCAAGGACCCGCCAGCCGAGGCCAGACAGGCCGCCTCCCCGAAGCTCTTCCCCCGGGCAGTGAGGAGAGTGTCATCCGCGTAGCAGATGACACTCGTGCCCTGGAGAAGAGCTCCCCGCAACAGCCAATCGAATCCGATGTTCCACAGGGGGGGCCCTAAGACAGACCCCTGCGGAACACCGGACTCCGCGCCGTATCTCCGCAACCTGGCCAGTTTGTCCACAAGGAGGACCTCTCGATCCTCCAAGTAGCTGGCCAGGAGCCTCCTTAAGTATTGGGGCACTCCGTGATACCGGAGCGCCTCCAATATTGTAGAGTGGGGAACGGAGTTGAAGGCGTTGGCTATGTCGAAGGACACCGCCAACACTCCGTCCCCCGCCTCCACCGCCCCTTTCACCTGGCCCTTCAAAAGGGCCAGCGCGTCGATGGTGGACCGGCCCTGTCGGAAACCAAACTGGGCGTCCGACAGGTCCGGCCCTACACTCTGCAAATGGCTCCTGAGCCGGCCGGCGATGATCCCCTCGAACAATTTACCGACCTCATCGAGCAGAACGATGGGCCGGTATGCCGAGGGGGAATCCGCCGGGCGTCCCTCCTTTCGGAGGAGGCATAGCTGCCCCTCCTTCCACAGTTTCGGGAACCTTCCAGCCGTCAGGCACGCGCTGAAGAGTTCCCGAAACCTGTCCTCCATTTGAGCGGCAGCTATGGCCACCACCCGTGCGGGGACGCCGTCCGGCCCAGGAGCCGTCTTCTTCGCGCGGAGGCTAAGCACCCCCGCGTGAAACTCCTCCTCCGTCACCGGAGGCACCTCCTCCTGCGCCTGCGGAGCCGCCGACTGCGGAGGGTCCATCGCTGGTGGGGCGAAGTCGGTCCTGCGCGGAAACAGAGACCGGACCACCCCATCCAGCAACGCCGGCTCGAGGGTCTCCGTAAGTGGGGGACCATGGGGCCGCAGTTGGTTCCGCGCCGCCCTGTATGGTCTCCCATACGGATCCCTGTCGAGACCCTCCAGCATCTCGGCCCTCGCCGAGTCCTTGGCAGCGCCCATAGCCGACTTGAGGACCGCCTTTGCCTCTCGGTAAGAGGCGTAGAGGCGGTCCTCCTCTGCCTGATTACGGGCGCTGCGCCGGCGGCTCCGCGTGTAGGCCCTTCTGGCCGCCACGCAGGTGGCTCGGAGGCCTGCCAGCTCCTCTGACCACCAATAAACGGCCCGGCGGGGAGGCGGACGCCGAGACCGAGGCATGCTGGAGTTGCACACCTCGGTCAAGGATTCCCTCAGCCGGACCGCTGCGGCGTCAACGTCCGGGGCCCCAACAGGGGGCGACAGCCAGTCTTGGAGGAAGGCCGCCTCCTTGGCTGCCTCCCGGTCCAGGCGAGTGAGAGCCCACCGTGGGAAGGGAGACCTGCCAGAGCGGGCCATCTCCCCACGGGGGCTCTGGGTGGAGATGTCGAACCGCACATAACGGTGGTCCGACAAGGTCTCCACCAACTCCACCCGCCAGTTCACAATGCGTGCGGCTAGCACGGGGGTGGCGAACGAAACGTCCACCACCGACCCTCCCCGTTGCCGCACACACGTGTGGACCGCCCCCCTGTTGAGGAGGGACACACCGCATGACGCCGCCCAAAATTCGACGGCGCGTCCCCGGACGTTGCAAGAGGCAGCTGGATTGCCCCAGGCCACCGACTTGGCGTTCAGGTCGCCCAACACCACGACCTGGCGTGGCGCCGCCCTCCCTACGGCTGCAGTGAGGATCTCCAAGAAATCCTCAAAGTCCGAGAGAGGGCGGTTTGGGGAGAAATAGACCCCAACCAGGGCCAAATCCCCCCACGCGGCGGCCACGTATCCCGGTCCCCTCTCTAAAAGCGAGAGGGGAGGGGAGTCCGTGGAAGACCGCGACACCAACGCCACCAGGCCGTCTCGGTCGCCCAGCCAATGGCCAGGGACCGAGTAGGGCTCGGCGACCACCGCCAAGTCCACCAACCACTCAGCCATGGTCTGCATCAGGAGATCCTGTGCAGCCCGGCAGTGGTTGGTGTTCGCCTGGAGGATGCGATGTTCGATTGTATCCATCAATCGGACATCGCACCCCCCTCCTCCGCAGCCACCGCCGTTCCAGCCTCGGGAACGGCGATGCTAGCAGCAGGCCCGACCGGCACCTGCGCTTTGCCCTTCTTAAGGGGGGGGTTGCATAACCTCCCCCTCATTACGTGGCCTGCTGGGCGACCACTGGCAGCACACACTTCACAGTGCGGCTTGGCGACCGTGCAGGAGGCGGCTTTGTGGCCCTCCTTGCCGCAGCGGTAGCAGGTCTCTGACCTGTCCACCGCTGACGGGCACAGGGCTCGGGTGTGCCCGATGCCGCAGCACCGGAAGCAGCGCAGAGGCTGCTCCTCTAGGGCCCGGACTGCATTCGAGCTAAAGCCGACAAGGAGGCGTCCTTTTGAAAGGACGGCTTTGGCAGCGGCGACAGGGCACCCGAGCCGAATAGTGCCCATGCCGCCGCGACCGGGCCTGATGTCCCGGCCTTGCACCGCTGCGACGCCGCAGCCCCCAATGGCTGCGACCGCCGCCACCACCTCCTCCTTGGTGACCGAGTCGTCAAGACCGGTCACCTCTATGGTTGCCAACTTCACCGGTCGGGCCACCTTGGCAGCGTCCGCGATGACCTCTTGCAGCTTGGCTGCAAAGAGGTCAGCGTTGGCGCTGCCCTCCGCCCCCGGGAACTCGAATATTCGAGCCCCGGTTTCGGTCCGCCTGCAAGAAAGCTTGCCGATCCCCAGTTGGGCGGGATCGGCATTGGCACGCGCCCGCACCAAAATGGAGGCGTAGGTTTCCCCGCGTTCCGCAGCCTCCGCGGTGAGCGTCACCACGACGGCTGCGGACCTCGGGGGAACCAATTTCCTCTTTCCCTTCTTCTTGCTCCCGCCAGCCGCCCGCGACTGACTGGGAGGCGTGGTGACGGGGACGGTCCCCCCCCCCAACCTAACCTTTTTTTTTTTTTTTTTTTTTTTTTGAAACTGGGAAAAAATGCATTACGCATACCCTCCCGTCGGGGGAACGGGAGGGGTATGTGGGACTCCCCGGGCTGACCCGGTATACCCACTAAAACGACCCAGTGTTATTCCCGCGTCGTCCGAGTGGAAGAGGACTGGGAGATCGGCGCAGCCTTAGCGTCCAGTCCTCCTCCGACGACAACCCGCCTAAAGCGGCGGGCCCCTCAAGTCCTCCCCGTTCAGGGGGAGGGCTGGGAATGACCGGCGAGGGTGGTGTGGAGTGCAATGCGGGCGGAGGCGCCCCCGCGCCTATCGCCCGCCCATCACCACCATGAGGAGGGAGAAGACGGCGTCTTCTCCGACCTCTTCTGCGCCTGCGGAGCGGCGCAGCGAGAGGGTCGTCCTCCCGCGCACGCTCCGCCGCCTCCTTTTGCGAGATGACATCCTCGCAAAAAGAGGCGACAGCTGCCCAGGACCCCTCACTCTCCAGCATGGCATTCACCACGCCGGGAAGTGAGAGGTCCTGTCCGATCTCCGCTGTTAGACTGCGGCGCGGCTCAGACCAAGCCGGGCACACCTCGAGGGTGTGCTGAGCCGTGTCCTCCGCCGCGCCGCAGTCGTGACACGCCGGGGTTTCCTCCCTCCCGATCCGGTGCAGGTGCTTGCCGAAACAGCCGTGGCCTGACAACACCTGCACCAGACGGAATGAGAGGAAACCATGGGAGCGCTCGAGCCAGTCTCGCAGGACCGGACCGAGCGCGTCCAAGGTTCGGCGGCCAAAGGTGGCGGAGGCGAGGTCGTCCGTCCAATGGACGATGATGGCGTCCCTCGCCTCCCGCCGCACGGCCTCCCGCTCCTC
This sequence comes from Lacanobia oleracea, assembly GCA_950371165.1. Taxonomy (NCBI): domain Eukaryota; kingdom Metazoa; phylum Arthropoda; class Insecta; order Lepidoptera; family Noctuidae; genus Lacanobia; species Lacanobia oleracea. The sequence goes on from OX493398.1 coordinate 88,368, forward strand.
CGCGACGGGGCGCTCCCCGAGGGCCTTTCGCCGCGCCGTCCACTCGTACACTCTGGCGAGCACCCACGCCTCCAGCTCCCAAGGAGGGGTGCCCGCCAGAGCGCACGCCGACGAAAAGCCCACCGAGCGGTAGGCCCTCGCCACCCGCAGTGCAATGGCCCTTTGTGGCTTGCGCATGGCGGTTGCGTTCTCCCTCCTGTGGAGGGAGTCCGCCCAGATGGGGGCCCCGTACAGGGCCATGCTCCGCAGGATGCCGGCATATAAACGCCGGCATCGTGCGTTCGGCCCCCCCAAGTTCGGGAGGAGCCAGGAGAGGGCGTCCGCAGCCCTCAGCAGGCGCGTCGACAGCCCGCTAAAGTGCGGGCCGAAGCGCCACCTGCTGTCCAGCACCAGGCCCAGATACTTCATCTGGGCCTGGACGTCCACCCTGACGCCCTCCACCACAATGTGGGCGTCGGGAGGGCAGCGCTGCCGAGGCCCGTGAAAGAACACGGCCTCGGTCTTGTTCAGCGCCACCCTCAATCCCAGGCGGCGGATCCTCCCTGCCACCAAGGACCCGCCAGCCGAGGCCAGACAGGCCGCCTCCCCGAAGCTCTTCCCCCGGGCAGTGAGGAGAGTGTCATCCGCGTAGCAGATGACACTCGTGCCCTGGAGAAGAGCTCCCCGCAACAGCCAGTCGAATCCGATGTTCCACAGGGGGGGCCCTAAGACTGACCCCTGCGGAACACCGGACTCGGCGCTGTATCTCCGCATCCTGGCCAGTTTGTCCACAAGGAGGACCTCTCGATCCTCCAAGTAGCTGGCCAGGAGTCTCCTCAAATATTGGGGCACTCCGTGATACCGGAGTGCCTCCAATATGGTGGAGTGGGGAACGGAGTTGAAGGCGTTGGCGATGTCGAACGACACCGCCAACACTCCGTCCCCCGCCTCGACCGCCTCTTTCACCTGGCCCTTCAAAAGGGCCAGCGCGTCGATTGTGGACCGACCCTGTCGGAACCCGAACTGGGCGTCCGACAGGTCCGGCCCCACACCCCGCAAATGGCTCCTGAGCCGGCCGGCGATGATCCCCTCGAACAATTTACCGACCTCATCGAGCAGAACGATGGGCCGGTATGCCGAGGGGGAATCCGCCGGGCGTCCCTCCTTTCGGAGGAGGCATAGCTGCCCCTCCTTCCACAGTTTCGGGAACCTTCCAGCCGTAAAGCACGCGCTGAAGAGTTCCCGAAACCTGTCCTCCATTTGAGCGGCAGCTATGGCCACCACCCGTGCGGGGACGCCGTCCGGCCCAGGAGCCGTCTTCTTCGCGCGGAGGCTAAGCACCCCCGCGCGAAACTCCTCCTCCGACACCGGAGGTGCCTCCTCCTCCACCTCCGGAGCCGCCGACTGCGGAGGGTCCATTGCTGGTGGGGCGAAGTCGGTCCTGCGCGGAAACAGAGACCGGACCACCCCATCCAGCAACGCCGGCTCGAGGGTCTCCGTAAGTGGGGGACCATGGGGCCGCAGTTGGTTCCGCGCCGCCCTGTATGGTCTCCCATACGGATCCCTGTCGAGACCCTCCAGCATCTCGGCCCTCGCCGAGTCCTTGGCAGCGCCCATAGCCGACTTGAGGACCGCCTTTGCCTCTCGGTAAGAGGCGTAGAGGCGGTCCTCCTCTGCCTGATTACGGGCGCTGCGCCGGCGGCTCCGCGTGTAGGCCCTTCTGGCCGCCACGCAAGTGGCCCGGAGGCCTGCCAGCTCCTCCGACCACCAATAGACGGCCCGGCGGGGAGGCGGACGCCGAGACCGAGGCATGCTGGAGTTGCACACCTCGGTCAGGGATTCCCTCAGCCGGACCGCTGCGGCGTCAACGTCCGGGGCCCCAACAGGGGGCGACAGCCAGTCCTGGAGGAAGGCCGCCTCCTTGGCTGCCTCCCGGTCCAAGCGAGTGAGAGCCCACCGTGGGAAGGGAGACCTGCCAGAGCGGGCCATCTCCCCACGGGGGCTCTGGGTGGAGATGTCGAACCGCACATAACGGTGGTCCGACAAGGTCTCCACCAACTCCACCCGCCAGTTCACGATGCGTGCGGCTAGCACGGGGGTGGCGAACGAAACGTCCACCACCGACCCTCCCCGTTGCCGCACACACGTGTGGACCGCCCCCCTGTTGAGGAGGGACACGCCGCATGACGCCGCCCAAAACTCGACGGCGCGACCCCGGACGTTGCAGGAGGCGGCTGGGTTGCCCCAGGCCACCGACTTGGCGTTCAGGTCGCCCAACACCACGACCTGGCGTGGCGCCGCCCTCCCTACGGCAGCAGTGAGGATCTCCAGGAAATCCTCAAAGTCCGAGAGAGGGCGGTTAGGGGAGAAATAGACCCCAACCAGGGCCAAATCTCCCCACGCGGCGGCCACGTATCCCGGTCCCCTCTCTAAAAGCGAGAGGGGAGGGGAGTCCGTGGAAGACCGCGACACCAACGCCACCAGGCCGTCTCGGTCGCCCAGCCAATGGCCAGGGACCGAGTAAGGCTCGGCGACCACCGCCAAGTCCACCAACCACTCAGCCATGGTCTGCATCAGGAGATCCTGTGCAGCCCGGCAGTGGTTGGTGTTCGCCTGGAGGATGCGATGTTCGATCGACATCAATCGGACATCGCACCCCCCTCCTCCGCAGCCACCGCCGTTCCTGTCTCGGGAACGGCGTTGCCAGCAGCAGGCCCGACTGGCACCTGCGCTTTTCCCCTCTTAAGGGGGGGGTTGCACAACCTACCCCGCATGATGTTGCACCTGCTGGGCGGCCACTGGCAGCACACACTACGCAGTGTGGCGTGGCGACCATGCAGGCGGCGGCTTTGTGGCCCTCCTTGCCGCAGCGGTAGCAGGCGTCGGACCTGTCGACGGTGGACGGACAGAGGGCTCGGGTGTGTCCGATGCCGCAGCACTTGAAGCAGCGCAATGGCTGCTCCCCAAGTGCTCGGACTGCACCCGAGCTGAAGCCGACGGCGAGCCGTCCTTTCTCAAGGACGGCTTTGGCAGCGACGACCGGGCACTCGAGCCGGATAGTGCCCATGCCGCCGCGGCCAGGCCTGATGTCCCGACCCCGTACCTCTGCGACGCTGCAACCCCCGATCGCAGCGACCGCCGCCACCACCTCCTCCTTGGTGACCGAGTCGTCAAGGTCGGCTACCTCGATGGCAGCCAACTTGACTGGTCGGGCCACCTTGGCAGCGTCCGCGATGACCTCCTGCAGCTTGGCTGCAAAGAGGTCAGCGCTTGCACTGCCCTCCGCCCCCGGGAACTCGAAAATACGAGCCCCGGTTTCCGTCCGCCGGCAAGATAATTTGCCGATCCCCAATTGGGTAGGATCGGCATTTGCACGCGCCCGCAACAAGATTGACGCGTAAGTTTCCCCGCGTTCCGCAGCCTCCGCGGTGAGTGTCACCACGACGGCTGCGGACTTTGGGGGAACGAGTTTCCCCTTCCTCTTCTTCTTGCCCCTGCCAGCCGCCTGCGACTGACTTGGAGGCGTGGTGGCGGGGACGGCAGGGACGGCCGCTGCCGCCTTTCTGCCCTTCCCCTTCCTCCCCCTCCCCCCAGTCGCCTGCGACTGGCCGGGATGCGTAGAGGCGGGGACGACAGAGACAGCCGTCGCCGTCTTTTTCCCCTTACCCTTCCCCTTCCCCTTCCGGACCACTTCAGTCCAACCCGGCTGGTTGGACGGAGTGGTGGAAGGGAGAAGGGCATCCTCCACTTGCGAGGACGGCCCCGGCTCGGCTCGCCTCTTGTCCGCCGCGAGCGGCGGTCGGAGGCGCTTCTCCGGCAGGAGCCGGTCCTCTATGCCTGCTAGGCAGGCTCTGGTGAAGGCCCGCTCCTCCATAACCACCTTGCGGATGACATCCTCAAGGTTGGTGGAGGAGGGGACCTCCGCCGCAGGTCTCGGTTCGGCCTGAATCGGCCGAGCCATGACATCAGCCAGCTTCTGATGAAGCTGGCTGACCTCCAGCTTGAGGCGATCGACGGTCGCCTGCAATTGCCGCGTTTCTTCGTTGGTATTGCGCTGGACCAACTCCAACACAATACCACGAAGGCTCGCAGCCCGGCACTTAAGGGCCTTCTGGAAAGTGCCCTTAAGATTTGAGGACTTAGAGGCGACTTCCACGATCTCCTCCTCGTCCTCCTCCGCCATTCGCTCCAGCTCCGCCACGGATTGGTCTGCGTATAGTACGCGGGACGCTCCGTACCCGGACTTGGCCCGAGCGGCACGCACCCGCTGCTCCTTTGCAGCGACCCGCTCCTCCAGGTCCTGCTGGTGCTGCGCCCGCCGAGCCAGGTCTAACTGGCGTTGTGCATCCTCGAGACCCACTACGTGGGTATCTGCGGCTGTCGTCGGCTTTTTGGCCTTTGACCTCCTGGCTGAGCCCGAGGAGCCCTCGGACCCCTCCTTGAGGAAGGCCCGCTTCCGCGACCGGGAGTCGCCCGCATCCGAAACGCTGATGAGGGACTCATTTGAATCGGACAGGTCCGCCCTTCCAAAGAAGCTAGCCGCAGACGGCGCGCGGCTAGCTTCAGACGCTGAAGCGTCAGAGTGGCCCTGAGAAGGGCCTTTTGGTTGGCCCTGAGAAGGGCCTTTGGGTTGGCCCTGAGAAGGGCCTTTGGGTTGGCCCTGAGAAGGGCCTTTTAAGAAACGCCCGCAGGCGTCCCGCGGGGGCATAGGCATAGCCTTCCGCATGATCGTAGTAAAACCGCAAGATAAAAACAAGTGTAGCTACGAAGGTACAGAGCTCTTTGGCCGTACCCAGTCTGCCACTCCGTTACGGTGACAAACTGGGCCGTTTCCAGGGGACGCGACGTGGACGCAAGCTCTGTGGGGGGTCCCCCCCCCCAACCTAACCTAACCTTTTTTTTTTTTTTTTTTTTTTTTTTTAAACTGGGAAAAAATGCATTACGCATACCCTCCCGTCGGGGGAACGGGAGGGGTATGTGGGACTCCCCGGGCTGACCCGGTATACCCACTAAAACGACCCAGTGTTATTCCCGCGTCGTCCGAGTGGAAGAGGACTGGGAGATCGGCGCAGCCTTAGCGTCCAGTCCTCCTCCGACGACAACCCGCCTAAAGCGGCGGGCCCCTCAAGTCCTCCCCGTTCAGGGGGAGGGCTGGGAATGACCGGCGAGGGTGGTGTGGAGTGCAATGCAGGCGGAGGCGCCCCCGCGCCTATCGCCCGCCCATCACCACCATGAGGAGGGAGAAGACGGCGTCTTCTCCGACCTCTTCTGCGCCTGCGGAGCGGCGCAGCGAGAGGGTCGTCCTCCCGCGCGCGCTCCGCCGCCTCCTTTTGCGAGATGACATCCTCGCAAAAAGAGGCGACAGCTGCCCAGGACCCCTCACTCTCCAGCATGGCGTTGACCACGCCGGGAAGCGAGAGGTCCTGTCCGATCTCCGCTGTTAGACTGCGGCGCGGCTCAGACCAAGCCGGGCACACCTCGAGGGTGTGCTGAGCCGTGTCCTCCGCCGCGCCGCAGTCGTGGCACGCCGGGGTCTCCTCCCTCCCGATCCGGTGCAGGTGCTTGCCGAAACAGCCGTGGCCTGACAATACCTGCACCAGACGGAATGAGAGGAAACCGTGGGAGCGCTCGAGCCAGTCTCGTAGGACCGGACCGAGCGCGTCCAAGGTTCGGCGGCCAAAGGTGGCGGAGGCGAGGTCGTCCGTCCAATGGACGATGATGGCGTCCCTCGCCTCCCGCCGCACGGCCTCCCGCTCCTCCGCGACGGGGCGCTCGCCCAGGGCCTTTCGCCGCGCCGTCCACTCGTACACTCTGGCGAGCACCCACGCCTCCAGCTCCCAAGGAGGGGTGCCCGCCAGAGCGCACGCCGCCGAAAAGCCCACCGAGCGGTAGGCCCTCGCCACCCGCAGTGCAATGGCCCTTTGAGGCCTGCGCATAACGGTCGCATTCTCCCTCCTTTGGAGGGAGTCCGCCCAGATGGGGGCCCCGTACAGGGCCATGCTCCGCAGGATGCCGGCGTATAAACGCCGGCATCGTGCGTTGGGCCCTCCCAGGTTGGGGAGGAGCCAGGAGAGGGCGTCCGCAGCCCTCAGCAGGCGCGTCGACAGCCCGCTAAAGTGCGGGCCGAAGCGCCACCTGCTGTCCAACACCAGGCCCAGATACTTCATCTGGGCCTGGACGCCCACCCTGACGCCCTCCACCATAATGTGGGCGTCTGGAGGGCAGCGCTGCCGAGGCCCGTGAAAGAACACGGCCTCGGTCTTGTTCAGCGCCACCCTCAATCCCAGGCGGCGGATCCTCCCTGCCACCAAGGACCCGCCAGCCGAGGCCAGACAGGCCGCCTCCCCGAAGCTCTTCCCTCGGGCAGTAAGGAGAGTGTCATCCGCGTAGCAGATGACACTCGTGCCCTGGAGAAGAGCTCCCCGCAACAGCCAGTCAAAGCCGATGTTCCACAGGGGGGGTCCTAAGACTGACCCCTGCGGAACACCGGACTCCGCGCTGTACCTCCGCATCCTGGCCAGTTTGTCCACAAGGAGGACCTCTCGATCCTCCAAGTAGCTGGCCAGGAGGCTCCTCAAGTATTGGGGCACTCCGTGATACCGGAGTGCCTCCAATATGGTGGAGTGGGGAACGGAGTTGAAGGCGTTGGCGATGTCAAACGACACCGCCAACACTCCGTCCCCCGCCTCGACCGCCTCTTTCACCTGGCCCTTAAGAAGGGCCAGCGCGTCGATGGTGGACCGGCCCTGTCGGAAACCGAACTGGGCGTCCGACAAGTCCGGCCCTACACCCTGCAGATGGCTCCTGAGCCGGCCGGCGATGATCCCCTCGAACAATTTACCGACCTCATCGAGCAGAACGATGGGCCGGTATGCCGAGGGGGAATCCGCCGGGCGTCCCTCCTTTCGGAGGAGGCATAGCTGCCCCTCCTTCCACAGTTTCGGGAACCTTCCAGCCGTAAAGCACGCGCTGAAGAGTTCCCGAAACCTGTCCTCCATTTGAGCGGCAGCTATTGCCACCACCCGTGCAGGGACACCATCCGGCCCAGGAGCCGTCTTCTTCGCGCGGAGGCTAAGAACCCCCGCGCGAAACTCCTCCTCCGTCACTGGAGGTGCCTCCTCCTCCTCTTGCTCTTGCAGCATCCAAATCTCCAGCATCTCGGCCCTCGCCGAGTCCTTGGCAGCGTCCATAGCCGACTTGAGGACCGCCTTTGCCTCTCGGTAAGAGGCGTAGAGGCGGTCCTCCTCTGCCTGATTACGGGCGCTGCGCCGGCGGCTCCGCGTGTAGGCCCTTCTGGCCGCCACGCAGGTGGCTCGTAGACCCGCCAGCTCCTCTGACCACCAATAAACGGCCCGGCGGGGAGGCGGACGCCGAGACCGAGGCATGCTGGAGTTGCACACCTCGGTCAAGGATTCCCTCAGCCGGACCGCTGCGGCGTCAACGTCCGGGGCCCCAACAGGGGGCGACAGCCAGTCCTGGAAGAAGGCCGCCTCCTTGGCTGCCTCCCGGTCCAGGCGAGTGAGAGCCCACCGTGGGAAGGGAGACCTGCCAGAGCGGGCCATCTCCCCACGGGGGCTCTGGGTGGAGATGTCGAACCGCACATAACGGTGGTCCGACAAGGTCTCCACCAACTCCACCCGCCAGTTCACAATGCGTGCGGCCAGCACGGGGGTGGCGAACGAAACGTCCACCACCGACCCTCCCCGTTGCCGCACACACGTGTGGACCGCCCCCCTGTTGAGGAGGGACACACCGCATGACGCCGCCCAAAATTCGACGGCGCGTCCCCGGACGTTGCAAGAGGAGGCTGGGTTGCCCCAGGCCACCGACTTGGCGTTCAGGTCGCCCAACACCACGACCTGGCGTGGCGCCGCCCTCCCTACGGCTGCAGTGAGGATCTCCAAGAAATCCTCAAAGTCCGAGAGAGGGCGGTTTGGGGAGAAATAGACCCCAACCAGGGCTAAATCTCCCCACGCGGCGGCCACGTATCCCGGTCCCCTCTCTAAAAGCGAGAGGGGAGGGGAGTCTGTGGAAGACCGCGACACCAACGCCACCAGGCCGTCTCGGTCGCCCAGCCAATGGCCAGGGACCGAGTAAGGCTCGGCGACCACCGCCAAGTCCACCAACCACTCAGCCATGGTCTGCATCAGGAGATCCTGTGCAGCCCGGCAGTGGTTGGTGTTCGCCTGGAGGATGCGATGTTCGATTGAATCCATCAATCGGACATCGCACCCCCCTCCTCCGCAGCCACCGCCGTTCCAACCTCGGGAACGGCAGTGCTAGCAACAGGCCCGACCGGCACCTGCGCTTTGCCTTTCTTAATGGGGGGGTTGCACAACCTCCCCCTCATTACGTGGCCTGCTGGGCGACCGCTCGCGGCACAGACGGCGCATTTCGGCTTGGCGACCGTGCAGGAGGCGGCTTTGTGGCCCTCCTTGCCGCAGCGGTAGCAGGCGTCGGACCTGTCGACGGTGGACGGACAGAGGGCTCGGGTGTGTCCGATGCCGCAACACCTGAAACAGCGCAAAGGCTGCTCCCCAAGTGCTCGGACCACACCCGAACTGAAGCCAACGGCGAGCCGTCCTTTGTCAAGGACGGCTTTGGCAGCGGCGACCGGGCACTCGAGCCGGATAGTGCCCATGCCGCCGCGGCCGGGCCTGATGTCCCGGCCTTGCACCGCTGCGACGCCGCAGCCCCCAATGGCTGCGACCGCCGCCACCACCTCCTCCTTGGTGACCGAGTCATCAAGACCGGTCACTTCGATGGTCGCCGACTTCACCGGTCGGGCCACCTTGGCAGCGTCTGCGATGACCTCCTGCATCTTGGCTGCAAAGAGGTCAGCGCTGGCGCTGCCCTCCGCCCCCGGGAACTCGAATATTCGAGCCCCGGTTTCGGTCCGCCTGCAAGAAAGCTTGCCGATCCCCAGTTGGGCGGGATCGGCATTGGCACGCGCCCGCACCAAAATGGAGGCGTAGGTTTCCCCGCGTTCCGCAGCCTCCGCGGTGAGCGTCACCACGACGGCTGCGGACCTCGGGGGAACCAATTTCCCCTTCCTCTTCTTCTTGCTCCCGCCAGCCGCCCGCGACTGACTGGGAGGCGTGGTGACGGGGACGGCAGGTCCGGGCGTTGTCGGCCTTTTGCCCTGCCCCTTCCCCTTTCCCTTCGCAGTCGCCCGCGACCGGCTGGGAGTCGTGGTGGCAGGGACGGCAGGGACGGCTGTTGCCGTCTTTTTCCCCCTGCCCTTCCCCTTCCGGGCCACTTCGGTCCAACCCTGCTGGTTGGACGGAGTGGTGGAAGGGTGAAGGGCGTCATCCTCTTGCGAGGACGGCCCCGGCTCGGCCCGCCTCTTGTCCGCCGCAAGCGGTGGTCGGAGGCGCTTCTCCGGCAAGAGCCGGTCCTCAATGCCTGCCAAGCAGGCTCTAGTGAAGGCCCTCTCCTCCATTACCACCTTGCGGATGATATCCTCAAGGTTGGTGGGGGTGGGGGCCTCCGCCGCAGGTCTTGGTTCGGCCTGAATGGGCCGAGCCATGACATCAGCCAGCTTCTGATGAAGCTGGCTGACCTCCAGCTTGAGGCGATCGACGGTCGCCTGCAATTTGCGCGATTCGTCGGTCGCCTCACGCTGGACCAACTCCTCTATAATGCCGCGCATGCTCGCAGCACGGACCTTAAGGGCCTTCTGAAACGTGCCCTTAAGGTTTGAGGACTTGGAGGCGACCTCCGCGATCTCCTCCTCGTCCTCCTCCGCCATGCGCGCCAGCTCGGCCAAGGTGTAGTCCGAGTAAAGCACGCGGGACGCACCGTACCCGGACTTGGCCCGAGCAGCACGCGCCCGCTGCTCCTTAGCAGCAACCTGCTCCTCCAGGTCCTGCTGCTGCTGCGCCCGCCGAGCCAAGTCCAGATGCCGCTGAGCGTCCGCGAGACCCACTACGTGGGTGTCTGCGGCTTTCGTCGGCCTCTTGGCCTTCGTCCTCCTTGCTGAGCTCGAGGAGCCCTCGGACCCTTCCTTAAGGAAGGCCCGCTTTCGCGACCTTGAGTCGCCCGCATCCGAGACGCTAATCTGGGACTCGTCGTCGGAATCCGACGGGTCCACCCTTCCGAAGAAGCTAGCCGCAGACGGCGCGCGGCTAGCTTCAGACGCTGAAGCGTCAGATTGGCCCTGAGAAGGGCCTTTTGGTTGGCCCTGAGAAGGGCCTTTGGGTTGGCCCTGAGAAGGGCCTTTTTTAAAACGCCCGCAGGCGTCCCGCGGGGGCGTAGGCATAGCCTTCCGCATGTTCGCAGTCAACAACGCAATTAAAATGAAGCTACGAGATCACAGAGCACTTTAGCCGTACCCAGTCTGCCACTCCGTTACGGTGACAAACTGGGCCGTTTCCAGGGGACGCGACGTGGACGCAAGCTCTGTGGGGGGTCCCCCCCCCCAACCTAACCTTTTTTTTTTTTTTTTTTTTTTTTAAACTGGGAAAAAATGCATTACGCATACCCTCCCGTCGGGGGAACGGGAGGGGTATGTGGGACTCCCCGGGCTGACCCGGTATACCCACTAAAACGACCCAGTGTTATTCCCGCGTCGTCCGAGTGGAAGAGGACTGGGAGATCGGCGCAGCCTTAGCGTCCAGTCCTCCTCCGACGACAACCCGCCTAAAGCGGCGGGCCCCTCAAGTCCTCCCCGTTCAGGGGGAGGGCTGGGAATTACCGGCGGAGGTGGTGTGGAGTGCAATGCGGGCGGAGGCGCCCCCGCGCCTATCGCCCGCCCATCACCACCATGAGGAGGGAGAAGACGGCGTCTTCTCCGACCTCTTCTGCGCCTGCGGAGCGGCGCAGCGAGAGGGTCGTCCTCCCGCGCACGCTCCGCCGCCTCCTTTTGCGAGATGACATCCTCGCAAAAAGAGGCGACAGCTGCCCAGGACCCCTCACTCTCCAGCATGGCATTCACCACGCCGGGAAGCGAGAGGTCCTGTCCGATCTCCGCTGTTAGACTGCGACGCGGCTCAGACCAAGCCGGGCACACCTCGAGGGTGTGCTGAGCCGTGTCCTCCGCCGCGCCGCAGTCGTGACACGCCGGGGTTTCCTCCCTCCCGATCCGGTGCAGGTGCTTGCCGAAACAGCCGTGGCCTGACAACACCTGCACCAGACGGAATGAGAGGAACCCGTGGGAGCGCTCGAGCCAGTCTCGCAGGACCGTACCGAGCGCGTCCAACGTTCGGCGGCCAAAGGTGGCGGAGGCGAGGTCGTCCGTCCAATGGACGATGATGGCGTCCCTCGCCTCCCGCCGCACGGCCTCCCGCTCCTCCGCGACGGGGCGCTCCCCGAGGGCCTTTCGTCGCGCCGTCCACTCGTACACTCTGGCGAGCACCCACGCCTCCAACTCCCAAGGAGGGGTGCCCGCCAGAGCGCACGCCGCCGAAAAGCCCACCGAGCGGTAGGCCCTCGCCACCCGCAGTGCAATGGCCCTTTGGGGCCTCCGCATCATAGTAGCGTTCTCCCTCCTGTTGAGGGAGTCCGCCCAGATGGGGGCCCCGTACAGGGCCATGCTCCGCAAGATGCCGGCATATAGGCGCCGGCATCGTGCGTTCGGCCCCCCCAGGTTCGGAAGGAGCCAGGATAGGGCGTCAGCAGCCCTAAGCAGGCGCGTCGACAGCCCGCTGAAGTGCGGGCCGAAGCGCCACCTGCTGTCCAACACCAGGCCCAGATACTTCATCTGGGCCTGGACGCCCACCCTGACGCCCTCCACCACAATGTGGGCGTCTGGAGGGCAGCGCTGCCGAGGCCCGTGAAAGAACACGGCCTCGGTCTTGTTCAGCGCCACCCTCAATCCCAGGCGGCGGATCCTCCCTGCCACCAAGGACCCGCCAGCCGAGGCCAGACAGGCCGCCTCCCCGAAGCTCTTCCCCCGGGCAGTGAGGAGAGTGTCATCCGCGTAGCAGATGACACTCGTGCCCTGGAGAAGAGCTCCCCGCAACAGCCAGTCGAATCCGATGTTCCACAGGGGGGGCCCTAAGACTGACCCCTGCGGAACACCGGACTCGGCGCTGTATCTCCGCATCCTGGCCAGTTTGTCCACAAGGAGGACCTCTCGATCCTCCAAGTAGCTCCCCCCAACCTAACCTTTTTTTTTTTTTTTTTTTTTTTTTTAAACTGGGAAAAAATGCATTACGCATACCCTCCCGTCGGGGGAACGGGAGGGGTATGTGGGACTCCCCGGGCTGACCCGGTATACCCACTAAAACGACCCAGTGTTATTCCCGCGTCGTCCGAGTGGAAGAGGACTGGGAGATCGGCGCAGCCTTAGCGTCCAGTCCTCCTCCGACGACAACCCGCCTAAAGCGGCGGGCCCCTCAAGTCCTCCCCGTTCAGGGGGAGGGCTGGGAATGACCGGCGGAGGTGGTGTGGAGTGCAATGCGGGCGGAGGCGCCCCCGCGCCAATCGCCCGCCCATCACCACCATGAGGAGGGAGAAGACGGCGTCTTCTCCGACCTCTTCTCCGCCTACGGAGCGGCGCAGCGAGAGGGTCGTCCTCCCGCGCGCGCTCCGCCGCCTCCTTTTGCGAGATGACATCCTCGCAAAAAGAGGCGACAGCTGCCCAGGACCCCTCACTCTCCAGCATGGCATTCACCACGCCGGGAAGCGAGAGGTCCTGTCCTATCTCCGCTGTTAGACTGCGACGCGGCTCAGACCAAGCCGGGCACACCTCGAGGGTGTGCTGAGCCGTGTCCTCCGCCGCGCCGCAGTCGTGGCAAGCCGGGGTCTCCTCCCTCCCGATCCGGTGCAGGTGCTTGCCGAAACAGCCGTGGCCTGACAACACCTGCACCAGACGGAATGAGAGGAACCCGTGGGAGCGCTCGAGCCAGTCTCGCAGGACCGGACCGAGCGCGTCCAACGTTCGGCGGCCAAAGGTGGCGGAGGCGAGGTCGTCCGTCCAATGGACGATGATGGCGTCCCTCGCCTCCCGCCGCACGGCCTCCCGCTCCTCCGCGACGGGGCGCTCGCCCAGGGCCTTTCGCCGCGCCGTCCACTCGTACACTCTGGCGAGCACCCACGCCTCCAACTCCCAAGGAGGGGTGCCCGCCAGAGCGCACGCCGCCGAAAAGCCCACCGAGCGGTAGGCCCTCGCCACCCGCAGTGCAATGGCCCTTTGAGGCCTGCGCATCACGGTCGCATTCTCCCTCCTTTGGAGGGAGTCCGCCCAGATGGGGGCCCCGTACAGGGCCATGCTCCGCAGGATGCCGGCGTATAAACGCCGGCATCGTGCGTTGGGCCCTCCCAGGTTCGGGAGGAGCCAGGAGAGGGCGTCCGCAGCCCTCAGCAGGCGCGTCGACAGCCCGCTAAAGTGCGGGCCGAAGCGCCACCTGCTGTCCAACACCAGGCCCAGATACTTCATCTGGGCCTGGACGCCCACCCTGACGCCCTCCACCATAATGTGGGCGTCTGAAGGGCAGCGCTGCCGAGGCCCGTGAAAGAACACGGCCTCGGTCTTGTTCAGCGCCACCCTCAATCCCAGGCGGCGGATCCTCCCTGCCACCAAGGACCCGCCAGCCGAGGCCAGACAGGCCGCCTCCCCGAAGCTCTTCCCCCGGGCAGTAAGGAGAGTGTCATCCGCGTAGCAGATGACACTCGTGCCCTGGAGAAGAGCTCCCCGCAACAGCCAATCGAATCCGATGTTCCACAGGGGGGGTCCTAAGACAGACCCCTGCGGAACACCGGACTCCGCGCCGTATCTCCGCAACCTGGCCAGTTTGTCCACAAGGAGGACCTCTCGATCCTCCAAGTAGCTGGCCAGGAGGCTCCTCAAATATTGGGGCACTCCGTGATACCGGAGTGCCTCCAATATGGTGGAGTGCAGTATGTACGGTGCAGGTGCTTGCCGAAACAGCCGTGGCCTGACAACACCTGCACCAGACGGAATGAGAGGAACCCGTGGGAGCGCTCGAGCCAGTCTCGCAGGACCGGACCGAGCGCGTCCAGGGTTCGGCGGCCAAAGGTGGCGGAGGCGAGGTCGTCCGTCCAATGGACGATGATGGCGTCCCTCGCCTCCCGCCGCACGGCCTCCCGCTCCTCCGCGACGGGGCGCTCCCCGAGGGCCTTTCGCCGCGCCGTCCACTCGTACACTCTGGCGAGCACCCACGCCTCCAGCTCCCAAGGAGGGGTGCCCGCCAGAGCGCACGCCGCCGAAAAGCCCACCGAGCGGTAGGCCCTCGCCACCCGCAGTGCAATGGCCCTTTGTGGCCTGCGCATGGCGGTTGCGTTCTCCCTCCTGTGGAGGGAGTCCGCCCAGATGGGGGCCCCGTACAGGGCCATGCTCCGCAGGATGCCGGCATATAAACGCCGGCATCGTGCGTTCGGCCCCCCCAAGTTCGGGAGGAGCCAGGAGAGGGCGTCCGCAGCCCTCAGCAGGCGCGTCGACAGCCCGCTAAAGTGCGGGCCGAAGCGCCACCTGCTGTCCAACACCAGGCCCAGATACTTCATCTGGGCCTGGACGCCCACCCTGACGCCCTCCACCACAATGTGGGCGTCGGGAGGGCAGCGCTGCCGAGGCCCGTGAAAGAACACGGCCTCGGTCTTGTTCAGCGCCACCCTCAATCCCAGGCGGAACCAACCTAACCTTTTTTTTTTTTTTTTTTTTTTTTTTTAAACTGGGAAAAAATGCATTACGCATACCCTCCCGTCGGGGGAACGGGAGGGGTATGTGGGACTCCCCGGGCTGACCCGGTATACCCACTAAAACCACTAAAACAACCCAGTGTTATTCCCGCGTCGTCCGAGTGGAAGAGGACTGGGAGATCGGCGCAGCCTTAGCGTCCAGTCCTCCTCCGACGACAACCCGCCTAAAGCGGCGGGCCCCTCAAGTCCTCCCCGTTCAGGGGGAGGGCTGGGAATGACCGGCGAGGGTGGTGTGGAGTGCAATGCGGGCGGAGGCGCCCCCGCGCCTATCGCCCGCCCATCACCACCATGAGGAGGGAGAAGACGACGTCTTCTCCGACCTCTTCTGCGCCTGCGGAGCGGCGCAGCGAGAGGGTCGTCCTCCCGCGCGCGCTCCGCCGCCTCCTTTTGCGAGATGACATCCTCGCAAAAAGAGGCGACAGCTGCCCAGGACCCCTCACTCTCCAGCATGGCGTTGACCACGCCGGGAAGTGAGAGGTCCTGTCCGATCTCCGCTGTTAGACTGCGACGCGGCTCAGACCAAGCCGGGCACACCTCGAGGGTGTGCTGAGCCGTGTCAGTGTGTCAGTGTGTCCGTGTCCGTGTCAATTTACCGACCTCATCGAGCAGAACGATGGGCCGGTATGCCGAGGGGGAATCCGCCGGGCGTCCCTCCTTTCGGAGGAGGCATAGCTGCCCCTCCTTCCACAGTTTCGGGAACCTTCCAGCCGCAAAGCACGCGCTGAAGAGTTCCCGAAACCTGTCCTGCATTTGAGCGGCAGCTATGGCCACCACCCGTGCGGGGACGCCGTCCGGCCCAGGAGCCGTCTTCTTCGCGCGGAGGCTAAGCACCCCCGCGCGAAACTCCTCCTCCGTAACGGGAGGCACCTCCTCCTGCGCCTGCGGAGCCGCCGACTGCGGAGGGTCCATTGCTGGTGGGGTGAAGTCGGTCCTGCGCGGAAACAGAGACCGGACCACCCCATCCAGCAACGCCGGCTCGAGGGTCTCCGTAAGTGGGGGACCATGGGGCCGCAGTTGGTTCCGCGCCGCCCTGTATGGTCTCCCATACGGATCCCTGTCGAGACCCTCCAGCATCTCGGCCCTCGCCGAGTCCTTGGCAGCGCCCATAGCCGACTTGAGGACCGCCTTTGCCTCTCGGTAAGAGGCGTAGAGGCGGTCCTCCTCTGCCTGATTACGGGCGCTGCGCCGGCGGCTCCGCGTGTAGGCCCTTCTGGCCGCCACGCAAGTGGCCCGGAGGCCCGCCAGCTCCTCTGACCACCAATAAACGGCCCGGCGGGGAGGCGGACGCCGAGACCGAGGCATGCTGGAGTTGCACACCTCGGTCAGGGATTCCCTCAGCCGGACCGCTGCGGCGTCAACGTCCGGGGCCCCAACAGGGGGCGACAGCCAGTCCTGGAGGAAGGCCGCCTCCTTGGCTGCCTCCCGGTCCAGGCGAGTGAGAGCCCACCGTGGGAAGGGAGACCTGCCAGTGCGGGCCATCTCCCCACGGGGGCTCTGGGTGGAGATGTCGAACCGCACATAACGGTGGTCCGACAAGGTCTCCACCAACTCCACCCGCCAGTTCACAATGCGTGCGGCTAGCACGGGGGTGGCGAACGAAACGTCCACCACCGACCCTCCCCGTTGTCGCACACACGTGTGGACCGCCCCCCTGTTGAGGAGGGACACACCGCATGACGCCGCCCAAAATTCGACGGCGCGTCCCCGGACGTTGCAAGAGGCAGCTGGATTGCCCCAGGCCACCGACTTGGCGTTCAGGTCGCCTAACACCACGACCTGGCGTGGCGCCGCCCTCCCTACGGCTGCAGTGAGGATCTCCAAGAAATCCTCAAAGTCCGAGAGAGGGCGGTTTGGGGAGAAATAGACCCCAACCAGGGCCAAATCTCCCCACGCGGCGGCCACGTATCCCGGTCCCCTCTCTAAAAGCGAGAGGGGAGGGGAGTCTGTGGAAGACCGCGACACCAACGCCACCAGGCCGTCTCGGTCGCCCAGCCAATGGCCAGGGACCGAGTAGGGCTCGGCGACCACCGCCAAGTCCACCAACCACTCAGCCATGGTCTGCATCAGGAGATCCTGTGCAGCCCGGCAGTGGTTGGTGTTCGCCTGGAGGATGCGATGTTCGATTGTATCCATCAATCGGACATCGCACCCCCCTCCTCCGCAGCCACCGCCGTTCCTGCCTCAGGAACGGCGATGCTAGCAACAGGCCCGACCGGCACCTGCGCTTTGCCCCTCTGAGGGGGAGGATTGCACAACCTCCCCCTCATCACATGGCCTGCCGGGCGTCCCCTCGCGGCACAGACGGCGCAGTGCGGCATGGCGACCGCGCAGGAGGCGGCTCTGTGGCCCTCTGTGCCGCAGCGGTAGCAGGTCTCCGACCTGTCCACCGCCGACGGGCACAGGGCTCGGGTGTGGCCGATGCCGCAGCACCTGAAGCAGCGCAGAGGCTGCTCCTCAAGGGCCCGGACTGCACCCGAGCTGAAGCCGACGCAGAGCCGACCCCTGCTAACGACCGCTTTTGCAACGGCGACTGGGCACTCGAGCCGAATAGTGCCCATGCCGCCGCGGCCGGGCCTGATGTCCCGGCCTTGCACCGCTGCGACGCCACAGCCCCCAATGACTGCGACCGCCGCCACCACCTCCTCCTTGGTGACCGAGTCGTCAAGACCGGTCACCTCTATGGTTGCCGACTTTACCGGTCGGGCCACCTTGGCAGCGTCCGCGATGACCTCCTGCAGCTTGGCTGCAAAGAGGTCAGCGTTGGCGCTGCCCTCCGCCCCCGGGAACTCGAATATTCGAGCCCCGGTTTCGGTCCGCCTGCAAGAAAGCTTGCCGATCCCCAGTTGGGCGGGATCGGCATTGGCACGCGCCCGCACCAAAATGGAGGCGTAGGTTTCCCCGCGTTCCGCAGCCTCCGCGGTGAGCGTCACCACGACGGCTGCGGACCTCGGGGGAACCAATTTCCTCTTCCCCTTCTTCTTGCTCCCGCCAGCCGCCCGCGACCGACCGGGAGGCGTGGTGACGGGGACGGCAGGTCCGGGCGTTGCCGGCCTTTTGCCCTTCCCCTTCCCCTTTCCCTTCTCAGTCGCCCGCGACCGGCTGGGAGTCGTGGTGGCAGGGACGGCAGGGACGGCTGTTGCCGTCTTTTTCCCCCTGCCCTTCCCCTTCCGGACCACTTCAGTCCAACCCGGCTGGTTGGACGGAGTAGTCGAAGGGAGATGGGCGTCTTCCCCTTGCGAGGACGGCCCCGGCTCGCCACGCCTCCTGTCAGCCGCAAGCGGCGGTCGGAGGCGCTTCTCCGGCAGGAGCCGGTCCTCTATGCCTGCTAGGCAGGCTCTGGTGAAGGCCCTCTCCTCCATAACCACCTTGCGGATGACATCCTCAAGGTTGGTAGAGGTGGGGGCCTCCGCCGCAGGTCTTGGATCAGCCTGACTTGGCCGAGCCATGACATCAGCCAGCTTCTGATGAAGCTGGCTGACTTCCAGCTTGAGGCGATCGACGGTCGCCTGCAATTTGCGCGATTCGTCGGTCGCCTCACGCTGGACCAACTCCTCTATGATGGCGCGCATGCTTGCGGCACGGCACTTAAGGGCCTTTTGAAAAGTGCCCTTAAGATTAGAGGACTTGGAGGCGACCTCCGCGATCTCCTCCTCGTCCTCTTCCGCCATGCGCGCCAGTTCGGCCAAGGACTGGTCCGCGTATAGCACGCGGGACGCGCCGTAACCGGACTTGGCCCGAGCAGCACGCGCCCGCTGCTCCTTAGCAGCGACCCGCTCCTCTAGGTCCTGCTGCTGCTGCGCCCGCCGAGCCAAGTCCAGCTGCCGCTGGGCGTCCGCGAGACCCACAACGTGGGTGTCCGCGGCTGTCGACGGCCTCTTGGCCTTCGACCTCCTGGCTGAGCCCGAGGAGCCCTCGGACCCCTCCTTGAGGAAGGCCCGCTTCCGCGACCGGGAGTCGCCCGCGTCCGATACGCTGATGACGGACTCGTCGTCGGAATCCGTCATGTCCCTTCCGAAGAAGCTAGCCGCAGACGGCGCGCGGCTAGCTTCAGACGCTGACGCGTCGGAGTGGCCCTGAGAAGGGCCTTTTGGTTGGCCCTGAGAAGGGCCTTTTGGTTGGCCCTGAGAAGGGCCTTTGGGTTGGCCCTGAGAAGGGCCTTTTAAAAACCGCCCGGAGGCGTCCCGCGGGGGTTTCGGCATAGCCACAGCAGGATCGTAGCAACACGCAAGATAAAATTCTACGAAAGCACAGAGCTCTTTGGCCGTACCCAGTCTGCCACTCCGTTACGGTGACAAACTGGGCCGTTTCCAGGGGACGCGACGAGGACGCAAGCTCTGTGGGGGGTCCCCCAACCTAACCTTTTTTTTTTTTTTTTTTTTAAGCTGGGAAAAAATGCATTACGCATACCCTCCCGTCGGGGGAACGGGAGGGGTATGTGGGACTCCCCGGGCTGACCCGGTATACCCACTAAAACGACCCAGCGTTATTCCCGCGTCGTCCGAGTGGAAGAGGACTGGGAGATCGGCGCAGCCTTAGCGTCCAGTCCTCCTCCGACGACAACCCGCCTAAAGCGGCGGGCCCCTCAAGTCCTCCCCGTTCAGGGGGAGGGCTGGGAATTACCGGCGGAGGTGGTGTGGAGTGCAATGCGGGCGGAGGCGCCCCCGCGCCTATCGCCCGCCCATCACCACCATGAGGAGGGAGAAGACGGCGTCTTCTCCGACCTCTTCTGCGCCTGCGGAGCGGCGCAGCGAGAGGGTCGTCCTCCCGCGCACGCTCCGCCGCCTCCTTTTGCGAGATGACATCCTCGCAAAAAGAGGCGACAGCTGCCCAGGACCCCTCACTCTCCAACATGGCATTCACCACGCCGGGAAGTGAGAGGTCCTGTCCGATCTCCGCTGTTAGACTGCGGCGCGGCTCAGACCAAGCCGGGCACACCTCGAGGGTGTGCTGAGCCGTGTCCTCCGCCGCGCCGCAGTCGTGACACGCCGGGGTTTCCTCCCTCCCGATCCGGTGCAGGTGCTTGCCGAAACAGCCGTGGCCTGACAACACCTGCACCAGACGGAATGAGAGGAACCCGTGGGAGCGCTCGAGCCAGTCTCGCAGGACCGGACCGAGCGCGTCCAGGGTTCGGCGGCCAAAGGTGGCGGAGGCGAGGTCGTCCGTCCAATGGACGATGATGGCGTCCCTCGCCTCCCGCCGCATGGCCTCCCGCTCCTCCGCGACGGGGCGCTCCCCGAGGGCCTTTCGCCGCGCCCCCAACCTAACCTAACCTTTTTTTTTTTTTTTTTTTTTTTTAAACTGGGAAAAAATGCATTACGCATACCCTCCCGTCGGGGGAACGGGAGGGGTATGTGGGACTCCCCGGGCTGACCCGGTATACCCACTAAAACGACCCAGTGTTATTCCCGCGTCGTCCGAGTGGAAGAGGACTGGGAGATCGGCGCAGCCTTAGCGTCCAGTCCTCCTCCGACGACAACCCGCCTAAAGCGGCGGGCCCCTCAAGTCCTCCCCGTTCAGGGGGAGGGCTGGGAATGACCGGCGAGGGTGGTGTGGAGTGCAATGCGGGCGGAGGCGCCCCCGCGCCTATCGCCCGCCCATCACCACCATGAGGAGGGAGAAGACGGCGTCTTCTCCGACCTCTTCTGCGCCTGCGGAGCGGCGCAGCGAGAGGGTCGTCCTCCCGCGCGCGCTCCGCCGCCTCCTTTTGCGAGATGACATCCTCACAAAAAGAGGCGACAGCTGCCCAGGACCCCTCACTCTCCAGCATGGCGTTGACCACGCCGGGAAGTGAGAGGTCCTGTCCGATCTCCGCTGTTAGACTGCGGCGCGGCTCAGACCAAGCCGGGCACACCTCGAGGGTGCGCTGAGCCGTGTCCTCCGCCGCGCCGCAGTCGTGGCACGCCGGGGTCTCCTCCCTCCCGATCCGGTGCAGGTGCTTGCCGAAACAGCCGTGGCCTGACAACACCTGCACCAGACGGAATGAGAAGAAACCATGGGAGCGCTCGAGCCAGTCGCGCAGGACCGGACTGAGCGCGTCCAGGGTTCGGCGGCCAAAGGTGGCGGAGGCGAGGTCGTCCGTCCAATGGACGATGATGGCGTCCCTCGCCTCCCGCCGCACGGCCTCCCGCTCCTCCGCGACGGGGCGCTCCCCGAGGGCCTTTCGCCGCGCCGTCCACTCGTACACTCTGGCGAGCACCCACGCCTCCAGCTCCCAAGGAGGGGTGCCCGCCAGAGCGCACGCCGCCGAAAAGCCCACCGAGCGGTAGGCCCTCGCCACCCGCAGTGCAATGGCCCTTTGTGGCCTGCGCATGGCGGTTGCGTTCTCCCTCCTGCGGAGGGAGTCCGCCCAGATGGGGGCCCCGTACAGGGCCATGCTTCGCAGGATGCCGGCATATAGGCGCCGGCATTGTGCGTTGGGCCCTCCCAGGTTGGGGAGGAGCCAGGAGAGGGCGTCCGCAGCCCTCAGCAGGCGCGTCGACAGCCCGCTAAAGTGCGGGCCGAAGCGCCACCTGCTGTCCAACACCAGGCCCAGATACTTCATCTGGGCCTGGACGCCCACCCTGACGCCCTCCACCATAATGTGGGCGTCTGGAGGGCAGCGCTGCCGAGGCCCGTGAAAGAACACGGCCTCGGTCTTGTTCAGCGCCACCCTCAATCCCAGGCGGCGGGTCCTCCCTGCCACCAAGGACCCGCCAGCCGAGGCCAGACAGGCCGCCTCCCCGAAGCTCTTCCCCCGGGCAGTGAGGAGAGTGTCATCCGCGTAGCAGATGACACTCGTGCCCTGGAGAAGAGCTCCCCGCAACAGCCAGTCGAAGCCGATGTTCCACAGGGGGGGCCCTAAGACTGACCCCTGCGGAACACCGGACTCCGCGCTGTATCGCCGCATCCTGGCCAGTTTGTCCACAAGGAGGACCTCTCGATCCTCCAAGTAGCTGGCCAGGAGGCTCCTCAAATATTGGGGCACTCCGTGGTACCGGAGTGCCTCCAATATGGTGGAGTGGGGAACGGAGTTGAAGGCGTTGGCTATGTCGAACGACACCGCCAACACCCCGTCCCCCGCCTCCACCGCCCCTTTCACCTGGCCCTTCAAAAGGGCCAGCGCGTCGATTGTAGACCGACCCTGTCGGAAACCGAACTGGGCGTCCGACAGGTCAAAATTCGACGGCGCGTCCCCGGACGTTGCAAGAGGAGGCTGGGTTGCCCCAGGCCACCGACTTGGCGTTCAGGTCGCCCAACACCACGACCTGGCGTGGCGCCGCCCTCCCTACGGCTGCAGTGAGGATCTCCAGGAAATCCTCAAAGTCCGAGAGAGGGCGGTTTGGGGAGAAATAGACCCCAACCAGGGCCAAATCCCCCCACGCGGCGGCCACGTATCCCGGTCCCCTCTCTAAAAGCGAGAGGGGAGGGGAGTCTGTGGAAGACCGCGACACCAATGCCACCAGGCCGTCTCGGTCGCCCAGCCAATGGCCAGGGACCGAGTAAGGCTCGGCGACCACCGCCAAGTCCACCAACCACTCAGCCATGGTCTGCATCAGGAGATCCTGTGCAGCCCGGCAGTGGTTGGTGTTCGCCTGGAGGATGCGATGTTCGATTGTATCCATCAATCGGACATCGCACCCCCCTCCTCCGCAGCCACCGCCGTTCCAGCCTCGGGAACGGCGATGCTAGCAGCAGGCCCTACTGGCACCTGCGCTTTGCCCCTCTTAGGGGGGGGGTTGCACAACCTCCCCCGCATGATGTGACCTGCTGGGCGGCCACTGGCAGCACACACCACGCAGTGTGGCGTGGCGACCGTGCAGGCGGCGGCTTTGTGGCCCTCCTTGCCGCAGCGGTAGCAGGCGTCGGACCTGTCGACGCTGGACGGACAGAGGGCTCGGGTGTGTCCGATGCCGCAGCACTTGAAGCAGCGCAAAGGCTGCTCCCCAAGTGCTCGGACTGCACCCGAGCTGAAGCCGACGGCGAGCCGTCCTTTCTCAAGGACGGCTTTGGCAGCGACGACCGGGCACTCGAGCCGGATAGTGCCCATGCCGCCGCGGCCAGGCCTGATGTCCCGACCCCGTACCTCCGCGACGCTGCAACCCCCGATCGCTGCGACCGCCGCCACCACCTCCTCCTTGGTGACCGAGTCGTCAAGGTCGGCTACCTCGATGGCAGCCGACTTGACTGGTCGGGCCACCTTGGCAGCGTCCGCGATGACGGACGGAGTGGTGGAAGGGAGAAGGGCATCCTCCACTTGCGAGGACGGCCCCGGCTCGGCTCGCCTCTTGTCCGCCGCGAGCGGCGGTCGGAGGCGCTTCTCCGGCAGGAGCCGGTCCTCTATACCTGCTAAACAGGCTCTGGTGAAGGCCCGCTCCTCCATAACCACCTTGCGGATGACATCCTCAAGGTTGGTGGAGGAGGGGGCCTCCGCCGCAGGTCTCGGTTCGGCCTAAATAGGCCGAGCCATGACATCAGCCAGCTTCTGATGAAGCTGGCTGACCTCCAGCTTGAGGCGATCGACGTTCGCCTGCAATTGGCGAGTCTCGTCGCTCGCCTTGCGCTCCACGAGCTCCGCAACGATGCCGCGCATGCTCGCAGCACGGCACTTAAGGGCCTTTTGAAACGTGCCCTTAAGGTTTGAGGACTTGGAGGCGACCTCCGCGATCTCCTCCTCGTCCTCCTCCGCCATGCGCGCCAGCTCGGCCAAGGAGTAGTCCGAGTAAAGCACGCGGGACGCACCGTACCCGGACTTGGCCCGAGCAGCACGCACCCGCTGCTCCTTAGCAGCAACCTGCTCCTCCAGGTCCTGCTGCTGCTGCGCCCGCCGAGCCAAGTCCAGATGCCGCTGAGCGTCCGCGAGACCCACTACGTGGGTGTCTGCGGCTTTCGTCGGCCTCTTGGCCTTCGACCTCCTTGCTGAGCTCGAGGAGCCCTCGGACCCTTCCTTAAGGAAGGCCCGCTTACGCGACCTTGAGTCGCCTGCGTCCGAGACGCTAAGTAGGGACTCGTCGTCGGAATCTGACGGGTCCACCCTTCCGAAGAAGCTAGCCGCAGACGGCGCGCGGCTAGCTTCAGACGCTGAAGCGTCAGATTGGCCCTGAGAAGGGCCTTTTGGTTGGCCCTGAGAAGGGCCTTTGGGTTGGCCCTGAGAAGGGCCTTTTTTAAAACGCCCGCAGGCGTCCCGCGGGGGCGTAGGCATAGCCTTCCGCATGTTCGCAGTCAACAACGCAATTAAAATGAAGCTACGAGATCACAGAGCACTTTAGCCGTACCCAGTCTGCCACTCCGTTACGGTGACAAACTGGGCCGTTTCCAGGGGACGCGACGTGGACGCAAGCTCTGTGGGGGGTCCCCCAACCTAACCTTTTTTTTTTTTTTTTTTTTTTTTTTTTTTTTTTTTTTTTTTTTTTTTTTTTTTAAACTGGGAAAAAATGCATTACGCATACCCTCCCGTCGGGGGAACGGGACGGGTATGTGGGACTCCCCGGGCTGACCCGGTATACCCACTAAAACGACCCAGCGGCATTCCCGCGTCGTCCGAGTGGAAGAGGACTGGGAGATCGGCGCAGCCTTAGCGTCCAGTCCTCCTCCGACGACAACCCGCCTAAAGCGGCGGGCCCCTCAAGTCCTCCCCGTTCAGGGGGAGGGCTGGGAATGACCGGCGAGGGTGGTGTGGAGTGCAATGCGGGCGGAGGCGCCCCCGCGCCTATCGCCCGCCCATCACCACCATGAGGAGGGAGAAGACGGCGTCTTCTCCGACCTCTTCTGCGCCTGCGGAGCGGCGCAGCGAGAGGGTCGTCCTCCCGCGCGCGCTCCGCCGCCTCCTTTTGCGAGATGACATCCTCGCAAAAAGAGGCGACAGCTGCCCAGGACCCCTCACTCTCCAGCATGGCGTTGACCACGCCGGGAAGTGAGAGGTCCTGTCCGATCTCCGCTGTTAGACTGCGGCGCGGCTCAGACCAAGCCGGGCACACCTCGAGGGTGTGCTGAGCCGTGTCCTCCGCCGCGCCGCAGTCGTGGCACGCCGGGGCTTCCTCCCTCCCGATCCGGTGCAGGTGCTTGCCGAAACAGCCGTGGCCTGACAACACCTGCACCAGACGGAATGAGAGGAAACCATGGGAGCGCTCGAGCCAGTCTCGCAGGACCGGACCGAGCGCGTCCAACGTACGGCGGCCAAAGGTGGCGGAGGCGAGGTCCTCCGTCCAATGGACGATGATGGCGTCCCTCGCCTCCCGCCGCACGGCCTCCCGCTCTTCCGCGACAGGGCGCTCCCCGAGGGCCTTTCGCCGCGCCGTCCACTCGTACACTCTGGCGAGCACCCACGCCTCCAACTCCCAAGGAGGGGTGCCCGCCAGAGCGCACGCCGCCGAAAAGCCCACGGAGCGGTAGGCCCTCGCCACCCGCAGTGCAATGGCCCTTTGGGGCCTCCGCATCATAGTAGCGTTCTCCCTCCTGTTGAGGGAGTCCGACCAGATGGGGGCCCCGTACAGGGCCATGCTCCGCAGGATGCCGGCATATAAACGCCGGCATCGTGCGTTCGGCCCCCCCAGGTTCGGGAGGAGCCAGGAGAGGGCGTCCGCAGCCCTCAGCAGGCGCGTCGACAGCCCGCTAAAGTGCGGGCCGAAGCGCCACCTGCTGTCCAACACCAGGCCCAGATACTTCATCTGGGCCTGGACGCCCACCCTGACGCCCTCCACAACAATGTGGGCGTCGGGAGGGCAGCGCTGCCGAGGCCCGTGAAAGAACACGGCCTCGGTCTTGTTCAGCGCCACCCTCAATCCCAGGCGGCGGATCCTCCCTGCCACCAAGGACCCGCCAGCCGAGGCCAGACAGGCCGCCTCCCCGAAGCTCTTCCCCCGGGCAGTGAGGAGAGTGTCATCCGCGTAGCAGATGACACTCGTGCCCTGGAGAAGAGCTCCCCGCAACAGCCAGTCGAATCCGATGTTCCACAGGGGGGGCCCTAAGACTGACCCCTGCGGAACACCGGACTCGGCGCTGTATCTCCGCATCCTGGCCAGTTTGTCCACAAGGAGGACCTCTCGATCCTCCAAGTAGCTGGCCAGGAGGCTCCTCAAATATTGGGGCACTCCGTGATACCGGAGTGCCTCCAATATGGTGGAGTGGGGAACGGAGTTGAAGGCGTTGGCGATGTCAAACGACACCGCCAACACTCCGTCCCCCGCCTCGACCGCCTCTTTCACCTGGCCCTTCAAAAGGGCCAGCGCGTCGATGGTGGATCGGCCCTGTCGGAAACCGAACTGGGCGTCCGACAGGTCCGGCCCTACACCCCGCAGATGGCTCCTGAGCCGGCCGGCGATGATCCCCTCGAACAATTTACCGACCTCATCGAGCAGAACGATGGGCCGGTATGCCGAGGGGGAATCCGCCGGGCGTCCCTCCTTTCGGAGGAGGCATAGCTGCCCCTCCCTCCACAGTTTCGGGAACCTTCCAGCCGTAAGGCACGCGCTGAAGAGTTCCCGAAACCTGCCCTCCATTTGAGCGGCAGCCATGGCCACCACCCGTGCGGGGACGCCGTCCGGCCCAGGAGCCGTCTTCTTCGCGCGGAGGCTAAGCACCCCCGCGCGAAACTCCTCCTCTGTCACCGGAGGTGCCTCCTCTTCGTCCTGCGGAGCCGCCGACTGCGGAGGGTCCATCGCTGGAGGGGTGAAGTCGGTCCTGCGCGGAAACAGAGACCGGACCACCCCATCCAGCAATGCCGGCTCGAGGGTCTCCGTAAGTGGGGGACCACGGGGCCGCAGTTGGTTCCGCGCCGCCCTGTATGGTCTCCCATACGGATCCCTGTCGAGACCCTCCAGCATCTCGGCCCTCGCCGAGTCCTTGGCAGCGCCCATAGCCGACTTGAGGACCGCCTTTGCCTCTCGGTAAGAGGCGTAGAGGCGGTCCTCCTCTGCCTGACTACGAGCGCTGCGCCGGCGGCTCCGCGTGTAGGCCCTTCTGGCCGCCACGCAAGTGGCCCGGAGGCCCGCCAGCTCCTCTGACCACCAATAAACGGCCCGGCGGGGAGGCGGACGCCGAGACCGAGGCATGCTGGAGTTGCACACCTCGGTCAGGGATTCCCTCAGCCGGACCGCTGCGGCGTCAACGTCCGGGGCCCCAACAGGGGGCGACAGCCAGTCCTGGAGGAAGGCCGCCTCCTTGGCTGCCTCCCGGTCCAGGCGAGTGAGAGCCCACCGTGGGAAGGGAGACCTGCCAGAGCGGGCCATCTCCCCACGGGGGCTCTGGGTGGAGATGTCGAACCGCACATAACGGTGGTCCGACAAGGTCTCCACCAACTCCACCCGCCAGTTCACGATGCGTGCGGCTAGCACGGGGGTGGCGAACGAAACGTCCACCACCGACCCTCCCCGTTGCCGCACACACGTGTGGACCGCCCCCCTGTTGAGGAGGGACACGCCACATGACGCCGCCCAAAACTCGACGGCGCGACCCCGGACGTTGCAGGAGGCGGCTGGGTTGCCCCAGGCCACCGACTTGGCGTTCAGGTCGCCCAACACCACGACCTGGCGTGGCGCCGCCCTCCCTACGGCTGCAGTGAGAATCTCCAGGAAATCCTCAAAGTCCGAGAGAGGGCGGTTAGGGGAGAAATAGACCCCAACCAGGGCCAAATCTCCCCACGCGGCGGCCACGTATCCCGGTCCCCTCTCTAAGAGCGAGAGGGGAGGGGAGTCTGTGGAAGACCGCGATACCAACGCCACCAGGCCGTCTCGGTCGCCCAGCCAATGGCCAGGGACCGAGTAGGGCTCGGCGACCACCGCCAAGTCCACCAACCACTCAGCCATGGTCTGCATCAGGAGATCCTGTGCAGCCCGGCAGTGGTTGGTGTTCGCCTGGAGGATGCGATGTTCGATTGAATCCATCAATCGGACATCGCACCCCCCTCCTCCGCAGCCACCGCCGTTCCAACCTCGGGAACGGCAGTGCTAGCAACAGGCCCGACCGGCACCTGCGCTTTGCCTTTCTTAAGGGGGGGGTTGCACAACCTCCCCCTCATTACGTGGCCTGCTGGGCGACCACTGGCAGCACACACTACACAGTGCGGCTTGGCGACCGTGCAGGAGGCGGCTTTGTGGCCCTCCTTGCCGCAGCGGTAGCAGGTCTCCGACCTGTCCACCGCCGACGGGCACAGAGCTCGGGTGTGCCCGATGCCGCAGCACCGGAAGCAGCGCAGAGGCTGCTCCTCTAGGGCCCGGACCGCACCCGAGCTAAAGCCGACAAGGAGGCGTCCTTTTGCAAGGACGGCTTTGGCAGCGGCGACTGGGCACTCGAGCCGGAGAGTGCCCATGCCGCCGCGGCCAGGCCTGATGTCCCGGCCTTGCACCGCTGCGACGCCGCAGCCCCCAATGGCTGCGACCGCCGCCACCACCTCCTCCTTGGTGACCGAGTCGTCAAGACCGGTCACCTCGATGGTCGCCGACTTCACCGGTCGGGCCACCTTGGCAGCGTCCGCGATGACCTCTTGCAGCTTGGCTGCAAAGAGGTCAGCGTTGGCGCTGCCCTCCGCCCCCGGGAACTCGAAAATTCGAGCCCCGGTTTCGGTCCGCCGGCAAGAAACCTTGGCGATCCCCAAATGGGTGGGATCGGCATTTGCACGCGCCCGCACCAAAATTGACGCGTACGTCTCGCCTCGCTCCGCGGCCTCCGCGGTGAGTGTCACCACGACGGCCGCGGACTTTGGGGGAACAAGTTTCCCCTTTCCCTTCTTGCCCCTGCCAGCCGCACGCGACTGACTGGGAGGCGAGGTGGCGGGGACGACAGGTGCGACCGTTGCCGTCTTTCCGCCCTTCCCCTTCCCCTTCCCCTTTCCAGCCGCCCGCGACCGGCTGGGAGTCGTGGTGGCAGGGACGGCAGGGACGGCTGTCACCGTCTTCTTACCTCGGCCCTTCCCCTTCCGAACCACTTCAGTCCAACCCGGCTGGTTGGACGGAGTGGTGGAAGGGAGAAGGGCGTCCTCCCCTTGCGAGGACGGCCCCGGCTCGGCCCGCCTCTTGTCCGCCGCAAGCGGTGGTCGGAGGCGCTTCTCCGGCAGGAGCCGGTCCTCTATACCTGCAAGGCAGGCTCTTGTGAAGGCCCGCTCCTCCATGACAACCTTGCGGATGACATCCTCAAAGTTGGTGGAGGAGGGGACCTCCGCCGCAGGTCTCGGTTCGGCCTGACTCGGTCGAGCCGTGACATCAGCCAGCTTCTGATGAAGCTGGCTGACCTCCAGCTTTAAGCGATCGACGGTCGCCTGCAATTGGCGAGTCTCGTCGCTCGCCTTGCGCTCCACGAGCTCCGCGACGATGCCGCGCATGCTCGCAGCGCGGAACTTAAGGGCCTTTTGGAAAGTGCCCTTAAGATTCGAGGACTTGGAGGCAACCTCCACGATCTCCTCCTCGTCCTCTTCCGCCATGCGCGCCAGCTCGGCCAATGAGGAGTCCGAGTACAGCACGCGAGACGCACCGTACCCGGACTTGGCCCGAGCAGCACGCGCCCGCTGCTCCTTCGCAGCAACCCGCTCCTCGAGTTCCTGCTGGTGCTGCGCCCGCCGAGCCAGGTCCAGCTGGCGTTGGGCGTCCGCGAGACCCACATCGTGGGTGTCCGCACTGTTTCCAGGGGACGCGACGAGGACGCAAGCTCTGTGGGGGGTTCACCCCCCCAACCTAACCTAACCTTTTTTTTTTTTTTTTTTTTTTTTTTTTTAAACTGGGAAAAAATGCATTACGCATACCCTCCCGTCGGGGGAACGGGAGGGGTATGTGGGACTCCCCGGGCTGACCCGGTATACCCACTAAAACGACCCAGTGTTATTCCCGCGTCGTCCGAGTGGAAGAGGACTGGGAGATCGGCGCAGCCTTAGCGTCCAGTCCTCCTCCGACGACAACCCGCCTAAAGCGGCGGGCCCCTCAAGTCCTCCCCGTTCAGGGGGAGGGCTGGGAATGACCGGCGAGGGTGGTGTGGAGTGCAATGCGGGCGGAGGCGCCCCCGCGCCTATCGCCCGCCCATCACCACCATGAGGAGGGAGAAGACGGCGTCTTCTCCGACCTCTTCTGCGCCTGCGGAGCGGCGCAGTGAGAGGGTCGTCCTCCCGCGCGCGCTCCGCCGCCTCCTTTTGCGAGATGACATCCTCGCAAAAAGAGGCGACAGCTGCCCAGGACCCCTCACTCTCCAGCATGGCGTTGACCACGCCGGGAAGTGAGAGGTCCTGTCCGATCTCCGCTGTTAGACTGCGGCGCGGTTCAGACCAAGCCGGGCACACCTCGAGGGTGTGCTGAGCCGTGTCCTCCGCCGCGCCGCAGTCGTGGCACGCCGGGGTCTCCTCCCTCCCGATCCGGTGCAGGTGCTTGCCGAAACAGCCGTGGCCTGACAACACCTGCACCAGACGGAATGAGAGGAAACCATGGGAGCGCTCGAGCCAGTCTCGCAGGACCGGACCGAGCGCGTCCAGGGTTCGGCGGCCAAAGGTGGCGGAGGCGAGGTCCTCCGTCCAATGGACGATGATGGCGTCCCTCGCCTCCCGCCGCACGGCCTCCCGCTCCTCCGCGACGGGGCGCTCGCCCAGGGCCTTTCGCCGCGCCGTCCACTCGTACACTCTGGCGAGCACCCACGCCTCCAGCTCCCAAGGAGGGGTGCCCGCCAGAGCGCACGCCGCCGAAAAGCCCACCGAGCGGTAGGCCCTCGCCACCCGCAGTGCAATGGCCCTTTGGGGCCTGCGCATGGCAGTTGCGTTCTCCCTCCTGTTGAGGGAGTCCGCCCAGATGGGGGCCCCGTACAGGGCCATGCTCCGCAGGATGCCGGCATATAAACGCCGGCATCGTGCGTTCGGCCCCCCCAGGTTCGGGAGGAGCCAGGAGAGGGCGTCCGCAGCCCTCAGCAGGCGCGTCGACAGCCCGCTAAAGTGCGGGCCGAAGCGCCACCTGCTGTCCAACACCAGGCCCAGATACTTCATCTGGGCCTGGACGCCCACCCTGACGCCCTCCACCACAATGTGGGCGTCTGGAGGGCAGCGCTGCCGAGGCCCGTGAAAGAACACGGCCTCGGTCTTGTTCAGCGCCACCCTCAATCCCAGGCGGCGGATCCTCCCTGCCACCAAGGACCCGCCAGCCGAGGCCAGACAGGCCGCCTCCCCGAAGCTCTTCCCCCGGGCAGTGAGGAGAGTGTCATCCGCGTAGCAGATGACACTCGTGCCCTGGAGAAGAGCTCCCCGCAACAGCCAGTCGAAGCCGATGTTCCACAGGGGGGGCCCCAAGACTGACCCCTGCGGAACACCGGACTCCGCGCTGTATCTCCGCATCCTGGCCAGTTTGTCCACAAGGAGGACCTCTCGATCCTCCAAGTAGCTGGCCAGGAGGCTCCTCAAATATTGGGGCACTCCGTGGTACCGGAGTGCCTCCAATATGGTGGAGTGGGGAACGGAGTTGAAGGCGTTGGCGATGTCAAACGACACCGCCAACACTCCGTCCCCCGCCTCGACCGCCTCTTTCACCTGGCCCTTCAAAAGGGCCAGCGCGTCGATTGTGGACCGACCCTGTCGGAACCCGAACTGGGCGTCCGACAGGTCCGGCCCCACACCCCGCAAATGGCTCCTGAGCCGGCCGGCGATGATCCCCTCGAACAATTTACCGACCTCATCGAGCAGAACGATGGGCCGGTATGCCGAGGGGGAATCCGCCGGGCGTCCCTCCTTTCGGAGGAGGCATAGCTGCCCCTCCTTCCACAGTTTCGGGAACCTTCCAGCCGTAAAGCACGCGCTGAAGAGTTCCCGAAACCTGTCCTCCATTTGAGCGGCAGCTATGGCCACCACCCGTGCGGGGACGCCGTCCGGCCCAGGAGCCGTCTTCTTCGCGCGGAGGCTAAGCACCCCCGCGCGAAACTTCTCCTCCGTCACCGGAGGTGCCTCCTCCTCCTCCTGCGGAGCCGCCGACTGCGGAGGGTCCATCGCTGGAGGGGTGAAGTCGGTCCTGCGCGGAAACAGAGACCGGACCACCCCATCCAGCAACGCCGGCTCGAGGGTCTCCGTAAGTGGGGGACCATGGGGCCGCAGTTGGTTCCGCGCCGCCCTGTATGGTCTCCCATACGGATCCCTGTCAAGACCCTCCAGCATTTCGGCCCTTGCCGAGTCCTTGGCAGCGCCCATAGCTGACTTGAGGACCGCCTTTGCCTCTCGGTAAGAGGCGTAGAGGCGGTCCTCCTCTGCCTGACTACGGGCGCTGCGCCGGCGGCTCCGCGTGTAGGCCCTTCTGGCCGCCACGCAAGTGGCCCGGAGGCCTGCCAGCTCCTCCGACCACCAATAAACGGCCCGGCGGGGAGGCGGACGCCGAGACCGAGGCATGCTGGAGTTGCACACCTCGGTCAGGGATTCCCTCAGCCGGACCGCTGCGGCGTCAACGTCCGGGGCCCCAACAGGGGGCGACAGCCAGTCCTGGAGGAAGGCCGCCTCCTTGGCTGCCTCCCGGTCCAGGCGAGTGAGAGCCCACCGTGGGAAGGGAGACCTGCCAGAGCGGGCCATCTCCCCACGGGGGCTCTGGGTGGAGATGTCGAACCGCACATAACGGTGGTCCGACAAGGTCTCCACCAACTCCACCCGCCAGTTCACGATGCGTGCGGCTAGCACGGGGGTGGCGAACGAAACGTCCACCACTGACCCTCCCCGTTGCCGCACACACGTGTGGACCGCCCCCCTGTTGAGGAGGGACACACCGCATGACGCCGCCCAAAATTCGACGGCGCGTCCCCGGACGTTGCAAGAGGCAGCTGGATTGCCCCAGGCCACCTACTTGGCGTTCAGGTCGCCCAACACCACGACCTGGCGTGGCGCAGCCCTCCCTACGGCTGCAGTGAGGATCTCCAAGAAATCCTCAAAGTCCGAGAGAGGGCGGTTTGGGGAGAAATAGACCCCAACCAGGGCCAAATCCCCCCACGCGGCGGCCACGTATCCCGGTCCCCTCTCTAAAAGCGAGAGGGGAGGGGAGTCTGTGGAAGACCGCGACACCAACGCCACCAGGCCGTCTCGGTCGCCCAGCCAATGGCCAGGGACCGAGTAGGGCTCGGCGACCACCGCCAAGTCCACCAACCACTCAGCCATGGTCTGCATCAGGAGATCCTGTGCAGCCCGGCAGTGGTTGGTGTTCGCCTGGAGGATGCGATGTTCGATTGTATCCATCAATCGGACATCGCACCCCCCTCCTCCGCAGCCACCGCCGTTCCTGCCTCAGGAACGGCGATGCTAGCAACAGGCCCGACCGGCACCTGCGCTTTGCCCCTCTGAGGGGGAGGATTGCACAACCTCCCCCTCATCACATGGCCTGCCGGGCGTCCCCTCGCGGCACAGACGGCGCAGTGCGGCATGGCGACCGCGCAGGAGGCGGCTCTGTGGCCCTCTGTGCCGCAGCGGTAGCAGGTCTCCGACCTGTCCACCGCCGACGGGCACAGGGCTCGGGTGTGGCCGATGCCGCAGCACCTGAAGCAGCGCAGAGGCTGCTCCTCAAGGGCCCGGACTGCACCCGAGCTGAAGCCGACGCAGAGCCGACCCCTGCTAACGACCGCTTTTGCAACGGCGACTGGGCACTCGAGCCGAATAGTGCCCATGCCGCCGCGGCCGGGCCTGATGTCCCGGCCTTGCACCGCTGCGACGCCACAGCCCCCAATGACTGCGACCGCCGCCACCACCTCCTCCTTGGTGACCGAGTCGTCAAGACCGGTCACCTCTATGGTTGCCGACTTTACCGGTCGGGCCACCTTGGCAGCGTCCGCGATGACCTCCTGCAGCTTGGCTGCAAAGAGGTCAGCGTTGGCGCTGCCCTCCGCCCCCGGGAACTCGAATATTCGAGCCCCGGTTTCGGTCCGCCTGCAAGAAAGCTTGCCGATCCCCAGTTGGGCGGGATCGGCATTGGCACGCGCCCGCACCAAAATGGAGGCGTAGGTTTCCCCGCGTTCCGCAGCCTCCGCGGTGAGCGTCACCACGACGGCTGCGGACCTCGGGGGAACCAATTTCCTCTTCCCCTTCTTCTTGCTCCCGCCAGCCGCCCGCGACCGACCGGGAGGCGTGGTGACGGGGACGGCAGGTCCGGGCGTTGCCGGCCTTTTGCCCTTCCCCTTCCCCTTTCCCTTCTCAGTCACCCGCGACCGGCTGGGAGTCGTGGTGGCAGGGACGGCAGGGACGGCTGTTGCCGTCTTTTTCCCCCTGCCCTTCCCCTTCCGGACCACTTCAGTCCAACCCGGCTGGTTGGACGGAGTAGTCGAAGGGAGATGGGCGTCTTCCCCTTGCGAGGACGGCCCCGGCTCGCCACGCCTCCTGTCAGCCGCAAGCGGCGGTCGGAGGCGCTTCTCCGGCAGGAGCCGGTCCTCTATGCCTGCTAGGCAGGCTCTGGTGAAGGCCCTCTCCTCCATAACCACCTTGCGGATGACATCCTCAAGGTTGGTAGAGGTGGGGGCCTCCGCCGCAGGTCTTGGATCAGCCTGACTTGGCCGAGCCATGACATCAGCCAGCTTCTGATGAAGCTGGCTGACTTCCAGCTTGAGGCGATCGACGGTCGCCTGCAATTTGCGCGATTCGTCGGTCGCCTCACGCTGGACCAACTCCTCTATGATGGCGCGCATGCTTGCGGCACGGCACTTAAGGGCCTTTTGAAAAGTGCCCTTAAGATTAGAGGACTTGGAGGCGACCTCCGCGATCTCCTCCTCGTCCTCTTCCGCCATGCGCGCCAGTTCGGCCAAGGACTGGTCCGCGTATAGCACGCGGGACGCGCCGTAACCGGACTTGGCCCGAGCAGCACGCGCCCGCTGCTCCTTAGCAGCGACCCGCTCCTCTAGGTCCTGCTGCTGCTGCGCCCGCCGAGCCAAGTCCAGCTGCCGCTGGGCGTCCGCGAGACCCACAACGTGGGTGTCCGCGGCTGTCGACGGCCTCTTAGCCTTCGACCTCCTGGCTGAGCCCGAGGAGCCCTCGGACCCCTCCTTGAGGAAGGCCCGCTTCCGCGACCGGGAGTCGCCCGCGTCCGATACGCTGATGACGGACTCGTCGTCGGAATCCGTCATGTCCCTTCCGAAGAAGCTAGCCGCAGACGGCGCGCGGCTAGCTTCAGACGCTGACGCGTCGGAGTGGCCCTGAGAAGGGCCTTTTGGTTGGCCCTGAGAAGGGCCTTTTGGTTGGCCCTGAGAAGGGCCTTTGGGTTGGCCCTGAGAAGGGCCTTTTAAAAACCGCCCGGAGGCGTCCCGCGGGGGTTTCGGCATAGCCACAGCAGGATCGTAGCAACACGCAAGATAAAATTCTACGAAAGCACAGAGCTCTTTGGCCGTACCCAGTCTGCCACTCCGTTACGGTGACAAACTGGGCCGTTTCCAGGGGACGCGACGAGGACGCAAGCTCTGTGGGGGGTCCCCCAACCTAACCTTTTTTTTTTTTTTTTTTTTAAGCTGGGAAAAAATGCATTACGCATACCCTCCCGTCGGGGGAACGGGAGGGGTATGTGGGACTCCCCGGGCTGACCCGGTATACCCACTAAAACGACCCAGCGTTATTCCCGCGTCGTCCGAGTGGAAGAGGACTGGGAGATCGGCGCAGCCTTAGCGTCCAGTCCTCCTCCGACGACAACCCGCCTAAAGCGGCGGGCCCCTCAAGTCCTCCCCGTTCAGGGGGAGGGCTGGGAATTACCGGCGGAGGTGGTGTGGAGTGCAATGCGGGCGGAGGCGCCCCCGCGCCTATCGCCCGCCCATCACCACCATGAGGAGGGAGAAGACGGCGTCTTCTCCGACCTCTTCTGCGCCTGCGGAGCGGCGCAGCGAGAGGGTCGTCCTCCCGCGCACGCTCCGCCGCCTCCTTTTGCGAGATGACATCCTCGCAAAAAGAGGCGACAGCTGCCCAGGACCCCTCACTCTCCAACATGGCATTCACCACGCCGGGAAGTGAGAGGTCCTGTCCGATCTCCGCTGTTAGACTGCGGCGCGGCTCAGACCAAGCCGGGCACACCTCGAGGGTGTGCTGAGCCGTGTCCTCCGCCGCGCCGCAGTCGTGACACGCCGGGGTTTCCTCCCTCCCGATCCGGTGCAGGTGCTTGCCGAAACAGCCGTGGCCTGACAACACCTGCACCAGACGGAATGAGAGGAACCCGTGGGAGCGCTCGAGCCAGTCTCGCAGGACCGGACCGAGCGCGTCCAGGGTTCGGCGGCCAAAGGTGGCGGAGGCGAGGTCGTCCGTCCAATGGACGATGATGGCGTCCCTCGCCTCCCGCCGCATGGCCTCCCGCTCCTCCGCGACGGGGCGCTCCCCGAGGGCCTTTCGCCGCGCCCCCAACCTAACCTAACCTTTTTTTTTTTTTTTTTTTTTTTTAAACTGGGAAAAAATGCATTACGCATACCCTCCCGTCGGGGGAACGGGAGGGGTATGTGGGACTCCCCGGGCTGACCCGGTATACCCACTAAAACGACCCAGTGTTATTCCCGCGTCGTCCGAGTGGAAGAGGACTGGGAGATCGGCGCAGCCTTAGCGTCCAGTCCTCCTCCGACGACAACCCGCCTAAAGCGGCGGGCCCCTCAAGTCCTCCCCGTTCAGGGGGAGGGCTGGGAATGACCGGCGAGGGTGGTGTGGAGTGCAATGCGGGCGGAGGCGCCCCCGCGCCTATCGCCCGCCCATCACCACCATGAGGAGGGAGAAGACGGCGTCTTCTCCGACCTCTTCTGCGCCTGCGGAGCGGCGCAGCGAGAGGGTCGTCCTCCCGCGCGCGCTCCGCCGCCTCCTTTTGCGAGATGACATCCTCACAAAAAGAGGCGACAGCTGCCCAGGACCCCTCACTCTCCAGCATGGCGTTGACCACGCCGGGAAGTGAGAGGTCCTGTCCGATCTCCGCTGTTAGACTGCGGCGCGGCTCAGACCAAGCCGGGCACACCTCGAGGGTGCGCTGAGCCGTGTCCTCCGCCGCGCCGCAGTCGTGGCACGCCGGGGTCTCCTCCCTCCCGATCCGGTGCAGGTGCTTGCCGAAACAGCCGTGGCCTGACAACACCTGCACCAGACGGAATGAGAAGAAACCATGGGAGCGCTCGAGCCAGTCGCGCAGGACCGGACCGAGCGCGTCCAGGGTTCGGCGGCCAAAGGTGGCGGAGGCGAGGTCGTCCGTCCAATGGACGATGATGGCGTTCCTCGCCTCCCGCCGCACGGCCTCCCGCTCCTCCGCGACGGGGCGCTCCCCGAGGGCCTTTCGCCGCGCCGTCCACTCGTACACTCTGGCGAGCACCCACGCCTCCAGCTCCCAAGGAGGGGTGCCCGCCAGAGCGCACGCCGCCGAAAAGCCCACCGAGCGGTAGGCCCTCGCCACCCGCAGTGCAATGGCCCTTTGTGGCCTGCGCATGGCGGTTGCGTTCTCCCTCCTGCGGAGGGAGTCCGCCCAGATGGGGGCCCCGTACAGGGCCATGCTTCGCAGGATGCCGGCATATAGGCGCCGGCATTGTGCGTTGGGCCCTCCCAGGTTGGGGAGGAGCCAGGAGAGGGCGTCCGCAGCCCTCAGCAGGCGCGTCGACAGCCCGCTAAAGTGCGGGCCGAAGCGCCACCTGCTGTCCAACACCAGGCCCAGATACTTCATCTGGGCCTGGACGCCCACCCTGACGCCCTCCACCATAATGTGGGCGTCTGGAGGGCAGCGCTGCCGAGGCCCGTGAAAGAACACGGCCTCGGTCTTGTTCAGCGCCACCCTCAATCCCAGGCGGCGGGTCCTCCCTGCCACCAAGGACCCGCCAGCCGAGGCCAGACAGGCCGCCTCCCCGAAGCTCTTCCCCCGGGCAGTGAGGAGAGTGTCATCCGCGTAGCAGATGACACTCGTGCCCTGGAGAAGAGCTCCCCGCAACAGCCAGTCGAAGCCGATGTTCCACAGGGGGGGCCCTAAGACTGACCCCTGCGGAACACCGGACTCCGCGCTGTATCGCCGCATCCTGGCCAGTTTGTCCACAAGGAGGACCTCTCGATCCTCCAAGTAGCTGGCCAGGAGGCTCCTCAAATATTGGGGCACTCCGTGGTACCGGAGTGCCTCCAATATGGTGGAGTGGGGAACGGAGTTGAAGGCGTTGGCTATGTCGAACGACACCGCCAACACCCCGTCCCCCGCCTCCACCGCCCCTTTCACCTGGCCCTTCAAAAGGGCCAGCGCGTCGATTGTAGACCGACCCTGTCGGAAACCGAACTGGGCGTCCGACAGGTCAAAATTCGACGGCGCGTCCCCGGACGTTGCAAGAGGAGGCTGGGTTGCCCCAGGCCACCGACTTGGCGTTCAGGTCGCCCAACACCACGACCTGGCGTGGCGCCGCCCTCCCTACGGCTGCAGTGAGGATCTCCAGGAAATCCTCAAAGTCCGAGAGAGGGCGGTTTGGGGAGAAATAGACCCCAACCAGGGCCAAATCCCCCCACGCGGCGGCCACGTATCCCGGTCCCCTCTCTAAAAGCGAGAGGGGAGGGGAGTCTGTGGAAGACCGCGACACCAATGCCACCAGGCCGTCTCGGTCGCCCAGCCAATGGCCAGGGACCGAGTAAGGCTCGGCGACCACCGCCAAGTCCACCAACCACTCAGCCATGGTCTGCATCAGGAGATCCTGTGCAGCCCGGCAGTGGTTGGTGTTCGCCTGGAGGATGCGATGTTCGATTGTATCCATCAATCGGACATCGCACCCCCCTCCTCCGCAGCCACCGCCGTTCCAGCCTCGGGAACGGCGATGCTAGCAGCAGGCCCTACTGGCACCTGCGCTTTGCCCCTCTTAGGGGGGGGGTTGCACAACCTCCCCCGCATGATGTGACCTGCTGGGCGGCCACTGGCAGCACACACCACGCAGTGTGGCGTGGCGACCGTGCAGGCGGCGGCTTTGTGGCCCTCCTTGCCGCAGCGGTAGCAGGCGTCGGACCTGTCGACGCTGGACGGACAGAGGGCTCGGGTGTGTCCGATGCCGCAGCACTTGAAGCAGCGCAAAGGCTGCTCCCCAAGTGCTCGGACTGCACCCGAGCTGAAGCCGACGGCGAGCCGTCCTTTCTCAAGGACGGCTTTGGCAGCGACGACCGGGCACTCGAGCCGGATAGTGCCCATGCCGCCGCGGCCAGGCCTGATGTCCCGACCCCGTACCTCCGCGACGCTGCAACCCCCGATCGCTGCGACCGCCGCCACCACCTCCTCCTTGGTGACCGAGTCGTCAAGGTCGGCTACCTCGATGGCAGCCGACTTGACTGGTCGGGCCACCTTGGCAGCGTCCGCGATGACGGACGGAGTGGTGGAAGGGAGAAGGGCATCCTCCACTTGCGAGGACGGCCCCGGCTCGGCTCGCCTCTTGTCCGCCGCGAGCGGCGGTCGGAGGCGCTTCTCCGGCAGGAGCCGGTCCTCTATACCTGCTAAACAGGCTCTGGTGAAGGCCCGCTCCTCCATAACCACCTTGCGGATGACATCCTCAAGGTTGGTGGAGGAGGGGGCCTCCGCCGCAGGTCTCGGTTCGGCCTAAATAGGCCGAGCCATGACATCAGCCAGCTTCTGATGAAGCTGGCTGACCTCCAGCTTGAGGCGATCGACGTTCGCCTGCAATTGGCGAGTCTCGTCGCTCGCCTTGCGCTCCACGAGCTCCGCAACGATGCCGCGCATGCTCGCAGCACGGCACTTAAGGGCCTTTTGAAACGTGCCCTTAAGGTTTGAGGACTTGGAGGCGACCTCCGCGATCTCCTCCTCGTCCTCCTCCGCCATGCGCGCCAGCTCGGCCAAGGAGTAGTCCGAGTAAAGCACGCGGGACGCACCGTACCCGGACTTGGCCCGAGCAGCACGCACCCGCTGCTCCTTAGCAGCAACCTGCTCCTCCAGGTCCTGCTGCTGCTGCGCCCGCCGAGCCAAGTCCAGATGCCGCTGAGCGTCCGCGAGACCCACTACGTGGGTGTCTGCGGCTTTCGTCGGCCTCTTGGCCTTCGACCTCCTTGCTGAGCTCGAGGAGCCCTCGGACCCTTCCTTAAGGAAGGCCCGCTTACGCGACCTTGAGTCGCCTGCGTCCGAGACGCTAAGTAGGGACTCGTCGTCGGAATCTGACGGGTCCACCCTTCCGAAGAAGCTAGCCGCAGACGGCGCGCGGCTAGCTTCAGACGCTGAAGCGTCAGATTGGCCCTGAGAAGGGCCTTTTGGTTGGCCCTGAGAAGGGCCTTTGGGTTGGCCCTGAGAAGGGCCTTTTTTAAAACGCCCGCAGGCGTCCCGCGGGGGCGTAGGCATAGCCTTCCGCATGTTCGCAGTCAACAACGCAATTAAAATGAAGCTACGAGATCACAGAGCACTTTAGCCGTACCCAGTCTGCCACTCCGTTACGGTGACAAACTGGGCCGTTTCCAGGGGACGCGACGTGGACGCAAGCTCTGTGGGGGGTCCCCCAACCTAACCTTTTTTTTTTTTTTTTTTTTTTTTTTTTAAACTGGGAAAAAATGCATTACGCATACCCTCCCGTCGGGGGAACGGGAGGGGTATGTGGGACTCCCCGGGCTGACCCGGTATACCCACTAAAACGACCCAGCGGCATTCCCGCGTCGTCCGAGTGGAAGAGGACTGGGAGATCGGCGCAGCCTTAGCGTCCAGTCCTCCTCCGACGACAACCCGCCTAAAGCGGCGGGCCCCTCAAGTCCTCCCCGTTCAGGGGGAGGGCTGGGAATGACCGGCGAGGGTGGTGTGGAGTGCAATGCGGGCGGAGGCGCCCCCGCGCCTATCGCCCGCCCATCACCACCATGAGGAGGGAGAAGACGGCGTCTTCTCCGACCTCTTCTGCGCCTGCGGAGCGGCGCAGCGAGAGGGTCGTCCTCCCGCGCGCGCTCCGCCGCCTCCTTTTGCGAGATGACATCCTCGCAAAAAGAGGCGACAGCTGCCCAGGACCCCTCACTCTCCAGCATGGCGTTGACCACGCCGGGAAGTGAGAGGTCCTGTCCGATCTCCGCTGTTAGACTGCGGCGCGGCTCAGACCAAGCCGGGCACACCTCGAGGGTGTGCTGAGCCGTGTCCTCCGCCGCGCCGCAGTCGTGGCACGCCGGGGCTTCCTCCCTCCCGATCCGGTGCAGGTGCTTGCCGAAACAGCCGTGGCCTGACAACACCTGCACCAGACGGAATGAGAGGAAACCATGGGA
Organism: Lacanobia oleracea; assembly: GCA_950371165.1. Classification (NCBI taxonomy): domain Eukaryota; kingdom Metazoa; phylum Arthropoda; class Insecta; order Lepidoptera; family Noctuidae; genus Lacanobia; species Lacanobia oleracea. The sequence goes on from OX493398.1 coordinate 129,088, forward strand.
GCGCTCGAGCCAGTCTCGCAGGACCGGACCGAGCGCGTCCAACGTACGGCGGCCAAAGGTGGCGGAGGCGAGGTCCTCCGTCCAATGGACGATGATGGCGTCCCTCGCCTCCCGCCGCACGGCCTCCCGCTCTTCCGCGACAGGGCGCTCCCCGAGGGCCTTTCGCCGCGCCGTCCACTCGTACACTCTGGCGAGCACCCACGCCTCCAACTCCCAAGGAGGGGTGCCCGCCAGAGCGCACGCCGCCGAAAAGCCCACGGAGCGGTAGGCCCTCGCCACCCGCAGTGCAATGGCCCTTTGGGGCCTCCGCATCATAGTAGCGTTCTCCCTCCTGTTGAGGGAGTCCGACCAGATGGGGGCCCCGTACAGGGCCATGCTCCGCAGGATGCCGGCATATAAACGCCGGCATCGTGCGTTCGGCCCCCCCAGGTTCGGGAGGAGCCAGGAGAGGGCGTCCGCAGCCCTCAGCAGGCGCGTCGACAGCCCGCTAAAGTGCGGGCCGAAGCGCCACCTGCTGTCCAACACCAGGCCCAGATACTTCATCTGGGCCTGGACGCCCACCCTGACGCCCTCCACAACAATGTGGGCGTCGGGAGGGCAGCGCTGCCGAGGCCCGTGAAAGAACACGGCCTCGGTCTTGTTCAGCGCCACCCTCAATCCCAGGCGGCGGATCCTCCCTGCCACCAAGGACCCGCCAGCCGAGGCCAGACAGGCCGCCTCCCCGAAGCTCTTCCCCCGGGCAGTGAGGAGAGTGTCATCCGCGTAGCAGATGACACTCGTGCCCTGGAGAAGAGCTCCCCGCAACAGCCAGTCGAATCCGATGTTCCACAGGGGGGGCCCTAAGACTGACCCCTGCGGAACACCGGACTCGGCGCTGTATCTCCGCATCCTGGCCAGTTTGTCCACAAGGAGGACCTCTCGATCCTCCAAGTAGCTGGCCAGGAGGCTCCTCAAATATTGGGGCACTCCGTGATACCGGAGTGCCTCCAATATGGTGGAGTGGGGAACGGAGTTGAAGGCGTTGGCGATGTCAAACGACACCGCCAACACTCCGTCCCCCGCCTCGACCGCCTCTTTCACCTGGCCCTTCAAAAGGGCCAGCGCGTCGATGGTGGATCGGCCCTGTCGGAAACCGAACTGGGCGTCCGACAGGTCCGGCCCTACACCCCGCAGATGGCTCCTGAGCCGGCCGGCGATGATCCCCTCGAACAATTTACCGACCTCATCGAGCAGAACGATGGGCCGGTATGCCGAGGGGGAATCCGCCGGGCGTCCCTCCTTTCGGAGGAGGCATAGCTGCCCCTCCCTCCACAGTTTCGGGAACCTTCCAGCCGTAAGGCACGCGCTGAAGAGTTCCCGAAACCTGCCCTCCATTTGAGCGGCAGCCATGGCCACCACCCGTGCGGGGACGCCGTCCGGCCCAGGAGCCGTCTTCTTCGCGCGGAGGCTAAGCACCCCCGCGCGAAACTCCTCCTCTGTCACCGGAGGTGCCTCCTCTTCGTCCTGCGGAGCCGCCGACTGCGGAGGGTCCATCGCTGGAGGGGTGAAGTCGGTCCTGCGCGGAAACAGAGACCGGACCACCCCATCCAGCAATGCCGGCTCGAGGGTCTCCGTAAGTGGGGGACCACGGGGCCGCAGTTGGTTCCGCGCCGCCCTGTATGGTCTCCCATACGGATCCCTGTCGAGACCCTCCAGCATCTCGGCCCTCGCCGAGTCCTTGGCAGCGCCCATAGCCGACTTGAGGACCGCCTTTGCCTCTCGGTAAGAGGCGTAGAGGCGGTCCTCCTCTGCCTGACTGCGAGCGCTGCGCCGGCGGCTCCGCGTGTAGGCCCTTCTGGCCGCCACGCAAGTGGCCCGGAGGCCCGCCAGCTCCTCTGACCACCAATAAACGGCCCGGCGGGGAGGCGGACGCCGAGACCGAGGCATGCTGGAGTTGCACACCTCGGTCAGGGATTCCCTCAGCCGGACCGCTGCGGCGTCAACGTCCGGGGCCCCAACAGGGGGCGACAGCCAGTCCTGGAGGAAGGCCGCCTCCTTGGCTGCCTCCCGGTCCAGGCGAGTGAGAGCCCACCGTGGGAAGGGAGACCTGCCAGAGCGGGCCATCTCCCCACGGGGGCTCTGGGTGGAGATGTCGAACCGCACATAACGGTGGTCCGACAAGGTCTCCACCAACTCCACCCGCCAGTTCACGATGCGTGCGGCTAGCACGGGGGTGGCGAACGAAACGTCCACCACCGACCCTCCCCGTTGCCGCACACACGTGTGGACCGCCCCCCTGTTGAGGAGGGACACGCCACATGACGCCGCCCAAAACTCGACGGCGCGACCCCGGACGTTGCAGGAGGCGGCTGGGTTGCCCCAGGCCACCGACTTGGCGTTCAGGTCGCCCAACACCACGACCTGGCGTGGCGCCGCCCTCCCTACGGCTGCAGTGAGAATCTCCAGGAAATCCTCAAAGTCCGAGAGAGGGCGGTTAGGGGAGAAATAGACCCCAACCAGGGCCAAATCTCCCCACGCGGCGGCCACGTATCCCGGTCCCCTCTCTAAGAGCGAGAGGGGAGGGGAGTCTGTGGAAGACCGCGATACCAACGCCACCAGGCCGTCTCGGTCGCCCAGCCAATGGCCAGGGACCGAGTAGGGCTCGGCGACCACCGCCAAGTCCACCAACCACTCAGCCATGGTCTGCATCAGGAGATCCTGTGCAGCCCGGCAGTGGTTGGTGTTCGCCTGGAGGATGCGATGTTCGATTGAATCCATCAATCGGACATCGCACCCCCCTCCTCCGCAGCCACCGCCGTTCCAACCTCGGGAACGGCAGTGCTAGCAACAGGCCCGACCGGCACCTGCGCTTTGCCTTTCTTAAGGGGGGGGTTGCACAACCTCCCCCTCATTACGTGGCCTGCTGGGCGACCACTGGCAGCACACACTACACAGTGCGGCTTGGCGACCGTGCAGGAGGCGGCTTTGTGGCCCTCCTTGCCGCAGCGGTAGCAGGTCTCCGACCTGTCCACCGCCGACGGGCACAGAGCTCGGGTGTGCCCGATGCCGCAGCACCGGAAGCAGCGCAGAGGCTGCTCCTCTAGGGCCCGGACCGCACCCGAGCTAAAGCCGACAAGGAGGCGTCCTTTTGCAAGGACGGCTTTGGCAGCGGCGACTGGGCACTCGAGCCGGAGAGTGCCCATGCCGCCGCGGCCAGGCCTGATGTCCCGGCCTTGCACCGCTGCGACGCCGCAGCCCCCAATGGCTGCGACCGCCGCCACCACCTCCTCCTTGGTGACCGAGTCGTCAAGACCGGTCACCTCGATGGTCGCCGACTTCACCGGTCGGGCCACCTTGGCAGCGTCCGCGATGACCTCTTGCAGCTTGGCTGCAAAGAGGTCAGCGTTGGCGCTGCCCTCCGCCCCCGGGAACTCGAAAATTCGAGCCCCGGTTTCGGTCCGCCGGCAAGAAACCTTGGCGATCCCCAAATGGGTGGGATCGGCATTTGCACGCGCCCGCACCAAAATTGACGCGTACGTCTCGCCTCGCTCCGCGGCCTCCGCGGTGAGTGTCACCACGACGGCCGCGGACTTTGGGGGAACAAGTTTCCCCTTTCCCTTCTTGCCCCTGCCAGCCGCACGCGACTGACTGGGAGGCGAGGTGGCGGGGACGACAGGTGCGACCGTTGCCGTCTTTCCGCCCTTCCCCTTCCCCTTCCCCTTTCCAGCCGCCCGCGACCGGCTGGGAGTCGTGGTGGCAGGGACGGCAGGGACGGCTGTCACCGTCTTCTTACCTCGGCCCTTCCCCTTCCGAACCACTTCAGTCCAACCCGGCTGGTTGGACGGAGTGGTGGAAGGGAGAAGGGCGTCCTCCCCTTGCGAGGACGGCCCCGGCTCGGCCCGCCTCTTGTCCGCCGCAAGCGGTGGTCGGAGGCGCTTCTCCGGCAGGAGCCGGTCCTCTATACCTGCAAGGCAGGCTCTTGTGAAGGCCCGCTCCTCCATGACAACCTTGCGGATGACATCCTCAAAGTTGGTGGAGGAGGGGACCTCCGCCGCAGGTCTCGGTTCGGCCTGACTCGGTCGAGCCGTGACATCAGCCAGCTTCTGATGAAGCTGGCTGACCTCCAGCTTTAAGCGATCGACGGTCGCCTGCAATTGGCGAGTCTCGTCGCTCGCCTTGCGCTCCACGAGCTCCGCGACGATGCCGCGCATGCTCGCAGCGCGGAACTTAAGGGCCTTTTGGAAAGTGCCCTTAAGATTCGAGGACTTGGAGGCAACCTCCACGATCTCCTCCTCGTCCTCTTCCGCCATGCGCGCCAGCTCGGCCAATGAGGAGTCCGAGTACAGCACGCGAGACGCACCGTACCCGGACTTGGCCCGAGCAGCACGCGCCCGCTGCTCCTTCGCAGCAACCCGCTCCTCGAGTTCCTGCTGGTGCTGCGCCCGCCGAGCCAGGTCCAGCTGGCGTTGGGCGTCCGCGAGACCCACATCGTGGGTGTCCGCAGCCGTCGTCAGCCGTTTCGCCTTGGACTTCCTCGCCGAACTCGAGGAGCCCTCGGACCCTTCCTTGCGGAAGGCCCGCTTTCGCGACTTAGGGTCGCCTGCGTCTGAGACGCTAAAGTCGGACTCGTCCGAATCGGACAGGTCCGCCCTTCCGAAGAAGCTAGCCGCAGATGGCGCGCGGCTAGCTTCAGACGCTGAAGCGTCGGAGTGGCCCTGAGAAGGGCCTTTTGGTTGGCCCTGAGAAGGGCCTTTGGGTTGGCCCTGAGAAGGGCCTTTTAAAAACCACCCGGAGGCGTCCCGCGAGGGTTTTGGCATAGCCACAGCAGGATCGTAGACGCAAAGCAAGATACAATAAAATTTCTACGAATGCACAGAGCACTTTAGCCGTACCCAGTCTGCCACTCCGTTACGGTGACAAACTGGGCCGTTTCCAGGGGACGCGACGAGGACGCAAGCTCTGTGGGGGGTTCACCCCCCCAACCTAACCTAACCTTTTTTTTTTTTTTTTTTTTTTTTTTTTAAACTGGGAAAAAATGCATTACGCATACCCTCCCGTCGGGGGAACGGGAGGGGTATGTGGGACTCCCCGGGCTGACCCGGTATACCCACTAAAACGACCCAGTGTTATTCCCGCGTCGTCCGAGTGGAAGAGGACTGGGAGATCGGCGCAGCCTTAGCGTCCAGTCCTCCTCCGACGACAACCCGCCTAAAGCGGCGGGCCCCTCAAGTCCTCCCCGTTCAGGGGGAGGGCTGGGAATGACCGGCGAGGGTGGTGTGGAGTGCAATGCGGGCGGAGGCGCCCCCGCGCCTATCGCCCGCCCATCACCACCATGAGGAGGGAGAAGACGGCGTCTTCTCCGACCTCTTCTGCGCCTGCGGAGCGGCGCAGTGAGAGGGTCGTCCTCCCGCGCGCGCTCCGCCGCCTCCTTTTGCGAGATGACATCCTCGCAAAAAGAGGCGACAGCTGCCCAGGACCCCTCACTCTCCAGCATGGCGTTGACCACGCCGGGAAGTGAGAGGTCCTGTCCGATCTCCGCTGTTAGACTGCGGCGCGGTTCAGACCAAGCCGGGCACACCTCGAGGGTGTGCTGAGCCGTGTCCTCCGCCGCGCCGCAGTCGTGGCACGCCGGGGTCTCCTCCCTCCCGATCCGGTGCAGGTGCTTGCCGAAACAGCCGTGGCCTGACAACACCTGCACCAGACGGAATGAGAGGAAACCATGGGAGCGCTCGAGCCAGTCTCGCAGGACCGGACCGAGCGCGTCCAGGGTTCGGCGGCCAAAGGTGGCGGAGGCGAGGTCCTCCGTCCAATGGACGATGATGGCGTCCCTCGCCTCCCGCCGCACGGCCTCCCGCTCCTCCGCGACGGGGCGCTCGCCCAGGGCCTTTCGCCGCGCCGTCCACTCGTACACTCTGGCGAGCACCCACGCCTCCAGCTCCCAAGGAGGGGTGCCCGCCAGAGCGCACGCCGCCGAAAAGCCCACCGAGCGGTAGGCCCTCGCCACCCGCAGTGCAATGGCCCTTTGGGGCCTGCGCATGGCAGTTGCGTTCTCCCTCCTGTTGAGGGAGTCCGCCCAGATGGGGGCCCCGTACAGGGCCATGCTCCGCAGGATGCCGGCATATAAACGCCGGCATCGTGCGTTCGGCCCCCCCAGGTTCGGGAGGAGCCAGGAGAGGGCGTCCGCAGCCCTCAGCAGGCGCGTCGACAGCCCGCTAAAGTGCGGGCCGAAGCGCCACCTGCTGTCCAACACCAGGCCCAGATACTTCATCTGGGCCTGGACGCCCACCCTGACGCCCTCCACCACAATGTGGGCGTCTGGAGGGCAGCGCTGCCGAGGCCCGTGAAAGAACACGGCCTCGGTCTTGTTCAGCGCCACCCTCAATCCCAGGCGGCGGATCCTCCCTGCCACCAAGGACCCGCCAGCCGAGGCCAGACAGGCCGCCTCCCCGAAGCTCTTCCCCCGGGCAGTGAGGAGAGTGTCATCCGCGTAGCAGATGACACTCGTGCCCTGGAGAAGAGCTCCCCGCAACAGCCAGTCGAAGCCGATGTTCCACAGGGGGGGCCCCAAGACTGACCCCTGCGGAACACCGGACTCCGCGCTGTATCTCCGCATCCTGGCCAGTTTGTCCACAAGGAGGACCTCTCGATCCTCCAAGTAGCTGGCCAGGAGGCTCCTCAAATATTGGGGCACTCCGTGGTACCGGAGTGCCTCCAATATGGTGGAGTGGGGAACGGAGTTGAAGGCGTTGGCGATGTCAAACGACACCGCCAACACTCCGTCCCCCGCCTCGACCGCCTCTTTCACCTGGCCCTTCAAAAGGGCCAGCGCGTCGATTGTGGACCGACCCTGTCGGAACCCGAACTGGGCGTCCGACAGGTCCGGCCCCACACCCCGCAAATGGCTCCTGAGCCGGCCGGCGATGATCCCCTCGAACAATTTACCGACCTCATCGAGCAGAACGATGGGCCGGTATGCCGAGGGGGAATCCGCCGGGCGTCCCTCCTTTCGGAGGAGGCATAGCTGCCCCTCCTTCCACAGTTTCGGGAACCTTCCAGCCGTAAAGCACGCGCTGAAGAGTTCCCGAAACCTGTCCTCCATTTGAGCGGCAGCTATGGCCACCACCCGTGCGGGGACGCCGTCCGGCCCAGGAGCCGTCTTCTTCGCGCGGAGGCTAAGCACCCCCGCGCGAAACTCCTCCTCCGTCACCGGAGGTGCCTCCTCCTCCTCCTGCGGAGCCGCCGACTGCGGAGGGTCCATCGCTGGAGGGGTGAAGTCGGTCCTGCGCGGAAACAGAGACCGGACCACCCCATCCAGCAACGCCGGCTCGAGGGTCTCCGTAAGTGGGGGACCATGGGGCCGCAGTTGGTTCCGCGCCGCCCTGTATGGTCTCCCATACGGATCCCTGTCAAGACCCTCCAGCATCTCGGCCCTTGCCGAGTCCTTGGCAGCGCCCATAGCTGACTTGAGGACCGCCTTTGCCTCTCGGTAAGAGGCGTAGAGGCGGTCCTCCTCTGCCTGACTACGGGCGCTGCGCCGGCGGCTCCGCGTGTAGGCCCTTCTGGCCGCCACGCAAGTGGCCCGGAGGCCTGCCAGCTCCTCCGACCACCAATAAACGGCCCGGCGGGGAGGCGGACGCCGAGACCGAGGCATGCTGGAGTTGCACACCTCGGTCAGGGATTCCCTCAGCCGGACCGCTGCGGCGTCAACGTCCGGGGCCCCAACAGGGGGCGACAGCCAGTCCTGGAGGAAGGCCGCCTCCTTGGCTGCCTCCCGGTCCAGGCGAGTGAGAGCCCACCGTGGGAAGGGAGACCTGCCAGAGCGGGCCATCTCCCCACGGGGGCTCTGGGTGGAGATGTCGAACCGCACATAACGGTGGTCCGACAAGGTCTCCACCAACTCCACCCGCCAGTTCACGATGCGTGCGGCTAGCACGGGGGTGGCGAACGAAACGTCCACCACTGACCCTCCCCGTTGCCGCACACACGTGTGGACCGCCCCCCTGTTGAGGAGGGACACACCGCATGACGCCGCCCAAAATTCGACGGCGCGTCCCCGGACGTTGCAAGAGGCAGCTGGATTGCCCCAGGCCACCTACTTGGCGTTCAGGTCGCCCAACACCACGACCTGGCGTGGCGCAGCCCTCCCTACGGCTGCAGTGAGGATCTCCAAGAAATCCTCAAAGTCCGAGAGAGGGCGGTTTGGGGAGAAATAGACCCCAACCAGGGCCAAATCCCCCCACGCGGCGGCCACGTATCCCGGTCCCCTCTCTAAAAGCGAGAGGGGAGGGGAGTCTGTGGAAGACCGCGACACCAACGCCACCAGGCCGTCTCGGTCGCCCAGCCAATGGCCAGGGACCGAGTAGGGCTCGGCGACCACCGCCAAGTCCACCAACCACTCAGCCATGGTCTGCATCAGGAGATCCTGTGCAGCCCGGCAGTGGTTGGTGTTCGCCTGGAGGATGCGATGTTCGATTGTATCCATCAATCGGACATCGCACCCCCCTCCTCCGCAGCCACCGCCGTTCCTGCCTCAGGAACGGCGATGCTAGCAACAGGCCCGACCGGCACCTGCGCTTTGCCCCTCTGAGGGGGAGGATTGCACAACCTCCCCCTCATCACATGGCCTGCCGGGCGTCCCCTCGCGGCACAGACGGCGCAGTGCGGCATGGCGACCGCGCAGGAGGCGGCTCTGTGGCCCTCTGTGCCGCAGCGGTAGCAGGTCTCCGACCTGTCCACCGCCGACGGGCACAGGGCTCGGGTGTGGCCGATGCCGCAGCACCTGAAGCAGCGCAGAGGCTGCTCCTCAAGGGCCCGGACTGCACCCGAGCTGAAGCCGACGCAGAGCCGACCCCTGCTAACGACCGCTTTTGCAACGGCGACTGGGCACTCGAGCCGAATAGTGCCCATGCCGCCGCGGCCGGGCCTGATGTCCCGGCCTTGCACCGCTGCGACGCCGCAGCCCCCAATGGCTGCGACCGCCGCCACCACCTCCTCCTTGGTGACCGAGTCGTCAAGACCGGTCACCTCGATGGTCGCCGACTTCACCGGTCGGGCCACCTTGGCAGCGTCCGCGATGACCTCCTGCAGCTTGGCTGCAAAGAGGTCAGCGTTGGCGCTGCCCTCCGCCCCCGGGAACTCGAAAATACGAGCCCCGGTTTCGGTACGCCGGCAAGATAATTTGCCGATCCCCAGTTGGGCGGGATCGGCATTGGCACGCGCCCGCACCAAAATGGAAGCGTAGGTTTCCCCGCGTTCCGCAGCCTCCGCGGTGAGCGTCACCACGACGGCTGCGGACTTCGGGGGAACCAATTTCCCCTTCCCCTTCTTCTTGTTGCCCCCGCCAGCCGCCCGCGACTGACTGGGAGGCGTGGTGACGGGGACGGCCGGTCCGGGCGTTGCCGGCCTTTTGCCCTTCCCCTTCCCCTTTCCCTTCTCAGTCGCCCGCAACCGGCTGGGAGTCGTGGTGGCAGGGACGGCAGGGACGGCTGTTGCCGTCTTTTTCCCCCTGCCCTTCCCCTTCCGGGCCACTTCGGTCCAACCCTGCTGGTTGGACGGAGTGGTGGAAGGGAGAAGGGCGTCATCCTCTTGCGAGGACGGCCCCGGCTGGGCCCGCCTCTTGTCCGCCGCAAGCGGTGGTCGGAGGCGCTTCTCCGGCAAGAGCCGGTCCTCAATGCCTGCCAAGCAGGCTCTAGTGAAGGCCCTCTCCTCCATTACCACCTTGCGGATAATGTCCTCAAGGTTGGTGGGGGTGGGGGCCTCCGCCGCAGGGCTCGGGTCGGCCTGCTGTGGCCGGGCCGTGGCTTCAGCTAGCTTCTTGTGAAGCTGGCTGACCTCCGCCTGCAAGCGATTGACTGTCGCCTGCAGTTGCCGCGTTTCGTCGGTGGTCTTGCGTTGGGCCAGCTCCAACACTATTCCGCGCATGCTCGCGGCCCGACACTTAAGGGCCTTCTGGAAGGTCCCTTTAAGGTTGGAGGACTTAGAGGCGACCTCCGCGATCTCCTCCTCGTCCTCCTCCGCCATCCGTTCCAGGTCGTCCAGTGAATAGTCGGCGTACAAAACGCGGGACGCGCCGTATCCTGACTTGGCCCGAGCAGTACGCGCTCGCTGCTCCTTCGCAGCAACACGCTCTTCCAGCTCTTGCTGGTGCTGCGTCTGCCGAGCCAGGTCCAACTGCCGCTGGGCATCTGCGAGACCCACGACGTGGGTGTCCGCAGATGTCGTCGGCTTTTTGGCTTTGGGCTTCCTCGCTGAGCTCGAGGAGCCCTCAGACCCTTCCTTACGGAAGGCCCGCTTTCGCGACCTAGGGTCGCCTGCGTCCGAGACGCTTATGTCGGACTCGTCCGAATCGGACAGGTCCGCTCTTCCATAGAAGCTAGCCGCAGACGGCGCGCGACTAGCTTCTGACGCAGAAGCGTCAGAGTGGCCCTGAGAAGGGCCTTTTGGTTGGCCCTGAGAAGGGCCTTTGGGTTGGCCCTGAGAAGGGCCTTTTTTAAAACGCCCGCAGGCGTCCCGCGGGGGCGTAGGCATAGCCTTCCGCATGTTCGCAGTAACAACGCAAGATTAAAAGAAGCTACGAAAGCACAGAGCACTTTAGCCGTACCCAGTTTGCCACTCCGTTACGGTGACAAACTGGGCCGTTTCCAGGGGACGCGACGAGGACGCAAGCTCTGTGGGGGGTCCCCCAACCTAACCTAACCTTTTTTTTTTTTTTTTTTTTTTTTTAAACTGGGAAAAAATGCATTACGCATACCCTTCCGTCAGGGGAACGGGAGGGGTATGTGGGACTCCCCGGGCTGACCCGGTATACCCACTAAAACGACCCAGCGTTATTCCCGCGTCGTCCGAGTGGAAGAGGACTGGGAGATCGGCGCAGCCTTAGCGTCCAGTCCTCCTCCGACGACAACCCGCCTAAAGCGGCGGGCCCCTCAAGTCCTCCCCGTTCAGGGGGAGGGCTGGGAATGACCGGCGAGGGTGGTGTGGAGTGCAATGCGGGCGGAGGCGCCCCCGCGCCTATCGCCCGCCCATCACCACCATGAGGAGGGAGAAGACGGCGTCTTCTCCGACCTCTTCTGCGCCTGCGGAGCGGCGCAGCGAGAGGGTCGTCCTCCCGCGCACGCTCCGCCGCCTCCTTTTGCGAGATGACATCCTCGCAAAAAGAGGCGACAGCTGCCCAGGACCCCTCACTCTCCAGCATGGCATTCACCACGCCGGGAAGTGAGAGGTCCTGTCCGATCTCCGCTGTTAGACTGCGGCGCGGCTCAGACCAAGCCGGGCACACCTCGAGGGTGTGCTGAGCCGTGTCCTCCGCCGCGCCGCAGTCGTGACACGCCGTGGTTTCCTCCCTCCCGATCCGGTGCAGGTGCTTGCCGAAACAGCCGTGGCCTGACAACACCTGCACCAGACGGAATGAGAGGAACCCGTGGGAGCGCTCGAGCCAGTCTCGCAGGACCGGACCGAGCGCGTCCAGGGTTCGGCGGCCAAAGGTGGCGGAGGCGAGGTCGTCCGTCCAATGGACGATGATGGCGTCCCTCGCCTCCCGCCGCACGGCCTCCCGCTCCTCCGCGACGGGGCGCTCCCCGAGGGCCTTTCGCCGCGCCGTCCACTCGTACACTCTGGCGAGCACCCACGCCTCCAACTCCCAAGGAGGGGTGCCCGCCAGAGCGCACGCCGCCGAAAAGCCCACCGAGCGGTAGGCCCTCGCCACCCGCAGTGCAATGGCCCTTTGGGGCCTCCGCATCAAAGTAGCGTTCTCCCTCCTGTGGAGGGAGTCCGCCCAGATGGGGGCCCCGTACAGGGCCATGCTCCGCAATATGCCGGCATACAAACGCCGGCATCGTGCGTTAGGCCCCCCCAAATTCGGGAGGAGCCAAGACAGGGCGTCCGCGGCCTTCAGCAGGCGCGTCGACAGCCCGCTAAAGTGCGGGCCGAAGCGCCACCTGCTGTCCAGCACCAGGCCCAGATACTTCATCTGGGCCTGGACGTCCACCCTGACGCCCTCCACCACAATGTGGGCGTCGGGAGGGCAGCGCTGCCGAGGCCCGTGAAAGAACACGGCCTCGGTCTTGTTCAGCGCCACCCTCAATCCCAGGCGGCGGATCCTCCCTGCCACCAAGGACCCGCCAGCCGAGGCCAGACAGGCCGCCTCCCCGAAGCTCTTCCCCCGGGCAGTGAGGAGAGTGTCATCCGCGTAGCAGATGACACTCGTGCCCTGGAGAAGAGCTCCCCGCAACAGCCAGTCGAATCCGATGTTCCACAGGGGGGGCCCTAAGACTGACCCCTGCGGAACACCGGACTCGGCGCTGTATCTCCGCATCCTGGCCAGTTTGTCCACAAGGAGGACCTCTCGATCCTCCAGGTAGCTGGCCAGGAGTCTCCTCAAATATTGGGGCACTCCGTGATACCGGAGTGCCTCCAATATGGTGGAGTGGGGAACGGAGTTGAAGGCGTTGGCGATGTCGAACGACACCGCCAACACTCCGTCCCCCGCCTCGACCGCCTCTTTCACCTGGCCCTTCAAAAGGGCCAGCGCGTCGATTGTGGACCGACCCTGTCGGAACCCGAACTGGGCGTCCGACAGGTCCGGCCCCACACCCCGCAAATGGCTCCTGAGCCGGCCGGCGATGATCCCCTCGAACAATTTACCGACCTCATCGAGCAGAACGATGGACCGGTATGCCGTGGGGGAATCCGCCGGGCGTCCCTCCTTTCGGAGGAGGCATAGCTGCCCCTCCTTCCACAGTTTCGGGAACCTTCCAGCCGTAAAGCACGCGCTGAAGAGTTCCCGAAACCTGTCCTCCATTTGAGTGGCAGCTATGGCCACCACCCGTGCGGGGACGCCGTCCGGCCCAGGAGCCGTCTTCTTCGCGCGGAGGCTAAGAACCCCCGCGCGAAATTCCTCCTCCGTTACCAGAGGCACCTCTTCCTCCTCCTGCGGAGCCGCCGCCTGCGGAGGGTCCATCGCTGGAGGGGTGAAGTCGGTCCTGCGCGGAAACAGAGACCGGACCACCCCATCCAGCAACGCCGGCTCGAGGGTCTCCGTAAGTGGGGGACCATGGGGCCGCAGCTGATTGCGCGCCGCCTTGTATGGTCTCCCATACGGATCCCTGTCGAGACCCTCCAGCATCTCGGCCCTCGCCGAGTCCTTGGCAGCGCCCATAGCCGACTTGAGGACCGCCTTTGCCTCTCGGTAAGAGGCGTAGAGGCGGTCCTCCTCTGCCTGACTACGAGCGCTGCGCCGGCGGCTCCGCGTGTAGGCCCTTCTGGCCGCCACGCAAGTGGCCCGGAGGCCCGCCAGCTCCTCTGACCACCAATAAACGGCCCGGCGGGGAGGCGGACGCCGAGACCGAGGCATGCTGGAGTTGCACACCTCGGTCAAGGATTCCCTCAGCCGGACCGCTGCGGCGTCAACGTCCGGGGCCCCAACAGGGGGCGACAGCCAGTCTTGGAGGAAGGCCGCCTCCTTGGCTGCCTCCCGGTCCAGGCGAGTGAGAGCCCACCGTGGGAAGGGAGATCTGCCAGAGCGGGCCATCTCCCCACGGGGGCTCTGGGTGGAGATGTCGAACCGCACATAACGGTGGTCCGACAAGGTCTCCACCAACTCCACCCGCCAGTTCACAATGCGTGTGGCTAGCACGGGGGTGGCGAACGAAACGTCCACCACCGACCCTCCCCGTTGCCGCACACACGTGTGGACCGCCCCCCTGTTGAGGAGGGACACACCGCATGACGCCGCCCAAAATTCGACGGCGCGTCCCCGGACGTTGCAAGAGGCAGCTGGATTGCCCCAGGCCACCGACTTGGCGTTCAGGTCGCCCAACACCACGACCTGGCGTGGCGCCGCCCTCCCTACGGCTGCAGTGAGGATCTCCAAGAAATCCTCAAAGTCCGAGAGAGGGCGGTTTGGGGAGAAATAGACCCCAACCAGGGCCCCTCTCTAAAAGCGAGAGGGGAGGGGAGTCTGTGGAAGACCGCGACACCAACGCCACCAGGCCGTCTCGGTCGCCCAGCCAATGGCCAGGGACCGAGTAGGGCTCGGCGACCACCGCCAAGTCCACCAACCACTCAGCCATGGTCTGCATCAGGAGATCCTGTGCAGCCCGGCAGTGGTTGGTGTTCGCCTGGAGGATGCGATGTTCGATTGTATCCATCAATCGGACATCGCACCCCCCTCCTCCGCAGCCATCGCCGTTCCTGCCTCAGGAACGGCGATGCTAGCAGCAGGTCTGACTTGCACCTGCGCTTTACCCCTCTGAGGGGGAGGATTGCACAACCTCCCCCTCATCACATGGCCTGCTGGGCGTCCTCTCGCGGCACAGATGGCGCAGTGCGGCTTGGCGACCGTGCAGGAGGCGGCTTTGTGGCCCTCCTTGCCGCAGCGGTAGCAGCTCTCCGACCTGTCTACCGCCGACGGGCACAAAGCTCGGGTGTGCCCGATGCCGCAGCACCGGAAGCAGCGCAGAGGCTGCTCCTCAAGGGCTCGGACTGCACCCGAGCTGAAGCCGACAAGGAGGCGTCCTTTTGCAAGGACGGCTTTGGCAGCGGCGACAGGGCACTCGAGCCGAATAGTGCCCATGCCGCCGCGGCCGGGCCTGATGTCCCGGCCTTGCACCGCTGCGACGCCGCAGCCCCCAATGGCTGCGACCGCCGCCACCACCTCCTCCTTGGTGACCGAGTCGTCAAGACCGGTCACCTCGATGGTCGCCAACTTCACCGGTCCGGCCACCTTGGCAGCGTCCGCGATGACCTCCTGCAGCTTGGCTGTAAAGAGGTCAGCGTTGGCGCTGCCCTCCGCCCCCGGGAACTCGAATATTCGAGCCCCGGTTTCGGTCCGCCGGCAAGAAACCTTGTCGATCCCTAATTGGGTGGGATCGGCATTTGCACGCGCCCGCACCAAAATGGAAGCGTAGGTTTCCCCGCGCTCCGCAGCCTCCGCGGTGAGCGTCACCACGACGGCCGCGGACCTCGGGGGAACCAATTTCCCCTTCCCCTTCTTCTTGCCCCCGCCAGCCGCCCGCGACTGACTGGGAGGCGTGGTGACGGGGACGGCAGGTCCGGGCGTTGCCGGCCTTTTGCCCTTCCGCTTTCCATTTCTCCCACCAGTCGCCTGCGACTGGCTGGGAGTCGTGGTGGCAGGGACGGCAGGGACGGCTGTCACCGTCTTCTTACCTCGGCCCTTCCCTTTCCGGACCACTTCAGTCCAACCCGGCTGGTTGGACGGAGTAGTCGAAGGGAGAAGGGCGTCTTCCCCTTGCGAGGACGGCCCCGGCTCGGCTCGCCTCTTGACCGCCGCGAGCGGCGGTCGGAGGCGCTTCTCCGGCAGGAGCCGGTCCTCTATACCCGCAAGGCAGGCTCTGGTGAAGGTCCTCTCCTCCAAAACCACCTTGCGGATAATGTCCTCAAGGTCGGTGGGGGTGGGGGCCTCCGCCACAGGTCTCGGTTCGGCCTGACTCGGCCGAGCCGTGACATCAGCCAGCTTCTGATGAAGCTGGCTGACCTCCACCTTCAGGCGATCCACTACCGACTGCAACTGGCGAGTCTCGTCGGTCGCCTTTCTTTTTACGAGCTCCGCAATGATGCCGCGCATGCTCGCACCTCGGCACTTAAGGGCCTTCTGGAAGGTACCCTTAAGGTTTGAGGATTTAGAGGCGACCTCCGCGATCTCCTCCTCGTCCTCTTCTGCCATCCGCTCCAGCTCGGCCAGAGAATAGTCCGCGTACAGCACGCGAGACGCACCGTACCCGGACTTGGCCCGAGCAGCACGCGCCCGCTGCTCCTTCGCAGCAACCCGCTCCTCGAGTTCCTGCTGGTGCTGCGCCCGCCGAGCCAGGTCCAGCTGGCGTTGGGCGTCCGCGAGACCCACATCGTGGGTGTCCGCAGCCGTCGTCAGCCGTTTCGCCTTGGACTTCCTCGCCGAACTCGAGGAGTCCTCGGACCCTTCCTTGCGGAAGGCCCGCTTTCGCGACTTAGGGTCGCCTGCGTCTGAGACGCTAAAGTCGGACTCGTCCGAATCGGACAGGTCCGCCCTTTCGAAGAAGCTAGCCGCAGATGGCTTGCGGCTAGCTTCCGACGCTGAAGCGTCGGAGTGGCCCTGAGAAGGGCCTTTTGGTTGGCCCTGAGAAGGGCCTTTGGGTTGGCCCTGAGAAGGGCCTTTGGGTTGGCCCTGAGAAGGGCCTTTTAAAAACCGCCCGGAGGCGTCCCGCGAGGGCATAGGCATGACGCCTTCAGCAAATACGCAGTCAACAAGGCACGATAAAAGAAAACAGTAACTGCGAGATCACAGAGAACTTTGGCCGTACCCAGTATGCCACTCCGTTACGGTGACAAACTGGGCCGTTTTCAGGGGACGCGACGTGGACGCAAACTCTGTGGGGGGTCCCCCAACCTAACCTTTTTTTTTTTTTTTTTTTTTTTTTTTTAAGCTGGGAAAAAATGCATTACGCATACCCACCCGTCGGGGGAACGGGAGGGGTATGTGGGACTCCCCGGGCTGACCCGGTATACCCACTAAAACGACCCAGCGGCATTCCCGCGTCGTCCGAGTGGAAGAGGACTGGGAGATCGGCGCAGCCTTAGCGTCCAGTCCTCCTCCGACGACAACCCGCCTAAAGCGGCGGGCCCCTCAAGTCCTCCCCGTTCAGGGGGAGGGCTGGGAATGACCGGCGGAGGTGGTGTGGAGTGCAATGCGGGCGGAGGCGCCCCCGCGCCTATCGCCCGCCCATCACCACCATGAGGAGGGAGAAGACGGCGTCTTCTCCGACCTCTTCTCCGCCTACGGAGCGGCGCAGCGAGAGGGTCGTCCTCCCGCGCGCGCTCCGCCGCCTCCTTTTGCGAGATGACATCCTCGCAAAAAGAGGCGACAGCTGCCCAGGACCCCTCACTCTCCAGCATGGCATTCACCACGCCGGGAAGCGAGAGGTCCTGCCCGATCTCCGCTGTTAGACTGCGACGCGGCTCAGACCAAGCCGGGCACACCTCGAGGGTGTGCTGAGCCGTGTCCTCCGCCGCGCCGCAGTCGTGGCACGCAGGGGTCTCCTCCCTCCCGATCCGGTGCAGGTGCTTGCCGAAACAGCCGTGGCCTGACAACACCTGCACCAGACTGCCGCTGGGCATCTGCGAGACCCACGACGTGGGTGTCCGCAGATGTCGTCGGCTTCTTCGCTGCCGTGGACTTCCTCGTCGAACTGGAGGAGCCCTCGGACCCTTCCTTACGGAAGGCCCGCTTTCGCGACCTAGTGTCGCCAACGTCCGAGACGCTTACGACGGACTCGTCCGAATCGGACATGTCCGCCCTTCCGAAGAAGCTAGCCGCAGACGGCGCGCGGCTAGCTTCAGACGCTGAAGCGTCGGATTGGCCCTGAGAAGGGCCTTTTGGTTGGCCCTGAGAAGGGCCTTTGGGTTGGCCCTGAGAAGGGCCTTTTAAAAACCGCCCGGAGGCGTCCCGCGGGGGTTTTGGCATAGCCACAGCAGGTTCGTAGACGCAAAGCAAGATAAAATAAAATTTCTACGAATGCACAGAGCACTTTAGCCGTACCCAGTTTGCCACTCCGTTACGGTGACAAACTGGGCCGTTTCCAGGGGACGCGACGAGGACGCAAGCTCTGTGGGGGGTCCCCCCCCCCAACCTTTTTTTTTTTTTTTTTTTTAAACTGGGAAAAAATGCATTACGCATACCCTCCCGTCGGGGGAACGGGAGGGGTATGTGGGACTCCCCGGGCTGACCCGGTATACCCACTAAAACGACCCAGTGTTATTCCCGCGTCGTCCGAGTGGAAGAGGACTGGGAGATCGGCGCAGCCTTAGCGTCCAGTCCTCCTCCGACGACAACCCGCCTACAGCGGCGGGCCCCTCAAGTCCTCCCCGTTCAGGGGGAGGGCTGGGAATTACCGGCGGAGGTGGTGTGGAGTGCAATGCGGGCGGAGGCGCCCCCGCGCCTATCGCCCGCCCATCACCACCATGAGGAGGGAGAAGACGGCGTCTTCTCCGACCTCTTCTGCGCCTGCGGAGCGGCGCAGCGAGAGGGTCGTCCTCCCGCGCACGCTCCGCCGCCTCCTTTTGCGAGATGACATGCTCGCAAAAAGAGGCGACAGCTGCCCAGGACCCCTCACTCTCCAGCATGGCATTCACCACGCCGGGAAGTGAGAGGTCCTGTCCGATCTCCGCTGTTAGACTGCGGCGCGGCTCAGACCAAGCCGGGCACACCTCGAGGGTGTGCTGAGCCGTGTCCTCCGCCGCGCCGCAGTCGTGACACGCCGGGGTTTCCTCCCTCCCGATCCGGTGCAGGTGCTTGCCGAAACAGCCGTGGCCTGACAACACCTGCACCAGACGGAATGAGAGGAACCCGTGGGAGCGCTCGAGCCAGTCTCGCAGGACCGGACCGAGCGCGTCCAGGGTTCGGCGGCCAAAGGTGGCGGAGGCGAGGTCGTCCGTCCAATGGACGATGATGGCGTCCCTCGCCTCCCGCCGCACGGCCTCCCGCTCCTCCGCTACGGGGCGCTCCCCGAGGGCCTTTCGCCGCGCCGTCCACTCGTACACTCTGGCGAGCACCCACGCCTCCAGCTCCCAAGGAGGGGTGCCCGCCAGAGCGCACGCCGCCGAAAAGCCCACCGAGCGGTAGGCCCTCGCCACCCGCAGTGCAATGGCCCTTTGAGGCCTGCGCATGGCAGTTGCGTTCTCCCTCCTGTGGAGGGAGTCCGCCCAGATGGGGGCCCCGTATAGGGCCATGCTCCGCAGGATGCCGGCATATAGGCGCCGGCATCGTGCGTTGGGCCCTCCCAGGTTGGGGAGGAGCCAGGAGAGGGCGTCCGCAGCCCTCAGCAGGCGCGTCGACAGCCCGCTAAAGTGCGGGCCGAAGCGCCACCTGCTGTCCAACACCAGGCCCAGATACTTCATCTGGGCCTGGACGCCCACCCTGACGCCCTCCACCACAATGTGGGCGTCTGGAGGGCAGCGCTGCCGAGGCCCGTGAAAGAACACGGCCTCGGTCTTGTTCAGCGCCACCCTCAATCCCAGGCGGCGGATCCTCCCTGCCACCAAGGACCCGCCAGCCGAGGCCAGACAGGCCGCCTCCCCGAAGCTCTTCCCCCGGGCAGTAAGGAGAGTGTCATCCGCGTAACAGATGACACTCGTGCCCTGGAGAAGAGCTCCCCGCAACAGCCAGTCGAAGCCGATGTTCCACAGGGGGGGCCCTAAGACTGACCCCTGCGGAACACCGGACTCCGCGCTGTATCGCCGCATCCTGGCCAGTTTGTCCACAAGGAGGACCTCTCGATCCTCCAAGTAGCTGGCCAGGAGGCTCCTCAAATATTGGGGCACTCCGTGGTACCGGAGTGCCTCCAATATGGTGGAGTGGGGAACGGAGTTGAAGGCGTTGGCGATGTCAAACGACACCGCCAACACTCCGTCCCCCGCCTCGACCGCCTCTTTCACCTGGCCCTTAAGAAGGGCCAGCGCGTCGATGGTGGACCGGCCCCGTCGGAAACCGAACTGGGCGTCCGACAGGTTCGGCCCTACACCCTGCAGATGGCTCCTGAGCCGGCCGGCGATGATCCCCTCGAACAATTTACCGACCTCATCGAGCAGAACGATGGGCCGGTATGCCGAGGGGGAATCCGCCGGGCGTCCCTCCTTTCGGAGGAGGCATAGCTGCCCCTCCTTCCACAGTTTCGGGAACCTTCCAGCCGTAAAGCACGCGCTGAAGAGTTCCCGAAACCTGTCCTCCATTTGAGCGGCAGCTATGGCCACCACCCGTGCGGGGACGCCGTCCGGCCCAGGAGCCGTCTTCTTCGCGCGGAGGCTAAGCACCCCCGCGCGAAACTCCTCCTCCGTCACCGGAGGTGCCTCCTCTTCCTCCTGCGGAGCCGCCGACTGCGGAGGGTCCATCGCTGGAGGGGTGAAGTCGGTCCTGCGCGGAAACAGAGACCGGACCACCCCATCCAGCAACGCCGGCTCGAGGGTCTCCGTAAGTGGGGGACCATGGGGCCGCAGTTGGTTCCGCGCCGCCCTGTATGGTCTCCCATACGGATCCCTGTCGAGACCCTCCAGCATCTCGGCCCTCGCCGAGTCCTTGGCAGCGCCCATAGCCGACTTGAGGACCGCCTTTGCCTCTCGGTAAGAGGCGTAGAGGCGGTCCTCCTCTGCCTGATTACGGGCGCTGCGCCGGCGGCTCCGCGTGTAGGCCCTTCTGGCCGCCACGCAGGTGGCTCGTAGGCCCGCCAGCTCCTCTGACCACCAATAAACGGCCCGGCGGGGAGGCGGACGCCGAGACCGAGGCATGCTGGAGTTGCACACCTCGGTCAAGGATTCCCTCAGCCGGACCGCTGCGGCGTCAACGTCCGGGGCCCCAACAGGGGGCGACAGCCAGTCTTGGAGGAAGGCCGCCTCCTTGGCTGCCTCCCGGTCCAGGCGAGTGAGAGCCCACCGTGGGAAAGGAGACCTGCCAGAGTGGGCCATCTCCCCACGGGGGCTCTGGGTGGAGATGTCGAACCGCACATAACGGTGGTCCGACAAGGTCTCCACCAACTCCACCCGCCAGTTCACAATGCGTGCGGCCAGCACGGGGGTGGCGAACGAAACGTCCACCACCGACCCTCCCCGTTGCCGCACACACGTGTGGACCGCCCCCCTGTTGAGGAGGGACACACCGCATGACGCCGCCCAAAATTCGACGGCGCGTCCCCGGACGTTGCAAGAGGCAGCTGGATTGCCCCAGGCCACCGACTTGGCGTTCAGGTCGCCCAACACCACGACCTGGCGTGGCGCCGCCCTCCCTACGGCTGCAGTGAGGATCTCCAAGAAATCCTCAAAGTCCGAGAGAGGGCGGTTTGGGGAGAAATAGACCCCAACCAGGGCCAAATCTCCCCACGCGGCGGCCACGTATCCCGGTCCCCTCTCTAAAAGCGAGAGGGGAGGGGAGTCCGTGGAAGACCGCGACACCAACGCTACCAGGCCGTCTCGGTCGCCCAGCCAATGGCCAGGGACCGAGTAGGGCTCGGCGACCACCGCCAAGTCCACCAACCACTCAGCCATGGTCTGCATCAGGAGATCCTGTGCAGCCCGGCAGTGGTTGGTGTTCGTCTGGAGGATGCGATGTTCGATTGTATCCATCAATCGGACATCGCACCCCCCTCCTCCGCAGCCACCGCCGTTCCTACCTCGGGAACGGCAGTGCTAGCAACAGGCCCGACTGGCACCTGCGCTTTACCCCTCTGAGGGGGAGGATTGCACAACCTCCCCCTCATCACATGGCCTGCCGGGCGTCCCCTCGCGGCACAGATGGCGCAGTGCGGCTTGGCGACCGTGCAGGAGGCGGCTTTGTGGCCCTCCTTGCCGCAGCGGTAGCAGCTCTCCGACCTGTCTACCGCTGACGGGCACAAAGCTCGGGTGTGCCCGATGCCGCAGCACCGGAAGCAGCGCAGAGGCTGCTCCTCAAGGGCCCGGACTGCACCCGAGCTGAAGCCGACAAGGAGGCGTCCTTTTGCAAGGACGGCTTTGGCAGCGGCGACAGGGCACTCGAGCCGGATAGTGCCCATGCCGCCGCGGCCGGGCCTGATGTCCCGGCCTTGCACCGCTGCGACGCCACAGCCCCCAATGGCTGCGACCGCCGCCACCACCTCCTCCTCGGTGACCGAGTCGTCAAGACCGGTCACCTCGATGGCCGCCGACTTGACTGGTCGGGCCACCTTGGCAGCGTCCGCGATGACCTCTTGCAGCTTGGCTGCAAAGAGGTCAGCGTTGGCGCTGCCCTCCGCCCCCGGGAACTCGAATATTCGAGCCCCGGTTTCGGTCCGCCGGCAAGAAACCTTGCTGATCCCCAATTGGGTGGGATCGGCATTGGCTCGCGCCCGCACCAAAATGGAAGCGTAGGTTTCCCCACGTTCCGCAGCCTCCGCAGTGAGTGTCACAACGACGGCTGCGGACTTTGGGGGAACGAGTTTCCCCTTCCTCTTCTTGGTCGCCTGCGACTGGCTGGGAGGCGTGGTGGCTGGGACGGCAGGTCCGGGCGTTGCCGGCCTTTTGCCCTTCCCCTTCCGCTTTCCCTTCTCAGTCGCCTGCGACCGGCTGGGAGTCGTGGTGGCAGGGACGGCAGGGACGGCTGTCACCGTCTTCTTACCTCGGCCCTTCCCCTTCCGGACCACTTCAGTCCAACCCGGCTGGTTAGACGGAGTAGTGGAAGGGAGAAGGGCGTCCTCCCCTTGCGAGGACGGCCCCGGCTCGGCTCGCCTCTTGTCCGCCGCGAGCGGTGGTCGGAGGCGCTTCTCCGGCAGGAGCCGGTCCTCGATACCTGCTAAGCAGGCTCTGGTGAAGGCCCTCTCCTCCATGACAACCTTGCGGATAACATCCTCAAGGTTGGTGGGGTTGGGGGCCTCCGCCGCAGGTCTCGGTTCGGCCTGACTCGGCCGAGCCGTGACATCAGCCAGCTTCTGGTGAAGCTGGCTGACCTCCACCTTCAGGCGATCCACTACCGCCTGCAACTGGCGAGTCTCGTCGGTCGCCTTTCTTTTTACGAGCTCCGCAATGATGCCGCGCATGCTCGCACCTCGGCACTTAAGGGCCTTCTGAAAGGTACCCTTAAGGTTCGAGGATTTAGAGGCGACCTCCGCGATCTCCTCCTCGTCCTCTTCTGCCATCCGCTCCAGCTCGGCCAGAGAATAGTCCGCGTACAGAACGCGGGACGCGCCGTAACCGGACCTGGCCCGAGCAGCACGCGCCCGCTGCTCTTTAGCAGCGACCCTCTCCTCCAGGTCCTGCTGCTGCTGCGTCCGCCGAGCCAGGTCCAGCTGCCGCTGGGCGTCCGCTAGACCCACCACGTGTGTTTCCGCGGCTGTCGTCGGCCTCTTGGCCTTTGACCTCCTGGCTGAGCCCGAGGAGCCCTCGGACCCCTCCTTGAGGAAGGCCCGCTTCCGCGACCGACAGTCGCCCGCGTCCGAGACGCTTAAGAGGGACTCGTCGTCGGAATCCGACAAGTCCACCCTTCCAACGAAGCTAGCCGCAGACGGCGCGCGACTAGCTTCCGACGCTGAAGCGTCGGAGTGGCCCTGAGAAGGGCCTTTTGGTTGGCCCTGAGAAGGGCCTTTGGGTTGGCCCTGAGAAGTGCCTTTGGGTTGGCCCTGAGAAGGGCCTTTTAAAAACCGCCCGTAGGCGTCCCGCGAGGGCATAGGCATGACGCCTTCGGCAAATTCGCAGTCAACAAGGCACGATAAAATAAAAACAGTAACTGCGAGATCACAGACAACTTTGGCCGTACCCAGTATGCCACTCCGTTACGGTGACAAACTGGGCCGTTTCCAGGGGACGCGACGTGGACGCAAACTCTGTGGGGGGTCCCCCAACCTAACCTAACCTTTTTTTTTTTTTTTTTTTTATGCTGGGAAAAAATGCATTACGCATTCCCCTTCCGTCGGGGGAACGGGAGGGGTATGTGGGACTCCCCGGGCAGACCCGGTATACCCACTAAAACGACCCAGCGTTATTCCCGCGTCGTCCGAATGGAAGAGGACTGGGAGATCGGCGCAGCCTTAGCGTCCAGTCCTCCTCCGACGACAACCCGCCTAAAGCGGCGGGCCCCTCAAGTCCTCCCCGTTCAGGGGGAGGGCTGGGAATTACCGGCGGAGGTGGTGTGGAGTGCAATGCGGGTGGAGGCGCCCCCGCGCCTATCGCCCGCCCATCACCACCATGAGGAGGGAGAAGACGGCGTCTTCTCCGACCTCTTCTGCGCCTGCGGAGCGGCGCAGCGAGAGGGTCGTCCTCCCGCGCACGCTCCGCCGCCTCCTTTTGCGAGATGACATGCTCGCAAAAAGAGGCGACAGCTGCCCAGGACCCCTCACTCTCCAGCATGGCATTCACCACGCCGGGAAGTGAGAGGTCCTGTCCGATCTCCGCTGTTAGACTGCGGCGCGGCTCAGACCAAGCCGGGCACACCTCGAGGGTGTGCTGAGCCGTGTCCTCCGCCGCGCCGCAGTCGTGACACGCCGGGGTTTCCTCCCTCCCGATCCGGTGCAGGTGCTTGCCGAAACAGCCGTGGCCTGACAACACCTGCACCAGACGGAATGAGAGGAACCCGTGGGAGCGCTCGAGCCAGTCTCGCAGGACCGGACCGAGCGCGTCCAGGGTTCGGCGGCCAAAGGTGGCGGAGGCGAGGTCGTCCGTCCAATGGACGATGATGGCGTCCCTCGCCTCCCGCCGCACGGCCTCCCGCTCCTCCGCGACGGGGCGCTCCCCGAGGGCCTTTCGCCGCGCCGTCCACTCGTACACTCTGGCGAGCACCCACGCCTCCAACTCCCAAGGAGGGGTGCCCGCCAGAGCGCACGCCGCCGAAAAGCCCACCGAGCGGTAGGCCCTCGCCACCCGCAGTGCAATGGCCCTTTGGGGCCTGCGCATGGCGGTTGCGTTCTCCCTCCTGTGGAGGGAGTCCGCCCAGATGGGGGCCCCGTACAGGGCCATGCTCCGCAGGATGCCGGCATATAGGCGCCGGCATCGTGCGTTGGGCCCTCCCAGGTTGGGGAGGAGCCAGGAGAGGGCGTCCGCAGCCCTCAGCAGGCGCGTCGACAGCCCGCTAAAGTGCGGGCCGAAGCGCCACCTGCTGTCCAACACCAGGCCCAGATACTTCATCTGGGCCTGGACGCCCACCCTGACGCCCTCCACCATAATGTGGGCGTCTGGAGGGCAGCGCTGCCGAGGCCCGTGAAAGAACACGGCCTCGGTCTTGTTCAGCGCCACCCTCAATCCCAGGCGGCGGATCCTCCCTGCCACCAAGGACCCGCCAGCCGAGGCCAGACAGGCCGCCTCCCCGAAGCTCTTCCCCCGGGCAGTAAGGAGAGTGTTATCCGCGTAGCAGATGACACTCGTGCCCCGGAGAAGAGCTCCCCGCAACAGCCAGTCAAAGCCGATGTTCCACAGGGGGGGTCCTAAGACTGACCCCTGCGGAACACCGGACTCCGCGCTGTACCTCCGCATCCTGGCCAGTTTGTCCACAAGGAGGACCTCTCGATCCTCCAAGTAGCTGGCCAGGAGGCTCCTCAAGTATTGGGGCACTCCGTGATACCGGAGTGCCTCCAATATGGTGGAGTGGGGAACGGAGTTGAAGGCGTTGGCTATGTCGAATGACACCGCCAACACTCCGTCCCCCGCCTCGACCGCCTCTTTCACCTGGCCCTTAAGAAGGGCCAGCGCGTCGATGGTGGACCGGCCCTGTCGGAAACCGAACTGGGCGTCCGACAGGTCCGGCCCTACACCCCGCAAATGGCTCCTGAGCCGGCCGGCGATGATCCCCTCGAACAATTTACCGACCTCATCGAGCAGAACGATAGGCCGGTATGCCGAGGGGGAATCCGCCGGGCGTCCCTCCTTTCGGAGGAGGCATAGCTGCCCCTCCTTCCACAGTTTCGGGAACCTTCCAGCCGCAAAGCACGCGCTGAAGAGTTCCCGAAACCTGTCCTCCATTTGAGTGGCAGCTATGGCCACCACCCGTGCGGGGACGCCGTCCGGCCCAGGAGCCGTCTTCTTCGCGCGGAGGCTAAGAACCCCCGCGCGAAATTCCTCCTCCGTTACTGGAGGCACCTCTTCCTCCTCCTGCGGAGCCGCCGCCTGCGGAGGGTCCATCGCTGGAGGGGTGAAGTCGGTCCTGCGCGGAAACAGAGACCGGACCACCCCATCCAGCAACGCCGGCTCGAGGGTCTCCGTAAGTGGGGGACCATGGGGCCGCAGTTGGTTCCGCGAACCTTTTTTTTTTTTTTTATTTTTTTTATGCTGGGAAAAAATGCATTACGCATACCCTCCCGTCGGGGGAACGGGAGGGGTATGTGGGACTCCCCGGGCTGACCCGGTATACCCACTAAAACGACCCAGCGTTATTCCCGCGTCGTCCGAGTGGAAGAGGACTGGGAGATCGGCGCAGCCTTAGCGTCCAGTCCTCCTCCGACGACAACCCGCCTAAAGCGGCGGGCCCCTCAAGTCCTCCCCGTTCAGGGGGAGGGCTGGGAATGACCGGCGAGGGTGGTGTGGAGTGCAATGCGGGCGGAGGCGCCCCCGCGCCTATCGCCCGCCCATCACCACCATGAGGAGGGAGAAGACGGCGTCTTCTCCGACCTCTTCTGCGCCTGCGGAGCGGCGCAGCGAGAGGGTCGTCCTCCCGCGCGCGCTCCGCCGCCTCCTTTTGCGAGATGACATCCTCGCAAAAAGAGGCGAAAGCTGCCCAGGACCCCTCACTCTCCAGCATGGCGTTGACCACGCCGGGAAGCGAGAGGTCCTGTCCGATCTCCGCTGTTAGACTGCGGCGCGGCTCAGACCAAGCCGGGCACACCTCGAGGGTGTGCTGAGCCGTGTCCTCCGCCGCGCCGCAGTCGTGGCACGCCGGGGTCTCCTCCCTCCCGATCCGGTGCAGGTGCTTGCCGAAACAGCCGTGGCCTGACAACACCTGCACCAGACGGAATGAGAGGAAACCATGGGAGCGCTCGAGCCAGTCTCGCAGGACCGGACCGAGCGCGTCCAGGGTTCGGCGGCCAAAGGTGGCGGAGGCGAGGTCGTCCGTCCAATGGACGATGATGGCGTCCCTCGCCTCTCGCCGCACGGCCTCCCGCTCCTCCGCGACGGGGCGCTCCCCGAGGGCCTTTCGCCGCGCCGTCCACTCGTACACTCTGGCGAGCACCCACGCCTCCAGCTCCCAAGGAGGGGTGCCCGCCAGAGCGCACGCCGCCGAAAAGCCCACCGAGCGGTAGGCCCTCGCCACCCGCAGTGCAATGGCCCTTTGTGGCCTGCGCATGGCGGTTGCGTTCTCCCTCCTGTGGAGGGAGTCCGCCCAGATGGGGGCCCCGTACAGGGCCATGCTTCGCAGGATGCCGGCATATAGGCGCCGGCATCGTGCGTTGGGCCCTCCCAGGTTGGGGAGGAGCCAGGAGAGGGCGTCCGCAGCCCTCAGCAGGCGCGTCGACAGCCCGCTAAAGTGCGGGCCGAAGCGCCACCTGCTGTCCAACACCAGGCCCAGATACTTCATCTGGGCCTGGACGCCCACCCTGACGCCCTCCACCACAATGTGGGCGTCTGGAGGGCAGCGCTGCCGAGGCCCGTGAAAGAACACGGCCTCGGTCTTGTTCAGCGCCACCCTCAATCCCAGGCGGCGGATCCTCCCTGCCACCAAGGACCCGCCAGCCGAGGCCAGACAGGCCGCCTCCCCGAAGCTCTTCCCCCGGGCAGTAAGGAGAGTGTCATCCGCGTAACAGATGACACTCGTGCCCTGGAGAAGAGCTCCCCGCAACAGCCAGTCGAAGCCGATGTTCCACAGGGGGGGCCCTAAGACAGACCCCTGTGGAACACCGGACTCCGCGCCGTACCTCCGCAACCTGGCCAGTTTGTCCACAAGGAGGACCTCTCGATCCTCCAAGTAGCTGGCCAGGAGGCTCCTCAAGTATTGGGGCACTCCGTGATACCGGAGTGCCTCCAATATGGTGGAGTGGGGAACGGAGTTGAAGGCGTTGGCGATGTCAAACGACACCGCCAACACTCCGTCCCCCGCCTCGACCGCCTCTTTCACCTGGCCCTTAAGAAGGGCCAGCGCGTCGATGGTGGACCGGCCCTGTCGGAAACCGAACTGGGCGTCCGACAGGTTCGGCCCTACACCCTGCAAATGGCTCCTGAGCCGGCCGGCGATGATCCCCTCGAACAATTTACCGACCTCATCGAGCAGAACGATGGGCCGGTATGCCGAGGGGGAATCCGCCGGGCGTCCCTCCTTTCGGAGGAGGCACAGCTGCCCCTCCTTCCACAGTTTCGGGAACCTTCCAGCCGCAAGGCACGCGCTGAAGAGCTCCCGAAATCTGTCCTCCATTTGAGCGGCAGCTATGGCCACCACCCGTGCGGGGACGCCGTCCGGCCCAGGAGCCGTCTTCTTCGCGCGGAGGCTAAGCACCCCCGCGCGAAACTCCTCCTCCGTCACCGGAGGTGCCTCCTCTTCCTCCTGCGGAGCCGCCGACTGCGGAGGGTCCATCGCTGGAGGGGTGAAGTCGGTCCTGCGCGGAAACAGAGACCGGACCACCCCATCCAGCAACGCCGGCTCGAGGGTCTCCGTAAGTGGGGGACCATGGGGCCGCAGTTGGTTCCGCGCCGCCCTGTATGGTCTCCCATACGGATCCCTGTCGAGACCCTCCAGCATCTCGGCCCTCGCCGAGTCCTTGGCAGCGCCCATAGCCGACTTGAGGACCGCCTTTGCCTCTCGGTAAGAGGCGTAGAGGCGGTCCTCCTCTGCCTGATTACGGGCGCTGCGCCGGCGGCTCCGCGTGTAGGCCCGCCAGCTCCTCTGACCACCAATAAACGGCCCGGCGGGGAGGCGGACGCCGAGACCGAGGCATGCTGGAGTTGCACACCTCGGTCAAGGATTCCCTCAGCCGGACCGCTGCGGCGTCAACGTCCGGGGCCCCAACAGGGGGCGACAGCCAGTCTTGGAGGAAGGCCGCCTCCTTGGCTGCCTCCCGGTCCAGGCGAGTGAGAGCCCACCGTGGGAAAGGAGACCTGCCAGAGCGGGCCATCTCCCCACGGGGGCTCTGGGTGGAGATGTCGAACCGCACATAACGGTGGTCCGACAAGGTCTCCACCAACTCCACCCGCCAGTTCACAATGCGTGCGGCCAGCACGGGGGTGGCGAACGAAACGTCCACCACCGACCCTCCCCGTTGCCGCACACACGTGTGGACCGCCCCCCTGTTGAGGAGGGACACACCGCATGACGCCGCCCAAAATTCGACGGCGCGTCCCCGGACGTTGCAAGAGGCAGCTGGATTGCCCCAGGCCACCGACTTGGCGTTCAGGTCGCCCAACACCACGACCTGGCGTGGCGCCGCCCTCCCTACGGCTGCAGTGAGGATCTCCAGGAAATCCTCAAAGTCCGAGAGAGGGCGGTTTGGGGAGAAATAGACCCCAACCAGGGCCAAATCTCCCCACGCGGCGGCCACGTATCCCGGTCCCCTCTCTAAAAGCGAGAGGGGAGGGGAGTCTGTGGAAGACCGCGACACCATTGCCACCAGGCCGTCTCGGTCGCCCAGCCAATGGCCAGGGACCGAGTAGGGCTCGGCGACCACCGCCAAGTCCACCAACCACTCAGCCATGGTCTGCATCAGGAGATCCTGTGCAGCCCGGCAGTGGTTGGTGTTCGCCTGGAGGATGCGATGTTCGATTGTATCCATCAATCGGACATCGCACCCCCCTCCTCCGCAGCCACCGCCGTTCCTGCCTCAGGAACGGCAATGCTAACAGCAGGCCCGACCGGCACCTGCGCTTTACCCCTCTGAGGGGGAGGATTGCACAACCTCCCCCTCATCACATGGCCTGCCGGGCGTCCCCTTGCGGCACAGACGGCGCAGTACAGCTTGGCGACCGCGCAGGAGGCGGCTTTGTGGCCCTCCGTGCCGCAGCGGTAGCAGATCTTCGACCTGTCCACCGCTGACGGGCACAGGGCCCGGGTGTGCCCGATGCCACAGCACCTGAAGCAGCGCAGAGGCTGTTCTCCAAGTGCTCGGACTGCACCCGAGCTGAAGCCGGCGGCGAGCCGTCCTTTGTCAAGGACGGCTTTGGCAGCGGCGACAGGGCACTCGAGCCGAATAGTGCCCATGCCGCCGCGGCCAGGCCTGATGTCCCGGCCTTGCACCGCTGCGACGCCGCAGCCCCCAATGGCTGCGACCGCCGCCACCACCTCCTCCTTGGTGACCGAGTCGTCAAGGTCGGCTACCTCGATGGCAGCCGACTTGACCGGTCGGGCCACCTTGGCAGCGTCCGCGATGACCTCTTGCAGCTTGGCTGCAAAGAGGTCAGCGTTGGCGCTGCCCTCCGCCCCCGGGAACTCGAAAATTCGAGCCCCGGTTTCTGTCCGCCGGCAAGAAACTTTGCTGATCCCCAATTGGGCGGGATCGGCATTGGCACGCGCCCGCACCAAAATGGAAGCGTAGGTTTCCCCGCGTTCCGCAGCTTCCGCGGTGAGCGTCACCACGACGGCTGCGGTTTTCGGGGGAACCAATTTCCCCTTCCCCTTCTTCTTGCTCCCGCCAGCCGCTCGCGACTGACTGGGAGGCGTGGTGACGGGGACGGCAGGTCCGGGCGTTGCCGGCCTTTTGCCCTTCCCCTTCCCCTTTCCCTTCTCAGTCGCCCGCGACCGGCTGGGAGTCATCGTGGCAGGGACGGCAGGGACGGCTGTTGCCGTCTTTTTCCCCCTGCCCTTCCCCTTCCGGGCCACTTCGGTCCAACCCTGCTGGTTGGACGGAGTGGTGGAAGGGAGAAGGGCGTCATCCTCTTGCGAGGACGGCCCCGGCTGGGCCCGCCTCTTGTCCGCCGCAAGCGGTGGTCGGAGGCTCTTCTCCGGCAAGAGCCGGTCCTCAATGCCTGCCAAGCAGGCTCTAGTGAAGGCCCTCTCCTCCATTACCACCTTGCGGATGATATCCTCAAGGTTGGTGGGGGTGGGGGCCTCCGCCGCAGGTCTTCAGTTCGCCTAACACCACGACCTGGCGTGGCGCCGCCCTCCCTACGGCTGCAGTGAGAATCTCCAGGAAATCCTCAAAGTCCGAGAGAGGGCGGTTAGGGGAGAAATAGACCCCAACCAGAGCCAAATCTCCCCACGCGGCGGCCACGTATCCCGGTCCCCTCTCTAAAAGCGAGAGGGGAGGGGAGTCTGTGGAAGACCGCGACACCAATGCCACCAGGCCGTCTCGGTCGCCCAGCCAATGGCCAGGGACCGAGTAGGGCTCGGCGACCACCGCCAAGTCCACCAACCACTCAGCCATGGTCTGCATCAGGAGATCCTGTGCAGCCCGGCAGTGGTTGGTGTTCGCCTGGAGGATGCGATGTTCGATTGTATCCATCAATCGGACATCGCACCCCCCTCCTCCGCAGCCACCGCCGTTCCTGCCTCAGGAACGGCGATGCTAACAGCAGGCCCGACCGGCACCTGCGCTTTACCCCTCTGAGGGGGAGGATTGCACAACCTCCCCCTCATCACATGGCCTGCCGGGCGTCCCCTTGCGGCACAGACGGCGCAGTGCAGCTTGGCGACCGCGCAGGAGGCGGCTTTGTGGCCCTCCGTGCCGCAGCGGTAGCAGGTCTCCGACCTGTCCACCGCTGACGGGCACAGGGCCCGGGTGTGCCCGATGCCACAGCACCTGAAGCAGCGCAGAGGCTGTTCTCCAAGTGCTCGGACTGCACCCGAGCTGAAGCCGACCAGGAGGCGTCCTTTTGCAAGGACGGCTTTGGCAGCGGCGACAGGGCACTCGAGCCGGATAGTGCCCATGCCGCCGCGGCCGGGCCTGATGTCCCGGCCTTGCACCGCTGCGACGCCGCAGCCCCCAATGGCTGCGACCGCCGCCACCACCTCCTCCTTGGTGACCGAGTCGTCAAGACCGGTCACCTCGATGGCCGGCGACTTGACGGGTCGGGCCACCTTGGCAGCGTCTGCGATGACCTCTTGCAGCTTGGCTGCAAAGAGGTCAGCGTTGGCGCTGCCCTCCGCCCCCGGGAACTCGAATATTCGAGCCCCGGTTTCGGTCCGCCGGCAAGAAACCTTGCTGATCCCCAATTGGGTGGGATCGGCATTGGCTCGCGCCCGCACCAAAATGGAAGCGTAGGTTTCCCCACGTTCCGCAGCCTCCGCGGTGAGTGTCACAACGACGGCTGCGGACTTTGGGGGAACGAGTTTCCCCTTCCTCTTCTTGGTCGCCTGCGACTGGCTGGGAGGCGTGGTGGCTGGGACAGTAGGGGCGGCCATTGCCGCCTTTCTGCCCTTGGCCTTCCCCTTCCCCTTTCCCTTTTCAGTCGCCTGCGACCGGCTGGGAGTCGTGGTGGCAGGGACGGCAGGGACGGCTGTTGCCGTCTTTTTCCCCCTGCCCTTCCCCTTCCGGACCACTTCGGTCCAACCCTGCTGGTTGGACGGGGTGGTGGAAGGCAGAAGGGCGTCCTCCCTTTGCGAGGACGGCCCCGGCTCGGCCCGCCTTTTGTCCGCCGCAAGCGGTGGTCGGAGGCGCTTCTCCGGCAGGAGCCGGTCCTCAATACCCGCAAGGCAGGCTCTTGTGAAGGCCCGCTCCTCCATGACAACCTTGCGGATGACATCCTCAAGGTTGGTGGAGGAGGAGGCCTCCGCCGCAGGTCTCGGTTCGGCCTGACTCGGCCGAGCCGTGACATCAGCCAGCTTCTGATGAAGCTGGCTGACCTCCAGCTTGAGGCGATCGACGGTCGCCTGCAATTGACGGGTCTCGTCAATTGCAGGCCCCTCAAGTCCTCCCCGTTCAGGGGGAGGGCTGGGAATGACCGGCGGAGGTGGTGTGGAGTGCAATGCGGGCGGAGGCGCCCCCGCGATCAATCCGATGTTCCACAGGGGGGGCCCTAAGACTGACCCCTGCGGAACACCGGACTCGGCGCTGTATCTCCGCATCCTGGCCAGTTTGTCCACAAGGAGGACCTCTCGATCCTCCAAGTAGCTGGCCAGGAGTCTCCTCAAATATTGGGGCACTCCGTGATACCGGAGTGCCTCCAATATGGTGGAGTGGGGAACGGAGTTGAAGGCGTTGGCGATGTCGAACGACACCGCCAACACTCCGTCCCCCGCCTCGATCGCCTCTTTCACCTGGCCCTTCAAAAGGGCCAGCGCGTCGATTGTGGACCGACCCTGTCGGAACCCGAACTGGGCGTCCGACAGGTCCGGCCCCACACCCCGCAAATGGCTCCTGAGCCGGCCGGCGATGATCCCCTCGAACAATTTACCGACCTCATCGAGCAGAACGATGGGCCGGTATGCCGAGGGGGAATCCGCCGGGCGTCCCTCCTTTCGGAGGAGGCATAGCTGCCCCTCCTTCCACAGTTTCGGGAACCTTCCAGCCGTAAAGCACGCGCTGAAGAGTTCCCGAAACCTGTCCTCCATTTGAGCGGCAGCTATGGCCACCACCCGTGCGGGGACGCCGTCCGGCCCAGGAGCCGTCTTCTTCGCGCGGAGGCTAAGAACCCCCGCGCGAAACTCCTCCTCCGTCACTGGAGGTGCTTCCTCCTCCTCCTGCGGAGCCGCCGACTGTGGAGGGTCCATCGCTGGAGGGGTGAAGTCGGTCCTGCGCGGAAACAGAGACCGGACCACCCCATCCAGCAACGCCGGCTCGAGGGTTTCCGTCAATAGGGGACCATGGGGCCGCAGTTGGTTCCGCGCCGCCCTATATGGTCTCCCATACGGATCCCTGTCGAGACCCTCCAGCATCTCGGCCCTCGCCGAGTCCTTGGCAGCGCCCATAGCCGACTTGAGGACCGCCTTTGCCTCTCGGTAAGAGGCGTAGAGGCGGTCCCCCTCTGCCTGAC
This sequence comes from Lacanobia oleracea, assembly GCA_950371165.1. Lineage (NCBI taxonomy): Eukaryota > Metazoa > Arthropoda > Insecta > Lepidoptera > Noctuidae > Lacanobia > Lacanobia oleracea. Next base: position 162,370 of record OX493398.1, read on the forward strand.
TACGAGCGCTGCGCCGGCGGCTCCGCGTGTAGGCCCTTCTGGCCGCCACGCAAGTGGCCCGGAGGCCCGCCAGCTCCTCTGACCACCAATAAACGGCCCGGCGGGGAGGCGGACGCCGAGACCGAGGCATGCTGGAGTTGCACACCTCGGTCAGGGATTCCCTCAGCCGGACCGCTGCGGCGTCAACGTCCGGGGCCCCAACAGGGGGCGACAGCCAGTCCTGGAGGAAGGCCGCCTCCTTGGCTGCCTCCCGGTCCAGGCGAGTGAGAGCCCACCGTGGGAAGGGAGACCTGCCAGAGCGGGCCATCTCCCCACGGGGGCTCTGGGTGGAGATGTCGAACCGCACATAACGGTGGTCCGACAAGGTCTCCACCAACTCCACCCGCCAGTTCACGATGCGTGCGGCTAGCACGGGGGTGGCGAACGAAACGTCCACCACCGACCCTCCCCGTTGCCGCACACACGTGTGGACCGCCCCCCTGTTGAGGAGGGACACACCGCATGACGCCGCCCAAAATTCGACGGCGCGTCCCCGGACGTTGCAAGAGGAGGCTGGGTTGCCCCAGGCCACCGACTTGGCGTTCAGGTCGCCCAACACCACGACCTGGCGTGGCGCCGCCCTCCCTACGGCTGCAGTGAGAATCTCCAGGAAATCCTCAAAGTCCGAGAGAGGGCGGTTAGGGGAGAAATAGACCCCAACCAGGGCCAAATCTCCCCACGCGGCGGCCACGTATCCCGGTCCCCTCTCTAAAAGCGAGAGGGGAGGGGAGTCCGTGGAAGACCGCGACACCAACGCTACCAGGCCGTCTCGGTCGCCCAGCCAATGGCCAGGGACCGAGTAAGGCTCGGCGACCACCGCCAAGTCCACCAACCACTCAGCCATGGTCTGCATCAGGAGATCCTGTGCAGCCCGGCAGTGGTTGGTGTTCGCCTGGAGGATGCGATGTTCGATTGAATCCATCAATCGGACATCGCACCCCCCTCCTCCGCAGCCACCGCCGTTCCAACCTCGGGAACGGCAGTGCTAGCAACAGGCCCGACCGGCACCTGCGCTTTGCCTTTCTTAAGGGGGGGGTTGCACAACCTCCCCCTCATTACGTGGCCTGCTGGGCGACCGCTCGCGGCACAGACGGCGCATTGCGGCTTGGCGACCGTGCAGGAGGCGGCTTTGTGGCCCTCCTTGCCGCAGCGGTAGCAGGTCTCCGACCTGTCCACCGCTGACGGGCACAGGGCTCGGGTGTGCCCGATGCCGCAGCACCGGAAGCAGCGCAGAGGCTGCTCCTCTAGGGCCCGGACTGCACCCGAGCTAAAGCCGACGGCGAGCCGTCCTTTTGCAAGGACGGCTTTGGCAACGGCGACTGGGCACTCGAGCCGGATAGTGCCCATGCCGCCGCGGCCAGGCCTGATGTCCCGGCCTTGCACCGCTGCGACGCTGCAGCCCCCAATGGCTGCGACCGCCGCCACCACCTCCTCCTTGGTGACCGAGTCATCAAGATCGGTCACCTGGATGGTCGCCGACTTTATCGGTCGGGCCACCTTGGCAGAGTCCGCGATGACCTCCTGCAGCTTGGCTGCAAAGAGGTCAGCGCTGGCGCTGCCCTCCGCCCCCGGGAACTCGAATATTCGAGCCCCGGTTTCGGTCTGCCTGCAAGAAACCTTGCCGATCCCCAGTTGGGCGGGATCAGCATTGGCACGCGCCCGCACCAAAATGGAAGCGTAGGTTTCCCCGCGTTCCGCAGCCTCCGCGGTGAGCGTCACCACGACGGCTGTGGACCTCGGGGGAACCAATTTCCCCTTCCCCTTCTTCTTGTTGCCCCCGCCAGCCGTACGCGACTGACTGAGAGGCGTGGTGACGAGGACGGCAGGTCCGGGCGTTGCCGGCCTTTTGCCCTTCCCCTTCCCCTTTCCCTTCCCAGTCGCCTGCGACCGGCTGGGAGTCGTGGTGGCAGGGACGGCAGGGACGGCTGTTGCCGTCTTTTTCCCCCTGCCCTTCCCCTTCCGGACCACTTCAGTCCAACCCGGCTGGTTGGACGGAGTAGTGGAAGGGAGAAGGGCGTCCTCCCCTTGCGAGGACGGCCCCGGCTCGGCTCGCCTCTTGTCCGCCGCGAGCGGCGGTCGGAGGCGCTTCTCCGGCAGGAGCCGGTCCTCTATACCTGCTAAGCAGGCTCTGGTGAAGGCCCTCTCCTCCATGACAACCTTGCGGATGACATCCTCAAGGTTGGTGGGGGTGAAGGCCTCCGCCGCAGGTCTCGGTTCGGTCTGCTGTGGCCGGGCCGTGGCTTCAGCTAGCTTTGTGTGGAGCTGGCTCACCTCCGCCTGCAAGCGATCGACGGTCGCCTGCAGTTGCCGCGTTTCGTCGGTAGTCTTGCGTTGGACTAGCTCCAACACAATGCCACGCATGCTCGCGGCCCGGCTCTTAAGGGCCTTCTGGAAGGTCCCTTTTAGATTGGAGGACTTGGAGGCGACCTCCGCGATCTCCTCCTCGTCCTCCTCCGCCAACCGTTCCAGGTCGGCTACAGAGTAGTCCGCGTACAGGACGCGGGACGCGCCGTAACCGGACTTTGCTCGGGCGGCGCGCGCCCGCTGCTCCTTGGCAGCAACCTGCTCTTCTAGGTCCTGCTGTTTCTGTGCCCGCCGAGCCAGGTCCAACTGGCGTTGGGCGGTCGCGAGACCCACATCATGTGTGTCTGCGGCTGTCGTCGGCTTTTTGGCCTTCGACTTCCTCACCGAACCCGAGCCCGAGGAGCCTTCTGACCCTCCCTTCCGATACGCATGCTTACGCGACCGTGAATCGCCCGCATCTGAGACGCTTATAATGGACTCATTTTCGGAGTCCGAAACGTCGTCCGCTCTTCCAAAGAAGCTAGCCGCAGACGGCGCGCGGCTAGCCTCTGACGCCGAAGCGTCGGAGTGGCCCTGAGAAGGGCCTTTTGGTTGGCCCTGAGAAGGGCCTTTGGGTAGGCCCTGAGAAGGGCCTTTTTGAAAACGCCCGCAGGCGTCCCGCGGGGGCATAGGCATAGCCTTCCGCATGTTCGCAATTAAAAAGGCAAGATAAAAACAGTAATTACGAGATCACAGAGAACTTTGGCCGTACCCAGTATGCCACTCCGTTACGGTGACAAACTGGGCCGTTTCCAGGGGACGCGACGTGGACGCAAACTCTGTGGGGGGCCCCCCCCCCAACCTAACCTTTTTTTTTTTTTTTTTTTTTTTTTTTTTAAACTGGGAAAAATGCATTACGCATACCCTCCCGTCGGGGGAACGGGAGGGGTATGTGGGACTCCCCGGGCTGACCCGGTATACCCACTAAAACGACCCAGCGTTATTCCCGCGTCGTCCGAGTGGAAGAGGACTGGGAGATCGGCGCAGCCTTAGCGTCCAGTCCTCCTCCGACGACAACCCGCCTAAAGCGGCGGGCCCCTCAAGTCCTCCCCGTTCAGGGGGAGGGCTGGGAATGACCGGCGAGGGTGGTGTGGAGTGAAATGCGGGCGGAGGCGCCCCCGCGCCTATCGCCCGCCCATCACCACCATGAGGAGGGAGAAGACGGCGTCTTCTCCGACCTCTTCTGCGCCTGCGGAGCGGCGCAGCGAGAGGGTCGTCCTCCCGCGCGCGCTCCGCCGCCTCCTTTTGCGAGATGACATCCTCGCAAAAAGAGGCGACTGCTGCCCAGGACCCCTCACTCTCCAGCATGGCGTTGACCACGCCGGGAAGTGAGAGGTCCTGTCCGATCTCCGCTGTTAGACTGCGGCGCGGCTCAGACCAAGCCGGGCACACCTCGAGGGTGTGCTGAGCCGTGTCCTCCGCCGCGCCGCAGTCATGGCACGCCGGGGTTTCCTCCCTCCCGATCCGGTGCAGGTGCTTGCCGAAACAGCCGTGGCCTGACAACACCTGCACCAGACGGAATGAGAGGAACCCGTGGGAGCGCTCGAGCCAGTCTCGCAGGACCGGACCGAGCGCGTCCAGGGTTCGGCGGCCAAAGGTGGCGGAGGCGAGGTCGTCCGTCCAATGGACGATGATGGCGTCCCTCGCCTCCCGCCGCACGGCCTCCCGCTCCTCCGCGACGGGGCGCTCCCCGAGGGCCTTTCGTCGCGCCGTCCACTCGTACACTCTGGCGAGCACCCACGCCTCCAGCTCCCAAGGAGGGGTGCCCGCCAGAGCGCACGCCGCCGAAAAGCCCACCGAGCGGTAGGCCCTCGCCACCCGCAGTGCAATGGCCCTTTGTGGCCTGCGCATGGCGGTTGCGTTCTCCCTCCTGTGGAGGGAGTCCGCCCAGATGGGGGTCCCGTACAGGGCCATGCTTCGCAGGATGCCGGCATATAGGCGCCGGCATCGTGCGTTGGGCCCTCCCAGGTTGGGGAGGAGCCAGGAGAGGGCGTCCGCAGCCCTCAGCAGGCGCGTCGACAGCCCGCTAAAGTGCGGGCCGAAGCGCCACCTGCTGTCCAACACCAGGCCCAGATACTTCATCTGGGCCTGGACGCCCACCCTGACGCCCTCCACCATAATGTGGGCGTCTGGAGGGCAGCGCTGCCGAGGCCCGTGAAAGAACACGGCCTCGGTCTTGTTCAGCGCCACCCTCAATCCCAGGCGGCGGATCCTCCCTGCCACCAAGGACCCGCCAGCCGAGGCCAGACAGGCCGCCTCCCCGAAGCTCTTCCCCCTGGCAGTAAGGAGAGTGTCATCCGCGTAGCAGATGACACTCGTGCCCTGGAGAAGAGCTCCCCGCAACAGCCAGTTAAAGCCGATGTTCCACAGGGGAGGTCCTAAGACTGACCCCTGCGGAACACCGGACTCCGCGCTGTACCTCCGCATCCTGGCCAGTTTGTCCACAAGGAGGACCTCTCGATCCTCCAAGTAGCTGGCCAGAAGGCTCCTCAAGTATTGGGGCACTCCGTGATACCGGAGTGCCTCCAATATAATTGAAGGCGTTGGCTATGTCGAATGACACCGCCAACACTCCGTCCCCCGCCTCGACCGCCTCTTTCACCTGGCCCTTAAGAAGGGCCAGCGCGTCGATGGTGGACCGGCCCTGTCGGAAACCGAACTGGGCGTCCGACAGGTCCGGCCCTACACCCTGCAAATGGCTCCTGAGCCGGCCGGCGATGATCCCCTCGAACAATTTACCGACCTCATCGAGCAGAACGATGGGCCGGTATGCCGAGGGGGAATCCGCCGGGCGTCCCTCCTTTCGGAGGAGGCATAGCTGCCCCTCCTTCCACAGTTTCGGGAACCTTCCAGCCGCAAAGCACGCGCTGAAGAGTTCCCGAAACCTGTCCTGCATTTGAGCGGCAGCTATGGCCGTCCGGCCCAGGAGCCGTCTTCTTCGCGCGGAGGCTAAGCACCCCCGCGCGAAAATCCTCCTCCGTAACGGGAGGCACCTCCTCCTGCGCCTGCGGAGCCGCCGACTGCGGAGGGTCCATTGCTGGTGGGGTGAAGTCGGTCCTGCGCGGAAACAGAGACCGGACCACCCCATCCAGCAACGCCGGCTCGAGGGTCTCCGTAAGTGGGGGACCATGGGGCCGCAGTTGGTTCCGCAACCTAACCTTTTTTTTTTTTTTTTTTTTTTTTTAAACTGGGAAAAAATGCATTACGCATACCCTCCCGTCGGGGGAACGGGAGGGGTATGTGGGACTCCCCGGGCTGACCCGGTATACCCACTAAAACGACCCAGTGTTATTCCCGCGTCGTCCGAGTGGAAGAGGACTGGGAGATCGGCGCAGCCTTAGCGTCCAGTCCTCCTCCGACGACAACCCGCCTAAAGCGGCGGGCCCCTCAAGTCCTCCCCGTTCAGGGGGAGGGCTGGGAATGACCGGCGAGGGTGGTGTGGAGTGCAATGCGGGCGGAGGCGCCCCCGCGCCTATCGCCCGCCCATCACCACCATGAGGAGGGAGAAGACGGCGTCTTCTCCGACCTCTTCTGCGCCTGCGGAGCGGCGCAGCGAGAGGGTCGTCCTCCCGCGCGCGCTCCGCCGCCTCCTTTTGCGAGATGACATCCTCGCAAAAAGAGGCGACAGCTGCCCAGGACCCCTCACTCTCCAGCATGGCGTTGACCACGCCGGGAAGTGAGAGGTCCTGTCCGATCTCCGCTGTTAGACTGCAGCGCGGCTCAGACCAAGCCGGGCACACCTCGAGGGTGTGCTGAGCCGTGTCCTCCGCCGCGCCGCAGTCGTGGCACGCCGGGGTCTCCTCCCTCCCGATCCGGTGCAGGTGCTTGCCGAAACAGCCGTGGCCTGACAACACCTGCACCAGACGGAATGAGAGGAACCCGTGGGAGCGCTCGAGCCAGTCTCGCAGGACCGGACCGAGCGCGTCCAGGGTTCGGCGGCCAAAGGTGGCGGAGGCGAGGTCCTCCGTCCAATGGACAATGATGGCGTCCCTCGCCTCCCGCCGCACGGCCTCCCGCTCCTCCGCGACGGGGCGCTCGCCCAGGGCCTTTCGCCGCGCCGTCCACTCGTACACTCTGGCGAGCACCCACGCCTCCAACTCCCAAGGAGGGGTGCCCGCCAGAGCGCACGCCGCCGAAAAGCCCACGGAGCGGTAGGCCCTCGCCACCCGCAGTGCAATGGCCCTTTGGGGCCTCCGCATCATAGTAGCGTTCTCCCTCCTGTTGAGGGAGCCCGACCAGATGGGGGCCCCGTACAGGGCCATGCTCCGCAGGATGCCGGCATATAAACGCCGGCATCGTGCGTTCGGCCCCCCCAAATTCGGGAGGAGCCACGACAGGGCGTCTGCGGCCTTCAGCAGGCGCGTTGACAGCCCGCTAAAGTGCGGGCCGAAGCGCCACCTGCTGTCCAGCACCAGGCCCAGATACTTCATCTGGGCCTGGACGTCCACCCTGACGCCCTCCACCACAATGTGGGCGTCGGGAGGGCAGCGCTGCCGAGGCCCGTGAAAGAACACGGCCTCGGTCTTGTTCAGCGCCACCCTCAATCCCAGGCGGCGGATCCTCCCTGCCACCAAGGACCCGCCAGCCGAGGCCAGACAGGCCGCCTCCCCGAAGCTCTTCCCCCGGGCAGTGAGGAGAGTGTCATCCGCGTAGCAGATGACACTCGTGCCCTGGAGAAGAGCTCCCCGCAACAGCCAGTCAAAGCCGATGTTCCACAGGGGGGGCCCTAAGACTGACCCCTGCGGAACACCGGACTCCGCGCTGTATCGCCGCATCCTGGCCAGTTTGTCCACAAGGAGGACCTCTCGATCCTCCAAGTAGCTGGCCAGGAGCCTCCTCAAATATTGGGGCACTCCGTGGTACCAAGGTTGCAAGAGGAGGCTGGGTTGCCCCAGGCCACCGACTTGGCGTTCAGGTCGCCCAACACCACGACCTGGCGTGGCGCCGCCCTCCCTACGGCTGCAGTGAGAATCTCCAGGAAATCCTCAAAGTCCGAGAGAGGGCGGTTAGGGGAGAAATAGACCCCAACCAGGGCCAAATCTCCCCACGCGGCGGCCACGTATCCCGGTCCCCTCTCTAAAAGCGAGAGGGGAGGGGAGTCCGTGGAAGACCGCGACACCAACGCTACCAGGCCGTCTCGGTCGCCCAGCCAATGGCCAGGGACCGAGTAAGGCTCGGCGACCACCGCCAAGTCCACCAACCACTCAGCCATGGTCTGCATCAGGAGATCCTGTGCAGCCCGGCAGTGGTTGGTGTTCGCCTGGAGGATGCGATGTTCGATTGAATCCATCAATCGGACATCGCACCCCCCTCCTCCGCAGCCACCGCCGTTCCAACCTCGGGAACGGCAGTGCTAGCAACAGGCCCGACCGGCACCTGCGCTTTGCCTTTCTTAAGGGGGGGGTTGCACAACCTCCCCCTCATTACGTGGCCTGCTGGGCGACCGCTCGCGGCACAGACGGCGCATTGCGGCTTGGCGACCGTGCAGGAGGCGGCTTTGTGGCCCTCCTTGCCGCAGCGGTAGCAGGTCTCCGACCTGTCCACCGCTGACGGGCACAGGGCTCGGGTGTGCCCGATGCCGCAGCACCGGAAGCAGCGCAGAGGCTGCTCCTCTAGGGCCCGGACTGCACCCGAGCTAAAGCCGACGGCGAGCCGTCCTTTTGCAAGGACGGCTTTGGCAACGGCGACTGGGCACTCGAGCCGGATAGTGCCCATGCCGCCGCGGCCAGGCCTGATGTCCCGGCCTTGCACCGCTGCGACGCTGCAGCCCCCAATGGCTGCGACCGCCGCCACCACCTCCTCCTTGGTGACCGAGTCATCAAGATCGGTCACCTGGATGGTCGCCGACTTTATCGGTCGGGCCACCTTGGCAGAGTCCGCGATGACCTCCTGCAGCTTGGCTGCAAAGAGGTCAGCGCTGGCGCTGCCCTCCGCCCCCGGGAACTCGAATATTCGAGCCCCGGTTTCGGTCTGCCTGCAAGAAACCTTGCCGATCCCCAGTTGGGCGGGATCAGCATTGGCACGCGCCCGCACCAAAATGGAAGCGTAGGTTTCCCCGCGTTCCGCAGCCTCCGCGGTGAGCGTCACCACGACGGCTGTGGACCTCGGGGGAACCAATTTCCCCTTCCCCTTCTTCTTGTTGCCCCCGCCAGCCGTACGCGACTGACTGAGAGGCGTGGTGACGAGGACGGCAGGTCCGGGCGTTGCCGGCCTTTTGCCCTTCCCCTTCCCCTTTCCCTTCCCAGTCGCCTGCGACCGGCTGGGAGTCGTGGTGGCAGGGACGGCAGGGACGGCTGTTGCCGTCTTTTTCCCCCTGCCCTTCCCCTTCCGGACCACTTCAGTCCAACCCGGCTGGTTGGACGGAGTAGTGGAAGGGAGAAGGGCGTCCTCCCCTTGCGAGGACGGCCCCGGCTCGGCTCGCCTCTTGTCCGCCGCGAGCGGCGGTCGGAGGCGCTTCTCCGGCAGGAGCCGGTCCTCTATACCTGCTAAGCAGGCTCTGGTGAAGGCCCTCTCCTCCATGACAACCTTGCGGATGACATCCTCAAGGTTGGTGGGGGTGAAGGCCTCCGCCGCAGGTCTCGGTTCGGTCTGCTGTGGCCGGGCCGTGGCTTCAGCTAGCTTTGTGTGGAGCTGGCTCACCTCCGCCTGCAAGCGATCGACGGTCGCCTGCAGTTGCCGCGTTTCGTCGGTAGTCTTGCGTTGGACTAGCTCCAACACAATGCCACGCATGCTCGCGGCCCGGCTCTTAAGGGCCTTCTGGAAGGTCCCTTTTAGATTGGAGGACTTGGAGGCGACCTCCGCGATCTCCTCCTCGTCCTCCTCCGCCAACCGTTCCAGGTCGGCTACAGAGTAGTCCGCGTACAGGACGCGGGACGCGCCGTAACCGGACTTTGCTCGGGCGGCGCGCGCCCGCTGCTCCTTGGCAGCAACCTGCTCTTCTAGGTCCTGCTGTTTCTGTGCCCGCCGAGCCAGGTCCAACTGGCGTTGGGCGGTCGCGAGACCCACATCATGTGTGTCTGCGGCTGTCGTCGGCTTTTTGGCCTTCGACTTCCTCACCGAACCCGAGCCCGAGGAGCCTTCTGACCCTCCCTTCCGATACGCATGCTTACGCGACCGTGAATCGCCCGCATCTGAGACGCTTATAATGGACTCATTTTCGGAGTCCGAAACGTCGTCCGCTCTTCCAAAGAAGCTAGCCGCAGACGGCGCGCGGCTAGCCTCTGACGCCGAAGCGTCGGAGTGGCCCTGAGAAGGGCCTTTTGGTTGGCCCTGAGAAGGGCCTTTGGGTAGGCCCTGAGAAGGGCCTTTTTGAAAACGCCCGCAGGCGTCCCGCGGGGGCATAGGCATAGCCTTCCGCATGTTCGCAATTAAAAAGGCAAGATAAAAACAGTAATTACGAGATCACAGAGAACTTTGGCCGTACCCAGTATGCCACTCCGTTACGGTGACAAACTGGGCCGTTTCCAGGGGACGCGACGTGGACGCAAACTCTGTGGGGGGCCCCCCCCCCAACCTAACCTTTTTTTTTTTTTTTTTTTTTTTTTTTTTAAACTGGGAAAAATGCATTACGCATACCCTCCCGTCGGGGGAACGGGAGGGGTATGTGGGACTCCCCGGGCTGACCCGGTATACCCACTAAAACGACCCAGCGTTATTCCCGCGTCGTCCGAGTGGAAGAGGACTGGGAGATCGGCGCAGCCTTAGCGTCCAGTCCTCCTCCGACGACAACCCGCCTAAAGCGGCGGGCCCCTCAAGTCCTCCCCGTTCAGGGGGAGGGCTGGGAATGACCGGCGAGGGTGGTGTGGAGTGAAATGCGGGCGGAGGCGCCCCCGCGCCTATCGCCCGCCCATCACCACCATGAGGAGGGAGAAGACGGCGTCTTCTCCGACCTCTTCTGCGCCTGCGGAGCGGCGCAGCGAGAGGGTCGTCCTCCCGCGCGCGCTCCGCCGCCTCCTTTTGCGAGATGACATCCTCGCAAAAAGAGGCGACTGCTGCCCAGGACCCCTCACTCTCCAGCATGGCGTTGACCACGCCGGGAAGTGAGAGGTCCTGTCCGATCTCCGCTGTTAGACTGCGGCGCGGCTCAGACCAAGCCGGGCACACCTCGAGGGTGTGCTGAGCCGTGTCCTCCGCCGCGCCGCAGTCATGGCACGCCGGGGTTTCCTCCCTCCCGATCCGGTGCAGGTGCTTGCCGAAACAGCCGTGGCCTGACAACACCTGCACCAGACGGAATGAGAGGAACCCGTGGGAGCGCTCGAGCCAGTCTCGCAGGACCGGACCGAGCGCGTCCAGGGTTCGGCGGCCAAAGGTGGCGGAGGCGAGGTCGTCCGTCCAATGGACGATGATGGCGTCCCTCGCCTCCCGCCGCACGGCCTCCCGCTCCTCCGCGACGGGGCGCTCCCCGAGGGCCTTTCGTCGCGCCGTCCACTCGTACACTCTGGCGAGCACCCACGCCTCCAGCTCCCAAGGAGGGGTGCCCGCCAGAGCGCACGCCGCCGAAAAGCCCACCGAGCGGTAGGCCCTCGCCACCCGCAGTGCAATGGCCCTTTGTGGCCTGCGCATGGCGGTTGCGTTCTCCCTCCTGTGGAGGGAGTCCGCCCAGATGGGGGTCCCGTACAGGGCCATGCTTCGCAGGATGCCGGCATATAGGCGCCGGCATCGTGCGTTGGGCCCTCCCAGGTTGGGGAGGAGCCAGGAGAGGGCGTCCGCAGCCCTCAGCAGGCGCGTCGACAGCCCGCTAAAGTGCGGGCCGAAGCGCCACCTGCTGTCCAACACCAGGCCCAGATACTTCATCTGGGCCTGGACGCCCACCCTGACGCCCTCCACCATAATGTGGGCGTCTGGAGGGCAGCGCTGCCGAGGCCCGTGAAAGAACACGGCCTCGGTCTTGTTCAGCGCCACCCTCAATCCCAGGCGGCGGATCCTCCCTGCCACCAAGGACCCGCCAGCCGAGGCCAGACAGGCCGCCTCCCCGAAGCTCTTCCCCCTGGCAGTAAGGAGAGTGTCATCCGCGTAGCAGATGACACTCGTGCCCTGGAGAAGAGCTCCCCGCAACAGCCAGTTAAAGCCGATGTTCCACAGGGGAGGTCCTAAGACTGACCCCTGCGGAACACCGGACTCCGCGCTGTACCTCCGCATCCTGGCCAGTTTGTCCACAAGGAGGACCTCTCGATCCTCCAAGTAGCTGGCCAGAAGGCTCCTCAAGTATTGGGGCACTCCGTGATACCGGAGTGCCTCCAATATAATTGAAGGCGTTGGCTATGTCGAATGACACCGCCAACACTCCGTCCCCCGCCTCGACCGCCTCTTTCACCTGGCCCTTAAGAAGGGCCAGCGCGTCGATGGTGGACCGGCCCTGTCGGAAACCGAACTGGGCGTCCGACAGGTCCGGCCCTACACCCTGCAAATGGCTCCTGAGCCGGCCGGCGATGATCCCCTCGAACAATTTACCGACCTCATCGAGCAGAACGATGGGCCGGTATGCCGAGGGGGAATCCGCCGGGCGTCCCTCCTTTCGGAGGAGGCATAGCTGCCCCTCCTTCCACAGTTTCGGGAACCTTCCAGCCGCAAAGCACGCGCTGAAGAGTTCCCGAAACCTGTCCTGCATTTGAGCGGCAGCTATGGCCGTCCGGCCCAGGAGCCGTCTTCTTCGCGCGGAGGCTAAGCACCCCCGCGCGAAAATCCTCCTCCGTAACGGGAGGCACCTCCTCCTGCGCCTGCGGAGCCGCCGACTGCGGAGGGTCCATTGCTGGTGGGGTGAAGTCGGTCCTGCGCGGAAACAGAGACCGGACCACCCCATCCAGCAACGCCGGCTCGAGGGTCTCCGTAAGTGGGGGACCATGGGGCCGCAGTTGGTTCCGCAACCTAACCTTTTTTTTTTTTTTTTTTTTTTTTTAAACTGGGAAAAAATGCATTACGCATACCCTCCCGTCGGGGGAACGGGAGGGGTATGTGGGACTCCCCGGGCTGACCCGGTATACCCACTAAAACGACCCAGTGTTATTCCCGCGTCGTCCGAGTGGAAGAGGACTGGGAGATCGGCGCAGCCTTAGCGTCCAGTCCTCCTCCGACGACAACCCGCCTAAAGCGGCGGGCCCCTCAAGTCCTCCCCGTTCAGGGGGAGGGCTGGGAATGACCGGCGAGGGTGGTGTGGAGTGCAATGCGGGCGGAGGCGCCCCCGCGCCTATCGCCCGCCCATCACCACCATGAGGAGGGAGAAGACGGCGTCTTCTCCGACCTCTTCTGCGCCTGCGGAGCGGCGCAGCGAGAGGGTCGTCCTCCCGCGCGCGCTCCGCCGCCTCCTTTTGCGAGATGACATCCTCGCAAAAAGAGGCGACAGCTGCCCAGGACCCCTCACTCTCCAGCATGGCGTTGACCACGCCGGGAAGTGAGAGGTCCTGTCCGATCTCCGCTGTTAGACTGCAGCGCGGCTCAGACCAAGCCGGGCACACCTCGAGGGTGTGCTGAGCCGTGTCCTCCGCCGCGCCGCAGTCGTGGCACGCCGGGGTCTCCTCCCTCCCGATCCGGTGCAGGTGCTTGCCGAAACAGCCGTGGCCTGACAACACCTGCACCAGACGGAATGAGAGGAACCCGTGGGAGCGCTCGAGCCAGTCTCGCAGGACCGGACCGAGCGCGTCCAGGGTTCGGCGGCCAAAGGTGGCGGAGGCGAGGTCCTCCGTCCAATGGACAATGATGGCGTCCCTCGCCTCCCGCCGCACGGCCTCCCGCTCCTCCGCGACGGGGCGCTCGCCCAGGGCCTTTCGCCGCGCCGTCCACTCGTACACTCTGGCGAGCACCCACGCCTCCAACTCCCAAGGAGGGGTGCCCGCCAGAGCGCACGCCGCCGAAAAGCCCACGGAGCGGTAGGCCCTCGCCACCCGCAGTGCAATGGCCCTTTGGGGCCTCCGCATCATAGTAGCGTTCTCCCTCCTGTTGAGGGAGCCCGACCAGATGGGGGCCCCGTACAGGGCCATGCTCCGCAGGATGCCGGCATATAAACGCCGGCATCGTGCGTTCGGCCCCCCCAAATTCGGGAGGAGCCACGACAGGGCGTCTGCGGCCTTCAGCAGGCGCGTTGACAGCCCGCTAAAGTGCGGGCCGAAGCGCCACCTGCTGTCCAGCACCAGGCCCAGATACTTCATCTGGGCCTGGACGTCCACCCTGACGCCCTCCACCACAATGTGGGCGTCGGGAGGGCAGCGCTGCCGAGGCCCGTGAAAGAACACGGCCTCGGTCTTGTTCAGCGCCACCCTCAATCCCAGGCGGCGGATCCTCCCTGCCACCAAGGACCCGCCAGCCGAGGCCAGACAGGCCGCCTCCCCGAAGCTCTTCCCCCGGGCAGTGAGGAGAGTGTCATCCGCGTAGCAGATGACACTCGTGCCCTGGAGAAGAGCTCCCCGCAACAGCCAGTCAAAGCCGATGTTCCACAGGGGGGGCCCTAAGACTGACCCCTGCGGAACACCGGACTCCGCGCTGTATCGCCGCATCCTGGCCAGTTTGTCCACAAGGAGGACCTCTCGATCCTCCAAGTAGCTGGCCAGGAGCCTCCTCAAATATTGGGGCACTCCGTGGTACCGGAGTGCCTCCAATATGGTGGAGTGGGGAACCGAGTTGAAGGCGTTGGCGATGTCAAATGACACCGCCAACACTCCGTCCCCCGCCTCGACCGCCTCTTTCACCTGGCCCATGAGAAGGGCCAGCGCGTCGATGGTGGACCGGCCCTGTCGGAAACCGAACTGGGCGTCCGACAGGTTCGGCCCTACACCCTGCAAATGGCTCCTGAGCCGGCCGGCGATGATCCCCTCGAACAATTTACCGACCTCATCGAGCAGAACGATGGGCCGGTATGCCGAGGGGGAATCCGCCGGGCGTCCCTCCTTTTGGAGGAGGCACAGCTGCCCCTCCTTCCACAGTTTCGGGAACCTTCCAGCCGTAAAGCACGCGCTGAAGAGTTCCCGAAATCTGTCCTCCATTTGAGCGGCAGCTATGGCCACCACCCGTGCGGGGACGCCGTCCGGCCCAGGAGCCGTCTTCTTCGCGCGGAGGCTAAGCACCCCCGCGCGAAACTCCTCCTCCGTAACGGGAGGCACCTCCTCCTGCGCCTGCGGAGCCGCCGACTGCGGAGGGTCCATTGCTGGTGGGGTGAAGTCGGTCCTGCGCGGAAACAGAGACCGGACCACCCCATCCAGCAACGCCGGCTCGAGGGTCTCCGTAAGTGGGGGACCATGGGGCCGCAGTTGGTTCCGCAACCTAACCTTTTTTTTTTTTTTTTTTTTTTTTTTTAAACTGGGAAAAAATGCATTACGCATACCCTCCCGTCGGGGGAACGGGAGGGGTATGTGGGACTCCCCGGGCTGACCCGGTATACCCACTAAAACGACCCAGCGTTATTCCCGCGTCGTCCGAGTGGAAGAGGACTGGGAGATCGGCGCAGCCTTAGCGTCCAGTCCTCCTCCGACGACAACCCGCCTAAAGCGGCGGGCCCCTCAAGTCCTCCCCGTTCAGGGGGAGGGCTGGGAATTACCGGCGGAGGTGGTGTGGAGTGCAATGCGGGCGGAGGCGCCCCTGCGCCTATCGCCCGCCCATCACCACCATGAGGAGGGAGAAGACGGCGTCTTCTCCGACCTCTTCTGCGCCTGCGGAGCGGCGCAGCGAGAGGGTCGTCCTCCCGCGCGCGCTCCGCCGCCTCCTTTTGCGAGGATGACATCCTCGCAAAAAGAGGCGACAGCTGCCCAGGACCCCTCACTCTCCAGCATGGCGTTCACCACGCCGGGAAGTGAGAGGTCCTGTCCGATCTCCGCTGTTAGACTGCGACGCGGCTCAGACCAAGCCGGGCACACCTCGAGGGTGTGCTGAGCCGTGTCCTCCGCCGCGCCGCAGTCGTGGCACGCCGGGGTCTCCTCCCTCCCGATCCGGTGCAGGTGCTTGCCGAAACAGCCGTGGCCTGACAACACCTGCACTAGACGGAATGAGAGGAAACCATGGGAGCGCTCGAGCCAGTCTCGCAGGACCGGACCGAGCGCGTCCAGGGTTCGGCGGCCAAAGGTGGCGGAGGCGAGGTCGTCCGTCCAATGGACGATGATGGCGTCCCTCGCCTCCCGCCGCACGGCCTCCCGCTCCTCCGCGACGGGGCGCTCCCCGAGGGCCTTTCGTCGCGCCGTCCACTCGTACACTCTAGCGAGCACCCACGCCTCCAACTCCCAAGGAGGGGTGCCCGCCAGAGCGCACGCCGCCGAAAAGCCCACCGAGCGATAGGCCCTCGCCACCCGCAGTGCAATGGCCCTTTGGGGCCTGCGCATTACTGTCGCATTCTCCCTCCTCTGCAGGGAGTCTGCCCAAATGGGGGCCCCGTACAGGGCCATGCTCCGCAGGATGCCGGCATATAGGCGCCGGCATCGTGCGTTGGGCCCTCCCAGGTTGGGGAGGAGCCAGGAGAGGGCGTCCGCAGCCCTCAGCAGGCGCGTCGACAGCCCGCTAAAGTGCGGGCCGAAGCGCCACCTGCTGTCCAACACCAGGCCCAGATACTTCATCTGGGCCTGGACGCCCACCCTGACGCCCTCCACCATAATGTGGGCGTCTGGAGGGCAGCGCTGCCGAGGCCCGTGAAAGAACACGGCCTCGGTCTTGTTCAGCGCCACCCTCAATCCCAGGCGGCGGATCCTCCCTGCCACCAAGGACCCGCCAGCCGAGGCCAGACAGGCCGCCTCCCCGAAGCTCTTCCCCCGGGCAGTGAGGAGAGTGTCATCCGCGTAGCAGATGACACTCGTGCCCTGGAGAAGAGCTCCCCGCAACAGCCAGTCGAATCCGATGTTCCACAGGGGGGGCCCTAAGACTGACCCCTGCGGAACACCGGACTCCGCGCTGTATCTCCGCATCCTGGCCAGTTTGTCCACAAGGAGGACCTCTCGATCCTCCAAGTAGCTGGCCAGGAGGCTCCTCAAATATTGGGGCACTCCGTGGTACCGGAGTGCCTCCAATATGGTGTAGTGGGGAACGGAGTTGAAGGCGTTGGCGATGTCAAACGACACCGCCAACACTCCGTCCCCCGCCTCGACCGCCTCTTTCACCTGGCCCTTAAGAAGGGCCAGCGCGTCGATGGTGGACCGGCCCTGTCGGAAACCGAACTGGGCGTCCGACAGGTTCGGCCCTACACTCTGCAAATGGCTCCTGAGCCGGCCGGCGATGATCCCCTCGAACAATTTACCGACCTCATCGAGCAGAACGATGGGCCGGTATGCCGAGGGGGAATCCGCCGGGCGTCCCTCCTTTCGGAGGAGGCATAGCTGCCCCTCCTTCCACAGTTTCGGGAACCTTCCAGCCGTAAGGCACGCGCTGAAGAGTTCCCGAAATCTGTCCTCCATTTGAGCGGCAGCTATGGCCACCACCCGTGCGGGGACGCCGTCCGGCCCAGGAGCCGTCTTCTTCGCGCGGAGGCTAAGCACCCCCGCGCGAAACTCCTCCTCCGTCACCGGAGGTGCCTCCTCTTCCTCCTGCGGAGCCGCCGACTGCGGAGGGTCCATCGCTGGAGGGGCGAAGTCGGTCCTGCGCGGAAACAGAGACCGGACCACCCCATCCAGCAACGCCGGCTCGAGGGTCTCCGTAAGTGGGGGACCATGTGGCCGCAGCTGATTGCGCGCTGCCTTGTATGGTCTCCCATACGGATCCCTGTCGAGACCCTCCAGAACCTAACCTAACCTAACCTAACCTAACCTAGCTCCATCTTCGACCACGTCATCGCTCACCATCAAGTGAGATGGTGGTCAAGCGCGTGCCTATCAATAGTAAAAAAAAAAAAAAAAAAAAAAAAATAACACACACGTGGCCAACGTTTGCCGTAAGGCACTGAACGTGTATAAACAACTGGCGAAGGCAGCAAGAGTAGAATGGGGAGTCTCGCCGGAGGTAATCAGAACAATAACGTCTCAGTGGTGGAACCTAATATAATGTACGCAGCTAATGCCTGGGCCCCAGCGGCAGAGAAAATAGGGACGAGGAGACATCTGAACGAAGTTCAACGCGGTTTTGTACAAAAAATAATCAAGTCGTACAGAACAACTTCCTTAAACGTGGCATTACTGCTCTCAGGGATGCTTCCACTAGATCTTAGGATCAGGGAAGCAGCCTCACTTTATGAAATAAAGAAAGGACACTCTCTGAGAGTACTTGGCGATAGAAGAGTGGAAAAATCGACGCCATTCACACACACTACATCCAGCGGTCCAAAAGACCATCAAATTTAAATTGGTGATGAACGATGCAGAACTGGCCCAGCAAGAGGAGGCTAGCATTAGAATTTACACTGACGGCAGCAAAATCAATGGTAAAGTGGGTGCGGCGGTATCCCTGTGGGATGGCGCTGCAGAAACAAGGAACAAAAAACTTAAACTGGAACAGTTCTGCACTGTTTACCAAGCGGAGTTACTGGCGCTGGTGGTTGAAGACCAAACCGGATTATGACAAATGCCTGGTATCCTTCATCAAGCGACAGAACCGCTGGAGGAATGGCAACGTCGGTACACTTCAGGAACCACAACGTCAACAACTAAAATGTTCTTTCCCGATGCCCTTAAGGCTTACACTCTTATTAAAAAGTTAATACTCAATCCGCTGCTGGTGCAAGTGTTAACGGGACATGGTCGATTCTCCAAGTACTTGAACAGATTCAAGCGCAAGGAGAGTCCAGCATGCCCCTGCGACACAGGCAAAGACATTTGTTGGTTGAGTGCCCAATCTATGCCTATTTAAGGTTTGATCTGGAAGCAAAGATAGGAAGAAACCTAAAAACTAAAGACTAAGCTGAGATTTTTGCAAGTATAGATGTGAGAAGTGTTTATAGAGTTTTACGAAATTGCTGCCAAGAAAGCAATCGAAAGAAATAAAAAATAGGTTATAAAGGTGTAACTATATTATATTTTGTAATATTAATATAAATTAACAAAAATAATGTTGTTCAATTTAAAATAATAAAGGTGATAAGAGGTAAAGCAAAGATATGATATAAAAAAAAAGTTTGGCTTAGATGGAGCAAGCGTGTGTAAAGTAAAGATAGTATTAAGTTAGTATGTATGTATTGTTAGTTTAAAGGACAGGGCTCGTATGAAACCTGTAACTTATGAAATAAGAAAGAATATAAGCACTGGTCGCCCCATGCCAGTGGAATTGATGTAAGCGGTTGAGGCGTCCATGAGGATTTCCCCTCCTACCTACATCCAGGCGCTGATGATCGAGTGCGAAAACTAGGAAAGGGTCACTTAAACGAACAATAACGAAGCTTTCACCATTACCGCTGAAACTTGAAGAAGAAAGCGAAGAGGAAGAGAAACGAACACGTACTCCGGAAACTAAAAAACGGGGAGACAGCAAAAAACAAAAAAATTGGCTGTCACTAATTCTTCTATCCATACTAGCAATGACGGGATTTGCACAGTCAGCGCCAACGACAAATAACTTGAAGGTTACACCTATACCGAGCAATCATCCGATTTATTTCGATGAAGCTGGGAAAATACAATTAATACATGACGAGTGGACCCTATTGGTTTACTACAACCTAACTTCATACTAGCAAGCAACTGATCAGATCAGTGATTATGTGAACCAAATAGATAAACTATGCCAAAGAATATCACATGAGTACACGCCTTGCCAAACAATTGTCGGCCATCTACGTCATAAACTGAGCCACTTAGCTGACTGCAACTCTATGCAGCTCACTCAACACTCGAGACCAAAACGAGTTCTATGCAGACTTTGCCGAAAAGTACGAAAGAGACATACAGAATCTACAAACAAATGATAACAACTTACTACAACTTATGAAAAACCAAACATTAATTGTAGAGGCATGAACCAAACTTGCAGCGACATCACTGCTTCAACTGCTTCGTGACACTTAACGATTTCGAAAACATGGCAAGATTTTGGGAAACCGAGGAAATTCCAGACAAATCACCGTCAACTAGTCAGGAACAACACTGTGAGGAATATTACAACGCAACTACTACAAAATTGGCAAACGGACAATATGTAGCACAAATGCCTATGAAGCCTAACTTCGAAACAAACTTGAGAAATGCAAGGTCACAAACATTAGCAGAGTTCCTTCAACTGGAAAGGAAAATGCTAAAAAACAAAGAACTCAGTCACGAGTACAAGCGTTTTATGAACGAATATATCGCTATGGGACACATGAAACCTGTCACCGGAGAAAGTAGGGGCCAAGTCTACCTTCCTCACCATGGCGTGTTGAGAGCTGAGTCCACTACAACAAAACTAAGAGTAGTGTTCAATGCATCGTACAAGAAAAAAGGAGACAGCAACCTCAATGATCACATGTACTGCGGTCTTTACTTACAAAAGGATATACTGACACTACTAATTAATTGGAGAACGTACAGATACGTGTTTACGGCAGATGTAGAAAAACTTTATCGGTTTATCTGGCTGAATGAAAAACAACAACATCTGCAAACTATTATCTGGAGATCATCCCCTAACGAACCTCTACAAGATTGGCAATTGGGCACGGTAACTTACGGAACGAAAAGTGCACCTTATCTGGCAATGCGCAGTCTACATAAACTCGCAGAAGATGGAAAAGATATCTATCCGGAAGCTAGAAATGTCCTGAAAAACTACTTCTACATGGACAATTTGGTTTACGGGCAGGATACTGTCGACGCATCAAGAACACTGGTCACACAGCTAATTGAGTTTCTGAAAAAAGGAAGATTCAAATTGAGAAAATGGATAACGAATGAATCGATTATCTTGGAAGACTTGAGAGATGATCAAAAACGCCGCAATACGAACATCGACTTTAGCCCAGAGCAAACAACAAACTCAAAAACGTTGGGCATGAGGTGGAATCAAGACCACGATAGCTTCACATACCAATAGGATCTACCAATCAAGAAAAAACTGACAAAACGTATATTATTGAGCGAAATAAGCAAGTTATAGGACCCACTTGGATTACTATCACCACTTACAATAAAAACCAAAATTCTGTTCCAACAAATCTGAATAAGCAAAATCAACTGGGATGAACGCTAACCTGAAAATCTAGCTACGGAATGGGAAACTATGAGAAAAGATATCCCGCTGCTAAACAAACTTTCCATACCACGATGGTTACAATGTCAAGAAAACAACCTAGAGATACACGGATTTTGCGATGCCAGCGAAAAAGCTTACGCGTGCGCCGTTTACAGCCGAGTGAAAAATCAAGCCGGCGAATATAAGACTACGCTAATTACGGCAAAAACAAAGGTTGCACCAATCAGCAATAAAATAACTATACCTAGAATTGAACTTTGAGGCTAGTTAATAGTGTATCATCTATGCTTTGAGGGGTCGGCTAAGTACCTCTGAGCCATACACGGTTCTTGTTGAAAAAGTCGTCACCTTAGTTCTTGATTGGCAAATAATAAACGTAAATCTGGTAGATTTCTTTATTTATTTCTGTAGTTTATCTAATATCACAAATTGGTTCGTCTTATTATTCGTAATTTTACATACGCAATGTATAACACATAAACTATTTCGATTTTATTTACATTAACACAGTAGATTGGCATAAAACGTTCTTAAAATTTATCAACAATTAAAACGATCCACTTTTAACAATAAATTGTCGTGAAGGTATTCGACATGTTGTCGTCAGGATATGACATTTCTACATATTTACACTAACACTGGCACGCGTCTGTTCCTCTCGCGGCGCGTGTCTGCGCGCTATAACGGTATCTGTGCGCCCACGATAGCCACGGCGACGGCGAGCGGCGGCGGCGCGCGCGCCTCGCCCGGCGCCGGGAAGCCGGGCAGCCCCGCGCGCAGCCCCGCTAGTCGCCGCGCGTCCAGTTGCACGCCGTTCTCGTCCGGGAGCCTTCGCACGTCCAGTCGCGGGAACAACGCTGTCTCCTCCGTCTGCACGTGTCTGTCTGTCGACGTCGTTCTCTCTGTCGTGTAGAGAAAGATGGTAAGTCCGCGTTGAACATATAGCTATAATGTACTTAGCTGAATCAACACCGACCCGCGTCGTTGAGCGTGGAGAGGTCGGTGGAGGGCGTGAGATCGGGCGCGCGCGGCAGCGGCGCCGTGCCCACCAGCGCCGCGCACACGGCGCCGCCCGCCGCGCCTCGCCGCGCGCCGCACTGCTGCGCGCCCGCGCCGCCAACCGAGCGCCAGCGCGGTGGCATCAAGCTGGCTCGCACGTTGCGCTCCGGGTGCACGATTATTATGTACAACTGAAATCAGAGCTCACAAATATTCGAAGAAATGCTTTAAAACGCATAATAAACCATAAAATACCCGTACTCTAAAATGGAATATGAGGCCTCTGCCTCGAGTTTTACGGTCAGCGGGGAGGCGGCGGCGGCAGCACGGGAGCAGCAGGATCTATTGTGTAAAATCAAATGGACCGATCCTCGAAAAGAGCGGCGCGGCAACGGTGCGAGGGCAGGCAACGAGCGGTGTGCGCCAGTCGAGCGGTGACTGCCCGTGCGTCTTCATTGCAGTGTTATGCAATTTATTTTCTTCTTTTTCCCACAGTAAATCGAGCGTTAAGAATAAATTTCAATCAAAAAAATGTTGTCGCCGTTGTTCAGATATTTCGTTCGCGAGAAAAACAAGTATCTCGACGACACAACCACGAACACAACACCACGTCACTATAGTGCCGCGCTATCTGCCCGCTGGTTTCGAAAACGGGTCTACGCCGCGTTGCCCGCCCCGCTCCTGCGCCACCGCCGCCACCCCAATTCCCATAAAACTCGAGGCACAGGCCAAAGAAGAAGTTAACTATCGCGACCCAATACCCCTTGAGCTTATACGTAGCATCTAGCTACCGATTAGTACCAAAAGTGTTTGCGCTGTTTTGTTACGTGGCTGAAGTGACTAACTCTCATCAACAATGAAGATATTATTTACCTTAGGAGAGAAGAGGCAGACAAGCGTGACGCTGGCGCTGAGCGAGATGGTGACGGCCATGCTGGTGACGCGCAGCGGCACGTGGCTGGCCGTGCCGAAGTACAGCGGCACGAACGCCAGCCAGATCACGCACGTCGTGTACATCGTGAAGCCTGTAACAGAGCGCGTGTCACTCGGAGATGTAGACGTACTAGTAGTAGAGAGAGGTGGCGCACACAGCACGCACCGATGTGCTTGCTCTCGTTGAAGGCCTCGGGGATCTTGCGCGTGAGCACGGCGTACACGGTGCACACGACGATGAGCACGACGGGGTAGAAGAAGGCGATGGTGTAGGACGCGTCCACATACGAGTCGCACACCAGCATGTTGTCCTCGCGCGATGGGTAGTGGTGGATGGCGCGCGCCGGCGAGATGATCTGCCACACCACCACGATCACCACCTGCGACACAACCTCGCTGCACTTGCTGAGCTCATTGCGCTCACTGCACCGGTAATAATATATCCGATCATACCTGAATAGAAACAAGTACGGCGCATATGAAGAGCTGCGACTTGGGCGAGATGAGCGAAGGCCGGCGCGCCGAGTGCTTGCTGGCGTCAAAGATGCGCGCGATGCGGTTGGTCTTCGTGAGCAGCGCGGCATACACCACCGTGAAACAGAATCCCGTGCCAAACCTGACAGCCGAGCCAAATTAGATTTATTCCACAACTCAAACAATTAAATTCACTGTTTCACATTTACAATACAGGTTTTTTATACCTCGGTGCATACTCCGGGATAGATGAACAATGGACGCACAATGAATATTAATTGTATAGAAAAAAAACATTTAAAATATTTTTGTCGCACACCAGTGTAGTTTGTGTCAGCGAACCGTGCGTAAGTCTAATAAAAGTTATATCGGAGTTGAACAGAAAAGTGAATAATTCTGTCGGCAAACCGTTCATTGGAGATTCGTGTATCGGACAACTGTATTTTGTTTGTGAACCTTTATACAAATGGATAGCTGAGAAAGGTAAACAAACTAAGCAGGTATCTTGACGTGTATCGCAAGGTTGTCGACATGTGAGATGTGAACACCGCCGCCGTCATGACTATCGGCACGATAGTCGTGACGGCCAATGGCATAATTACGAAGAGCCTCGACCAACATCTAAGGAGGCTCTCGTTGGGCAGCTGGATCTAGGGCTTCAAGGGTTCTTTGAGAGTATGTATGTATGTATGTATAATTGTTTGGCACGCTCTGCGGCTTGAACGGCTCGATGTGTTTTATCTTGATTTGATTTGATTTGTCCTGATTGTGAGAGTGACACTGGGTCTATAAAAATTAAAATGGCCGTTTTTTGGGATTCTTGCCTTCAGTAAATTTTAAATTTTCAAAACCTATCGAGTGGGGATCAAGATAAAGGGGCGTCGAAAAACCCGACCTTGACGACTATTTAAAAATTTAATTACTTTATAAAGAAATGAATGAATGGAAATAATAGCAATTTAATTCAGGCACTTGTTCTACAGATCTTTATAAGTAAATTAGTATAGCTACCGCTGCAGCGAGCAGAGCACGTTCGTGGGGCGGAAGACGAGCGCAAAGGTGACTAGGTAGCACAGCATGATGCCGCCCAGCAGCACCAGCGACAGCTCGCGGCCCGACGCGCGCACCACCGGTGTGTCGCCGCGCAGCGCCCACACGCCCACCACGAACCTGCACCCACACACACTGCTGTCTCACTACGATACTGCGTACAACACTGCGCTCCTGTGTCGTGTCCGCGCATCGCACTCACGTGGTCAGCAGCAGGCCCAGCGAAGAGAAGGCCATAGCGCCGATGGCGGCGGGCGAGTCGGGGCGCAGGTACAACTCGGGCACGCGCGCGCAGTGCGTGCGCGTCGCGCCCGGCAGCGTGCCCAGCGGACACTCCTCGCACGCCGTCTCCTTCTCCGGCGACCGGATCTAAACATGTCATACAAACTGAAGCACATGCTACGAGGCTCTCTATAGAAGAATATGGTGGTGTTGCAGAGCGCAAATCGTACTGCATGCAGTTGAAGCAGTGCCAGCAGCAGGACTCGCAATCCACGTACTGCTTGGCCTGCCCCAGCTCGCACTCGGCGCTGCACACCGACTCCGGCGGGTGGTGCTCGCTCCACTTGAGCTGTTAAGTATGTATGACGAGACAGTACCTCGTACTGCGTGCAGTTGAAGCAGTGCCAGCAGCAGGACTCGCAATCCACGTACTGCTTGGCCTGCCCCAGCTCGCACTCGGCGCTGCACACCGACTCCGGCGGGTGGTGCTCGCTCCACTTGAGCTGTTAAGTATGTATGACGAGACAGTACCTCGTACTGCGTGCAGTTGAAGCAGTGCCAGCAGCAGGACTCGCCCTCCACGTACTGCTTGGCCTGCCCCAGATCGCACTCTGCACTGCACACCGACTCCGGCGGATGGCGCTCGCTCCACTTGAACTGTATCTCTGCGCAGGCAAGCGTTACGTTCAGTCCAAGTGTTACTGACACGACAGCAGCTGATTGAGAGTGTGCTGCAGTACCGTCCATGTTGAGCTCCAACTCGCCGTCGAGGTAGCGGCCCACTTTCAGCCAGCGATACACTCCGGGTGACACTTGCTTGAAGTGCAAGATGTTGTAGCGCGCGGGGCCATCGCCATTGCTGTCGAAATGGAACTCGTCTCCGCTCAGACCTGCCAAATTGTATATAATAAATTATGATATATTGGTACACCTACAATGATTGATCAAGATATTCATAAGATGCTACTTTAAATTATTTTTCAAGGAACTGAAATGAAACAAATACTTATCGAAATATATTACAACCAGTAACTCAAAATAGATTTTGATTTTAAAACGAAGGGTTGTGGTTGAAACCAGGAATATGATGTGTGAGGAGACCTATGAAGCGCACTTGTCGGAGGTAGCGCAGCAGCGTGGCGCCGCTGGCGGGGCGCATGGCGTCGCACAGGCCGCGCGCGCCGCCGCACAGCTCCGCGTGCATGTCCCTGTAACACGAGCGCGGTCAGCAACTGAGTGTGCGCGACTGACGCACTGACGCACTAACGCGCCGTGCTGAGTCTGACCTGATGGCGTGAGCGAAGGCGAGCACGGCGTCGGTGACGAACTGCAGCTGCGCCTCGAACTCGATGTTGTCGGCGGAGAGCCGCTCGCTGCTGGAGCACGCGCGCGCGTACTGCACGTTGTACGGCGTGCGCGCGCTGCCCGGGTAGCGGCACTTGAACTGGTCCTCCCAGAACTCTACAATTTATATTATTCTAATTATTCTGGTCAGATAGCGTGCCAAACCTGAACTCGAGCCAGAGGTTTCATGACTACATGCCTCTTTATGTGCCTACCTACCTTTATGTAATATGTCTGTGCTAATACAGCTAGTAAAATGATACATTTTCATTAAGTAACAATTTTATGGATATCTGAATAATTAAATGGATTTGATTAAAGTACATCGATGAGAAAACAGGGAAGGGCACGATTGACCAAAATAAACAAAACTAAAAGTTATGAAAAGTTAATTAATGCAAATACAGAAACAAATTACCGACAAACCAAGGATTTCTGGGGTTGTTCTCAACGGTTAGGTTGAGAAAGTACTCCTGGAAGCCTCGCACGGGGTTAGCCTGCGGCTGTACGCTGATGGTGCCCTCCACGGCCGCCTCGTTGCCGTCGGACACAAGCGCGCGCGCGCTCCAGCCGTCCGAGCCCACCCAGCCGAACGCGTCCGTGGCGCGCATGCGGCCCACCGCCGCCATCACGCCCGCCACCTCCTGGTCCGAGCCGAACACGATCACCCCTGCAACATAAGCGCGTCAGCGGTGTGAGCCGAACCGTGCCGTGCGGGGCGTGTGGCGCGTGGGTGAGCGAGCGCACCTCGGGCGCGCGGCCGGCTCAGCAGGCGCGCCACGATGGCGTCGTACGCGCGCTCGTCTGCTTCGCCCGAGTCCTTCACCAGTCGCTCTTTCACAGCGATACAGATGTCGTTCCGAGCCAGAAGTGTTTCCAGCTCTTCGAATGCCTGAAAATAAACTTAATAATCATTGTTTGCTTGATTTTAGTCTTTAGAAGGTGGAAAATTAAGACAGTAAAGTAAGTAGTGAAATAGAAAAATTTTAACAGAATGAAAAAAATGTGAAACGTACTTTAATGCCATAGTTAGACTCCTCGTAGATGATAGACACGTAGCGCCAGCCGAGCTTCTTGACGATCTCTACCATGGCGCGCACCTGGTGCAGGTCAGAGGGGATGGTGCGCGTGAAGTACTCGAAGCGCGCCTTGTTGGACAGCTCGGGCGACGTGGAGAAGAACGACACCTGCGGGCGGGCGCACATGTAATTGTGCGAGTGAGCGAAAGAGCTAGTGAGCGAGAGAGCGAGTGAGCGCAACATACCTGCGGGATCTTGAAGAGGCGCAGCAGGTTGGCGACCTGCACGGACGTGACGCTGCTGGCGGCGCCCACCACGCCGCTTATCACCTTGCGCACGGCCGTCGCGTTGCACGAGTACTCCTCGTCGTCTATGTTGCTTATCGATCCTGTAACGGACGATGTTTTAGTCCAGTGTCTGTTGGTTTAGTTTAAAGCGGTTTGTGATGATGACCTTTGATGAAGTCGAGCGCCATCTCGAGGCCGTAGGTATCATTGTCACAGTCGTCGAGCACGAGCGCGCCCAGGCGCACGGCGGGCGGCAACAGGCCGGTGCGCGTGGCGTGGTCCAGCGCGAACAGCATGGCCTCCAGCGCCTGCACGCCGCCCTGCGCCATCACGGGCCCGCACGTGGCGCCCTCCGACCGGCTGTGTACCTGCCACGTGTGGGGGCACACAATCACGATCCAAACGTATACAGAAGGCTAACTCATTCCTCAAAGCAGAGTTTTGACCAAAGGGTGTCGTGTATCGACGTTTCCGCGGCCGGCTGCGCGACATCAGTCAGCGAAATACGACGCCGTCTTTTCATGTGCAGTACTTTAGTAGTTTATAGTTTCAATTTATTGTAATATGTATTAATTTATTTATAGTTTTTATGTACTTATATGTATTTTATTTTATGGGACCTAGATAACTGAAAAGGATTAAGTAAATTAAATTGAATTGAAATCTGGCATCTATTAAAACAAGAGTCAAGTAATGGAGATCAGATGGTTTTTTTTTTTTAAATTGCACAAAAAAATACAGCTGAAACAATCAGGAACACTAAGAAGAAATACTACTATGAGGCCTTTATGAAACACACCGCAGACCCTAAAAAGATGTGGAACTTAATAAAAAAATTCTCTAATAATAAGATCAAATCACAGAGCACTCACCCTAAACTTCTAACTGAATCTGGACCTTTAACTGATGCCAACGAGGTTTGTGAAACATTTAACCGCTTGTTTTCTACGATTGGTTTCACCCTAGCTAACCTCATTTCTACACAACAACAACAATACAAAACTGTAACAACGCCATATTCTCAACCACATATCATAGAACTTATAAGCTTCACACCATGCCAAGTTAACGAAGTATCCAAGATAATCAAGAATCTTGATCCAAACTGTGGTGCAGGTATTGATGGTATAACCACCAAAGTCGTCAAGTGCGTAAGTGACTTAATCGTGGACAAACTAACCTACTGTACTAACATTCATCTTGCCAGTGGAACCTTTCCAGATCAATTAAAGGTAGCTAAAGTTACCCCAATCCACAAATCTGATGTCAAAACGGATTTTAACAACTACAGGCCTTTTTCAGTTCTTCCGATTGTGTCAAAAATATTTGAAACGGTCCTTGATGAACATTTCACGTCAATTATTTTTTTTCTTTGAAAGACAATTATGGATTACGAGCACACTCTAACACCCTATCAGCTACTATTGATCTAATTACTAAGATACAAATGAACATTGATAAAAAAAAACATGGCGTTCGGCTTATTCATCGGCCTTAAAAAGACTTTTGATACAGTAAGCCATCCCATACTACTACAAAGAGACAAAAGACATAAGCGTATTATGTGTAGCATATAAAATGTTCGAATCATATCTGAATAACAGTGCTAAAACAAATGACATCTTTTTTCTCGACTAAACACCTCTACATATTACACCAAAATATTGCTGGGTTGTTAAGAAAATCAGACAATCTTATAATATGCATACATGAGCTACTTGATTAGCATTTAGGGGTCGATATTTTATGCATTACTGAGCATTTATGATGAAGGGCTATGAAAAACATCTCAACATAAAGGATTATTTTTTGGCGGCCAGTTTTAGTCGCAAGGAAAGCAAACGAGGTGGAGCGTGTATACTGGTAAGGAAAGGAGATGTCCTTTCCTTACCGATGAATGGAGAGAACTGGGTAAAACAGCAAAATTATCTACAAGTGGTGTTTTCGAATGTTGCGCCATCGAATTAACGACGTACAAGACTGTGATTGTTTGTGTATACAGGGTACCCAATGCAAGCAACTTTAATGAGTGTATGGAAAAATTAGATATAATATTACGTATGCTTGTAAATAAATCCTATAGGAATATTGTTTTAGCTGGAGATTTTAATACAGACGTATTAAGGCGAAATTGGCAATCAATTAAATTTGAGACATTGTTACTTAATTACAACTTAAAACTTGCTCTATATGAACCAACTCGTCTTGGGAGTCAGTCATGCATTGACAACTTTGCGCATAATTTTAGCAATTCCTTTAAGGCTTTCGTATTAGAATTGGCTCTCTCTGACCACACGGCTCAACTCCTCAAAATCTTCTTCTTCTACCTGGCGTTAATCCCGGCTATTGCCAGGGTCCGCCTTCCTACTTAGCTTCCTCCACTTTGCCCGATCTTGAACATCCTTCTCAGTTAGGCCATTGGCTCTCATGTCGGACTTAACGATGTCCAACCAGCGCTTGCGAGGGCGACCACGGGACCTAGCCCCAAGAACAGCCATATTCATGCATCCCCGACCAACGTACTCCATAGGGCGGCGCATGATGTGGCCATACCATCGCAGACGACACTCTTGCAGTTTTTCCCCTACGTCACGGACACCAAGACTACCTCTGATGAAAGAGTTGCGTATGCGATCGGATCGCGTGACGCCACTCATCCACCTCAGCATCTTTATCTCCGTGACGCGAAGCTCCTGGGTGTGTCTGCTTAGTGCTGGCCAACATTCACCGCCGTACAGTAGGACAGGCCGTATGATGCATTTATATATCTGCCCCTTGAGCTTAGGAGGCATTTTGTGGTCGCATACAACGCCCGTTACCTCGCGCCACTTCGCCCAAGCCGCGCCTATACGTACTTGGACATCGTCGTCCACGTTGCCAGACTCGTGCAGCACGGATCCAAGGTACCTGAACGTATCGGACTTTCTGATCAGGTCCGAACCTATTCGGATGAACCTATTTGAATCCGTGCCGCCACAGGACATGTACTCAGTCTTCGCCACATTTAGTCTCAGACCACCGTTTTCAAGCGTGTCCTTCCAAATGTTGACTTTGCGCTCAAGATGGGCTTTGTTCTGATTAACGAGGGCGATGTCATCGGCATACATCATTAGCCATGGGGGCTTATCTTGGATGTTTGCCGTAACTACATCGAGCACTACGTTAAACAAGAACGGGCTAAGAGCCGAGCCTTGGTGAACGCCAACCGATATTGGGAAGCCATTCGATTCGCCAACAGCGGTCTGGACAGAGGACACGGAATCGCGGTACATGTCTCTGATAATGTCAATATAGGCCTCGGGAACGCCTTTGAAGCGCAGTGCCCACCAGATGGACTGCCGAGGTATACAGTCGAAGGCCTTCTGCAGGTCTAAAAAGGCCTGCAAAGCTCTCCTTCTCTCTCTGTAAGCATCAGCCAGATTCCGTAAGGCGAATACTGCGTCCATGGTGCTGTTACCCGCCCGGAAGCCATATTGACACTCAGAGACAGCACACTCGCTACGGAGCCGTGTGTCAATGATGCGCTCGAAGAGCTTCATGGTGTGGCACATGATCTTGATACCGCGGTAGCTACTACAATCCTGTACGCTACCTTTGCCTTTGTATACATGGATAATCAGGCTAAATCGCCACTGGTTCGGCATTTCCTTGGTGATCAGGATGCGGTTAAAAAGATCCGTCAGAAGGTCCACGCCATGTGGGCCCATCGCCTTCCACACCTCAATTGGCACATTGTCAGGCCCGACCGCTTTCCGGTTCTTCATGTGGCGAAGAGCAATGCGGGTTTCGTCGGGGGAAATAGGGGAAATAAGTCCAAGGTTAGGAGGCGGTTCGGGAGGAAGGTTATGGGGATGCGGTTTGTTAGACAGCTCCGCGAAGTATGTACACCATCTCTCCTTAACAGAGGGGGCATCGTAGAGCAGCTTACCCTGGGCGTCCCTTACACAGAGACATTTGCTAATGTCCCGTGCAGCTTTCTCCCGGGCACGCGCCAGCTTTAAAATAAGCTTTTGCCCCTCCGCAGTCCTAAACTTAAAAATTCAAGATTTTTTGGGTCGATTTTGATGAAGTTAACGCTAATTTTTTTTATTACGCTCGGTGATTGATTACGTACTTTAAATATAGACTATATTCTAGTTCTAGGTCAACGGGAAATCCCCTATGAATTTTCCCCTTGAGAGTGTTGAAATATTCGTTTTTTGCGGCATAAACGGCCGTATCTTTTTATTAATTATGTTAGCTTATAACAATGATTTTTCAGTGCTTCAAGGGACCGCAGACTTGAGTATATGGTTTAAATTCCAACTCGATACCTTCACACGTTCCTGAGATAAAGGGTTTTGACAGACAGACGGACGGACAACAAAGGGTTGTCCTATAAGGGTTCCGTTTTTTCCTTTTGAGGTACGGAACCCTAAAAACGGTCAAAAGTGAGTCGGAGTGGCGCTCTGAGGGTTTCAGGGTTCTGTAAAATTATTCGAAATTTCAACTTGATGAAGTTAGTAGTTCTTGAGATATCCAGCATTAACAGATGGACAGACAGACAGTAGCCATCTTTTTACCATTTTATGCGTCTGTTTTTGATTTGAAGGGTTTGTGGACGTTATGAGTACCAATTTTCAATTGAATTGGTCTTGTAGATTCGGAATAAATTTCGAGAAGAGAAAATTCTGTGACAGACGAACAGACAGCCAGGCAGAGAACAGAGTGATCCGTTTTTTCATAACGAGGTTCGAAATCCTAGTTTTCGAGTAAGTATAAATTAAACATCATTATTTTGTCAGTTTAGTCCAACATGCTCATTGCTCATAGTAGGGAGTAGGCTGCGCAGATGATTGAGAGCTTTACAATACAAACGAAAATAATTTAATTTTGGTTTTGTTACTTTTTATAATATCGATTCGGTGCTGGTGTTTACCTTTTACATTTTTAGCAGTCACGAGTGGCTTCATTTTACTGATTGACCGACTTCGGAAAAATTCAAAAGCTAATGGTTCACTTAATAAGTGCTTTGATTTGATTTACACCTCACACAATGATGAAGATGGCAACAAAAATCGCAGCAAAGTTTAAGTTTAAACCGAATAACAGACACTTAAATAGAAAAAAAAAAACAACAGACATAGCGGAGAGTGAGGGCGAGCGGGCAAGGTGCGTGCGGGGGAGCGGGCGAGGTACGTGCGGGGGAGCGGACGAGGTGCGTGCGGGGGAGCAGGGGGCCACGTACCATCATGAGGCCGCCGAGCACGATGTCGCCCTCGACGACGGCGGCGTGCTTGACGGGCCACAGCGTATCGTTGTCCGATGCCTTCTTCTTGGGCAGCACGCGCGCCTCACGCCGCGCGCTGCTCGGGCCCATGCTCGTGGCATTGTTCGGGGCGCTGCTCGGGGCGCTGCTCGGGGCGCTACTCGGGGCACTGCCTGGGGCACTGCTTGGGGCACTGCTCGGGGCACTGCTCGGTACGCCG
The DNA here is from genome assembly GCA_950371165.1 of Lacanobia oleracea. Lineage (NCBI taxonomy): Eukaryota > Metazoa > Arthropoda > Insecta > Lepidoptera > Noctuidae > Lacanobia > Lacanobia oleracea. The sequence goes on from OX493398.1 coordinate 194,605, forward strand.
GTTGTTGTTTTTGATATACTCGTACTTTTAATTTTCTGTGTCGCCTTCGCCTTGAACTTGGCTTTTACAGTCCCTGGCAAAACTGTCGAAGCGAACGGTTCGTAGTTTTCTGTGGGGATGATCTTCGCCGGGATGGTGAAGACATGTTGCGCGGTCATGGCATCGGGCGGCTCGGTGCTGGTGGCGCGCTCGGCGAGCGCCGGCTGACCGACGGCGGCGGCGTTCCGGGGAGGCTGGCCCCCCTGCAGGGACGAGGCGCTCGGTCTCTGTTCATCTTCCTGCTTACTCTTGTATTTCCTTTTTTTAAACATTTTGGATATGTCGAAGGTGCCTATGAGGGAGTGCGACTCTCTCTTGTACCTGTGAAATTTCTCAGGAACAAAGTTTTCAACAAACACGAGGTGGTCAGCCGGTAGCAGACTTAGAGGTCCACTCTCAAATAGTGCCGTCAAATTGAGTAAGTCATATCCATAGGTGTCGATGGCGAAGTTTGTTTGTGGTCGCGGCGCCGCGCGGCGGTGCTCGTGCAGCGCGTGTAGCTCGTGCCGGTAGAGCGCGAGCGCGCGCGTGCTGTTGCTGGCGGGCGGCGGGGCGGGCGCGCGTTGCACCCCGAGCGCCCCGTGCGCCTGCAGCAGCAGCACCAGCACGACGCAGCGCAGCATGGTGGCGTGCGCGGCGGAGGCACCGCTCACTGCCCTGTCTCCAGCGACGCGGGCGGCTTCACTAACAGCGCCATCGAGCGGCCCCTCTGAACACGGCCATCGTGACCACATAACACTTCATAACTTACGGTTTAAACCACTACATCTTGATCGGGCGGAAGTCATTCTCAAATTCCATTTCAGTTCTTTAATTACCATTTTTATTCAGATATTGTTTTATTATTACACGTGTAACTTTAAGTAGTTCAAAGGAATTGAATCAAAAGTTTGAAAAGTTTCAAACTAACTAGTAAGTGATTAGAGTGAGAGTTAATGTGGTATCGTGAACACCAGCATAACATGAGACGCACAGGGTGCTGCTCGGAAGTTCGATGGTGTTGGTGCACGTGTGGATTATTTACAAAACAAATGTCGTGTCGTTCGTACGAGAGCGAGAGCGCGGGCGCGAGCGGCGCGCGTGCGGTCGGCGCGAAGAGCGGCCGCGGAGTGCCGGCGCGGCGGTGGCCGTGGCGGCGCGGCGCGGCGGAGTGGGCGCGCGGCGAGCGCGGCTTGCGGCGCGGCGCCGGCTGCCCGCCTCACAGTGACACAAACTGCGCTGCAGCACGCACCGGAAGCTCAACGCGACGACGCGCGGAAAGCTTCGAAACTTCATCGTCGGTCACAAACATGACTAGGTACACTGTTACATTAAGTTTACTAGCAGGCAACGTTTAAGAAAGTTTGTAGAAGTAAATTAAGATTCTTAGATATTAATAATATGTTGTAAAAAATAAATTGGTTAGGCACGCGAGTTCTACTCGCACTTGGCCATTTTTTTTTGTTGGATGTAGTTTGTAAGCCCACAACAAACGTCTCAGATTTTTAGGGTTCCGAACATCCGTAAAAAACGGAACTCTTATAGGATCACTCGGGTGTCTGTCTGTCTGTCTGTCCATCTGTCACAGTCAGTTATCTCTGGGTCTACGACTACTACGACCGATTTTGTTGAAAGGAGATGTTCCAAAATGTATGGACCCTGGGCCATGTCCTTGTACACTATACTTAAAAATAGAGAAATATATTTAAAACAGTTCTCGACTGTCCAATTTCTTTAAAATGACTTTGTTTGCTGGTAAAACAAAATAAATTACACTTGAAATTGCAACACGCAACAAAAACCCGTCATGGCGGTAAGCTGTCATTATGATTGATTAATGACGTTTGACATTTATTTCCGACATATTTATTTTCCGGCAACGAGACGAAAGTGACTAAAGTGACATTGTTATGACAGCTGACAGTTATTTTTCTATGATCTGTAAAACTACACTAAATCGGTGCGACGCCATGTTGAAAATCGATAAAAGTAATTTATAAACATTAATTAACTACCACAACAGTAAACATTTAAATAAATTAAATGTATTTTTCCCGAATTCTACGGATTTTTTCTTTTTTATGAGGTAATGTACATAGACCTGGCCCATTTAAAAAAAAATCTCCTTTGGTACTTATACCTATGGACTTCTGTGACCCAAACACGGAGGCGTTACGCTAATAAATACATTTTTAGTATGGGGGTTTATACTCGTAGTGATTATTTACTCTGGAAAACAGAGATTATAAAAAATGAGAAAATATCTAAAATGGTCTAATAAACTACTTAAACACTCGTATTTTTAACCGACTTCATCAAAAAGGAGGAAGTTCTATGTTCAGCTGTATGTATTTTTTTTATGTATGTTCACCGATTTCTCCGCCATTTGTGGACCGATTTAAAAAAATATTTTTTTGTTTGAAAGCCTATAATCCTGAGGTGGTCCCATTGTCACCAAGTCAGAATGATGATGGGATCCCATGAAAATCGAGGAAAACCATGAAATTTTATAGGCACATACAATGTTTTTCATGAAATTTCTAACGAAATTCAGATATTTGTGCCTGTTTAACATCATCTCATGTTGCTGAGCTAATGATGGAAAGTATAAGTCAGGATCTGATGATGGGATTCAATGGGATTCTTTTGTTTGGAAGAGTATTTTCCCGGACTGGTCCCATTTTAATTTGGTGAAGATCTGATGAAGAATTGAAGGTAGGCAACGGAACCCTTCAATAAATGATAGCAAATGGATCGAGATTTCTGTAATCGCATGTCTGTTGATTGTTTACACCAGTTCATAACATAATATCACACCGGCACGCTGTGCTTGTGGTTTCACTTTTTAGTGGTACCTGCGTACCACTAAAAAGTGAAAGTGTGTTCAAGTGTTCAAAAACGAAATAACCAAAAACACCGACTTCCGAAATTATAGTCATTTTTTACTTTGTAGTGTGTTGTTTTAAGAAATCGGTTTTATTTTTTTGTTAAAAAGTTTTTTATGTTTCACTTTTTTTGTCATTACACTCGTAGACTTCTTTGAAAAATACATTTTGTATACAACATGTCATGATTTAATTGGATTTGGAGTACTTTTTACCATTTCTTAACTTTTTGAACGACACGTTGACATGAGGTCAATCATTTCCGTTTTCCATCCTTTTTTTGATTATGTGCATTGATAACTTTGCACGTCGGCTGGTTCAGAGCTCGAGCCAGGTTATAGTTAAGTAGGAAGTGTTCTAAATAAAGAGCAATCTTATTTCTTAACAGTAGGTACATTAAAAAGTCTTTATAAAAAAATCTAAACAACCCCTGACTTTTTATTTTAGGTAGGTGCTGTAGTTGTTCTGTTTACATCATAAAAATTGAATTTCCATTGACAGGTAATAAATGTTAGTTGTTTGTGTGGCGCTGGTGACGCATCAATCACGCATTGATGGAACAGACGCAGACGGGCGCGGGGGTGGACACTGTGTGGTGTCGCCATGTTTGTGCGGCGCTGGTGGCGCATCAATGACGCATTGATGGAACAGACGCAGACGGGCGCGGGGGTGGACACTGTGTGGTGTCGCCATGTTTGTGTGGCGCTGGTGGCGCATCAATGACGCATTGATGGAACAGACGCAGACGGGCGCGGGGGTGGACACTGTGTGGTGTCGCCATGTTTGTGTGGCGCTGGTGGTGCATCAATCACGCATTGATGGAACAGACGCGGACGGGCGCGGGGGGCGGACACTGTGTGGTGTCGCCATGTTTGTGTGGCGCTGGTGGCGCATCAATGACGCATTGATGGAACAGACGCAGACGGGCGCGGGGGTGGACACTGTGTGGTGTCGCCATGTTTGTGTGGCGCTGGTGGCGCATCAATGACGCATTGATGGAACAGACGCAGACGGGCGCGGGGGTGGACACTGTGGATGGTTCCGCGCGCTGCCGCCATGCCGCCGGCGGCGCGCGGAACCATCCCTCATCACAACATATGTACAGGTTGTGTACGTGGTGACCACGTGAGTTGCCGCTACCATAGCTACACAGTGCAGGGTGACTACGAACTGTGTGAACATGGCACCCGATTTTTTTATTTTTTTCTTTTTTAGGTTTTTTTGATAGATTTCGATAAGTAGTGGATAGTAGTGAAAGTAACTTCGTTTGTAGTAGTGTTGAAAAAAAAAAAAACATGTCATCCCCCGACATCGCAAAAAATTACTTTTACCAGCTGATTATTATCGTTAGACGTACGTAGTGGATTGTAGTGCAGATTTTTAATTTTTTGGACAAAAACACTCCCGATACCGACTCTATGATTTCTACAAACGATGAAAATGACTGACAAACGTACACAGAGGTTTGCAGTGCACAAACCGTTTGTAGTGCAGCAGAAATTGTAAAAGTGATCGATTTGACTATAACATTTTTTCAACTATTTCCGACAAAATATTTTCAGTCTGAGGAGTATACGATTACTGCAAACGCTGAAAATGACTGAGAGACCATCAAAGAGGTTTGTAGTGGACAAATTTTTGCTTATAGTAGAACAGAAATTGAAAAAAACTGATCGAATTAACTGAAACCTGTTTTTCAACTATTTTCGACAAAATTACATCCTGTCTGATGAGTATAAGATAACTACAAATGAAGAAAATTACTGCTCTACAAACCTCTATGAAGGTCTTTACGTTAATAGAGGTTTGTAGTCGACAAATTTTCGTTTTTAGTAGAACAGAAATTATAAAAAAGGGATCGATTTGACTAAAACCTTTTTTTCAACTATTTTCGACCAAATTAAGTCCGGTCTGAGCAGTATAGGATTACTAAAAATGCTGAAAATTACAAAAAGACCTTTATAGAAGTTTGTAGTGGACAAATTATCATTTGTAGTAGAACAGAAATTAAAAAAAAAGAACGATTAGATCAAAACTTTTTGAAAACTATTTTCGACTGAATTATTTCCGGAAGAAGGAGTCCACGATTACAAAAAATCGCTGAAAATGACGGTGAGATCATCATGAAAGTTTGAAGGGGACAAATTTTCTTTTGTAGTAAAACAGAAATTGAAAAAAAAGAGCGATTTCACTAAAACCTTTTTTTCAACTATTTTCGACAAAATTACGTCCGGTCTGAGGAGTATAGAATTACTAAAAATGCTGAAAATTACAAAAAGATCTTTATAGAAGTTTGTAGTGGACAAATTATCGTTTGTAGTAGAACAGAAATTAAAAAAAAGAACGATTAGACCAAAACGTTTTGGAAACTATTTACGACTAAACTATTTCCGGCAGGAGAAATATACGATTACTACAATCGCTGAGAATGACTAAGAGACCTTCAAAGTGTTTTGAAAAAAAGAGACCGATTTTACTTAAACTTTTTTTAAAGTATTTTCGTATGCATTACTTCCGGTCTGAGGAATATAATATATTTTGTAAGTAGTAGAACAGAATTGAAAAAAAAGAGCGATTTGACCGAAACATTTTCAAAACTATTTTCGACTAAATTATTTCCGGCAGGAGGAATATACGATTACAACAAACGAAAAAAAATACTAAAAGCCGTTTATAGAGGTTTGTAGTAAAAAAATATTCGTTTGTAGTAGAAAGGACAATGAAAAAAATGAGATCGATTTGACAAAAACTTTTTGAAAACGATTTTCGACTAAATTTTTTCCGGTACGAGGAATATTCAATTACTACTAACGATGAAAATTACTAATAAACCTTCATAGAGGTTTGTAGTCGACGAATTTCCGTTTGTAGTAGAACGGAAATTGAAAAAAAGGGATCGATTTGACAAAAGTTTTTGAAAACTATTTTCGCCTAAATTATTTCCGGCAGGAGAAATATACGATTACTACAAACGCTGCAAATGACTGACAGACCTCCATAGAGGTTTGAAGTTGACGAATTGTTGTTAGTAGTAGAACAGAAATTGAAAAAAAGAGAACGATTTGACCAAAACTTTCTAAAACTATTTTCAACTAAATTATTTCCGGTAGGAGGAATATACGATTACTACAAACGATAAAACTTACTAGGAGACTTTCGTAGAGGTTTGTAGTGGCCAAATTTTCGTTTGTAGTAGAACAGAAAAAAAAGAAGACATCCATTTGACATAACCTTTTGAAAACTATTTTTGCCTAAATTATTTCCGGTAGGAGAAATATACGATTTCTACAAACGCTGCAAATGACTGACAAACCTCCATAGAAGTTTGTAGTAAAAAAATACTCGTTTTTAGTAGAACGGGAATTGAAAAAAAAGGGATCGATTTGACAAAACTTTTTGATAACTATTTTCGCCTAAATTATTTCCTGTAGGAGAAATATACGATTACTACAAAAGCTGCAAATGACTGACAGACCTCCATAGAGGTTTGTAGTTGACGAATTCTTGTTTGTAGTAGAACGGGAATTGAAAAAAAAAGGGATCGATTTGACAAAACTTTTTGATAACTATTTTCGCCTAAATTATTTTTGATAGGAGAAATATGCGATTACTACTAACGCTAAAACTGACTAAAAGACCTCCATAGAGGTTTGTAGTTGACAAATTTTTGTAAGTAGTAGAACATAATTGAAAAAAAAAGAGCAATTCGACCGAAACATTTTTCAAGTGTATTTTTTCTGTAAGGAGGAATAAAAGATTACTACAAACGCTAAAAATGACTGAAAGACCTCCATAGAGGTTTGTAGTTGCCAATTTTTTGTAAGTAGTAGAACAGAAATCGCAAAAAATAGAACGATTTGACCAAAACATTCTTAAACTATTTTCGACTAAATTATTTCCGGCAGGAGGAATATACGATTACTACAAACGATAAAACTTACTAGGAGACTTTCATAGAGGTTTGCAGTGGCCAAATTTTTGTTTGTAAAAGAAGAAATAATAAAGAAGACATCGATTTGACATAACTTTTTGAAAACTATGTTTGCCTAAATTAATTCCGGTAGGAGAAATATACGATTACTATAAACGCTTCAAATGACTGACAAACCTCCATAGAAGTTTGTAGTAAAAAAATATTCGTTTGTAGTAGAACGGAAATTGAAAAAAGGGATCGATTTGACAAAACTTTTTTATAACTATTTTCGCCTAAATTATTTCCTGTAGGAGAAATATACGATTACTACAAAAGCTGCAAATGACTGACAGACCTTCATAGAGGTTTGTAGTTGACGAATTTTTGTTTGTAGTAGAACGGGAATTGAAAATAAAAGGGATCGATTTGACAAAACTTTTTGATAACTATTTTCGCCTAAATTATTTCTGATAGGAGAAATATGCGATTACTACTAACGCTAAAACTTACTAGAAAACCTCCATAGAGGTTTGTAGTTGACAAATTTTTGTAAGTAGTAGAACAGAATTGAAAAAACAAGAGCGATTCGACCGAAACATTTCTCAAGTGTATTTTTTCTGTAAGGAGGAATAAAAGATTACTACAAACGCTAAAAATGATTGGAAAACCTCCATAGAGGTTTGTAGTTGCCAATTTTTTGTAAGTAGTAGAACAGAAATCGCAAAAAATAGAACGATTTGACCAAAACATTATTAAACTATTTTCGACTAAATTATTTCCGGCAGGAGGAATATACGATTACTACAAACGATAAAACTTACTAGGAGACTTTTGTAGAGGTTTTTAGTGGCCAAGTTTTCGTTTGTAGTAGAACAGAAATTAGAAAGAAGACATCGATTTGACAAAACTTTTTGATAACTATTTTCGCCTAAATTATTTCCTGTAGGAGAAATATACGATTACTACAAAAGCTGCAAATGTCTGACAGACCTCCATAGAGGTTTGTAGTTGACGAATTTTTGTGTGTAGTAGAACGGGAATTGAAAAAAAAGGGATCGATTTGACAAAACTTTTTGATAACTATTTTCGCCTAAATTATTTCTGATAGGAGAAATATACGATTACTACAAACGCTAAAACTGACTAAAAGACCTCCATAGAGGTTTGTAGTTGACAAATTTTTGTAAGTAGTAGAACAGAATTGAAAAAAAAAGAGCGATTTGACCGAAACATTTTTCAAGTGTATTATTTCTGTAAGGAGGAATAAACGATTACTACAAACGCTAAAAATGACTGAAAGACCTCCATAGAGGTTTGTAGTTGCCAATTTTTTGTAAGTAGTAGAACAGAAATTGAAAAAAAGAGAACGATTTGACAAAAACTTTCTTAAACTATTTTCGACTAAATTATTTCCGGCAGGTGGAATATACGATTACTACAAACGATAAAACTTACTAGGAGACTTTCATAGAGGTTTGCAGTGGCCAAATTTTCGTTTGTAGTAGAAGAAATAATAAAGAAGACATCGATTTGACATAACTTTTTGAAAACTATTTTTGCCTAAATTAATTCCGGTAGGAGAAATATACGATTACTATAAATGCTGCAAATGACTGTCAAACCTCCATAGAAGTTTGTAGTAAAAAATTATTCGTTTGTAGTAGAACGGAAATTGAAAAAAGGGATCGATTTGACAAAACTTTTTAATAACTATTTTCGCCTAAATTATTTCCTGTAGGAGAAATATGCGATTACTACTAACGCTAAAACTTACTAGAAAACCTCCATAGAGGTTTGTAGTTGACAAATTTTTGTAAGTAGTAGAACAGAATTGAAAAAATAAGAGCGATTCGACCGAAACATTTCTCAAGTGTATTTTTTCTGTAAGGAGGAATAAAAGATTACTACAAACGCTAAAAATGACTGGAAAACCTCCATAGAGGTTTGTAGTTGCCAATTTTTTGTAAGTAGTAGAACAGAAATCGCAAAAAAGAGAACGATTTGACCAAAACATTCTTAAACTATTTTCGACTAAATTATTTCCGGCAGGAGGAATATACGATTACTACAAACGATAAAACTTACTAGGAGACTTTTGTAGAGGTTTTTAGTGGCCAAGTTTTCGTTTGTAGTAGAACAGAAATTAGAAAGAAGACATCGATTTGACAAAACTTTTTGATAACTATTTTCGCCTAAATTATTTCCTGTAGGAGAAATATACGATTACTACAAAAGCTGCAAATGTCTGACAGACCTCCATAGAGGTTTGCAGTTGACGAATTTTTGTGTGTAGTAGAACGGGAATTGAAAAAAAAGGGATCGATTTGACAAAACTTTTTGATAACTATTTTCGCCTAAATTATTTCTGATAGGAGAAATATACGATTACTACAAACGCTAAAACTGACTAAAAGACCTCCATAGAGGTTTGTAGTTGACAAATTTTTGTAAGTAGTAGAATAGAATTGAAAAAAAAGAGCGATTTGACCGAAACATTTTTAAGTGTATTATTTCTGTAAGGAGGAATAAACGATTACTACAAACGCTAAAAATGACTGAAAGACCTCCATAGAGGTTTGTAGTTGCCAATTTTTTGTAAGTAGTAGAACAGAAATTGAAAAAAAGAGAACGATTTGACAAAAACTTTCTTAAACTATTTTCGACTAAATTATTTCCGGCAGGAGGAATATACGATTACTACAAATGATAAAACTTACTAGGAGACTTTCATAGAGGTTTGCAGTGGCCAAATTTTCGTTTGTAGTAGAAGAAATAATAAAGAAGACATCGATTTGACATAACTTTTTGAAAACTATTTTTGCCTAAATTAATTCCGGTAGGAGAAATATACGATTACTATAAACGCCGCAAATGACTGTCAAACCTCCATAGAAGTTTGTAGTAAATAAATATTCGTTTGTAGTAGAACGGAAATTGAAAAAAGGGTTCGATTTGACAAAACTTTTTTATAACTATTTTCGCCTAAATTATTTCCTGTAGGAGAAATATGCGATTACTACTTACGCTAAAACTGACTAAAAGACCTCTATAGAAGTTTGTAGTTGACAAATTTTTGTAAGTAGTAGAACAGAATTGAAAAACAAGAGCGATTCAACCGAAACATTTTTCAAGTGTATTTTTTCTGTAAGGAGGAATAAACGATTACTACAAACGCTAAAAATGACTGAAAAACCTCCATAGAGGTTTGTAGTTGCCAATTTTTTGTAAGTAGTAGAACAGAAATTGAAAAAAAGAGAACGATTTGACAAAAACTTTCTTAAACTATTTTCGACTAAATTATTTCCGGCAGGAGGAATATACGATTACTACAAACGATAAAACTTACTAGGAGACTTTCATAGAGGTTTGCAGTGGCCAAATTATCGTTTGTAGTAGAAGAAATAATAAAGAAGACATCGATTTGACATAACTTTTTGAAAACTATTTTTGCCTAAATTAATTCCGGTAGGAGAAATATACAATTACTATAAATGCTGCAAATGACTGTCAAACCTCCATAGAAGTTTGTAGTAAAAAATTATTCGTTTGTAGTAGAACGGAAATTGAAAAAAGGGATCGATTTGACAAAACTTTTTTATAACTATTTTCGCCTAAATTATTTCCTGTAGGAGAAATATGCGATTACTACTAACGCTAAAACTTACTAGAAAACCTCCATAGAGGTTTGTAGTTGACAAATTTTTGTAAGTAGTAGAACAGAATTGAAAAAACAAGAGCGATTCGACCGAAACATTTCTCAAGTGTATTTTTTCTGTAAGGAGGAATAAAAGATTACTACAAACGCTAAAAATGACTGGAAAACCTCCATAGAGGTTTGTAGTTGCCAATTTTTTGTAAGTAGTAGAACAGAAATCGCAAAAAATAGAACGATTTGACCAAAACATTCTTAAACTATTTTCGACTAAATTATTTCCGGCAGGAGGAATATACGATTACTACAAACGATAAAACTTACTAGGAGACTTTTGTAGAGGTTTTTAGTGGCCAAGTTTTCGTTTGTAGTAGAACAGAAATTAGAAAGAAGACATCGATTTGACAAAACTTTTTGATAACTATTTTCGCCTAAATTATTTCCTGTAGGAGAAATATACGATTACTACAAAAGCTGCAAATGTCTGACAGACCTGCATAGAGGTTTGTAGTTGACGAATTTTTGTGTGTAGTAGAACGGGAATTGAAAAAAAAGGGATCGATTTGACAAAACTTTTTGATAACTATTTTCGCCTAAATTATTTCTGATAGGAGAAATATACGATTACTACAAACGCTAAAACTGACTAAAAGACCTCCATAGAGGTTTGTAGTTGACAAATTTTTGTAAGTAGTAGAATAGAATTGAAAAAAAAAGTGCGATTTGACTGAAACATTTTTAAGTGTATTATTTCTGTAAGGAGGAATAAACGATTACTACAAACGCTAAAAATGACTGAAAGACCTCCATAGAGGTTTGTAGTTGCCAATTTTTTGTAAGTAGTAGAACAGAAATTGAAAAAAAGAGAACGATTTGACAAAAACTTTCTTAAACTATTTTTGACTAAATTATTTCCGGCAGGAGGAATATACGATTACTACAAACGATAAAACTTACTAGGAGACTTTCATAGAGGTTTGCAGTGGCCAAATTTTCGTTTGTAGTAGAAGAAATAATAAAGAAGACATCGATTTGACATAACTTTTTGAAAACTATTTTTGCCTAAATTAATTCCGGTAGGAGAAATATACGATTACTATAAACGCCGCAAATGACTGTCAAACCTCCATAGAAGTTTGTAGTAAAAAAATATTCGTTTGTAGTAGAACGGAAATTGAAAAAAGGGTTCGATTTGACAAAACTTTTTTATAACTATTTTCGCCTAAATTATTTCCTGTAGGAGAAATATGCGATTACTACTTACGCTAAAACTGACTAAAAGACCTCCATAGAAGTTTGTAGTTGACAAATTTTTGTAAGTAGTAGAACAGAATTGAAAAACAAGAGCGATTCAACCGAAACATTTTTCAAGTGTATTTTTTCTGTAAGGAGGAATAAAAGATTACTAGAAACGCTAAAAATTACTGGAAGACCTCCATAGAGGTTTGTAGTTGCCAATTTTTTGTAAGTAGTAGAACAGAAATCGCAAAAAAGAGAACGATTTGACCAAAACATTCTTAAACTATTTTCGCCTAAATTATTTCCGGCAGGAGGAATATACGATTACTACAAACGACAAAACTTACTAGGAGACTTTTGTAGAGGTTTTTAGTGGCCAAGTTTTCGTTTGTAGTAGAACAGAAATTAAAAAGAAGACATCGATTTGACATAACTTTTTGAAAACTATTTTTGCCTAAATTACTTCCTGTAGGAGAAATATACGATTACTACAAAAGCTGCAAATGACTGACAGAACTCCATAGAGGTTTGTAGTTGACGAATTTTTGTTTGTAGTAGAACGGGAATTGAAAAAAAAAGGGATCGATTTGACAAAACTTTTTGATAACTATTTTCGCCTAAATTATTTCTGATAGGAGAAATATGCGATTACTACTAACGCTAAAACTTACTAGAAAACCTCCATAGAGGTTTGTAGTTGACAAATTTTTGTAAGTAGTAGAACAGAATTGAAAAAACAAGAGCGATTCGACCGAAACATTTCTCAAGAGTATTTTTTCTGTAAGGAGGAATAAAAGATTACTACAAACGCTAAAAATGACTGGAAAACCTCCATAGAGGTTTGTAGTTGCCAATTTTTTGTAAGTAGTAGAACAGAAATCGCAAAAAATAGAACGATTTGACCAAAACATTATTAAACTATTTTCGACTAAATTATTTCCGGCAGGAGGAATATACGATTACTACAAACGATAAAACTTACTAGGAGACTTTTGTAGAAGTTTTTAGTGGCCAAGTTTTCGTTTGTTGTAGAACAGAAATTAGAAAGAAGACATCGATTTGACAAAACTTTTTGATAACTATTTTCGCCTAAATTATTTCCTGTAGGAGAAATATACGATTACTACAAAAGCTGCAAATGTCTGACAGACCTCCATAGAGGTTTGTAGTTGACGAATTTTTGTGTGTAGTAGAACGGGAATTGAAAAAAAAGGGATCGATTTGACAAAACTTTTTGATAACTATTTTCGCCTAAATTATTTCTGATAGGAGAAATATGCGATTACTACAAACGCTAAAACTGACTGAAAGACCTCCATAGAGGTTTGTAGTTGACAAATTTTTGTAAGTAGTAGAACAGAATTGAAAAAAAAAGAGCGATTTGACCGAAACATTTTTCAAGTGTATTATTTCTGTAAGGAGGAATAAACGATTACTACAAACGCTAAAAATGACTGAAAGACCTCCATAAAGGTTTGTAGTTGCCAATTTTTTGTAAGTAGTAGAACAGAAATTGAAAAAAAGAGAACGATTTGACAAAAACTTTCTTAAACTATTTTCGACTAAATTATTTCCGGCAGGAGGAATATACGATTACTACAAACGATAAAACTTACTAGGAGACTTTCATAGAGGTTTGCAGTGGCCAAATTTTCGTTTGTAGTAGAAGAAATAATAAAGAAGACATCGATTTCACATAACTTTTTGAAAACTATTTTTGCCTAAATTAATTCCGGTAGGAGAAATATACGTTTACTATAAACGCTGCAAATGACTGTCAAACCTCCATAGAAGTTTGTAGTAAAAAATTATTCGTTTGTAGTAGAACGGAAATTGAAAAAAGGGATCGATTTGATAAAACTTTTTTATAACTATTTTCGCCTAAATTATTTCCTGTAGGAGAAATATGCGATTACTACTAACGCTAAAACTTACTAGAAAACCTCCATAGAGGTTTGTAGTTGACAAATTTTTGTAAGTAGTAGAACAGAATTGAAAAAACAAGAGCGATTCGACCGAAACATTTCTCAAGTGTATTTTTTCTGTAAGGAGGAATAAAAGATTACTACAAACGCTAAAAATGACTGGAAAACCTCCATAGAGGTTTGTAGTTGCCAATTTTTTGTAAGTAGTAGAACAGAAATCACAAAAAAGAGAACGATTTGACCAAAACATTCTTAAACTATTTTCGACTAAATTATTTCCGGCAGGAGGAATATACGATTACTTCAAACGATAAAACTTACTAGGAGACTTTCATAGAGGTTTGCAGTGGCCAAATTTTCGTTTGTAGTAGAAGAAATAATAAAGAAGACATCGATTTGACATAACTTTTTGAAAACTATTTTTGCCTTAATTAATTCCGGTAGGAGAAATATACGATTACTACAAACGCTGCAAATGACTGACAAACCTCCATAGAAGTTTGTAGTAAAAAAATATTCGTTTGTAGTAGAACGGAAATTGAAAAAAAGGGATCGATTTGACAAAACTTTTTGATAACTATTTTTGCCTAAATTATTTCCGGTAGGAAGAGTATTAGATTACTACAAACGATGAAAATTACTAATAAACTTTCATAGAGTTATGTAGTGGCCAAGTTTTTGTTTGTAGTAGAACAGAAATTAAAAAGAAGACATTAACTTGACAAAACTTTTTGAAAACTATTTTGCCTAAATTATTTCCGGTAGGAGAAATATACGATTACTACAAACACTGCAAATGACTAACAGACCTCCATAGAGGTTTATAGTGGACAAATTTCTGTTTGTAGTAGAATAGAAATTGAAAAAAGAGATCGATTTGACAAAACTTTTTGAAAACTATTTTCGCCTTAATTATTTCCGGTAGGAGAAATATACGATTACTACAAACCTTGCAAATGACTGACAGACTTCCATAGAGATTTGTAGTGGACAAGTTTTCGTTTGTAGCAGAAGAGAAATTAAAAAGAAGACATCGATTTGACTCAAATGTCATTTCGTTTGTCATGTCAATCAGTCATTTTCAGCGTTTGTAGTTTTGTATGATGCGTGTATTTGTTGAGGTGTGTATACGGAGAGAAATCAGATGCGGAAGATTTATTTAATTGATGTTTATTCACTCATAACATATTTCGTGGAAGTACTTAGTTGGTATTAATATGCGCGTCTATAGGTCGCGATGGTACTGGGCGAACTGAGGGTTCGCGGGGCGCTGCACGTGATTGCGAATACAGAATCACTGTGTCAGCGTTCCTACACTATTCCTCCACTTTTTTTTTTGTTTTTTTTTACGACACAATTTCATTATTTCATAATCTAATAATTACAAGACCAAATACATATTATAATTAGGTACTACGGGTTACAATGAATTTGCTTATACATCATTTAGTTTCAATAACATTTCGTCACCTGATGCCTTGCGTAGGTATGCGCGATTGCGCCCTTGTTATGTTTGCTTTAAACAATGCTATAATTCAGAAAGTTTTAAGTTATATTGTCACGCTGTTTCTACAATGTGGTACAAGCAGTGCTTTGACATATGAAACAATTGTTTTTTTTTTGTTTTCTTATATAATAGTGCGTTTACCCATGTTTCAGGGTCCGTCTTGAAATTTAATCTTAACTAAAACTTAAAATACTAACAAAAAATTAAGGGTAGTCACCATGACGACATACTCTGCCATGAAAATAAATTTGCACTCCTTGGAGTCTGCAGTATTCGTCATGGTGACGCCGATGAAAATACATGCACACATTACATTTCTGCGTCACTTACACTATTACACATAACTTGATTTGAATGTACGCTGGGCGATAGTTTCTGAGCGGGTAAACATTAGTTATTTTTATCTATGACTTTAGTATACGACTTTGGTATTGGGTGATATTTGAGGTGGTTGTATGGTTTCCACCTTGATACTCGGTAAGGCTGTCGCACTTGCCATTACTTCTTACTTTAACCATTTTCGTATGCCTTTCAGATTCAGATATTTATTTGTAAACACAGGATATAGTTACACAGATGTGTGAGATGTTACATTATTTTCAAGTGCTCTATGTTTTGCCATTAGGCGTACAAATGTAAGGATACATTTAAGTTCATTTAATTACTTAATTTCAAAATATCAAACAGAAAATAGTTTTAAAAAGAGTGATGATTTAAAGACACACTAAATACAATTTCAGATTTCCAGCAAAAACTATGTCAGAACAAGTACCTACCAAATTAATAAAATATTTCCAAAATGTCAACAATAATAAAGTAATATAAATCAGAAATGTCAAAAGATTAAAATAAGATAATGTCAATACCAAAATGTCAAAATAAGTTCTACATCGGCTAAATAAATATTAAAGTGTCATAAATAAAATCTAACTAGGTACAAAAAATAATAGATTTATAATAATAACAATTAAGAAGGTATTGAATAATGTCAAATAATTAATAAACAAGTTCAGAATTCATCAAATATAATCAAGAGTGTCAATTGTAAAAACTTATAGTGAAATGTCAATCAAAGAAATACCAAATGCAAGAATGTCAAAAAAAGAAGAGAAAATTAAATATATATAGGTATACGAGTAGATGATTGACCTAATCCTTATTATCTGAAGGAGGAGTTATAGAATTGTCATCCAAATAGTCCTTTATCGAGTAGTAACATTTATCGATTAGGATTTTCATAAGTACCCCTTTGAATTTGTCCAGATTTAATGATTTTATTGACTCTGGCAGCTTGTTAAATATTTTTGTGGCCATACAGAAAGTACTTTTATTCATTAGAGCTGTTTTGCCATGTATTATTTCAAGATCTAACTTATTTTTGTCGCGCAACTTTCTATAATAGCTTTTGGAAGCTATTTTGTATTGCGAGATGCGTGTCTTGACAAATGTATTTGTTTCGTAGATGTACAATGATGGTAGGGTAAGAATGTGTAGGCTTTTGAAAAACGGTTGACAACTGTCGGTGCTATTTAGGCCACACATAGATCGGATGCATTTTTTTTGAGCTAAAAATACAAATTCTCTGTCGACTGAGTTACCCCAATACATAATGCCATATCTAAGTGTTGATGCCACATAGCCGTGATATGCCATTAGTACCGATTCTAGGCTGACAGTCTTTGACAGTTTGTAAAGGACATAAGCGAATTTATTAATTTTCTTACAAATTTCGTCTGTCTGGGATTTCCAGGTTAAATTTTTATCTATTATGATCCCAAGGAATTTGGTGAGAGTTGTTGAATCTATTTGAGTTCCCAAATAATTAATGTCAGGGATTCCATTCGAAACTATCTGGTAAAAATGCATGCTTTTAGTTTTTTCTAGGTTTATAATAAGATTATTTTTTTCAAACCACGATATAATTGTATTCAATGTCAAATTTATTTCATTTTCATAAGTCACAGGATCGTCACATTTAATTACTACTGTGCTGTCGTCAGCAAATAGTACCATAGGATGTTTTATGTGTCCGGGAAGATCATTAATGTAAAGCAAGAAAAGAGGAGCCCCTAGCACGCTGCCTTGAGGTACGCCATATTTTACTGTCCTACACTTGGATCGATATTTCTTCTCACAACCATCATTTGTGCTAACTTGTGTTAGTTCTACATATTGTTTTCTGTTAGTCAAATAGGATTCGAACAGTTTAAGTACATTTCCCCTGATACCATATTTTTCAAGTTTGCTTAACAAAATTGTGTAATCTACATAATCGAAGGCTTTGGTTAAATCCATAAAGATAGCACAAACAGGATTTCTTTTGTCCACATTTGATGCAATAGGAAGAAGAAGATCATGTATGGCCATACTAATTGTATTTTGTTTACGAAATCCCTTTTGTTCCTTGACTAATATGTTTGACTTCTCAAGGTATGTATACAGGGATTTATAGATAACTTTCTCGAATACTTTTGAGAAGACAGGTATCAAGGCAATAGGTCTATAGTTTGCCATAGATTGCCTATCCTGTTTTTTGTGCAATGGAATAATTATGGAAGTTTTTAGCGCTTCGGGAAAAATTCCATTAGATATACTCATGTTAATGATGTGACTGAGATGTGGAGCTATATATTGAGCCACTTCTTTTATAACTTTAGTGGAAACTCCGTCACAACCAACACTTTTTGTATTTCTAAGTGAGTTTAAATGGTAAACTATGTCTTGCGGTATAGTTGGCTCCATAAATAAAGAACTAGAGGTGTTTGAAATGATAGGAATTGGAATTGCCTTACTTTTAGATTCAACAACTTGGTCAACATAAAAATTATTAAAAGGCTCAGCTATTTCTACTGGGTTCGTTACTTGTTTTGAGCATGTTACTATTTCTGTTATTGGCTCTTTTGGGAAGAAGCTTTTAGCATTGTTAATGACTGTCCATGCCGCTTTCGATTTATTTTGGGAAGTTTTAATGTAATAATTGTTTTGTGATTTTTGAGTCAATGATATAATTTTCTTTAACCTAGCAGAGTACATTTTGAATGTATTTTTATTTTTTGATGTAGGGTTAGTTCTATATTGCCATAGCAGTTGCCTCTTCTTTTTACAACATTTCCTTATCCCGTTAGATATCCATTTCGCTTTTTTATTAATCGATTTTGTTCTCATTTCATAGGGAAAACAGAGATTGTAAAAGCATTGGAATAGGTCTATAAAATGGTTGTAGGCCTCGTTAACGTCACTAGTGCTATAAATGTCAGAAAAGGTGAGACTTTTTATGCTGTTTTTAAATTTTTCTATATTTGCTTGACAATAATTTCGCCTTTGTACTCGCCAGCGTTTTAAAGCACATGTTTTCTTAACTGGACATTTCAAAAGTTGTGCTGTATGATCCGATAAACCAAATTCTATAACTTCTCCTTTACAGCCCCTTACATTATGCGCAATATTGTCTAAACATGTCCCACTACTTAGCCTACTGGGTTGAAAAAATTGCAATTTTAAGTTATAACTTAACAGCGCATTCTCAAAGTTCAATGTATGCATATTTCTTTTCAAAATGTTGATATTAAAGTCTCCGCATAGAACAACCTTTTTGCTAAGTTTTAAACACACAAAATTTAGTATATTGTTTAAGTTTTCGTGGAATTTATCTAAATTTGATTGGGGCACCCTATATATGCAAACAATAATAATGTTGTGTTCCGTCAGTTCAATCGCGCAACATTCAATTACGTAGTTAAGAGAACAATTAATTATATTTAGCGTTTTATATTTATGGCCAATCCTAGTTAAGATGCAAGCGCCACCTCTTCTACATCCTCTAGAAAAGCTTGTTGCTAGCCTGTAGTGTGGTAAGTTTAGTAGTTCTTCCTGTTCTGGTGTCATGAAATGTTCAGTTATGCACACAACATCTATCCGTTTTCTGTTATTTTCTAGTTCTTCCAAATAAATATGAAGGTTATCACTCTTGCTTATGAGTCCCGCAATATTTTGATGCAAGATATATATATTATTGTACACGAAAAAAGTTACAATTTTCCTCTCGGTTTGTGTTGAAAACACTATCTTGTGTCTCATTGCAACCTGTATTTTGCTGTCGATTCCCATTACAATATAATTTTAGATCAATCAAGATGTTACTCATAATATTGTCATATATGTTCCTCATTCCGTATTTATTAATTCTGCCTGTAGTGTAGGAAAACATCTCAAGTGTTAGGTCTCGATTGCTATCGAAGATGTAAGCGTACTTATGATTTTGGTTGTCTAAATGTAGCAGGTTGTTAAATATTTCTACCTTGAAGTTGTATATTAGTGATCCTGTTTTATATGTAGGAAGACAGATTACTATATTGGTGTGTGTCAGTTTTTGGAGGGATTCCTTTAACATATTTATTACGCCCATATAATTGTTATCATATGTATTAATATCATTTTCTCCTATGAAAAGTAGGCAGTAGTCATTTAAGGTAAATCCCTGTAATTTTTGTTCGATACCGCTAATGAGTCGCATTATGTTGCAGTTTGGTACAACGTAATGACAGTAGTGAAAGTGTTCAGAAAAAACGTCCTCAACTAAAGGTGCGGATCCATTGATTTTGCTAGTGCTCAGGATACATAGTTTATTCTTTTGCTTTGGGTTCGATATAACATTTGTTGGTGATTTAGATGTTGGGATATTTTTCGCCTTGTTTGGTGTCTGAGTATGACTATAGTTACTTATGGTTTGTGTCTCTTTATTTAGTTTACTGGTCGCACACTCAAGACGACGTGGTTGTTGTTCGCGTTCCTTAGTCATGTTGTTTGGTGAGCTTATTTGTTGCAAAGTTTTGTTTTTGCGTGTCGGAGTTGGAGTTTTCTTATCAGGAGTCGAGCATATTTTCTTAAATGTATTAACAGTCTTAATCATATTTTGTAGATCGGATTTGAGACGAAAGTTTTCACTATTTAAATCTTCAATTTCTTTATGTGCGCTTAATAGTTGACTCTTAAGTATTTTGTTTTCTTCAGTTAATTCACGAACTTCGTCAATTGTATGATGGAAGCTATCAGGAATACTCATCATAGTTGTGTCAAGTATAGTTTTTTCGTAGTTATTAGTCATACTTTTATTTAGGTCCGTTAACGAGCTTGATCTACATGGTTTACGGTAGGTAATATTATTGCTGCTGGAATCCATACTCACTTGAAGCTGTCATGTAGCGCCCTCTGTTGTGGAATTCTCGAGGTAATTTGAAATGTGTCTGCACGTAACTTTGTATGAGAATATATATTTTAGAATTCTCAAAAAGAGGCAAATCCTTGCTGGGGTTCGAACCTGCGATCAACCGTGTGGCGACGAAGTTAGAAGTGACGTCTAATGCCGCCGGGCCATATGAACTTATTTTAAGCAGTCGAAATTGAGTATGTCATTGATTAGTCGCAATATTTGAACGAAACAAAGACGGTTGAAGTGAATCATGCGATAAAAAATTTTTCACTGTGAAATACCGCTCACTTTATTTTTGTTTTTTAACTCATATTTTTCACACTACTTTATTCACTTTTTGCTGTTTGTGTATTGGAAACTTCTTTTACGTTCACTGTTTTGATGTCACTTCACTTGATTTCTATTTTTTGTTTTTGTTGTTGTTATTGGTAACTTTGGTCTTATCTTCACAGTTTATGCACAATACTCTTAGATAACATAGTCACTGATTCGTTATTCACTGTTTTGTCGTTCGACTTATTTTTGTCTACTTCTGTACACTAATTATATTTTTTTAAAGATTTTTTACACAGAGCGTTTTTTGTCACGTTAGACCAGATGCAGCGCCATCTAGCGATCCTCTATCTTTGATACACCTTTGTTTCCCTGCATAGATTAATAACATGGCCACTAGTACTGTGGTCACTATCATAACGATGCCAATAATATTCAATTTGTTATCCACTTGAGCCACATTTACTGAGTTTTCCTTGATAATGACGTTTTCCTTTGTCTGATTGGAACCCATTTTTTATTTAATGTACGTAGTATAGCTTTGCGACAAGTATTAGTTCTGTGTATGAGCTCAGACGCTAAGTGCTTATATGCAATATAATTAACCTTAATTAAGAAATTGCTAATTTAACGATATTTCAATGGTCTTTTGCTTACACGTCCTGTTCGCGTTGTATATGTATTGTTATAGGGTTTGCTCGTTTGGAAAGTTACTTTTTTCTGTGCTTTTTCGCCTTTTTTAATATCTGTTTTATCTACTACTTGTTCATCGACTTTTTCTGATGGTGATTCGTTATCTGCTAATATGTATGCTGGTTTTAAACGGTCTACAGACACATTTGCTTGTCTGTCTGGCAATTGTATGCGGTATACTTTATCATTTCTACTGATGACACGGTAAGGCCCATCATAAGGAGGTTGTAATGGCTTCCGTACTGCGTCATTTCTAATGAACACGTAATTACTAGTGCTTAAATTTTTGTGTACAAAAATCTTGTGGGGTGACTTGCTTTCTCTGGCGGATGGTTTTAATCCATCAATCACATCCTTTATTTTGTTTACAAAGCTGTTGTCATCGTACGACTTCACGTTGCTAGTGTCATGAAAGTCACCTGGTAACCTAATATTACTACCATACAACATTTGCGCTGCGGTTACGCCTGTGTCTGACCTAATTGTTGTGCGTAACCCTAACATTGCCGTTGCCAATTCGTCTACCCAGAATTTGGTGTCTAGTCGTGCTTTTAACGCGGTTTTTAATGATTTATGCCATCGTTCTACTGTTCCATTACATTGAGGATGATATGGGCTTGTGCGCGTTTTCTGTATTCCCATTAAAGTCATTAAATCTTTAAACAAATTACTTTCGAATTGTCTTCCCTGATCACTTGTGAGTTAAACTGGACACCCATAACGACTAATCCAACCCTCATATAATGTTTTAGCTACGACTTCTGCAGTTATTTCTTTTATCGGAAAAGCTTCTGGCCAACGTGTAAATCTATCTATGATTGTTAAGCAATATCTAAATCCTTCTGGTGACGTTGGTAAAGGTCCTACAATATCTATATGAATATGTTCAAAACGCTTGCTACTCTCAAAAGTGCATAGATCTGAATTAGTGTGTTTTGTATTTTCGCTCTTTGACATTTAATGCAAGTTTTAGCCCAATTTCCTACATCCTTATTCATATTTGGCCAAAAACATCTATTACTTACTAGTTTTCTACTTGTATTTATACCTGGATGGCTTAAATTATGTATCGAATCATAAGCTAAACGTCGAAATTTTTCTGTTAAGTACGGACGTGCTGAGTCGGTTGAAACTTCGCATACCACATATTTCTCTGAATTGAATAAGGCTATCCGTTTCAATTTCAACACTACATTGTTATTTCCATTTGACTCGCTTTGCAATTTTGCTAGCTCAGCGTCCGTTTCCTGCGCAGTGGCAAGTTCTGCGAAATCGAGCGTCGTGGGACACGATATTGTTGCTATTCTAGATAATGTATCTGCAACTATGTTATCGTTTCCACTTATATGCCTTATATCTGTACTGAATTCGCTAATGAACATAATTTGTCTAGCTCTTCGTGACGTTTCCCTATTTGTGCCTGTTTTGTCAAATGCAAACGATAAGGGCTTATGATCTGTAAATATAATTAACTCTTGACCTTCTACCATGATGCGAAAGTGAATTATAGCCAAATATTTATTCCTAATAGTTCTCTGTCATAAGTACTATACTTCATTTGAGCCTCTGTTAACTTTTTAGAGTAGTATCCTAAGGGTTTTCACTTGTTATCAATGTTTTGCTGTAATAATAATAATAATAATAACATTTATTACAAGTACCAAGACTCAAAAGTGTTAGTAACAAAAAGCTTACAAACTATGTTAGTAGTACATTAACAACACAAAATTGCGACATCACTGCTGCAAGGCGACAGGCCCAGCTGATACCCAGCAGCAGTGGTTCATAAACGCACCACGACGTTAATACGGCACCTATACAAGTGTCTGACGCGTCGGTCATCAATGCTAAAGGGGTACCTGTCGTTGGATACGATAACAAGACTGCATTCTTTAAGTCTTCTTTGCATTGCTCGAAATTGCGTTCGGCTACTTTTGTCCAGTTAATTTTAGTTTTATCTTTCCGTTTCGAATTTCCCAAATATTTGTTTAATTCTGTCTGATGATCTGCTGAGTGAGGTATGCTTGCTCTATAAAAATTTAACATTCCTAAAAATCTTCTAAGTTCCTCTGTAGTTTCCGGTTTAGGATAATTTAAAATTGCTTTTACTTTATCTTCTAAGGGTCTAATTCCCTCTATGGATACTTCATATCCTAAAAAATCTAATTTTTGTTTACCAAAGCTGCATTTAGAGAAATTAATGGTTATGCCGTATTCGTTAAATCGTTCAAAAACTCTTTCTAAATGCTGTTTATGCTGCGTTTCATTATCTGATGCAATTATTACGTCATCAACATAATTAAATAAAAAATCTAAACCTTGTAAAACAGTATGATGCATGAAACGCTGAAATGTTTGCGCCGCGTTTCTTAAGCCAAAAGGCATGCGCATGAATTCAAATAATCCAAAAGGCGTTATAACAGCAGTATTTCAATGTCATTTTCCGCGACAGGTATACAATTATAAGCTCGGTTTATATCTATCTTAGTAAAAATCTTCTTGTTAGCCAAAATATAAGTAAAATCATGAAGACGGGGCACGGGGTAGCGATCCGGTTTAGTGATCGCATTTAAACGCCTATAATTTCCAAATGGCCTAATATTGCCGTCCTTCTTGGGTACCACGTGTAGGGGACTTGCCCAAGCACTATGACTCGGCCTACAAATTCCAAGTTCTTGCATAACCCTAAATTCATTCTTGGCTTTTACGTACCTGTCTGGTGGTAGCTGTCTCGCTCGTGCGTGAACTGGTGTACCTGTTGTACCAATATTATGACTAACACTATGTTTAGGTGTCTCTTTGTATGAGACAGGCTTAGTTAATTCTGGGAACTTACACAACAATTCATAATAGTGGCAATTATCAGTAATGGTTTTCAGAGTGGGCTCAGTGGAACTAGAGAGATTTCCTCTCGAACTTAAATTAGTAACTTGATCGACTAGCCTTCGTCCATTCAAATCAATTATCAACTTATGATTATCTAAGAAGTCAGCACCTACGTATTGATCTCGGTACCGTTCGCAGCATACAACTTATAACAGGCACTATGTGCGTTATCTTTCTTAAAAACAACTCTGCGAGGTAGAACAGACACATTTGCACCACTATCCACTAAAAAGTTCAAACCTGAATTCCTGTCCTTGACACATAGACGGTGATTGACGTGCGCGCGGTCACAGCCTCCCGTCGCTGACTGTACCGACTCTAGTTTTCCGATGGCTTGGCGTCTGTCTTCTTCCAGTTGCACGGTTGCACACACTTATTCGCCTTGTTGCTGAATTTGAAGTGGTAGAAACAACCAGTTGAGGTCGTCTTCATGTGCCATTGCGTTTTTTCCAGACCTCGAGCTGGATCTTGATCTGGATCGGAACGTCCAAGGTTTATCGTTTTGTAAGCGACTTCTGTAACCGTTCTCGATGTTGCGTAATCGGTCGCTCAATTTATTAATTTCCGCCAGTACTAAATTATCTCTGTCCGATGGGCCTGGTTTTTCTTTAACGCACGCAACACTGTGTATTGGTGTCATCGTTTCAGCGACCTTGTCTGCAATGGATGCCAATTTTTCCATGTTTTCCTCGTCAGTAACTGCTAAAACACCACGTACTGATGGTGGTAAATGATTTTTCCACATTACCTTCAGTGTGTCATCGGTTACTTTTCCTCTGGCTAGGTCCCGCATTTTTCGTAGGAGGTGCGATGGTTGTTGATTGCCTAACTCCATTTCCCCAATTAGCTTCTTGATTTGTCGTTCCGCTGACTCTTTGTATACCGAAATTAATTTTTGCTTCAAAGTCTCATACTTCTTTTCTTTGGGCGGATCTAGTAGGATATCCGCGACTTGTTCCGTGACCTCGAGGTTCAATTTGGATAAGATAATCCGATACTTGGAATCTTCGGACATCTTCTGAGGGTTAATTATCGCCTCTGCTTTGGTGAACCACAATTCCGGTGCCCTAGGCCAAAAATCTTCGATCTTGTCGGTTATGGAGACGGGTGAGAGAAAATATTCGTCGGCAGTCGTTTTTCCTTCCAGTTTGCTTGGTTACACGAGAGTTTATACACTATAGAACACGTTGAGTTGCCCGTTCTTGATCACGTATACGCAGTTTATTTCACTCCACACTGATAAATTACGTCGGGGTCACCAATTTTGTATGATGCGTGTATTTGTTTGTATGTATGGTGTGTATACGGAGAGAAATCAGATGCGGAAGATTTATTTAATTGATGTTTATTCATTCATAACATATTTCGTGGAAGTACTTAGTTGGTATTAATATGCGCGTCTATAGGTCGCGATGGTACTGGGCGAACTGAGGGTTCGCGGGGCGCTGCACGTGATTGCGAATACAGAATCACTGTGTCAGCGTTCCTACAGTAGTAATCGTATATTCCTTCTTACAGAAATTATTCAAATGAAAAAAGTTTTGGTCAAATCGGTCTCTTTTTTTGCTATTTCTGTTCTATTACAAACAAAACTTTGTCCACTACAAACCTCTGTGAAGGTTTCTCAGTCATTTGCAGCATTTGTAGTAATCGTATATTTCTCCTACCGAAAATAATTTAGGCGAAAATTGTTATCAAAAAGTTTTGTCAAATCGATCCTGTTTTTTCCAATTCCCGTTCTACTACAAACAAAAATTCGTTAACTACAAACCTCTATGGAGGTCTGTTAGTTATTTGCAGTGTTTGTAGTAATCGTATATTTTTCTCCTACCGGAAATAATTTAGGCAAAAATAGTTTTCAAAAAGTTTTGTCATATCAATGTCTTCTTTTTAATTTCTGTTCTACTACAAACGAAAACTTGGCCACTACAAAACTCTATGAAAGTCTCTTAGTAAGTTTTATCGTTTGTAGTAATCGTATATTCCTCCTGCCGGAAATAATTTAGTCGAAAATAGTTTCAGAAAAGTTTTTTCAAATCGATGTCTTTTTTTAAATTTCCGTTCTACTACAAACGAATATGTTCACTTCAGAGTTCTTTAAAACATATAGGTGGAATGGATCTCTCCGATATGTTGATAGCAACATACAGGACATATTACAAAACACACAAGTGGTATATGGCAATTTTTTCACAGCTTCTTGATATGTCTGTAAATAAAGCATGGCTATTGTACAGACGAGAATAATGGTTTATTCATGTCTGATGAAAATACCTTCGATTAAAAGATTTTAGATTAAAAATAGCTCAAGGCTTGCAAGCACAAAAAGAGCCTCCATTAGGAGTGGATTTGCATGTTGTCCGGGCCCATTATCTAGAAATATAATAATGAATCCTATAAAAACACGCCCTGCTGAAGATGTACGATTTGACGGACATAATCATTACCCTATTGTGACATCTAAAGGTCGTTGTAGAAAATGTAATTCTGAAAAAACTACTTTTATGTGCACTAAATGTGAAATGCGATTGTGCATAAAAAAGGACCGAAATTGTTTTGTAAGTTTTCATACTAAGTACAGAAGTAAGAATAAGTACAGAAAACTACAGTTCAACCGGCGTAAGATGGCGAGCCTGAAGGTAGCTGCTAGCAACTTTAGCGCTTGTGTACTCATAAAAAATCAAATGGTTTAAAAACATAAAAGCCATTAGTGGTTGTTATTGCTGTTATCAACTATTATTGGCATTATTTTTTAAAAACATTTATTTTTTTACGAGTACACAAGCGCTAAAGTTGCTAGCGGCTAACTTCAGGCTCGCCACCTTACGCCGGTCGTACTGTATTTTTTATGTATGTTAAAGGTGAGGAATATCGGACAGGTAATGAAACCACGACTGGACTAAAGGGCGTATATTCGCAGACTGGCTGACGGTTGCACAATACATAGAACAGAAGACAAGTACCTCCTATTTACAAATATCACACCTCCACCACTATACTAGAATTAGGGTAACTGGTCTTGACTTATAATTAACAGGTTGTTCCGTATAGAAATAATTACACTTTAAGGGAACTTACAATACTTACTAAGTTTTATAATTTATTTGCGACAACAATGTTAAACAATGGATAGAACTGCCAAATAAAATATATATCTTAATCACTTAACTTACTTAAACTAGGTATTCTTATGAACTAACTTATTCTATCCTAAATCTCTCCACTGGTTTCCGCGTCCGCCTAGAATAACGACTCACCGGTGACAGAGATGGCGATAGTACGTTAGGTGAGGAATGTTCAGAAGGAACGTCGGCTTGATCGCCCCGGTTAACATTTTCGGCCTCTTTATTGGTGTTTACTATTAGGGTTTCTGGCATAACTTTTTCTGAACCCTTGCCTAACAGCTCGACCACATTCTCTTCACCCTGCTGGCCCTCATCATGCTCTTCCGGACAGGTAACATCAGAAAATCTGGACCTACGGCGCATTTGATCTATATGTCTTTTATGTGATTGACCGCTATCCGTCGCTATTGAATACCTACGGCAACTGTCCACCCCTTGTACGGTGCCTTTCATCCATTTATCCCCAGAGCCATACTCCCGAGCCCAAACTGAGTCCCCCTCTCTAAAGGTACGTGACGTTCCACCAGCGTATTCTACCTGACGTCTCTGGGCTGCACGTACTCTGTCTTCGACGACACGATCAGTACGCAATAAGTCTAGTCTTGACCGTAACGTCCGCCTTTGCAGGAGCATGGCTGGTGTTTCCCCGGTTGTACTGTGTACCGTATTGCGGTATGCTAGTAGGAAGGTTTGTAATGCCGTATCAATATCTACCTTATCCCTATACGCTTTTTTGATTGCTTGTTTACACAATTTCACTGCGTTCTCTGCTGCTCCGTTAGAGGATGGGTGGTAAACCGGTGAAAAATTCTGTTTTATTCCCTTATTTTTAAGGAATTTTTTAAATTCATTACTGGTAAATGGTGGACCTTGATCAGAAACTAATTCCTCCGGTAGACCGAATCTCGCGAATGTTGATCTTAATACTTTTATAACATTTGAAGCATTAGTACGGTTCATCTCAAAAACTTCTACCCACTTGGAGGTAGAATCAATTATAACTAAAAAGGTTAAGCCTTTGTACGGACCTAGGAAGTCAATGTGAAGCCTGCTCCAGGGGCGCGTGTGATATGGCCACGGTTGTATCGGAGCCCGCCGGGGCGCGGACGCCTCTGCCGCGCAAGTCTCGCACTGCTTGCACATTGCTTCTACTGCCGCGTCTATGTTAGGCCACCACACATAACTACGAGCTAGACTTTTTGTCTTCACTATCCCCATGTGACTACTATGAAGTTGTTTTAAAACTTTATTTTGTAAAGAAAATGGTATCACCATACGGTACCCCCACATTAAGCACCCACATTCCGTGTATAATTCATTACGCCTTCTAAAATAGGGTTGAATCAATTCATCTGAACAAGTTAGAGGCCACCCGGATTGAGTATATGTTAAAATTCTACTAAGGACCTTATCACTTGCTGTTGCTTCCTTAACATCTTTACTCGTAATCGGTAAAAAATCTTCTACGAAATTAACATAAGTGTTCTCGTTCTGTGTACCTACATGATTTACTTCTGTACATGGCAACCGTGACAACGCATCTGCACAGTTTTTACTTGACGCAACATACTCAATATCGTAGGTGTAACCCGCTAATAGCACCGCCCAACGTTGTAATCTGGATGCGGCCATTACAGGAATCCCTGCCTTATCTCCAAAAATGTAAGTCAAAGGCTTATGATCAGTTCTCAATTTAAACTTGCGCCCATAAAGGTACTGGTGAAATTTACGAATCCCGAAAACAATTGCGAGTGCCTCCCTGTCTATCTGCGAGTAGGCGCGCTCAGCCTGCGTCAGCGAGCGCGACGCGTACGCCACTGGCCGCTCGCCGTCCGACGTCGCATGAGATATCACCGCGCCGATACCTACGCTACTCGCATCCGTCGTCAATATTATAGGCAACTCCGGTGTATAATGCATTAAAACTTCACTACTGGTTAATAAATATTTGACTTTGCTAAACGCGTCCTGACACTCTTTACTCCAACTGTACTGAACACCCGCTTTGAGCAGGTTATAAAGGGGTGCTAAAACTGTGCTAACATTCTTTACGAACTTGCCGTAGTACATGACCATACCGATGAAGGCTCTCAACTCGGAGACGTTCGTGGGGGCGGGCGTTTTAATTATAGCCTTAACTTTGTCTGGACACGTGTGAACGCCGTCTTTACTTATGGTGTGCCCTAAATAATTAACTGACTCCGCGAAGAATACACACTTTTCTTTGTTTACCCTCAGGCCATATTTTTTTAAACGATCAAATACTTTACCTAAGTTTCGCATGTGAGACTCCTTATTTGACCCTGTGATAATAATATCATCCAAGAAAATACCTACTTGTGGTATATCCGCAAATAATTGTTCTAACCGTCTTTGGAAAATACCCGGACTTGACGAAAGACCGTATACTAGCCTGTTGTACATAAATAAACCCTTGTGGGTATTTATCACTGTATATTTCCTGGTGTCATCTAGCTCAAATTGGGCGTAGGCCTGAGATAAGTCAATTTTACTGAAGTGTTTACCACCCCTCAGTCGAAGCAGCAGTTCCTCCACCCTAGGCAACGGATAACGGTCAACTTCTATAACTTTATTGAGTGTTAATTTATAATCAGCACAAATCCTAATGTTACCGTCCTTCTTGACGACGGGCACGATCGGGGTCGCCCAGTCCGAGCGCTCCACCGGCGAGAGAATGCCGTCGCGCTGCAGCTGGGCCAGCGCGCGCTCCACCGGCTCGCGCAGCGCGTACGCCAGCGACCGCGCTCGCATGAACACCGGCCGCGCGCCCTCGCGCACATGCACGCTCACTTTGCCACCGGTGAATCGCCCCAGACCGTCCGCGAACACCTCAGAGTATTTGGAACTGAAAGCATGCAAGTCAAATACGTTATTTTTGTACATAGCCACATTGTTACATTCGTAATTTACAATAGGTAACTGTATTTTTAATTCGGCCATCCATTGCCGTCCTAAAAGAATAGTTTTCCCATTCTCCACAACAAATAATTCTAATGTCTTACTCAGATCTTTGTACTTAACAGTTGGTAATATGACTCCTAGGGGTTTGACTAACTCCCCCGTATAATATCTAAGCGTTAACTGACATGGCTTTAGACATAGATTTTTAAATAATCTCATGTAACATTCCCGACTTATACATGAGATAGCACTACCCGTATCGCACTCCATTTTAATGTTTTTTCCATTTACGTTTAATTCTAGATACACTGGTTTACATTCTATAGCGGATAATTTACAGACATCGATAAAAATTACCTCGTCACTTCCCATACTTTCGTTTAAGTTTTCCTCCCTTGTTTGATCGATGTCGACGTTGAAGTGTCTCGCTAAATTCGGGCACACGCGTCGCAGATGTCCAACTCGGTTACATACTCGGCAAACGTAACGCGAAAACTTGCACGTGGCCGCGTCGTGACCTGCGCCGCACACTTGACACTGCCGCTGCGCACGCTCACCCAGCCGCGCGGGCGCGGGTGCTGGTGGTGCGCGCGGGCCTCGCCTCCCCGCGGGCTGCGCAGTGGCCTCCCGCACCACTCCGCTGCCGTCCCGCGCTCCGCGAGCCGCCGCCGCTGGCCCGCTCCGCCACCGTGATGACTTCGCAGCCGACATCGCCTGGCACGTCACCGACGTCGCCGCTGCCGTTGTCTCGCTCGCCGTCCCTCCCTGTCTGACCACTTCTGCCGCGTCTTTTTCTGCCGCCTCCATACTAATCGCTAACTTATACGCCTTGCCGAAATCCAGCTTACTTTCGGCGAATAATCGTTGTCGTATCGTTTCATTAGTTATGCCACAAACTAACTGGTCTCTCAAACTTTCTTCCAGCCAGCTTCCAAACTCACAGGTCTTGGTCATTTTTTTCAAAACAGCGGTATATTCCGAAATAGTTTCACCCTCCTTTTGTTTCCTATTTCTAAATTTGTAACGCTCGGCTAACTCACTAGGTTTGGGTTGCAAATGTTTTTCCATAATGTCCGTAATCTGCGTAAATGTTTTGTTTTTAGGTTTCTCTGGCGTACACAAATTGACCAAAAGTTCGTAAGATTCTGCCCCCATAACCGTTATTAGTGTAGGCACTTGTAAATCAACGGGTATTTTGTTCACAAGAAAATATTGTTCTAAACGTTCCATGTACAATTTCCAATCGTCACTTTGTACTTTAAATTCCGCAATCTTACCGATCGACATTTTGCAAATAAAACTATTTTACGCGTAATTCGATACTGCTCGTCGCCACTGAGGAATATCGGACAGGTAATGAAACCACGACTGGACTAAAGGGCGTATATTCGCAGACTGGCTGACGGTTGCACAATACATAGAACATAAGACAAGTACCTCCTATTTACAAATATCACAAAAGGAAAATATAGTTAGCAGGTTGATTGACATTGACATTTAGTACTAATTACAACTAACCTTGTTTTGATTATGGACGATTATTTTGATTAATTTTAAGAAATATTATTTTATAGTGGTCTTTTTGTGGTGGTTACATTTTTCGTAAGATATTCTTGATCTCTTAAATTGATCTCCTGAAGAAGCTATTTCAGTTATATAAGTTTTTTGTTATAATACACCAATAATTATTTTACATGATTAAAATTAGAAAAGATTTACTTTTTTGTTAACATTTGTTAGAATTTTATAAGTTTTGTTAATACATTTTTTGTTTAGTAATTTCTTTGAATAAATGACTTATTTTGTGAAAACAAAATATTGTTTTTATTGTTATTTTGCACATAATAGGTCTTTACCTATGAAATTGCCGTTTTGCATGAAAAAATTTAAACGAATTTTTTTCATGTATTTTTTATTTTTATTAATCGAAGTAATCACCCATGCAATCAATGCATCTTTGCCAACGCAGTGGCAGTTTATTGATGCCCTTCTTAAAGAAATCAGCTGGACGGGAGGCAACAAATCCTTCAAAGGCATTTTGTACTGCCTCTCGGGTATTGAATTTTTTTCCCGCCAAGAAGTTATCCAAATTCTGGAAAAAGTAGTAGTCTGTAGGCGCAAGGTCTGGTGAGTAGGGCGGATGACGGAGAGCTTCCAACCCCAGTTCTTGCAACTTGGAGGGCAACGTTTAGGGCATTGTTTAGGTGCTGAACCAGGATCCAACCAACTTGCTGAACGCTTGCGGTTATCAAACAGAATCCATTTTTCATCGCAGGTAACAATGTGGTTCAAAATTCCTTCATTTGTGTGTCTGTTGAGCAGTGCAAGGCACGTCTCGACGCGTACTTCGCGCTGGCGATCATTGAGTTCGTGGGGCACCCATTTGTCAAGCTTTTTTACCTTGCCAATTTGACGCAAATGGACCAATATTGTTTTGACGCTAACGTCGAAAGCTGCTGCTAATTCAGCCGTAGATTGTGTATCATCAGCTTCCACAATCGCCTTTAATTTGTCATTGTCGACCAAAGTCTTCGGACGACCGCGAGGTTCATTTTTCAGGTCGAAATTTCCAGAACGGAAGCGAGCGAACCAATAACAGGTGGTGCGTTGGTTTATAGTGTTAGCTCCGTAAACGTCGTTGATGTTGCGTGCTGCTTGTGCCGCGTAGCTGCCACGACGGTATTTATATTCCATAATTACTCGAATTTTTAACGTATCCATGATGACGAAAAAGATTGCAATGCGATGAAAATGTCAATAAACAAATGACTACTTTGGAAAAAAAAAACATGTTTTTAAAATAAAATTAATTTGTAATTTTGATTTTGATTTGAAATGGCCAGTACTGCAGAACGGCAATTTCATAGGTAAAGACCTAATATTACCGCTTTAAAATTATTGTAGGCAAAAGTGGCATTGTACCTAGTGGGGCACAAATAACAGCAATTACTAATTTAAGCGAAATTGGTGATGTACCCTTTGGGGCACTATTAATGTTTTATAAATTCTCAAACTAATATTATAAAAAATATTAATTACAATGTATTTAAACTAAAGCTATTTAAAAATAAAAATAAAACTTGTTAATTTGTAGTTTCATACTTTGCCAGAATGCTGTATCAACATGTGCTTTACATTTTGCAAAGTTAAGGGTTAAGAAAAAGACGTTTAAAAATCGCCCTACACCTTGGATAACTGACAATATTCGTCTTATGTTCAAACTTAGGGATGAAGCTAGGGAGGCATCTCGTAAATCAAGAGAGAGGGCATATTATCTGGACCTCAAGCGTCAAGCTGCCATGGCACTCAGTGCTGAAAAAAGGGCATATTTTACTAAAAGTCTCAATGACCAAATTAAGGACCCAAAGCTGCTGTGGCGTAATTTAAAATCAGACGTGCTTCCAGACCGTAAGAAAAGACTGCTGCCCGGTCATTTTGATAATCCAGTAAATATAAATGCATCAGGATCTGGATGTCCCAGGTAGTAGTCTTCCAAATGTTTCAGAACTCTCTTACTTTGACTCTTGCAAACATAGCCCTGGCAAATTCTCCCTCTGAACAACCAATCAGGAGTCAGTAGATATTATAGTCAGTAGATATTATAATCTTTGATTATATAATAATCTAAGCATATAATTGTATTAAAAATTATTAGGAGTTTAGGGTCTAATGCACAGGGTGTGGACGGGATAAGTCTTGACATGATATCTCTAACATTACCTCAAACACTGCAAGCTATCACAGACATTATAAACCAGCACAAGCACATTCCCTAAAATATAGCGATGCGCGGTTGTGCACCCTATTCCTAAAAATAACACCCGGTTAACACAAAGAATCTGAGGCCAATTAGTATTCTTCCTACCAATCAAAGATCCTGGAACGTGTAATATACTTGCAGGTTATTGAATACTTGCCCGCCGCCAGGTGTACTGGTGGTCGCAAGAGCTGGCGACGCTGCGTCAGGCATGCGTTGCCGCACGGCGCCGGTACACCAGGCACCGCAGGCTCCGCATCCGCCCTCCGGATGCGCAGATCAGGGAGGCGGAGCTGTACGAGGGGTACAGAGTGGCGAAGGCCGCCCTCCGAGCTGAGATCCTGCAGGCCAAGGATCTGGCTGTCAAGGAGATGCTGGAGTCTCTAAACGGGGATCCGTGGGGAAGACCCTACAAAATGGTGCGGAATAAGCTTCGCACCTGGGCCCCCCCGTTAACGCAGAGTCTACGGCCCCAGCTGGTGGAGGACGTGGTAAGCGCTCTGTTCCCCTCGCGAGGGGAGCATACTCCCCCGCTTATGGCTCTGCCACCTGCGGCGCCTGATACGGACTACACCGGTGACGACGATGACGATGCTCCTGAGGTGACTGAGGTAGACCTGAGAGTGGCGGTTAATAGGCTGAAGGCCAAAAATACCGCCCCAGGACCCGACGGCTTACCTGGAAAAGCCTGGGTCCTGGCTTTGGAGGCTCTCGGGCCTCGACTAAGAGGGTTCCTAAGCGCATGCTTGGAGAGGGGCCAGATCCCACTTCGTTGGAAGACGGGGAAACTGGTCCTCATTAAGAAGCCGGGGCGCCCTGCGGACTCTCCGTCCGCATACCGGCCCATTGTGCTGCTCAATGAGGTGGGCAAGCTCTTTGAAAGAGTAATTGCAAACCGCCTTGTCGAGCACCTAGGGAGGGTGGGGCCGGATCTGGCGGAGAACCAGTTCGGTTTCCGCACGGGACGCTCTACGGTGGACGCCATCATGCGCGTGAGAGCCCTCTCGACGGGGGACGCGGTTTCCCGGAGCGGGGTCGTCTTGGCGGTGTCTCTAGACATCGCCAATGCCTTCAACACCCTGCCCTGGAGTTGCATCAGGGAGGCACTTCGGTATCACCGGGTGCCGACCTACCTCCGTCGCGTAGTCGAGGATTACTTGACGGACAGAGCCGTCATCTACCCCGGTCACCTGGGAGAGTGGAACCGGCGAGAGATGTCGTGCGGTGTTCCACAGGGTTCCGTTCTGGGGCCGCATCTGTGGGACATCGGCTACGACTGGGTGCTGCGCGCCGACCTCCCTAGTGGCGTCAGCGTTGTGTGCTATGCCGACGACACGCTGGTACTGGCGCAAGGGGGATCGCACCAAGCGGCGGCTGACGCTATGACACGCGGGGTTACGATAGTCGTTGAGAGGATCCGGCAGTTGGGTCTCGAGGTGGCCCTACACAAGTCCGAAGCCATGTGCTTTAATGGATCTCGGAACAGACCACCGTCGGGATCCCAAATAACGGTAGGAGGGGTTCAAATCAGCGTCGGATCGACGATGACTTACTTGGGTCTCGTTATTGACAGCCGGTGGAACTTTGTTGAGCATTTCCGACGTTTGGCTCCTAGACTAGAGCGAGCCGGGGCTGCCTTCAAGCGGCTTTTGCCCAATCTAGGGGGTCCAAACGCCTCCTACCGGAGGCTTTACGCGGGGATCGTGCGGTCCATGGCCCTTTATGGGGCGCCGGTGTGGGCGCCTGCTTTGAGGAAGCGACCTGCCCGTTACCTCAACTCGTCCCAGAGGGTCATGGCCATCCGGCTTGCCCGGGGATACCGCACGGTCTCTGGCGAGGCGGCGAACCTCCTTGCCGGACTGCCGCCGTGGGATCTAGAGGCAAGAGCCCTCGCACTCATTTACGAATGGCGCCTGGAAGTGCTACGCCGGGGCGAGACTCCTCTGCCGCGGCAAATCGCAGTACGGCGGACGGAGCTCCGGCAGGATATCATGGCAGTATGGAGACAAAGACTGTCCCAACCCAGCGCTGGTCACGCCACAATTGCGGCGATAAGTCCCCTCTTTGAGGAGTGGCTAGAGCGGCGCCACGGCGTCCTTACTTTCCGCTTGACGCAGATACTCACCGGACACGGTTGTTTCGGGAGGTACCTGTTTCGAATACGGCGGGAGGATACGCCCGGGTGTCAACACTGCGAGGATCGCCCGGAGGACACGGTGGAGCATACGGTTGAGGTCTGCCCTGCTTGGGCGGAGCACCGCCGTGTCTTCGCCGAGGCGATCGGTGGCGGCGATCTCTCGCGTCCGGCCCTGGTTCAGGCTATGGTCCGAAGCGAGGAGACATGGGAAGCGGTCACCTCCTTCTGCGAAGCAGTAATGCTAGCAAAGGAGGAAGCCGAACGTGTGAGAGAAAGAGAAACCTCACGCCCAAGCCGCCGCAACAGAAGAAGACGCCCCGGGCGTCGGGAGTCGCAGGGCGATTTTCGGCCACCGTAAGCGCGAGCCTGCGGACGGCGAGCATTGGGTGGCTCGCCATCTGATCAGAACCAGGCCCGGGTGGACGGCGCGCTGTGTTTCACGCGTGCCTCAAAGAGCTGTCAGCGTAAAAGACGGGGGCCGCTAGGGCCAGTGCCTGCTGGGGCTGCGGACTTCGTTCGAAAGAGGCACCGTACCCTGGAACGCAAAGGGCACTGGGAGAAACGCGGATGGGTTTTAGTCAGTAAGAGTCTGACACTCCCTTCTGCTTCACCCAAAGCGGGAGGAGTCATTTGATGATTTCCCATCCTTAAAAAAAAAAAAAAAAGGTTATTGAATACTTGGAAAATAATGCTATTCTCCCAGACCTTCAGTCTGGTTTTAGAAGAGGAAGGGGTACTGCGACAGCTCTGGCTGACCTTGTAGGGAATATCCTTGAGGCACGTGACAGGGGTGAGGGAACAATTCTAGCCCTGCTGGATTTGTCCCAGGCTTTTAACTCTATTAATACTAGTTTGCAGCTGTCAAAGTTAGCTTACTACGGCTTTGATAATAGCGCTGTTGAGTGTTGTCGGAGTTATTTGACTGGAAGAACACAATACGTTGAAATCCGCAGGGAGGATGAATCCACTTTGTTATCTTCCCCCCTCCACGTGTCACGAGGAGTGCCACAGGGATCGATTTTGGGCCCTTTATTGTACATATTATACAGTGTTGATATCATAAAATCATTTTTGCACTGCAAGTACCACATGTATGCTGATGATATCCAGTTGTATGTTTCATTTAAGGCCCAGGACACATTTTTGGCAGTGAAGAAGATAAATGAAGATTTGCAAAGAGTGGTCTCATGGTCAGAGGAAAACTCTCTGGTTCTGAACCCTCTCAAATCAAAATTCATAGTGCTGGGCACTAAGAAGCAAATCTCTGCAATAATATCAGCCAAACCGGAAATAGTAATTAAGGGAGATATTATTGACAGAGTGGAGTATGCATGCAATCTTGGGCTGCTTATGGATCCGGAGTTGCACTTTAAAGCCCATATAACCAATGTTCTCAGAAATTGTTTTTATAGGTTGAAGGTTTTATATGGGATTCGTCAATACCTGAGTCTACCAGTACGGAAACAACTTGTTGATAGTCTTATACTTTCTAAAATAAACTACTGTGACATTGTGTATGGGCCATGCCTACTCAATAAAACAGAAAGACTGATTCAACGAATTCAAAATGCTTTTGTGCGTTTCTGTGTTACCGTACCACGTAGGAACCACGTAACTCCTTACATAAATCAGATTGGGTTACTAAAGATGGCTGCCAGGAGGAAGCTTCATTTATCCAACTTTAGCATAACTACGTCCATGAGTCCGTAATCGGCAGCCGTGCGGACATTCTTGTCAGGCATCGGGGCGTTTCGACTGGGCATCCGAATTACGTGTTTCTCCAAATATTATTTTTTTGTATCAGTGAGAGGCCCGAAAGCCAGGTTTGATTTGACGAGACACATTTACTAACGTTCCTCAGAACGGCTATGAATCCAGTTTAGAGTACTTAGTGAAGCCTACCCCCACTCCCGGGAAATGCGCGTACATCAAAACAATGTAAAGTATTCTGCGGTCAGTCGGTCCAATGGGAGAAGTAACTTCTACTAATGTTTGGTTGGTACGACATAACCTTAGATATTGCAAGGAAACATTATAGTTCAAACGGGCCCTAACTTGTGGCAAGTATTATTCGGTTCAGCCTTCCATAAGCAGTGTCTTAGTGCAGTGTCTTGGTAGAGAGTTTGTCTAAAGTCAGTTTATAGTCATTGTTATATATAGTCTGTTGCTACGTCTAAAGCACACTCTTAGGAAGGCTTTCTCCGATTTCCCTAAAACGAAACACAGGTGTCAGTTACTTCGTTTAAGTCAAAGAGGGTAATAAGGTAGGATAATACACATAGCACTCACCCATTAGTTCACCAACACAACACACATATTAACACTAAATATTAATCTAACGTATATGTAACTTAATTAATAATAATGGCTATCCTAAGGGTTACAACAACAATGCAAACTCGCCAATTGGCATTGACTCAGTCTTCTAGACTATCTAACACCAGCCTGTAGATTATGGCGTCTAGCCATTTCAGAGACAGCCTCCAGCCTAATCTATCCCAGCTCGGTTATCCTAGTTCCGTACGGTCCCGAGTCCTAAAACCAAGTGACGCCCACCTTCACCCTCTCCGTTTCCCAACAGATGTGGTCCCTCCTAAAACCTTGGTCGAGCGCAAGTCGATCCCTTTTTTTGTGTAATTTCTTAATTGTTTCCAGAACGCGCTTGGAACCGCCCCGAGTGCAATCTGTGGCACAAAAGCTGCTTTTTATTGATTTATCGAGTACGAAGTATCCAGACGCTTTTTCTAATAATGTTATCCGCATACGACTATCGACTCTTAGAATCTGTGGAGAAGGGCGCATTTCAACTAATGCAAAATATTGCATTCAACAACATGTGTGCGTATCCTAAAACAAATAAGTGGCTCTCCAATAGCTTCGCAATTTAAAAGCAAATAATATAGTTTGCAATTCTCCAAATAAAGTGACAGGTTGGCCCTTACCATTAAATTATGATTTTTCTAAGTGTGAACATGTGAAACGTTTTGAAATTAAATAAATATTTTGTATTATTATGATGGTTATGGTAATGGCGCGTAACAATGGTATTTACCTCACGCCTGTAAAATTTAAGAAAATTTATTTACTTATATATCTCCTATATACAATAACTATATTGACAAATTTTAATTTTTTAAACATTTGTTTATTGACTTAATAGCAATCTTCTCCTTTTGCTTGGTTTGGGTACTCATTCGAGCGTGTTTTTCATCTAGGAATATAGTTATTTACGTCACACTCACATAATACACACCAAAATGAATAAAAAATAACACTATCCAACACCACATTTTACTAAGTGATAACAGAAACATAACCGAATAATACGTGTATTGCGCAGGTCAAGAACTTCATTGAATAATAATTGTAATGTCAAGACGCATTCCTTCGATTGTCAGCCATATTGTGGGCGTGCGCATTGCATGGATTTTAGTTTTTGTTGTCTTTGGTGCGCGCACAGATAACATAGCTATTCTTTTACTTTTTTATTATTTTTTAGAGTTGTGCGCACCTTTATTAATCAGCTACATTCCACCGTCTGTACAACAGTGTGTTGCCATCTCCTCACCGTCTTATTTATTATATTTTACCCTTATATATTTATTTTTTCTGTTTACTTATTACGTTTTAATTACTTTTATGCCGCTCCGATCGACGTCATACTTAACGCCGGCTGTCGCTGAAAACCAGCGCTGTGGATCTGTCTCGCACACGAGTCCCAGCATTATGCTGAGCAATGCCGTTTTGCGCGAATATGGCGCATATCTTCTCAATTTTTATAATTTAGGTTTTTTTAATTTCTATTTATTTTTTGGTATGCGTCATGCGGAGCCCAAAAAAAAACGCGTTTTCTTTCTTTCTTTCCATTGGAATATTCTGTCACCTCGTAAATGGTGTAAACTCACTTGGGTCTGAAATGACAATGGGCGTTCCGCACGGCTCAGTATTGGATAAATGATTTGCCCCAATTATTTCAAAAACCACCCAAAGATGGTGTTACTTGCGGATGACACATCATTGATATTTAAAATAGAGCAACGGTAACTCTAATAACTCTATTTTTCAGGTCCATAATTGGTTTACGGCAAACAACTTGGTATTAAATGAAAGCAAATGTATTAGATTTACTTAACCAAATGTTAGAAGTAGCGAATGTGACATCATATTGAGTGAAAAACTGGAGTTTATTAATCACACGGTTTTCCTGGGAATCACTTTAGACAAGAAATTACAATGGGGACCTCATATAATATCTCTAGCCGGGCGTCTAAGCTCAGCCGCTTATGCTGTTAGGAAGAAAAGACAGCTAACAGACGAAGAAACCG
Organism: Lacanobia oleracea; assembly: GCA_950371165.1. Lineage (NCBI taxonomy): Eukaryota > Metazoa > Arthropoda > Insecta > Lepidoptera > Noctuidae > Lacanobia > Lacanobia oleracea. Next base: position 235,071 of record OX493398.1, read on the forward strand.
CACTTTTGGTCTATTTTAGCTACTCCCACAGCATGTCGTACGGTATTTTGCTGTGGGGTTGGGCTGCTGACATTGAATCCATATTTATTTTACAAAAAAAAGCTGTCAGAGCCTTTTGTAATCTGCGTCACCGCGATTCTCTAAGGGAACTTTTTAAAAACATTAATATTATGACAGTCCCACCGCAAATAACACCATCTTCTGGTAATTTTGAAGTAATTGGGGCAAATAATGTATAATATAAACTAGAAAAAGGAATGGACCTTATATTGAGCCTAAATGCAACAATAACGGATCATGCTATTGGTTTTGGTAAATATAATTAGGTCAAATAAAACACTAAGAATTTTTTCTAAGTCCTCCAATATCACAGACTTTGAAAATGCTTATAAATGTCTCATCAAAATAGATATATCTATTTTCGACACATATACGCTCCCCGATCACTTTGCCAATAAACTTGTGGAAGTTATCAGAGCGTCCCTCAGTTCCAACTCTTTAGAGTTTAAAGTTTAGTTTTAACTAAACTTTATTTTTTAGTAGGTACGCTAACACGTAAGTTCATACATATAAATATAATTTGCGGAAATTAACTACGTAGTAGGTACTAAAGACAAAAGAATTTATACTACACTAGAAAAAAAAAAGTGGTTGTATTTTTTGGGTATAATTTAGACGGTCACCAAAAATAATATTTTTAAGACTCTAAGCCTAGGCACCAAAATGGATCAATGGTCACCAAATTCTATCCAACTCAACTATGATTGCCATAAAATGTAGGCTTGGGGGTATGAGCCGAGCGAGCGAAGCGAGCGGTGCCGCGGCAGCGGCCGGCGAGCGCTACTTCTCGAATATTATTTGGTGACCATTTATCTGTTTTGGTAACCGTTTAGAACTTTTTTGGTAGTAAAATAGTTACTTTTTTGGGCGGTGTTTAAACACAAGCCGTATTTTTTTTATAATTACATGATATATATTTTTTAAATATAATTATATTGACGGACGTGTGACTTTCCTAGAATGCCCCTACAAATAAATGTCTAAAAACCCCATGCATGATAGACAAACTGGGGCTAGTAATTAAATGGTGGCATACGTCATATTTACCTAACCTAAGGGACTCACTAGAGAATGGGCAGCAGCGTTCTCTGTAAAACGATCGCCAACCCGCTGCCAACTCCGCCTAACCACTGCCAAGCGTGGCGATTATGGCAAACCCCCCCTTTGGGGGAGGCCTTTGTCCGGCAGTGGACGTCTTTCGGCTGTTATGATGATGATGATACGTCATATTATATAAACTAGTACCTTAATATTAGACTAGTACCTAGTTTTCAGCTCAGAATAGTATGAAATTGTCACTGTTTTATTTAGGGTCAGGAATTCAGGCCCAATGTGACGTGTACGTGATAGATTTTAATCTATCACGTACACATTGGGCCTGAATTCCTAAAGGATAGGGTAAATAATAAAATCAATCGGTCAAACTTTTATTTCTTTTATATTACATGTCAGGTGTTCGTTTTAAAGTGAAACTTCCTTAGGCGCGTTGGCACTTTTTGGGTGAAGAAAAATTATAGATTTTGCGTCATCGTCATCGAACGCTTTCCTTCTTCACTAAATAAACGATTTATATCTTAAAAACTACTGGTCCTATTTCGAAATTTTTTTTACCGTTAAAAAGCTATATTATCACTGAGTAACGTTGGTTATAGAATAAATAAAGTTAGGGAAGGGAGTGAAAACTTCGATAATGTAACCCAAGGTGTAAAAAACTACCCAAACAGATACTTATATCTCGTGCGCTTCGGAAACTATTCACAATAAAGCAAAGTGATGTAGCAAAGGTTTTTAAAGGACATTAATATGTATAAAAGAGTCCGCAAGGGTATAATTATATCTAACCATGGTTAAGTTACAATGATCGCTTTTTGTTCAAATAATAATATATAAGTGATCTTTCCTCTAAATTGTTAAGAAGTTTTCGTAGAGTATTGACCTTTTTCTTTAAGCATCGCGTTTTTGCTTGTAGCCTACTATTTTTTTTTATTTTTAAACTGCAACTGCTTGGACAGTTTACTTTTTCTTGGAGTCTCAAACAGTTCTCTGACAGATGATGTCGTTCTTTGGCTGCATTGGCTTAATGTAGTGTGGAGTGGAGTGGATTGACTGTGTGACTGTATTGACCACGTGATGGATTGACTAGATGAAAAAGAAACTTCCGTTCCTATGGTAGGATCTTTTGAAAATCTGTTGAAAAATATAGAATCAGTTACCATCAGAATCATACGAAAAATATTTCTATTCTTATCATTGTGTACGTACTAAATTTTTGTAACAGCCTTTATAAAACCTACTGGATAAAAAATAATAGAAACAAATCATAAATGTAACGAACAAACTTAGGTCCTTACTTTTTATTAGCCTAAACCTACACAAAATCGACAAATTCAGTTCTTTAAATAATAATAATGTTTTATTTCAACCTTACTTATCATACATACACAAAAAAAATGTAACTGAACATACTGATTGAAATAATCACAAATGTTTTCAATCATTCACTCACGTTGTCCCAGCTCTGTCCTAATAGCTACCCTGTCAGCCACTGTACCACGTTTGCACTACCAACGTACCACTGAACTTTTCTATCTTTACGATATTGACGATTATATTTTTATTGTAATTAAATAAAACTATGTTAATCATTTGTACTTACATGTGGTAGGAAATACCATGGTTTTGCAAATTTGAAGTGGTAGATCGGTTCCTGCAATAGGAAACTGCACAATAAACCACTTTTTGGGAGCTCTTAGTTGCGACACAATACGATACACAATGACGGCGGTCGGCGAATGAACTAGGTAGTATTATATAACGTGCATGGTCTTATGGCCAGTCGATTTTGGCAGAAGGGTAAGCCATGTAATGATTTTATTCCCGATAGATGGCGCTAGTGGGAACATGTGCTTTATTCATCCGTTGTAGAAATAAATTAGATTAGTACTTAAGTTTATGAAATCGTCTTATAAATGAAATTGATTGAATTGGAATGTTTATTTAAATTAATTTATAAACCCTAATATTTAAGTTAGTCAATTGATGCTATATACTGTGTCCTTTGCTATGATTGGTCGGTCGGTCAGCTGAGTGTTCGCTAACGTGGTAGTGGGGAACATTCAGCTGGCCACAGTGAGTTTTAGGTAGAGTCAGTCTGATTCGAGGCGTTGGATGGTGAACATATCCTACCAATCTGTGTTTTGTTCCTATAGTTAACTGAATGTTATTAGTAGATATTTAAGTACGATGTTGTGTTGAAGAAAATTAATAAAGTACTGAGCCTGAAGTGTATGGTTTCATGACATTTCAGAAGTGGGATCTGCCTGCAAAAGTCCACAGTTTACAGTGATTACAGGAAAGTTTGCTTATGGTACTTGAAGATTAAAGTTTGACAGTAAAGGTGTTTTAACGTGTTTTAGCCAAGTGTGCTTACGGAACGGCCAAGTGTGCCAAGGATACGGCCAGGTATGCCGAAGAACGGCCGAGTGTGCCAAGGAACGGCCAAGTGTGCCAAAAAATGGCCAATTGTGCCGAGGAACGGCCAAGTGTGCCAAGTATACGGCCAAGTGTGCCTATAATAAGGCCAAGTGTACCTTACACGGACCAAACTTACCCCAAGAACGTAAGTAAAGCATGAATTATTATTAAATATAATATTTTTATAATATAAAATGATTATGGTATGACTATTTATGACACAGAGGTCAAACTTTAACAGGCCATGTGCGCCTCTAAAATTTGATATTAACGAATTGGTTAGTTAATTTTGATAATAATTGGTTTATTTTTCATTTTTCTTTCCCTGAAGTTTTCATTGTTTTTTTTTAATAGGTTTGTTTTAAATTAACAATTGGTGTAGTTTATGGGGACGAAAATTGGCTTACAGCATATTTTATACAAAGTTTGCTTTAGTAATGAGTTATAAGACTATTCGCTACTAAATTTGGTGAATATTTTTGACAATCTATTTTTGTTTTTTATTTTTGAGGCAATGGATTCTGATGGTGCCAGAACTTCAGACGAAAAACCGCCAGTTCAAACAAGCGAACAGAGTTTGAGCAATACAGACACAAGAAGGAAGAAACGTGCAAATAAAGGATCTTAGAGGAAGCGCAGGAGGTCTACCTCAACCTCATCGTCTTCAAGCACGTCAACTGTTGCTCAGACACCACCGCAACTTTTTACCATTTTTGTTTTTTATTTTTGAGGCAATGGATTCTGATGGTGCCAGAACTTCAGACGAAGAACCGCCAGTTCAAACAAGCGAACAGAGTTTGAGCAATACAGACACAAGAAGGAAGAAACGTGCAAATAAAGGATCTTAGAGGAAGCGCAGGAGGTCTACCTCAACCTCATCGTCTTCAAGCACGTCAATTGTTGCTCAGACACCACCGCAACTTTTTACCTTGAAGAGACTAATAACAAATCAAAACCTGTAAAATTCTGGTATGAAAAGAAGAGGGATTATAATAAGGACAACATAACAAAATTTTTAAATTGCTTGGCAGCCTTAAGTTTTACTGAAATTTACAAAGAGACAGATTGCAATAAGGCTTTCAATACATTCCACGACTTATTTATGCTGTTTTATAAACTGTGTTTTCCTGAAATCCTCGTTAAAAAGAGTAATAAACCCATAAAAAACAAATGGTTAAGTAAGGGTTTAAAAATATCATGCATCAAAAAGAGAGCTTTATATTACGAATATCAACATGATGCCATCAGTAAAAGTTATCACAAAAAAAAGTACCTGAATTACACTAGGATCTTAAAAAAATGCATATCAAAATCACAACAGATAAACAACAACAATTATTTAAATAATTCTAAAAACAAATGTAAAGCGACATGGTCAATCATAAAAAATAATGTGAACAAACTTAATAATAACAACTATATAAATGAATTAATAATCTATGATAAAAAAATTAACAATCCTAATGACATATGTAACCAATTTAACAATTATTTCATTGAGCTGACACAAAAAGCCAACAATTATAACCATGACAAAAACAACATTGACATTGACAACAATATAAATACTTTATTTCTGACTCCAGTGAATGAAATTGACATTGTTAAAATAATTAATTCATTAAATAATACAAAATCTACCGGATATGACGAAGTAACCACTAACATAATTAAATTAAGCGCGAAAATTGTAGCATCCCCACTTACATACCTAATAAACCTCTCTTTTGAAGAAGGTGTTTTCCCATCTATACTAAAAGAGTCTATAATTAAACCACTTTTCAAAAAGGGCAACTGTACTGATATGGGAAATTATAGACCCATTACACTGATCCCAATCTTTGCGAAAGTTTTTGAGAAAGCAATGCATGAAAAAATAAATAGCTTTGTAACTAAATACAATTTAATTGTGGAGAGCCAGTTTGGTTTTAGGAAGAACAGTTCAACGACTCTAGCCTGTTTTTCTCTAGTGAGACTAATTACCGAAGCTCTTAATAAAAAAATGACAACTTTATCGGTATTCTTAGATATGAGCAAAGCATTCGATTTTGTATCACACGAACGACTACTCTACAAGCTAGAGAAATATGGTATAAGAGGCAAAGCGTATGATTGGCTTAAAAGCTATTTATCTAATCGCCAACAGAGAACTGTTATTTAATTTTCTAGGATAGAAAATAATACCAGAACAACATATTGCTCAGAACTAAAAATCAATAGCTCTGGAGTCCCGCAAGGAAGTGTACTGGGTCCGCCATTATTTATATTATATATTAATGACCTCAAAAAATGTTTAAAATATGATTGTATTCAATTTGCTGACGATACTACTTTGACGATTAAATGCTCCAACAAAACTGACATAGAAAATGATAAATTCAAATTCAAATTCAAATTCAAAGCATTTTATTTCAAATAAACCATTCACAGGCACTTTTGAAACGTCAAGGTCGGTCAGTCAAAAACATGGAAGCTATTTGCACGTTCCAAAGCGTAGATCTCTATGGAGAAGAACGTGCAAGAAACTCCACGGATACTCTTTTAAATCATGTTCTGGTTTTACAAAATTTCAAGTTACATATACCTGTTGCTTCTGCATGTGAGGACAATGCAAAGGAAAAAAAAAAAGGGTTTTTGTATTTGAGTGAGCATGACATGCTCTCAACCACCATGCTCGTTCATGTCCAACAAGTAAAACTATAACTACTCACATAAAATGTAAATGGTTTCATGGTACTCACATTTACAAAATTTGAAAAATATGCTTCTACTTTACACAAAACTATGGTTGTCTTTGACCAAATAATGAAAAATAAATTAATAAAGAGAACGATTAAGTTCTTACATCAAAAAGAATAAATAAGTAATTAATATAATAATATAATTTGTATGTATATAAGAATAAATAAACGAAATAATGTAAGAACCTCTAAAAGGAGCGAGCATCTCTTCCAAATATAAAAACATAAAAACCTAAAAAGTGGACCTAAGCAGCCGTGACTGTGGAGCAGGACCAGCATTTAGCCAAGCGTTTTTATCGAGGATATAATCTTCCAGTTTATAATACGCTTGTCTACATAGTGTGCGTTTTATGCATGCTTTAAATTTTCTCTCATTCAGTTCGAGAATATCAACTGGTATTTTATTATAAAATTTAATACAGTACCCCATAAAAGAAGTGTGTACTTTGGCCAATCTGAATCGGGGTTGATCTAATTTGTTCCTATTTCTAGTATTAAAATTATGCCTGTCACTAATCTTGCTAAAGAGATGAAGATACAAACAATGAACTAATTAAAGTGATAAAATGGCTGGGGGACAACAATCTTCATGTTAATATTGAAAAAACCAAAATAGTACAATTTCAAACATGTAACTTGTCAGTAATACCAACACCAATTAGGCATAATAATGCAATTCTGCAACCAGGACCAACAGCTTTATTTTTAGGTATTGTAATTGACAACAAATTGAACTGGAAGGAACATGTGGAAAGAGTATGCAGTAAGATTGATAAGTTTATATATGCTCTTCGTAAGTTAAGACTAGTGTCCAGTAAAGAAACAGTTCTAAATGCTTATCATGGGTATGTTTCATCCGTATTGCGTTACGGCCTAGTGATATGGGGTAATTCAGTGGAAGTGGAAAGAGCATTCAAAGTGCAAAAAAAATGTATCAGAGCCATGAGTGGAGCGGAATATCTTGACCATTGCAGGCCATTATTTAAGGAATTAAAAATTCTTCCGCTCCCATGTCTGTATATTTTTGAAGTTTGTTTATTTGTAAAAAAACACCCTCATCTATTTTTATTGAATGAGCAAGTCTCCGAAAGACTTAACAAAAAAAATGCCGGAAAATTATTAGTACCCGCTCAGAGGTTGCAGTTATACAGTAGAAATGCCAGTTGTATGACTATTAAAATTTATAATAAATTACCACCTGGCCTGAGAATGTTACCAATTAGTAAGTTTAAGTGTAAAATGTTTGCTTGGCTCTTGGACATGTGTTTTTATTCCGTGAATGAATTTTTAAATCATAATTTTTGATAAGATTTTTATTAACGACATTAGCACTTTGAAATTATTATGAATTCGTTGACAATGTAATTTTATTTTTTTACACTTTGATTTGACATTTTAATTGTGACACTGTAATTTTTATACTGACATTGAAATCTTTATTTTGACATTATGATTTTCTATTTTATAATGTTGTTTAGTTTTGTTTTAGATTTGCATGGAATATTTCTCATACATTTAATATTTCTACACCAGCAATGGTAGTGTGTGTGAAACGATGTTAATGTGTATGTAAGATCTCAATGTACCACATACTGAGAAATAAATAAATACTTTACTTTACTTTACTTTACCGCGACCCAAGAAGCAAAAAAGGACCACGAATGGTCAAAAAAAGAGATACTTAGTCGTTTGAATATCTTTCAAGAAGGGAATCGTAATAAATCTCATAGTCAAAACAATAATCATTAGAACAATGTTATACCGGAGGTCGATCCCTCCAGTAAATCTCAGAATATCAAAAGCTGGCTCCCAGACTGGGACGAGCCGGGGCTGCCTTCAAGCGGCTTCTGCCCAATCTAGGGGTCCAAATGCCTCCTGCTGGAGGCATTACGCGGGGGTCGTGCGGTCCATGGCCTTTTATGGGGCGCTGGTATGGGCGCCTACTTTGAGGAAGCGACCTGCCCGTTACCTCAACGCGTCTCAGAGGGTCATGGCCATCCATAATGAAAATTTGTGTTAATACTTTTACGACAAATTAATGCTTATACATAGATGTGATATTAGCGGTAAAAGAGCGGTAGATTGTTTAACTCACGGTATATATGATAAAACTATTAAGAATGGAGCTCAAGCATTAAATTGTTGTGAGCCGAAGGACTTGTTGCATTTCCTCAGTTTTCAGCGTACTATATCGAAAACTGCTTCCACAAATAGAAAGCGTCATGATCATGCCTCACCGTCAACTTTAAATGACAGTTCAATTACTTGTTTTAACTGTCGAAGTAAGAGACATCCTTATTTTAAATGTCCCAAACCTCTTGTCAAGTGTTTAAAGTATCACAGAGTAGGTCATAATAATGAGAATTGCAAACTAACTCCGCTTAATCCACGTAATGAATCTAAGTCAAATGATAACGTAGAACGTAAAACTCTAGTGATTTCTACATGCAATGACGGCAATAAAAAGTTTTTTAAACAAGTAGAAGCAAACAATAAAATTTTCATTGGGTATATTGATTTTGGCAGTGAATGTAGTCTCATGCGTGAATCAGATGCAAGTAGTCTAAACCCCACAAAGACCGTCTCAAAACTACCAACAATCAAGTGTTTCGGTAACTCTGCAGTTACGCCATTATACAGTACTTTTATAAACCTTAATTATTTTTTACTATTGATAGGCACGCGCTTGACCACCATCAATTCACCAAAATTGATGAAATTGAATCAAATAGAGAAGTACTAATTGTTAATAACGAGTTTATGTAAACTCCTCTTCTAATTGGCTAAAATTTTACCGAGTTACTTTCCGTAGCTGTTTATGAAGACAATAGTACGTTATTTTTCTACAAAATTCTTGAGCTCCGTGACAAAACTAGTAATATTAGCCCTTTAAAACTTATCTCATCAACCAAATCCATCTCGAGAGAAACAAATGCAAATTAGTCGAAGTCTCTAATGTAGATTCATCTCATTCTGGGGATGTTCATATACAGAGTTATAATAATCACAAACCTTGCCAAGAATATAATTTACATCAAGGTACTTACCGTATTAACTTGGGTAAATGTCACCTTATCCTTAAAATCTTTCTGAACAAACCCTATACTTACCTAAAAACACTGTAATTGTCAGAGCCCTTCTTTTCAATGAAAATAACACTTTGTGCACGAATAAAATCTTAAAAGATATTAATTATCTAGTTCCTCTCACAAAGACTGAAATAAAGGTCGGTCCACAGGTTGATGATAAAACAAAAGAGAAACTTTATGATTTATTGCAATCGTATCGTGATTGTTTTGCATTAAATTTGAGTGAAATAGGTTGTAATAACTCAGTTGAAATGAAAATAGATTTGATCGACGATAGACCTGTCGTCTATAGACCATATTGCTTATCACACTTTGAGAGAGGACAAGTACGGGAGATTATTGATGACCTACTGCAAAATGACATTCTCTAGGAATCTAACTCTAATTATGTCAACCCTGTAGTGATTGTTAAAAAGAAAACGGGAGAACAACGTCTTTGTGTTGATTATGGATCCTTAAACAATGTAGTTAGAAAATATTGTTTTCCTTTGCCTCGAATTGACGACCAGATTACTAACCTCAGCGGTAATCGATTTTTCACTTCATTAGACCTTACTTCAGGGTATTATCAAGTGTCGATGGCCAAAAAAAGTCATTCTCTAACTGCTTCTGTGACACCCGATGGGCATTACAAATTTAAAAGAATGCCTTTTGGACTGGCTAACGCACCAGCAGTATTTCAAACAGTTATAAATCATATACTTGGTGCACGGTGCCACGAATCTGCTCTGGCTTATTTTGATGATATTCTAGTACCATCCCTTGATTTGAAAGGTTTTCGAAGGCTTGAGGAAATCTTAAAGCTATTACGAGAACATAATCTTTCTGAGAACATATTCTGATATTTTGTCATTTTTTTCACATTGTGATTAATTATCTGGGCTATGAAATGTCAGCTGATGGTATAAGACCAAATGAAATTAAAAGTTTAGCCGTAAAAGAATTCCCTAGTCCACGCAATATTCATGAAGTTCGACAATTTTTGGGACTAGCTGGCTATTTTAGAGGTTTTGGGAAAATTGCAAGACCACTTAGAAACTTATTAAAAAAGGGAAATACGTTCACTTGGACAGAAGATCAATCTCAATCATTTTCTTAATTAAAAGAAAGTTTAATAAACAGACCGATTTTAGCTTTGTACTTTGTAGTGCCTTAGGTGTAGGGGGAATACTAGTTCAATGGCAACTAAATCCTCGCGTTCTCAAGCTTGTTGCTTACTTCAGTAGGAAGACCACCCCTGAGGAGCGTTACTTGCATTTGTATGAACTTGAAACTTTGGCCATCGTTTGCTCACTTAAAAAGTTTCGGGTTTATCTGTTAGGATTAAAATTTAAAATAGTCACGGATTGCAATGTGCTCCGATTTACACTAACTAAACGAGACCTTATACCACGTATAGCAAGATGGTGGCTCCGAGAGTGGCTCAGAGTCTTCCGTTTCCGCTTATAGTATTGAGACTGATAACTGGTTGTTAACGCTACAAATATCGGACCCAGATATTTCACGTATCTTCAAAACCCTCAAGCCTGATTCGGACGAACAATCAAAAGATATTAAGAAAAGTTTTATAATAAAAAATCATAGAGTAAATAGACGTATTGGCGATGATACACGTCTGGTTGTCTCTCGCAGTGCTCGTTGGCAAATATGCCGTTATAATCATGACGATGTAAGGCATTTAGGTATTTCAAAAACAAATGAGCGAATTCAGTCTGCCTTTTGGTTTCCGAAAATGAGGAGATTCATAAAGAAAAATGTTAAATCGTGTATTCAGTGTGCTTATAATAAAGATACTGCTTCCGGACAAAAGACTGGACAATTCTATTCCAAAGAGAAGGTAGGCATCCTGTTCCACACAATTCACATCGACCATCTTGGCCCATTTGTAAAATGCAAAAACGGCAGTGCCTATATCCTTACTATAGTCGTCGGCTTTACAAAATACTTTTTTGCTTAAAGCAGTGAAAGACACAAAAACCAGGACTGCAGTAAAAGTTCTTAAAAATATATTTTATGACTTTAGTTTTCCTTCTTGCATAATATCTGATCGCGGCATTTCTTATACTTCATCTTCTTTCAAGAGCTTTTGCGACAGTCACAGTATAAAACATGTTTTCAACGCTGTAGCTTGCCCTAGGGCTAACGGTCAGCTGCGGACTTCGTTCGAAAGAGGTACCGTACCCTGGAAAGCAAAGGGCACTAGGAGAAACACGGATGGGTTTTAGTCAGTAAGAGTCTGACACTCCCTCCTGCTGTACCCAGAGCGGGAGGAGTCATTTGATGATTTCCCATCCTAAGAAAAAAAAAGGGCTAACGGTAAAGCCGAAAGGTACCAATCTATATTGAATGCCCTAGCAAAACATAACGACGGCGATGATGAACGCAACTGGGACCATCTTGGGAAGATTTAATAGGGCATAAATAATTCACTTAATTCCTCTACTAAGAAGACTGCTACAGAGGCTCTTTTGGGCATCAGGTTCGGAGATAGTCTAAATAATAAATTGGATGTTGGTGTTGACGCCAGACAACTTGCAAAACTTAAGAGATGAAGTCAGTTCCAATATTCGTGTTAGTCAAGAAAAAAAAAGGTTATTTATGATGCCGGTAGAATACCTGCTGCTAACTATAATGTAGGTGATTTGATAAAAATTACTAGAACAAATTTTAATAACAAGGGTAATAGCACTAAGCTCCTTTCAAAATTCATAAGTCCGTACAAAATTACAGAAGTGTTGGGTAATGAACGGTATAAAATTGAAATTCCGGGTTTTAGCAAACGGAGGAATACATTTAAAAGCGTAGTTTCCACTGACCGTATAAGACCTTTGATAAATGTAGGTTCTTCTGGTCATAAAAGTTCATTAAATCATGAAAGCAGCTCGTCTAGTACTGAAAGTAATAAAAATGATTGATGATGATGACAAACCTTGAACCAGAATCCAATCGAAGATCATTGAATAGCCGAATGTAATGATTTTGAATGTAAGGCTCATTATTTTTTTTAAATTAATATTATTTTCTTATATTTTAATTAATATTTTGTTTACCGTCATAATAAATTGTTTGTTTCTTACATAAATTGTTAAATAATAAAAAAATGTTCGTCAGGAGACCGCACGATGTCGGATGTATTGATTTTATATTTTATACTTTGTTCGATTTTTAACCACAAGCGATAGATGGCGCTAGTGGGAACACGTGGTTTATATATCCGTTGTAGAAATAAATTAGATTATTTATGATTTATTAGTATTTAAGTTTCTGAAATCGACTTATAAATGAAATTGATTAAATTAAAATGTATATTTAAAATTAATTTATAAACCCTAATATTTAAGTTACTCAATTGATGCTATATACTGTGTCCTCTGCTATGATTGGTCGGTTGGTCAGCTGAGTGTTCGCTAACGTGATAGTGGGGAACATTCAGCTGGCCACAGTGAGTTTTAGGTAGAGTCAGTCTGATTCGAGGCGTTGGATGGTGAAAATATCCTACCAATCTGTGTTTTGTTCTTATAGTAAACTGAATGATATTAGTAGATATTTAAGTACGATGTTGTGTTGAAGAAAATTAATAAAGTACTGAACCTGAAGGGTATGATTTCATGACACTCAGCTATGACATTTCCATAGGCTAAATGCTCTAAGTTGTAACAGAACACTGAAGCCCTGGGTTATTAAAGGTGCACTGCGTTTTATTAGACTTAGAAATAAAATGCAACGACAGACTAGATTAGATTCTTTTAATACAATTTGAATTATTATGTACAAGCACTTCCGTAATTATTGCTCAAACTTAATAAAAAAGAATAAGTGGCAATATTACAGAAAACAAATAGAAGACTCAACAATAAATCCGAGACATTTTTGGGCAACAATAAATGAAATCGCACCATTCAAATCTCCCAAAACATCAAATACCCACCTTCTTAATATAACTCCGCACCCTTTAAATTCATGAAATCGTGTCAGCCAGTTCTTTATCACCATAGGCAAAAGTTTAGTAGAGAGCATTGTAACTCAGGCAGGGTCGCCGGCGGACGCCAGTTGCTGTGAAAATACCTGGTCTTTCTCTTTTGTCTTGCTGGAAACTGATCCGCAGGAAGTGGACGGTATTTTGATAGGTCTTAATTTATTTATTTATTTTCCACCATACAATTATCTTTACAGGTTTACCACCTAATGCGATATTGTAGTCAACTATTATTAGAACTAACCATTAAAAACTAACAACTTTCCATCGCAGGATCGTAACAAATCTCAAAGAGAGCTCTCACTATGAATCCATCAGAGTACAACAAAATAGGTCTATGTCTTCTGCTATACTGTTTAGAATACGGAGTGCGCGGGTAAAAGGCGCCTCATTCACTGCGAGCAGCCGCGGCCGCCGCCGCCGCCACACGAATTTGGATTGTGAATCTTTCCCCTCATCACCTTAAAGATATATGAGACTAGCGCCAAACTCCTTCTAACCCTTAATTCATTGTATCCCACCATACCTAAGATGAATAAGGTAGGATACTTTTTTGGGTAAAATGGGTATACTCCGTAAAATTTCTTGTAATGCCTAATGAATTTATTTTGCACTCTCTCCAGCATGATACTATATTTAGTTTCATGTGGAGACCACATGACTGCGTTAAACTCTAATTGACTCCTCACTAAAGAGTTATACAATGCAATAATCGCCTTGATATTTGTAAAGCTCCTAGCTACCCGCAGCACAAATCCTAAATTTCTGTAGGCTTTCTTACAAGTTTTGGTTACGTAATCCCGAAATTCGAGTTTTGAGGAGAAGTTAACACCTAGATCTCTGACTTCTGACACTTTCGCTACCTATTGGTACCCCGTTAATTTGGTATTGGTACGTCACTGGAGAGTGCGCGCGGCTGAAAGTCATAGTCATGCACTTCGAGATGTTAAATTGCAAATTATTATGTTCACTCCAGGTTACCACCCTGTCTATATCTTGCTGTAACTTTTGGCAATCTTCTCTATTCCTAACAGCAAGATAAAGTTTCAGATCATCTGCAAATAGAGTGCAATTAGCATCCTTGACAACCTTCGGAAGGTCATTAATCCTTAATATGAATTCCAACGGACCGACGTTGCTGCCTTGATTTACTCCGGACCTAGTGAAATAAGTTTCTGACCTACACCCCGCATATTCTACATACTGCTGTCTGTTCCGCATGTAACTAGCAAAAAAAGGTTAGTAAATGGGGAGTAAACCCTATAAGTGACATTTTTGTGAGCAGTATGTCATTATCTACAAGGTCGAAAGCTTTTTTGTAGTCAAAAAAGCTACATCTGCCAGCATCCACTTCAGGAACAATATAACTCATGTAGTTAATTAGGTTACTAGTGGTAGTTCTGCCGGGTCTAAAACCGTGTTGCTCATCTGAAAGCTGCGAGAGCTAAAGCACTATAGGCTGCGAGTACTGCAGCCTATAGTGCTTTAGCTGGTGTCGACAGCACGGCTACCGGCCTGTATTGGTCCACGTTTGATGCTGACTTTCCTTTGGGTACCGGGACGACCTTAGTTGTTTTCCACCTTTCCGGAAATATGGCCTCCGCCAGGCACTGGTTAAAGATGTAGAGAAGTGGCCTACAAATTACTAGTCGGCAGTCTTTGAAAATGTAGGGTGGTATGCCATCAGGTCCCGTTGACTTTTTTGGCTTGAGTTTTTGCAGAGCATAAAGTACTTGATCAAGCTTTAGTTGGTCTAAGTGTACCCTAGCCGCTCCGTTCTCACCACCCACTTGTTTCACTGCCGCCTCCACGTCCAGCTTGGGTACCTATTTTAGGGCTAAAAACAGAATAAAAATTTCGAAAACCTACTGCTCCTCTGTAAGTACCTTATCACCTTTTAAAATCTTGCGTGGATTCCAACTGCACTTTTTAGAGTTAACGTAAGCCCAAAAAGCCTTTGGATTTTCTTGAAACTCACTCTGCATCCGGTCTTTATAATTATTATATACAGAGTTTATCAAATATTTTACCTTCGCCCTACATTTAGAAAACGATCCATAATCGGACCCTGATTTGCTACCCTTATACTGCCTATGAAGCCTAGCCTATAATTGTATGTTGCGAATAATGTCCATCGTGTACCACTCGGGGTAACTGTACTCCGAGTTTACACGTTCTCGCTTTTTTCTTGGAACGCAGTCATCCATAACCTTGTTTAAAACCTCATTAAAGTAATCTAAACTATTATTTACATCTAACCTATACAGTGGCGTCCAGTCTATAGTCGCTATTAAAGAATACAGTAACGGAAAGTTTGCTTTGTAAAAGTTCCATCCAGTGTGCGTCTGGCTGCTCCGCTCAGACTCCGCCCGTGGCATCGGCGAAGCGAGCGCGGGCTGCTCGCCGCGGCAGGGTCGCGCCTGCTGCGGCACCACAGTAGCAAGTGGCGGATGATATAGGTCGGGCGGTTTGATCGGCTCAGCCGCACGCACCTCCAACCCCAAATTCCAATAGTGCTCCTGGTTGGGATGGTATACCCACAAAATTTCTGAAAATTGCCAGGGGTTTTGTGGTTAACCTGATAAGTCAGCTAGCTAACTTATGCTTTGTAACGGGAATTTTCCCGAAAGACTTAAAGCGATCAGTAGTAACTCCTGTGCACAAGGGTGGTGATGATGTAAGCGACGTCAATAACTATCGTCCCATTTATGTGTTGACGTCTATTTAAAAAATAATAGAAAAGATAATTAATAGGAGACTAATAAACTACCTACTTAAATAAATACAACATTCTGTCAAATTCACAATATAGTTTTAGAAATGAATGATCAACACAAGATGCAGTTACGGCATTAACATCTGAGATTGTTGATAAAGTAGATAAGGGTAAAAAATGTGTAACAGTGTTCTTAGATCTCATAAAAGCGTTTAACGACGTTTCCGTCACAATCCTTCTGCAACGTTTAGAGAGCATAGGCATAAGAGGTATGGCTCTCTCTCTTTTTGAAAGTTATCTTACAGACAGAAAGGAAATGGTTAAAATCAATAATTTAAGTAGTGCCGAGGAGCATGTCTGTTACGGAGTTCCACAGGGTAGCGTTTTAGGCCCACCGCTCTTCCTTATTTATATAAACAGCTTATGTAATATGCAGATTAATGGTCGAAAAAAATTCTCCAATGCAGACGACACTGCCATTGTTTTTTCAGGAGGGTCATGGGAGGACGTGAAATTAGTCGCTGAGAAAGGCTTGGCAGAGATGGCTGGCTTAAAGCCTATCTTCCAACTCTCAATACCACTAAAACAAATTTTATTGTTTTTACCCAAATATAAGGTCCCAGCCAGGAGCTGATTTTAGAGTACTGATTCACGTCTGTATAAACAGCACCCTCGTAAACAGGAACTGTGATTGCCAAGCCTTACAACAAGTTAGCTCCACAAAGTATCTGGGCATCATTGATGACCAAAGATTGTCTTGGCACCCTCACATGAAGATCCTCATGAAAATGGTCAGAAAGTTAATTTGGATTTTTATAGGTCTACGTCATGTTCATCATCATCATCTGCCTAGCCTTTTCCCAACTATATTGGGGTCGGCTTCCAGTCAAACCGGATTTAGCTGAATACCAGTATTTTACGCGAAGTGGCTGCCTATCTGCTTGGCGCAAATAAATGACTTTCTTTCTTTCTTCTACCAGACCTCCACAACCCAGTAACTGGGTAACACGGTAATTCATGGCAAGACTGGAGTCAGATTAACTGGCTTCTGACTATCCGTAACGACTGCCAAAGATCTACAATTGACAGCCAGGACCAACGGCTTAACGTGCTTTCCGAGGCACGGAGGGAACTTGCTATGTTAAGATGGTCACCCATCCACAGACCAACCTTGGCAAGCGTTGCTTAACATTGAAGATCGACCCGTGAGGCTGTTATTATCTAGCCACGAGCTCCTCTCATGTTATGTCTGCTAAACTGATTAATAAGATCTATATTGTTCTGGTGCAATCCGTAATAACGTATTGCATTCCGATTTGGGGCGAAGCCACCAAAATATAATTTTCGATCTGAAAATAGCTCGGCTATCTCTTATAAAGGTTATATATTTTAAAACATACAGGTTTCCTACAATTGACCTCTACAGGACTAGTAACTTACTTTCAATTAGAAAGCTTTATCTCCTCAATAGCTTTAACCCTTCATAAGTATCTTCCTTTCCGCCCAGCTACTCAGGGTAGAAAGCGTAGAAATACAGTGGCCCACTCCTCAAGCAGGAGTAAAAGTTAATGAAGGTTAGGGTTAATTTTAAGAAATTGTAAAACCTTTCGTAATAATAATAAAACAAAAATACTGCTTTATAACAGTCTCATTCGTAGCATATTGGAATACAATTGTGTGGATTGTGTCACTATGCCTCGCATTCGTTGCGTCTTGAATGTGTCCAGAAACGTTTCGCGTGGCATCTAGCATTTTCCAACGGTATCGCAAAAAGAATACGCTCGTACAACGGTAGGTTAAAGTATTTCAGAATGAAATCTTTAGAATCACGTAGACACTTAACTGACGTAATGTTTGCCTATAAAAATTTTAGTCATGAAATAGACAGTCCCAGCCTGCATGCCCTTTTCAATTTTCGTGCACCCTCTAGATTCAGCCTTTTCAGCCGTAAAAATATGATACATGGTGGTTCATTAATTCTAGTTAAAACTTCAATTAAATCTAAAGAAAGAAAGGATATTGTGAAATTGTCAGTTGAACACACCATTGAATTGTCTTGTGTTGAGCTTGATAGGCATGTTGTGGTATGCGTTTACAGACCTCCAAATTACCAGAATCTATCTGTGTTTGATTCTGTAATGAAAAATGTGTTGAAAAAAGTCAGTACTACTAGTAAATCGATAATTATATGTGGCGACTTTAATATTAACTTGTTAGAGACAAATTCGAATAGTATCAGGTTATTGAGTCTTTTTAAATCATATAATCTGTCAAATGTATTTATGTAACCAACGCGAGTGACAGAGTCTACTGCCACTTGTGTAGACAACATATTTTGTAATTGTGATTACTTACATAAAGAAAATGAAAATAAGTTGCCATCAGATCACAGCGGGCAAACAATAAGGTTTTGCACATACATATCCCTACAAAAAATTCAAATAAAATTTAGACCAATAAAACAGGTAGAGGCACTGGTGCGGGAATCATCTCAGAGGATCTCAATATCCACATAGCCACACCATTGGGGGTCCACAACACAGTGTTCCAGGCTGAATGCATGGGCATTTCTCTGGCGGCATCAGCCATCCTAACCAGGGAAGTTAAGGACCACTCAATACGCATACTCTCGGACAGCATGGCCGTCCTGCAAGCTCTGAACAGCCACACAGTGAACTCTGGGTTGATTCTCGAGTGTCACCAACGTCTCAACCAGGTTGGTAGACACAACAAAGTAACCATTCAATGGATCAAGGGACACAGTGAATCTCGAGGCAACGACGCTGCGGATGAACTCGCCCAAAGGGGGTCGAGTTTGTCAGCGATGGGACCTGAGCCCATCGTGCCGCTGTCTTTCGGGTACTTACGCAATCTGGTAAGGAAACGCACCGGAGATAAACATCACAAGCTATGGGTTGACCATAGTGAGTGTAGGCAGGCCAAATTCCCTCTATAGATGGCCGTTTCACAAAACAAGCCCTAAGACTGACTAAACAACAGTTGCGTTCAGTCACAGCCGTAACAACTGGCCACGGGTCTTTTAATAAACACCTCTATGCTATAGGACTCACTGACAGCCCGCTATGCAGAGCCTGCATGGAGGAGAATGAGATTCAAATTCAAATTCAAATTCAAAGCATTTTATTTCAAATAAACCATTCACAGGCACTTTTGAAACGTCAAGGTCGGTCAGTCAAAAACATGGAAGCTATTTGCACGTTCCAAAGCGTAGATCTCTATGGAGAAGAACGTGCAAGAAACTCCACGGACACTCTTTTAAATCATGTTCTGTTTTACAACATTCCAAGTTACATATACTTGTTGCTTCTGCATGTGAGGACAATGCAAAGGAAAAAAAAAAAGGGCTTATTATAAGAATTTTAAATTTAAAGATTAAAATAAGCCAATGGCAGTTAAGAGATGACCAGTCTCAACCGACGGCGCCTGTTCACGAACATGACGCGTGAATCGGCACCTTTTAGCTCAACCATTTCGAAGGGAACCGAATGATCAAACCCACGCGCCGCCATCAGCGAGACATTTGAGTGAGCACGACATGCTCTCAACCACCATGCTCGTTCATGTCCAACAAGTAAAACTATAACTACTCACATAAAATGTAAATGGTTTCATGGTACTCACATTTACAAAATTTGAAAAATATGCTTCTACTTTACACAAAACTATGGTTGTCAATGACCAAATAATGAAAAATAAATTAATAAAGAGAACGATTAAGTTCTTACATCAAAAATAACAAATAAGTATTTAATATAATAATATAATTTGTATGTATATAAGAATAAATAAACGAAATAATGTAAGAACCTCTAAAAGGAGCGAGCATCTCTTCCAAATATAAAAACATAAAAACCTAAAAAGTGGACCTAAGCAGCTGTGACTGTGGAGCAGGACCAGCATTTAGCCAAGCGTTTTTATCGAGGATATAATCTTCCAGTTTATAATACGCTTGTCTACATAGTGTGCGTTTTATGCATGCTTTAAATTTTCTCTCATTCAGTTCGAGAATATCAACTGGTATTTTTATTATAAAATTTAATACAGTACCCCATAAAAGAAGTGTGTACTTTGGCCAATCTGAATCGGGGTTGATCTAATTTGTTCCTATTTCTAGTATTAAAATTATGCCTGTCACTAATCTTGCTAAAGAGATGAAGATTTTTCCGAACATACATAATATTTTCGTAAATGTATTGACAAGGTACCGTCATGATGTTGATATCCTTAAACAGTTCTCTTAGGGAATCACGCCGACGGAGATTGTAAATGGCTCTGATGGCTCTTTTCTGCAGGATAAATATAGACTCGATGTCTGCAGCACGTCCCCATAATAAGATACCGTAAGACATGATACTATGAAAGTAACTAAAATAGACCAGCCTCGCGGTATCTATATCGGTAAATTGACGGATTTTTCTGACAGCGTATGCTGCTGAACTTAGCCGTCCCGCAAGAGATGTTAAATGAGGACCCCATTGTAGCCTTGAGTCAAGCGTAATCCCCAGGAAAACCGTGTTTTCGACGAATTCAAGTTTCTCCTTGTTCAATACTATGTCGCAATCATTTCTTTTAACGTTCGGTAAGGCAAATCTGATGCATTTAGTTTTTTTCCCATTTAATACTAAATTATTAGCAGTAAACCAATTTTGGACCTGCTGTAGGGAGGGAGACAGCAGCACACCTGCTTCTAAGCTGCCCGGTAGTTGCGGATTACAGGGCAAAGTACTTCGGAAACCCAGGTACCCTCTGCGAGATAGTTGGTAACACCAAGGCGTTGCTGGCCTTCCTTGGGGAGCTGGGGTGGATCGAATGACGCATTTATCCCACCTGCACGTAAAATACGCGCTTAGTCGTGGAGTTGCGGAAATCAGCCCGATTTACATACATACATACATAGACCAATAACAGATAAAAATTTGGAGAAACTAAAAACCCGTGAAAACTTTGCAAATTTCATAAATAGCTTAAATGAAATTTACAACAAATTTACCTCGAACAACACGGTATTAGTAGGTGACATAAATATCGATATTAGTCTAAATAGTTAAGATCCGTTATGTGAAGAATATTTAACCTTC
This sequence comes from Lacanobia oleracea, assembly GCA_950371165.1. NCBI lineage: Eukaryota > Metazoa > Arthropoda > Insecta > Lepidoptera > Noctuidae > Lacanobia > Lacanobia oleracea. Next base: position 256,226 of record OX493398.1, read on the forward strand.
AATGCCACCCATGGATTATTCCCAACACACACAGTCCCCACAAGAATTAATTCGTGTCTAGACCATTTCTTAACGAAGCCTGACATTTCTGCTACCACACTGGTTCTAGAATCCTACATAACGGATCACCTGCCTATAGTTTTGTGCATCGGAACAGGAAGTCCACCTAGACAGACGGACATCACAAAAACTCGCACCAACTATGCTAAGATAAAAGCAGACCTCGAAATCGTCGACTACACTTATATTTTAACTATGCATGACGCAAATTCAGCAGCTTCTAATCTTGTACATCTTGTTTCTGAAACTATAGCCAATAACACAACTACGGTAAAAATAACCAGGAAAAATCGAATTCTTAAGCCCTGGATGACTCCTGGGCTACTTTGATGTATCAAAAATCGTGATAAACTGCACACGAAAGCAAAAAAATCTCCTGACAATATGATCATCAACTTGACTTATACTCGCTACCGCAACTATTGCAACTGTCTACTACGTAAATTAAAAATTGCTTATGAAAAGAGTCTAATAGAGCAAGCAGGATGACCTAAGGCCTAATGATGAACCTAATGATCCTGTAAGGCCCTTTGGAAGGCAATAAAAAACATCTCGCATACACAAAAAAATCATATTAGTCCAACAGAACTCTTAAAAGTTACAGATGACCCTGTAAAGTCTGCGAATCAAGTCTGCAACTTTTTCACATGCATAGGAAAAGATCTGGCTTCCATAATACTCTCTTCAAAATCTGGTTCTGGCACAGCCGCCAACAACAACATTGAATATCAACCGAATTCGCTCGCTATTCTGGAGGTAACGGAATCAGAAATAGAGTCTATTATAATGGAGTTACGACCTGAATGTGCTACAGGCTGGGACGGCATTTCATCCACAGTTGTCAAAGAAAGTCGGAGCGTATTGACCTCTCCCATCACTCACATATGTAATCTTGCCATCAATACTGGTGTTTTCCCCGATGCTTTTAAAAAAGCCATAATCCACCCAATCCACAAGGGTGGTGACAGAGACTGTGTCAACAACGACCGCCCTATTGCAATTTTGACTGAAATCTCTAAGTTCTAAGAAAGAATACTAAATCGAGCGCTAAAGAAGTTTCTGGACAGGTTTAAAATTATAGCCTCAAATCAGTATGAATTTCGCTCGGGATATAGCATTGAAGATGCTGTAACTGATTTGACAAATTATATAGTTAAAAACTTGGACATTAAGAATAGATGTATGTGTATATTTCTAGATCTTTCCAAAGCATTTGACACAGTCTCTGTCCCGATTCTTCTGGCTAAGTTGGAAAGGCTCGGTATAATACCATCCACGAAATCTTTAAAGACTACCTAACAAATAGGAAGCACCGAGTCAAGATTAACGAATTTTTCAGTGATGAGGACACAGTCACTTACGGAATTCCACAAGGAAGCGTACTTGGGCCCACGCTTTTCCAGCTGTATATCAACGATCTCTGCCAAATCTCTCTTCCCAACACCAAAATTTTTACTTACGCTGACGACACTGCTATCCTTGTATGGGGTCCAAATTGGACCGCCGTTAAGGAGACCGCTGAATACTCCGTAGCAAAAATCATGCAATGGCTCTCAGACAACTTATTAATCCTAAACATCAAAAAAACCCATTATGTGACCTTCTCAATCAGGAAAAACATCTCTCCTCCAAAAGACTTCTCTGTTAAAGCACATGTCTGCTCGTCTTTGAATCAAAGCTGCACGTGCCCAGAACTTACTCGTGAGGACAGTGCTAAATACTTGGGTGTGTATTTGGATGGCAGACTGAGATGGGAAAAACACATAGACACAGTTACTTCAAGAGTGAGAAGGCTCATACATATATTTAAACTACTCCGAGACTCTTCGCCTCCAGACAAGTTAAGGCAAGTCTACTTGGCCCTGTGTCAGTCTGTTATCCAATACTGCATCCCTGTCTGGGGCGGGGCAGGTAAAACGCTTCTTCTCAGGTTGGAGAGGGCACAGAGAGCTGTTCTTAAAGTTATGAACAAAAAACCATATAGGTAGATACCCCACCGCAACACTCTACTCGGAATGCAAAGTTCTGACTGTCAGGCAGCTCTATGTGCTTAAATCCACTTTGAGAAGACACCGAATAGTCGCACCTCCTGCCCCTAACACCCGTAGAAGGATGAATGTATGCGCCCGTTCCCCCACGAAAACAGTCTTTGCCAGAGGACAATATAACAGTCTAAATTGCAAACTATACGACTGTATTAATAAGGAACTGAAAATTGTGGGACTAAACAAACGCAAAGTTAAAGATAAAGTAACTGAGTGGCTACTCAAAATGGACTATCAAAAGACTAAAGATTTACTAAAATTCACTGTGTAATCCATGACCGGTATGTCGTTCACACACACATACACACAAACACACACCATCACACACACTCACACGCACACAATTACTTACACATTATCACTCACACGCACACACTGTAACCTCTTCACCTTTATATAATTTCTTAAAATTTTCACATTTACAATTAACGAACCCACGCACCACCTAAAGCAACCAAATTGTATCAACATCCTCGACAGAACTGAGTCCCAAAATACAAGCGAAAGCTTAGTTTGGGAACCAGTATCAGCAACTTTTGCGATTATGTGCTTTTTATTTAGAAGTAATAATATTGTGAATGATTATTTCTGCACCAATAAACATAATATATATAATATATATATTTTTTAAATAACAATTTAGCTAGCAAATAGGTGATCATAACTTTGATAACATGGATGACCCAAATGAGTTCTACGCCGAGTTTTTTTCATGATTAAACACGCAATTTAATGACACTTTTCCTCTAAAGTCTAAAGTATTTACACTAAGTTCTTATTTAGCGACTGGGCCACTCCAGGTATTCGCATAAGCAGGGAAAAACTATATGAACTTTATGGCCAAAAGCAATATATGAATAATGCAAGCTTTCAGAAGTATGTTGCGAAGTATTCAAAAACATATAAAATTGTATGTAAAACAGCAAAAGCTTTGCATATTGGTAATAAAATAAAATCAGCTGACGACAAAATAAAAACTACCTGGAAAATAATAAATAATGAAACAGGTAGGAAGAAACAACGAGAAACTAAATTTAATCTAAATACTGTACATGGCCCAATAAACTCACATGCAGAGGTAGCTAAGGAATTTGAAAATTTCTCTGCTAATATTCCTCTTAAAACTACAGAAACTCTCGACTCGTCACCCGCGCTCTCTGCTGCCTTACTTAGAAAGAATGTGAAAGTATGTCCATCCGAATTTAAGTTTCAACATATAAACCCCCAGGCCATTATAAAAACTTTTAAAGATCTTAAAATTAAATCAACAGAAAATCTTTGGGGAATGTCTGTCAAAGTCTGTGGATCTGTTATTGAAACTATTGCCCCCTACTTAGCTGTCATATTTAACACTAGTGTAGACCGAGGAGTATTTCCGGATCTTATGAAACACAGTAAAGTAGTTCCGTTGTTCAAATCGGGTGATAGTCAAGAACCCAATAATTATAGGCCTGTGTCAATTCTGCCAGTCCTCAGTAAGGTGTTTGAACAGTTAATGCTTAATCAGTTGTTACTACACTTTAATAAAAACTCCATCTTTCATGAACAACAATACGGTTTCACCAAAGGGCGTTGTAGAACTGACGCCGGTGTTACCCTCATAAAGAATATCTTTACCGCCTGGGAAGAATCGCAAGACGCTATTGGAATATTCTGTGACCTCTCGAAGGCGTTGGATTGCGTTAACCATGAAACACTTTTGTTGAAACTTGAGCACCATGGGATTAGAAATACAGTTTTGGCCCTTGAGTTGCTTAGGTCATACTTGACGGACAGACAGGTTAAAGTTCAGGTAAACGGTGTAAACTCACTAGGGTATGAAATGACAATGGGCGTTCCGCAAGGCTCAATATTGGGTCCATTCCTTTTTCTAGTTTACATAAATGATTTGCCTCAATTATTTCAAAATCACCCAAAGATGGTGTTATTCGCGGATGACACATCATTGATATTTAAAATAGAGCAACGGTCACATAATCTTGACGTCGTCAATAACTCTTTTCTTCAGGTCCAAAATTAATTTACGGCAAACAACTTGGTACTAAATGGAAAAAAAAACCAAATGTATTAGATTTACTTTACCAAATGTTAGAAGTAGCGAATGTGACATCATATTGAATGAAGAAAAACTGGAGTTTATTAATCACACGGTTTTCCTGGGAATCACTTTAGACGAGAAATCACAATGGGGACCTCATATAACATTCTAGCGGGGCGTTTAAGCTCAGCCGTTTATGCTGTTAGGAAAATAAGACCACACATAGACAGACGTAGAAACCGCACGTTTGGTCTATTTTAGCTACTTCCACAGCATTATGTCGTACGGTATTTTGCTGTGGGGTCGGGCTGCTGACATTGAATCCATATTTATTTTACAAAAGAGAGCTGTCAGAGCCCTTTATAATCTGCGTCGTCGCGATTCTCTAAGGGAACTTTTAAAAAAGATTAATATTATGACAGTCCCTTGCCAATTCATATATGAAAATATTATGTATGTACGGAAAAATCGTCATGTTTTTAGTAAAGTTAGTGATAGACATATTATTAATACTAGAAATAAAGATAAATTAGATCAACCATTTTATAGATTAGCTAAAGTACACACATCTTTCATGGGGTACTATGTTAAATGTTACAATAAAATACCTTGTGACTTATTAGAACTAAATGAAAGAAAATTTAAAACCTACATTAAAAGCACACTTTGTAAACAAGCATATTACAAATTAGAAGATTACATTCAGGATAAGAATGCTCGGAAACATGCTGGTCCTGCTCCATAGGACAATCAATGGTGAAGACGATCAAACTGGTTAGTTTATGTATTTACTTTTGTACCTACTGTTTCATTTTTGGGTTTTTATTTTACTGTTCCCTCACACTCTGCTAATTAATGGTTCCAATATTTGTAAATATATGAGTACCATGTACTTATGTAGAAATGTGAGTACCATGTACTTATTTAAAATATTAATAAGTTAACCTCTGCATACTCTAGGTTCATGGTCCTCACATATATTAACAGAAGTTTTGTATACCACAGCACATGTAAAACATTAATTTGAAAAGAGTAACTATGGAGTTTCTTGTCCGTTCCTCTCCATAAGAATCTACCCTTCCGAATGGACAGTAGAGTCACTATGTTATTTTAAATGTAATGATGACGTTCAAAAGTGCCGTTTGATGGCCTAATTGAAATAAACGTTTTTGATTGATTGAATATTTAAAATAAAAATCATGTCAATTGGTCGCTCCGTTTTTAACCGACTTCTTCAAAAAGGAGGAGGTTCTATGTTCGGTTGTATGTATCTTTTTGTTTTTGTTTTTATGTATGTGCACCGATTTTTCCGCCAATTCTGGACCGATTTTAAAAATTCTTTTTATCCGAATCTGTTGTTGTTAGAATCTGATGATGGGATCCCATGAAAATGAAAATCGAGAAACCCTCAAATTTTCAACTGTTTTTCATAAACTTTCTAACGCAATTCAGATATTTGTGCCTGGTAATCATCATCTCATGTTGCTGAGCTAATGATGGAAGGTATAAGTCAGGATCTGATGATGGTATCCAATTAAAATGTTTGTTCAGCGATATTTTCGCCAATTGTTAACCGGTTTGGATGATTCTTTTTTTGTTTGGAAAAATAATTTCTCGGACTGGTCCCGTTTAAATTTGGTGAAGATCTGATGAAGAACTTCGGAGGTAGGCAACGGAACTCTTCAATAAATGATAGCAAATGGGTCAGAATTTCTAAAATCGCATGTCTGTTGATTGTTTACACCAGTTCATAACATAACATCACGCCGGCATGCTGTGTTTGTGGTTTCACTTTTTAGTGGCACCTGCGTACCACTAAAAAGAGAAAAATAAAAACATTTTTACAAAAAAATAAAACCGACTTCTAAAAACAAAACACTACAAAGTAAAAAATAACTTTAATTTCAGAAGTCGGTGTTCAAAAACGAAAAAACCAAAAACACCGACTTCCGAAATTAAAGTTATTTTTCAATTATTATTTTTTCTGACCACAAATTTGAATGACACAAATACTTAATGTTGCTCGGAAAAAAAGCTTAATCAAATTTTTAAATCCCCAACAAAATCTGTTCAGTATTGAACAGGCAGACAGACAGACAAAAAAAAAGTTCTTTTTGTGTTCTATAGCTTTTTTTATCATCGCCCCTACTCGATATTTTTGTTTAATGTACAGAAACACCGTCTGTACTGTTCTATTATATGAATAGATTTATTTATTTATTTCACTACATAGTATAAAACAAAGTCGCTTCCACTGTCTGTATGTCCTTATGTATGCTTAGATCTTTAAAACTACGCAACGGATTTTGATGCGAGTTTTTTTAATACATTGAGTGATTCTTGAGGAAGGTTTTACTAAATTAATTTGCGCCCCCCCTCCCCCCACGCGCTCGGTCACATGCCGGGCGGCAGCAGATGCGGCTCGTCGGTGTGGTCGTGGCAAGGCACGTGGAACTTGGCATCGCGCGCGGTCGCGGCGCGCACCGGCACGCACGCGCGGCACCACGCGCCCGCCGCGCCCCCCTCCACTGCGGCGCACGCGCACGGCGCGCACACGCGCACGCACGCGCATCCCTCCACCGGCGCCGCCTGCCACCTGCACCCAACACACACACATAAGCCGCTGTACGATAATAACGTTCCAGGCTGCCATCGTTGATCTTCAGCTAATCCTATCAAATATGGGTAGGTAGCTAAAAAAAGGATTTAGGTATGTATATGTTTTGCGAGTAAAAAGACGAATAATGATCTGTGTATATTATTAATAAGCGCAGCTTATATACAGAACCAAATCATAAAAATCTAAATAAATCGGGTACATTAATAACTTATAACTACGAGTAACACAATTTGGTAATGTCGGTAGAATGTGCCGAGCTCCCTTCGTTGAGCGAGCGCGATGATACAGCCGGCACGCCGCATTCCTTGAATCTTGGCTAGCTTAGTATGCGCGAACGCACGGTGGCGCACGGCTGTATGCGCTCCTCTAATTTGTATGTCTATCGTAAGTATGAGCTGCTACATCATTCCCCCGCTAGTGAAACGTACACAGGGCTTCGATGTTCTTCCTGACTTTGTGACGTATGCGTACGTATCTGTGACTGGCGATTCTGACTCGGTATCCATGCGGAAAGCAGGCTTTAGTCTGTCAACAGTGATGTTGGTGCGTCTATTGCATAACTGGATAGTGAAGTACTTGTTGTTACGACTAATCACTTCGTACGGGCCATTATAGGTCGGCGTCAGAGGCTTTCTTGATGCGTCATTGCGCAGGTAAACATGCGAGCATTTATGTAGGTCATCGTGAATAAATGTCGCTCGGGATTGATTAGGTTTCCGTTGCGCCTGGGCCTTCGTTAACGCTCCATTCGACTTATTCATGAAGTTTGAAACCGTGTCGCGATGTCTTGTAGATTCTTCGTAGAATTCTCCTGGTAATCGCAGCGTTTGGCCATAAAGTAGTTTAGCTGTACTAGCACCAACGGCTTCTTTTATCGAAGCGCGCAGTCCCAGTAGCACTGAAGGTAGTTCGTGTGACCATGTTGTAGATTTAAGTCTTGCGGTGAGTGCGGTCTTGAGTGAGCAATGCCATCGCTCTATCACGCCGTTACACTGCGGGTGGTAGGCAGTGGTGCGGGTGCAGTGGATTCCCATTCGTTGCGTCAATTTATTAAATAGGTCAGATTCAAATTGCCTCCCTTGGTCGGTGGTTATGGTTACTGGGCAACCGAATCTCGCGATCCAATCATCATAGAACGCATTTGCAACCTTTTCTGCGGTTATATTTTCCAATGGACAGGCTTCAGGTCATTTGGTAGCCCTATCTATCATGGTCAATAGATATCGATAGCCGTCAGAAATAGGCAACGGGCCAACAATATCCATATGCACATGCTCCAGTCTGTTTGCTTCTTGGAAACTAGCAATAGGTGTCTTCGTGTGTTGTTGCACCTTAGCACGCTGGCACGCGTCGCACGTTCGAGTCCACTCCTTTACGTTACTATTCATGGAGGGCCACCAGTAGCAGGCAGTGACTAGCTTCCTTGTCGCCCTTATGACAAAGGTCAAAGGTGACAAAGGTCGTCAATAGCTTGAAATCTGGAGGCAGATATGGACGAGCAGTGCTTGATGACATCTCGCAAGTAACTTGGGGAGTTGAGTTGGGAATTGTGATTTTTTGGAATACGTATTTTCCTTTGTTTGCTAGCATTTTTAATTCTTCGTCTTGGTCTTGTTTTCTTGCTAACTCGGTGTAATCCAGTGGTGTCGGGCATGTTATTGTTTCGACTCGTGATAGTGCATCTGCGACTTTGTTGTCCTGGGCGGTTACGTGTTGTATATTTGACGTGAATTGTCCGATATATTCAAGGTATCTAGTTCGGTGCGGCGTCTCAGACTTACTGTTTGAAGTTTATGCATTACACAGCGGTTTGTGGTCCGTGTAAACAATTAACTCTCGTCCTTCAAACACACGGCGGAAATGACGTATTGCCATGTAGATTGACAGCAACTCACGGTCATACGTGCTGTATTTACGTTGTGCGTCACTGAACTTCTTGGAGAAAAATCCCAGTGGTCTCCACTTGCCGTTGATCTTTTGTTGTATTACGGCACCGGCGCATGTGTTTGAGGCGTCTGTCATCAATGCGAAAGGTTCGCTCAGTGATGGATAGGACAATAATGCGCAGTTCTTGATATCTTCTTTGCATTGATTGAATGCTTCTTTTGCCTCTTCGGTCCACTGTATGCATGTTTTATCATTTTTTTTGGCGTTGTGAAAGTATTTGCTTAATTCTTTTTGATGTTCAGCCGCATGGGGTATGTTCGATCTATAAAAGTTCAGCATTCCGACGAAACGACGTAGTTCTTGGATCGTATTTGGTAGCGGGTACGATTGTATTGCTTGTACCTTTTATTCCGTTGGTGTAATACCTTCAGGGCTAATTGTGTATCCCAGAAAATCAAGTTTTGGCTGGCCGAAGATACACTAAGCGACGTCTATTTTTAAACCACTGTCGTTGAGTCGCTTAAACACTTCTTGTAGCTCTCTTCTGTGTACTTCTTGGTTTTCAGAAGCAACAAGAATGTCATCGACGTATGGAAAAACGGGTAGTCCGCGAAGCATGTTGTCAATATGACGTTGGAATGTCTGGCCTGCGTTTTTCAAACCAAAACACATTCAAGTGAACTCGTACAAGCCAAAAGGTGTAATCACGGCTGTCTTCTTCACATCATCTTCTTTATTTTTAATCTGGTAGTAGGCCTTCTGCAAATCAATTTTTGAAAATATCTTCTTGCCTTGGAGGTAAATGTGTAAAGTCATGCAGTCGTGCTATCGGGTATGGATCGGGTGTGGTTGCTGCATTCAATCTGCGGTAATCACCACAGGTTCTGTAGGTACCATCCTTTTTCAAAACCATGTGTAATGGACTAGCCCATGGGCTATTAGACGGTCGACAAATTCCTTGGCTCATCATGAGTTGGAATTCTTGTTTTGCAGCGTTGTATTTATGTAGCGGTAGTGGTCTTGCTTTTGTAAATATCGGCTGGCCGGTAGTTTCAATATAGTGTTCGACTTCACTATTACCCAGTATTTTTAAGTTTGGTCTTGTAATGTCTGGGTACTTGGCCAACAGGTCATGGTAGGGAAGCTTGTCATCGATGGTTCGGATGCTTCCTTCAGCTCCGGGTGACAGGAAACCACGTGCCGATAAATTGGTTCTTTTATCCACCAGTCGTCGTCCATGGAGATCCACCATAAGTGCGTGGTGGTGCAAAAAATCAGCGCGGCCGACTGATTGTTGCAACCATAAATCGCCAATTGTTGGCACGCCGCATTCCGATGTTGATGATTATGGTTCGCTCGCCGTATGTAGGTATTTGTGAACCATTTGCTACATACAAGTAGTTGGTTGGACTTCGCTGTTTATCGCGTGCAGTGGCGGGTAAAACAGAAACGTTCGCACCCGTGTCGACAAGGAATTTTTTGTCGGATGATTTGTCGTGTATAAATAGGCGGTATGTGGATAAATCGTTGACTTCGGCCACCGCCACGGCTTGAGTCTTCTTTAGTTTTCCGGCTTCTCGCTTGAAATTCCTTTGAAACTGCACGGACTTCTACATCGGTATGCTGCCTTGCCAAAGTTTTTGTGAAAAAAACACACGGCATTTCTTCTGTCCCGTGATTTTGAGCGGGAGTGGCTTCTGAAATTATGGGATCGGCGTTGAAATTTGCGGGATCGATTTGTCTTCAGCGCTGCAACTTCCTTTGTCAGGGCTTCAATCATGCTGAAGAGTTTCTGGTCTGCAGATTCAGATGTCGCCGCTATTTCGGCTGGCGCCAGTGTCGCTGGGGCTTTTGACGTGGAAAGTTGACACTGGCAGGAGCACATGGCGTTCACCTCTTTCAGTTGTTCTTGCATCCTGTCTGCCATGGCGGCCAACGAGTCCAGCTTGGATTCTTCACTCACTGCCAACACTGTGCGGGTAGAAGCAGGTAGGTGTCCTTTCCACAGCATTTTCAGGGTGTCCTCTGGCATCTTTTTCCCAGCTAGGTTTCTCATTCGGCGAAGCAGCTGCGATGGACGCTGGTCGCCGAGTTCCATGTCGTTCAGCAGTTTTTGTAGCTGAATACCCTCGCTATCTTCATATACCTCCAAAAGTCTTCTTTTTACAGCGTCGTATCGGCCGGAGTTTGGCGGTGACAAGATGATATCGCTGATTTGGTCGATGTCCTTGATCTCCAGCTGAGCCACAACGAGTGCAAACTTGCCTTCATCGCCAAGCTTCTGGTTGTAGATGATAACCTCAAATTGTATAGTCTGGGTTTCCAGGATGTATTTGTTTCACCCGTCCCGACAACCATTTCGTAGGGAACAGATCTTCCTTTTTAATAACGACATCTTCAATAACTGGCTCTGAAACCTTCACTTGCCATTTGTATCTTTGTTGGAGCGTGTTAAGATACTCTGTACGCCATCTATGCCCGAAATCTTGAGTCATTTTCTGAATCTTCCGGAGGACACAGTGGAGTATACGGTGGAGGTCTGCCTTGCTTGGACGGAACACCGCCGTGTCCTCGTTGAGGCGATCGGCGGCGGCGACCTCTCGCAACTGGCCCTGGTTCAATCTATAATCCGGAGCGAGGAGGCATGGGAAGCGGTCACCTTCTGCGAAGCAGTAATGCTAGCAAAGGAGGAGGCCGAACGTGTGAGAGAGAGGGAAACCTCTCGACCCAGCCGCCGCAACAGAAGAAGACGCCCTGGGCGTCGAGAGTCGCAGGGCAATTTCCGGCCACCGTAGGCGAGGGCCTGCGGACGGCGAGCATTGGGTGGCTCACCGTCCGATCAGAATCAGGCCCGTGTCGACGACTCGATGTGTTCAGCTGGGTATCCATTTGCGCAGCCTCGTGACAAGCTACCTCATCCTGAGCGTGCCGCGGGCTGCGGAAAGTACACGCGTCTCCACTTGAGCACACATAATATCGTATCGAGCGGCAAGCCTCAACCCGAGCCACGATTTTCTCAATTCTTCATTAACCACCATGGTTGACGCACGTAAAGTCGCTGCAGCATTAGTAATAATTAGTCACTACAAAAGGAAGCAACATAAGAAACGGAAACATCGATGGTGGACTAAGGAAATATATCGTCAGCGAAATGTTCATGCAATAAAATTGTTGTCAGATATGACCTTTGAAGGCGTAGAAGAAACTATTAAAAATTTTACCAGAATGAACTCTGAAACCTTTGAAGATCTATGTATCAAGCTTGAACCAATAATTGGAAAAAAAGATACATCGTTTCGCAAAGCAATCACAACAAAAGAACGACTGGCCATTACCCTGAGGTTTTTAGCAAGTGGTGATTCGTTTGTTAGTTTGCAATACCTTTTTAGAGTGTCAAAGCAATCTATTTCAAAAATTGTTCGCGAAACATGTGATGCCTTGGTAAAAGTGCTCAAAGAATATGTTCAGGTATGTAAAAATGCTTTATTAATCAAAATTTTAGTAAAGTACAAAGTTACAATAATGACAGAGTAGTAAATTGTTCAGTATTTCCAGTAGAATCTTGTGAGTTCCAAAGCTTACTGACCCCAGATACTTACAGAAGGCGACGGTTCTGAATTTGTTGTGTCTCTTGCTGCAGAAGGCGACGATGTGTCGATAGACATTGAGTTTTGAGTCTCACGGGGAGAGAACTTGTCAGCCAAAAAGTAAAAGTGCTCATAAGCGAACCATTTCGATATATACACCTCATTACGACCTAGAATAAAAATATTTTTTAGAGGTACACTACACTACACACGTGAGTAAAATGAGTATAAAATAAATGACAAGCAATATAGGTACAACTAATTTTCAAAAACCAATGAATTTTTACCTGATCCCGTGACGAGACTTTTTTTATGCCGAGATTTTTCCCTCCGAAAAGATCCACAAAGCGAAGTAATTTTTTTTTTTACTTCGGAAATGGGTATTTTCATTTCCTTGCTTATTATTTTCCAAGAATCTTCTTTCAATTGTTTATTATAATGATGCGGTGAAGTTGGATCCCACAAATGTCGGTGGTTTTCATATAACTTAATTAATTCGATACATTTCTCATTATCCATTTTGCTGCGTGCCGAGCACACGTACGTCCGTCTCCACTGAACGCACGCCTCACACTGAGGCGTCTTTGAGCATGGCCATTTACCGACACGATTTGGCTCGCTGCGCGGCCGCCTCGTTTAGTTCAAGTCGCGGCAAGCCTCGACTCGCGGCACGGTCTCCACTAGATCTGCCTCGGGTCGAAGCAACCGCTCGGCCCGAGGCTGCCTCAAATGGATACCCAGCTTTCCACGCGCGCCTCAAAGAACTGTCAGCATGCGAGACGGGGCCTGTTAGGGCCTGTGCCTGCCGGGATGCGGAAACCGTTCGAAAGAGGCACCGTATCCTGGAACGCAAAGGGCACTAGGAGGAACACGGATGGGTTTTAGTCAGTAAGAGTCTGACACTCCCTGCCGCTGCGCCAAGAGCGGAAGGATTTATTCGATGATTTCCATCCTTAAAAAAAAAGTCTTTAAATAATTCCACTTACGCACATCGCTAATGGAAGTGTTATGTATGTGGGAATTCCTCATATCTGCCAAAAAGTTAGGTAACTGTATTCTCGGGAGCTTAACAAACGGTAGTTGGCCATCGTGTGATGAAGTAGACATGTTGGACGCTTCTAATGATCTCTTTTGTGACACCAAGTTTGTTAGGAGACCGGTTAGATCCGCATGTAAACAAAGATAAATTTCTTCGTATGTGTATTATTCTTCTTTGAGATAGTAAGGCAACACGCCCCGCTGTTCTCGTGGTGTACACTTCATAAGGCTGCTATGCGTTTGTTTGAACGAATCGCAATATTCCTCAATGGCTTTTATTCTTGCTTTAACATAAGCTGCTGTAAACTGTTTCGGACACTTTTTATGTTAACCTGCGCTTTCTGTATCATACTAGCCACATCTTCTAACGTAGATAAACATTTTGACTTTTCTGAAGTTGGTGACGTAATTTTGCAGAATTGAAATAAATAGTCCACGTAGTTTTATCGGCACAAACACGTTCAATATATTGCAATATCTTAACCACTTTTTTCTATTAGATTTTTAATGAATAGTCTTCATACACTAATTAATTGTAAACAATTTCAACCCTTATCTAAGCAATGCGACCCTCTATTGTAGTGTAAGTCCGCAAGCCGTTTCATTCACTAATTAATTTGGTTTGATTTTGACCATATGTTTATGTACTTAAGGTTCACTTTCTTTGCGATAATGGAACGGTGTTTTAGAAAAAATAACAAATCTTTACTCAAAGCTGATTTATTTGCGACTGTTTCTTTATCTAATTACATGCACTAATATACGAACTGCACAACCGGTTCTGTTTTAAAGAACTGCGATTTTGGGGACTTTCCGGCCAAACAACCAGGATTCCCGGTACTTACGATACTTTAAGTAAGCCTTTATTGGATAGTGGAGTTGAAAGTAAGGATGTGTAGAAATGACAGGACAAAATAAAAACATCTTTATAGACACTAAATCAGTCTTAAATATCTTATTTCATGTAAAACTCTTCCACTACTCAGTAACTGACTGAATAATAGACAGACAGACAACGCACAAAAGCGATTGAAAAGTTCTGGAGTGAACGTTGGAAGGCCTCCTACAAGGTGGACCGATGACCTGGTGAAGGTTGCGGGTAGCCGATGGATGCGATAGACGCAGGACCAGACTTTGTGGCGATGCTTGGGGAGGCCTATGTCTAGCAGTGGACGTCTTTCGGCTGATATAATGAATATTATGAGCATGAAAATAAGGGGGCTCACACGGCGGTGTACTGCAGATACACGTTGGCGCTGCCACCTGGCGGGATTCGCAGCGACGGCGGCCAGATCTTAAACTCTTTGCCGCCGATCCATTCTGTTGCCAAGTCCAGAGTCTCGGTGCCTGCGACGCAATCAAATTATTCAATTAGCTGTTCTGACTGCTCTTTGGTCTACTGGCTGACTGGTGCTGCTATAGGACCGGAGGACAACAACGAAACAAATACTATTTGCAACGTGTTAAGAAGCATCGTAGCGTCAACAAGACTTTTATTTGCGTAAATCACAAAACGTAAGGTTTTGTGATTTACTGTAACATAATGGAACATTATGAATTAGGGAAACTTCACTAACTTTTCTATTTTTGGGGGCCGAGTCACCCACGTCCGCAGAAGAATACCCATCAATAGGTAGTCCCTGCACGTGGTCCTCGGATGGTACCAATCAGGTGACACTAACTGGCGGTAGATTTTGGCCGATGGCTTGTGACCATCCGAAATCCAAAGACGTAAGTCTTTGGATTTCGGGATTCCGTCAAGCGGCCTAGCCGCGTTCTGGTACGATGCTTAATGTAGCCAATTCAGAGGAGTTGGGTCAAATACTTATTCCGATGCTCGAGTCCTGGCTCGCGTTGAAATGGGCATAACGCGAAACTAGTTGCGAAAGGTAGTGGGATCCAAGGTGCGGTACGCCGCCGGCCAACCGCAGGTAGTGTGCTAGCCACACATGAAAAGCTACCACAGGGCCCGATGGACATTCCCGGGGGGGATCGGGCATCTCCGAAGTCTTCAGACTAGTCCTCCAATGATGCCGTCCTGCCAGAGCGTGCCTGAGAGTTAGCAGCACCGAGCCTCATTTCACTTTCTTCTCCATTCTTTCTTTCACTCACACAAAATGGCCATAAGAAACAATAATTATATAAAAAGCTATACAGCAACAGCACTGCCTCTCTCACAAAGTGCACCTCTGTAACATGAGGTTTGCACTCAAATCTCGCCGCAGTCCATCACCACCCAGAGACTGAGAACTCAGCGCTCTTGTTCCTTTCCGAGACGCAGATCCGATGTCCGTCAGGCGTGTCGTACCTAACATACCCAGGGTGTACCCTGGAGCACCGTTTTAGACCGCGCGCGGGTGTGTGTATGTACGTCCGGGACGACATCTGCTATCGGCGTCTCCGCAACCTTGAGGACTCCAGGTGCTCAATGCTTTAGGTTATAGTAGCCACCGGCCTGCATAATATTATGTACATCTGTGTCCACCGTTTGCACAACGGTGATTTGGAGACAACTGGGCTTATACAACACCTTAGTGAGGCGGCGGATGTGGCTCAGCAGCGGTACCCTTCTGCCGGTACTCCCTTTCTTTTCCTAAAATTGTTTGTCCAAAAATAATAATCCATAACACGTTTGCTATAAACTTCAGTTACCATAATGTTCAAATCCCGAAATTTTGTTTAACATAATAATTATCTTTAGTTCTAAAAATATTCTGTCATAATATCGAGTACTTTAATAATGGAATCTCCTAATTTTACATGACCTAAAGTCATATCCTAAGTATCGTGTTAAATAATGTGTATTATTCTGAATGTTCATTTATAATGTTTTTTTTAGTCCTAAGCATTTGCTTAAAAATTAAGTTTTATTGACAGAAACGAATTGCTGTAAATCCGCTCCACGCAGTCTTGTCTGCTCTACCCCTAGAGCGTTATTTAAAATCGCGTAGCCGCGGAGGGGCGAAGCGGCCCACGAGTTGAGGAGCAGGTGGTGAGCGTTAAACCCATCTGCGACGATAAACTCGCGTGGGACCGCCGGAGACCCGTAGCGCCGGAGCCGTGACAGAAACCATGCCTGCTGCATGTTGCATGTTTGCTTGCATGCTGCATGCTTGTTTGCTTACAAAAACTACATAGTCATAATCAACTGCTTTATTGAGTACATTTATATCTAATACTAGTTGACCCGTGCAACTTCGTCTGCGTCACAATTGTTATTACTGCTCCGCTCCTATTGGTCATAGCGTGATGATATATAGCCTATAGCCTTCTAAACGGTTTTATGTCTTTTGTATATTATTGACTGTAATATTTATGACAAACGGATTCAGGACATATTATATTTAGGGATTTAAATTTTATGGCATGTGATATTAAGTTCGGGTAAGTTATAATTCGGACAAATGATGATTAGAACAAAAAAAGTTATGGCACTTTAAATTATGGATAAAAAAGTTAAGTGACACAATAGAGAACCGAATTTCGCCGATTGTACGTACAGCGGAAAGAGTGGAATTCCCTGCTGGAGTCTGTGTTTCCAGATAGCCTGTGGTCCGATGATAGAACGGGCTTGG
Organism: Lacanobia oleracea; assembly: GCA_950371165.1. NCBI lineage: Eukaryota > Metazoa > Arthropoda > Insecta > Lepidoptera > Noctuidae > Lacanobia > Lacanobia oleracea. The sequence continues at coordinate 273,076 of OX493398.1, forward strand.
CGAAATTAAATCATTTGTAATTCCGTTGCACACTCACCAAAATGCAATCGATAGAAAACTAACAGTCCAGCAACTCAGTGTCGATGCTCAAGGGTTGTCCGTTGTTTTATAGAAGACAAGTTTCACAGAATTTTGTTTCACATAAAATATTTCTCGTATTATCATTTCATAGAAAAATCAATATGCTGAATACTTACTATAAATAAATTTAAATCATATATTGTTGTTACAAATAAACTTGTTCCGATATTCATCATATCATAGAATATCAAATCAAATATTCTTAATCATCATCCTTTTGATCCTGTGCCTTCTGACAAAAGAAGAAAGGACTTGGTTTGCATTAAGTCTCAAAATAGACATGCGTTTGCTAATCGTTTTTATCTCTGTTCTTGGGACCTTTTCTATATAACAGGCACAACAAGGTTCTAAGTTACTATAGTGTAAGGTATAAAAAATGTAGTAAAATGCTGTGTGAATATTTAGAGACTCTACATTACACAGACACAGAACAACTTCTAGAAATCTTGGCATGATGATATTTGTTTCCCTCGTAATTGTTTACTTTTGTATAATACATAGGCTTAGTTTTTAGACATTAAGGTACTTACTTATTAAGCTTTTTTTCGTAGTTGTTAAAAGATTCTTTATTTTTATTTAGTTAACCTTTAAATAGTACTGCACTAATGTAGTTGAATTGTAAAGTGGTGGCCTGAAACACAGGTTTAAATTAACCTAGATCGAGCTGGCCGTTGCTACATAACATTGCAATTCCGAACCACCATAACTTGCACCTATAATAATAATATATTAGTTAGTTTTAGTTTATTTTCAGGCACTATAATTGTATGGAAATCTTATCACTGTTGGCTAAATGTAAACTTCTTTGTAAACATTTTTATTTGAATAAAATTTATTTATATTTATTTTTTATTTATATTTGTTTCCAAGAAAAATATTTTAACGAGTGAAAGTTTTAAGCTTTTGAGAAAATGTAAACCCTCCTATAAAATTACAACATCGCGTTGACCCGGTTGACGGAACCCCACGAAGTGGCAATGGTCGCAAGCGATGGGAATAAAAGACCAAAATATGCAAACAAGCATACACCATGAATGCAGCAAGCATACAGCAAGCATGCAGTAAGCATACAGCAAGCATGCAGCAAGCATGCAGCAAGCATACAACAAGCATGCAGCAATCATGCGGCATTCAACATGCAGCATGCAAGCAAGCAAACATGCAGCACGTAAACGAGCATGCAGAATGCAAGCAAGCATGCACTATGCAGGCAAGCATGCAGCAAGGAAGCAGCAAGCAAGCGGCATGTAACATGTATGCGTAGTAAAATTATTCCGAATATAATTCTGCCATCTTAAAAATATGTCATGGACATTTCATAAAACAATAATATTTAATTATAATTGAATTTTCTTTGAAATATAAAATTTTCATAGAAAAATATACCGGACAAACAATCATCATGCCTAGCCTTTTTCCCAACTATATTGGGGTCGGCTTCCTGTCAAACCGGATTATGCTGTATACCGGACAAACAATATTCGTTAAAAAATAATTCTGCAATTTGATAAGTTTGTTAAATATAAAAAGTGACCATGAAATTCATTGAATTGTGTTTCTGTGAAATAGGTTTCATTCAAGTGAATAATCTATGAAATAATAATATGTGACATAAAATTACAAATTTTGAAAATATAATTCTGCCATCTTAAAAATATGTCATGGACATTTCATAAAACAATAATATTTAATTATAATTGAATTTTCTTTGAAATATAAAATTTTCATAGAAAAATATACCGGACAAACAATCATCATGCCTAGCCTTTTTCCCAACTATATTGGGGTCGGCTTCCAGTCAAACCGGATTATGCTGTATACCGGACAAACAATATTCGTTAAAAAATAATTCTGCAATTTGATAAGTTTGTTAAATATAAAAAGTGACCATGAAATTCATTGAATTTTGTTTCTGTGAAATAGGTTTCATTCAAGTGAATAATCTTTGAAATAATAATATGTGACATAAAATTACAAATTTTGAAAATATAATTAAAACCCTCTCAGTAAGCCCTTTAAAATAAAGAGTGAAGCTCAAGACCGTTCGAGATGGCGGCGCACTATGGACGCCCTCTGCCCCATTTAGAGGACACAGGAACCATTTTTTTTTTTTTCCGTGCGAAGAAAATGCCTAACGCATACCACATCATCCGGGGAGACGACGTGGTTATGTGGGACTCAGTAAAAACTTCGCCTGTGCACCTAATTTCGCCTTGATGTGTGGTTCGCGAGGACTGCTACACATGACATTCACGACCAGGACACTGGAACCTAAGTCAAGTCAAGTAAGCCCTTTGATATGTCACACAATATTGCTCAAAAATCTTTTTTTTTTTAATTTTCTTGTTTGGCCCCCAAAAGTGACCCCCTTACTAAAAATTTAATAATTTATGTAACACGTCTGTGTTTGGGTCACAGAAGTCCATATTTGTACCTAACAGAATCGATCCAGTGGATCCGGAGAAAACTGGCTGTGACAGACGTAAAGACATCCGATTGATCCTATAAGGGTTTCGTTTTTTATTCGCAACCCTAAAAAAACTTAACTGAAATCTTATTAAAATGATCCACAGCGGCAAGGCAAAATAAATGCTTTGAAGATGCCTGTAAAGAACGCAGTCGTAAACGGTTCGTGTTGTATCCTTTTTAGCATGCAGCGCTAGTGCTGCCTAGCACTATAGTTGTTTGTACGCGAAGACCAGCTGGACTCACGGCTGGAGTGTGTGACGGTGAAGTAGCACTTGCGCGTTTCGCCGTCGGCCACCACACGCAGGTCGATGTCCGGCGGCGTGGCACGCAGCACTGGGAACTCCAGCTCCAGTAGCAGCGGCAGCGTCTGCAAAGAGCACGAGTGAGCGCCAGCACACGGACAGCTCGGTATAGAACAAATATACATCGAGTGGAGGAAGAAATACTTGTAGAATATTGTCGTCGTCGTAGATGTGCAGCGGCGTACTGGTCACGATCCGCGGCGGGTATAGTGGCGTCTGGCAGTGCGTTTCCCCCGCGCCCACCGCGCCGCCTACGCCTTGCTCCGGCCACGCCTGCGCTGCGCTCACGCACACTTCCACGCACATCTACAACAAGCGTGCGGTGAATCTCTTTCTTTCCGTTACTACTATTGAAGGTCTACTAGTCTCTCATCCGCAACGCACGTCACCCACCTCAGGCATCGTTTCAGTGAAACGCAATGACTGTACTACTGCAGCCCGAACCATGTACCGCCGAAGCGATCTTGTTAAAGATAGCATCATCATCTTCCTGTTAATTGTGGCGGTGCAACACGTTACTTCAATCATTCTCCCCGTTAAGTGTCACGTAATAATTATTCAAGATCAAAGTTAACACGGACAAGCTTGCAAAGGTGGAACTAGATAGAGAGAGACTGTTGAAATGGGTGATTTTAAGTGTACCGCTGTTTTTCGGTGTAATAAGAATGTAGGTGTCAGCACCTCGACGGAGCTGCGCGGCTGTAGACGCAGCAGCGCGACGGGCAGGCGGGGCGCGCTGCGTGCTTCGCAGCCGCACTCCCCCTCCTTCTCCCCCGCGCTCGCGCCCGCCAGCACGCTCCACGGCGGCGTGGTCTCCACGCCCAGCTCCAGCACGCCGGTGCCCACGTTCAACACGTTGAAGCGCTTGCGCACCCTGCACCACAACGCGAAGTTACCCAACACTTCACTAATACTTAGATGTCATTATGGATCACACGTATAACCACTTAATATGCTAAGGTGAGTTTCTATCATAATACTATCCAGCTGATAATGGTAGTTTCAAACCTTGGTTGTGTAAGGCCTCTACCTCGAGTTTTGCGGGCAGCGGGGCAGTGAGGCGGCGCGGGCGACGGCGGCGGCGTGGGAGCGGGGCGGGCAACGTGGACCCGTTTTCGAAACCAGCGTGCAGCGGGCAGATCGCGCGGCACTATAGCGGCGTAGGTGTAGAGTTCGTGTTTGTGTCGTCGAGATATTTGTTTTTATTTGCGAACGAAATGTCTGAACAACAGCGACAACATTTTTTTGATTAAAATTTATTCCTAACACTTGATTTATTATGGGCAAAAGAAGAAAATAAATTGCAGAACACTGCAATGCAGACGCGTGGGCGGTCACCGCTTGACTGGAGTGCACCGCTCGTTGACTGCCCTCGCGCCGCTGCTGCGCCGCTCTTTTCGAAGACCGGTCCATTTGATTTTACACATTAGATCCTGCCGCTACCGCGCCATCGCCGCCGCCGCCCCGCTGCCCGCAATACTTAAGGGCGAATCTTTGAAATTAATGGTAGCTCAAAAGTGCCGAGGGGCACCACGCACCTAACGCGGGCCCCGCATGCACGTGGATAGTTTGATATATCGAACCTAGCGCTAAAATATCAAATTAATTCAAACCGCCAACTGATTCAGTGTTGCTCGCACACAAACTTCATAAGTTTCTGCTGTCAAAATATTTACAAAAAGCAGCACTCTTATAAACAGTGATTAGACGTAGAATAAAGTAAAATATTGAACGAGGACAAATAATTATTTATTTTAAGATTTATTATTTACAGTCGTTGGTAAATTATATCATGTTTTGTATGTCCCAAAATTATTTTAAAAATTACTTTTTCAGTAGATTTTTTAAGCACATGGCCACAATTGTGCGATAGAGATAGCACTAGAGACTTTTTAGCACTCGGAAGCTATGGAGTAGATCAGTTGTAAAAAAATCAGCTAAACATAATTTATTTCAATTATATAAGTTGTTGTATCGGACTTGACTGGAAGCCGACCCCAATATACATAGTTGAGAAAAAGCTAGGCAGATGATAATATTAGTATGTTATGGAAACGAATGAAATGATAAGTAGTCAATTTGTTTCTTTTTTTGGCGTGTCTTCGAACACGTATACTGTCTCAGAAACCGTGCATGAGAGATGGTTTTTATCAGTGAAAAAAAGTTGTTGCTATTGACATATTTTAACTCTTTATCATAATATAACGTTAGTTAAATACTTAGTTAACCAATACCCAAGAACCTAAATCTGACGCAACGACCTTTTCAGTAAAATTTCGATGGAGTTTTACGTGAGCGCCGCTGGTATTATATGCGGCAAGCCACCGTTGTTATATGCGTAATGTCCTTAGTGACCGACAATACGGGTTCCGCCAAAATCGATCAACTGGGGATATTCTAGCGTAAGCCTGTCATAAACACTGATTCTTTTAATAAGTTTGTAAACAAATATTCTAAAGTGTTCAGAAATACTTGCAAGGTAGCTAAAGCCCTATATATTAGCAACAAGATCAAATCGTCAGAAAATAAAATAAAGACAGTTTGGAAAGTTATTAATAATGAAACTAATAGAAATAAAGAACGAAACACTGATTATTTACTGGAGACTACACATGGTGCCAAAAGCTCTAATTTAGAAGTAGCTCAAGAATTTGTAAATTTTTTCACCAATATACCAACTAAAACTACGGAATATTTAAATTCTTCACCTGAGGTCTCATATAATTTATTAAAAGCTAACGTTCCAGGTTGTACGGTTGAATTCCAGTTCAAACATATCAACCCTGTGACAGTCATAAAAGCTTTCCGGCAAATCAAAATCAAATTGACCGAAGACATATGGGGAATGTCTATTAAAGTGTGCACGTCCATAATTGAAACTATAGCACCATACTTGGCTTTAATATTTAATTTATGTGTGGACCAAGGAGTCTTTCCGGATATAATGAAATATAGTAAGGTTATACCACTATTTAAATCGGGCGATAGCAAAGACACCAATAATTATAGACCTGTATCTGTTTTGCCGGTTTTTAGCAAAGTCTTTGAAAAAGTAATGCTCAATCAGATGCTCAATCATTTTAACATCAATAAAATTTTACACGATCAACAGTATGGTTTTACCAGGGGTCGTTGTACGACTGACGCTGGTGCCACGTTGTTAAAACACATATACTCAGCGTGGGAAGAGGCACAAGATGCCATAGGAATCTTTTGTGACCTCTCCAAGGCATTTGATTGTGTAAATCACGAAACCTTGCTCCTAAAGCTAGGACATTACGGACTAAGTAAACTTGCACTCAGTCTAATAAAATCTTACTTAAATGATAGACAGCAGCAAGTTCAAATAAATGGTGTCAATTCACGGGGTTTAAAAGTCAAAATGGGGGTACCACAAGGCTCTATTTTGGGTCCTTTCCTCTTTCTAGTATATATTAATGATCTACCCCATCTTTTAAAAAATCACCCTCATATGGTATTATTTGCTGACGATACGTCCTTAATTTTTAAGATAGATAGACGTTCCATAAATCTTGACGACGTAAATAACGCCCTACAGCAGGTCCAAAATTGGTTTACTGCTAATAATTTAGTATTAAATGGGAAAAAAACTAAATGCATCAGATTTGCCTTACCGAACGTTAAAAGAAATGATTGCGACATAGTATTGAACAAGGAGAAACTTGAATTCGTCGAAAACACGGTTTTCCTGGGGATTACGCTTGACTCAAGGCTACAATGGGGTCCTCATTTAACATCTCTTGCGGGACGACTAAGTTCAGCAGCATACGCTGTCAGAAAAATCCGTCAATTTACCGATATAGATACCGCGAGGCTGGTCTATTTTAGTTACTTTCATAGTATCATGTCTTACGGTATCTTATTATGGGGACGTGCTGCAGACATCGAGTCTATATTTATCCTGCAGAAAAGAGCCATCAGAGCCATTTACAATCTCCGTCGGCGTGATTCCCTAAGAGAACTGTTTAAGGATATCAACATCATGACGGTACCTTGTCAATACATTTACGAAAATATTATGTATGTTCGGAAAAATCTTCATCTCTTTAGCAAGATTAGTGACAGGCATAATTTTAATACTAGAAATAGGAACAAATTAGATCAACCCCGATTCAGATTGGCCAAAGTACACACTTCTTTTATGGGGTAAACTGTAAACTGGAAGATTATATCCTCGATAAAAACGCTTGGCTAAATGCTGGTCCTGCTCCACAGTCACAGCTGCTTAGGTCCACTTTTTAGGTTTTTATGTTTTTATATTTGGAAGAGATGCTCGATCCTTTTAGAGGTTCTTACATTATTTCGTTTATTTATTCTTATATACATACAAATTATATTATTATATTAATTACTTATTTATTCTTTTTGATGTAAGAACTTAATCGTTCTCTTTATTAATTTATTTTTCATTATTTGGTCATTGACAACCATAGTTTTGTGTAAAGTAGAAGCATATTTTTCAAATTTTGTAAATGTGAGTACCATGAAACCATTTACATTTTATGTGAGTAGTTATAGTTTTACTTGTTGGACATGAACGAGCATGGTGGTTGAGAGCATGTCATGCTCACTCAAATGTCTCGCTGATGGCGGCGCTTGGGTTTGATCATTCGGTTCCCTTCGAAATGGTTGAGCTGAAGGGTGCCGATACACGCGTCATGTTCGTGAACAGGCGCCGTCGGTTGAGACTGGTCATCTCTTAACTGCCATTGGCTTATTTTAATCTTTATATTTAAAATTCTTATAATAAGCCCTTTTTTTTTCCTTTGCATTGTCCTCACATGCAGAAGCAACAAGTATATGTAACTTGGAATTTTGTAAAACAGAACATGATTTAAAAGAGTGTCCGTGGAGTTTCTTGCACGTTCTTCTCCATAGAGATCTACGCTTTGGAACGTGCAAATAGCTTCCATGTTTTTGACTGACCGACCTTGACGTTTCAAAAGTGCCTGTGAATGGTTTATTTGAAATAAAATGCTTTGAATTTGAATTTGAATTTATGCCATTCACATTTGGAATGAGGGAAAAGGTGAGACGGTACTTCACGCCGAAATAGCTGCTCAAACTCGATCGTGTATGGAGTACTGCTCTCATCTTTGGGACGAATCTGCCAGATACGATCTTGATGCCCTTAAGTCAATTGAGAAACGAGCCAAGAGGATCGTCGGCAATGATAGGCTCATAGAGTCGAAGCTCCAAAGTCAGCTGCATCTTGGGGAGTGTGCGACTGAATTGCGTAATTTAATTGCGCCAAGCCCGTTCCATCATCGTACCAAAAGACGTAAGGCAATGCGCTACCGGTACATGGTGGACATTTAACCCACACGAGCAAAACGATTTGGGAACACATTCATAGTTCGTACAGCTAAGGAGTAGAATTCCCTGCCAGAGTTTGTTTTCTGATAGCTAAAACCTTAGAGTTTTTAAGTCAAGAGTGAATAGGTTACTTCTAGGCAAGCGGGCTCCATCTTCGATCGCATCATCACTTACCATCAGATGAGATAGTAGTCAATAGTATATTTTCTTCACCAACGTTATGAAAAGGCTATCAAAACTTGATTAACATACTGTTTTGTAGACGATGTATCTAATGAGAAGTTGAAAAGGCGACAAAGCGAGCTTAAGGCTTTCAAATGACAGCATTGACAATTATTTTATTATTTTATTCTTACATAATGTCTGTGGTACGTGATAAAGTAAGGCTGGAACTGGGTTGGGCAGTATTTGAATTACTTGTAATTCAAATACGTAATTGAAATACAAATACGCATTTGGAATTTGTATTTAAAATACTTGCTCAAAATGTGATTTGTAATTCGTATTTAAAATACCTGACGCCAAGGTATTTTGTAGTTAGTATTTCAAATACTTATGACTTCAAAATACTTACTACTTATTAATGGGTCGAACACTGAACCTGTTACTGTACGTTAAATTGTCAATGTTAAGTATCATGTAAAAATCGAGTATTTATGAAAGGAAACTCTGGTTTTAGTGATTAATCTACTTTTACTCTGCTTTTTAGCCCATGATGGTGGTCTTAATAGTATTTTGTAATTTGTATTTAAAATAAAAATAGCTGAAAGACCGTATTTTACTTTTCAAATACATTACTTCAAGATTTTTTATTTCGTATTTTAAGTACTTGCGAGATAGTATTTTGTAAAGTGAAAGTGATAGTAAAGCAAAGTATGCATTTTGCCCAGCCTTGGACTGGAATGAGGAGGGGTAATGACTTACCAAATATCAGGAGGTTAGAAAATTGGGGCTAACAACTATTACCACATAATATTGGTCTAGATTCATATTATTAGTAGGATTACATATTTTTCATTTATTTCTGGAATTTCTGAAACCCACGCAAATAAGTCGGGGAAAAAAGCTAGTATTTACTAAACACAATTCAAACTTGACTCCATTCCATCTTTAGGCTTGTAGCCTTTGAATTTTTTTTATTTATTTATTTAACACAATGTAAATAACATCTTACAGCTTACATATCGCCAATTCGACGTTATCACAAAAACAGAAAATACAATTTAAAAAGAATAAAAAAAAAAATCATATACAATTTGATTAAAAACACAAATATCAATAAAAATTCAATGAAACAATTAAAATAAAAGATAATTACAAATTCAATACCCAATAAAAATACAATTCAAAATAATTAGATTAAAATTTAAAAAAAAAAACGGTTACAAAATCAATTAAATTAAAATAGAATTAAAAAATTAAAATTCAATAAAATTAAAAGAAAAAATAACTTATCTAAGCATTTTCAATGCACTTCTGTGCCACCCCTGTGAACTCCGTCAGGCTGCAGTGAAATATATCTACTTCTTCCGAAATAATGTTTAAAAATCTTAAGGCGCGTGATAAGAGGGCAAACTTGTTAAGGTTAGTCCTAGAGGATGGCTCCAGTAGCGTAGGCGTGGGCCGACGTGCGCCCCCACAGCCGGGCGGCGCGCGCAGCCCCAGCTCTGCTAACAGATCGGGGTGGTGAAGCCAACCGCGCAGCACCCGGAACACGAAGCTACACAGAGCGACGTCCCTCCGCACAGCCAGTCTGCTGTACCCTACCATCCCAATTACGAAAAGACTAGGGTACCTGAGCGGGAAGAACGGATAGACGCCGTACTGCTTATTAAACAAAAACCGAGTAAATTTGTTTTGGATTCTTTCCACCATAACACTGTACTTAGCCTCATGGGGGTTCCAAACGATAGCACTCGTTTCAAGACGGCTCCGTACCAGCGCATTGTACATGACTCTAACCACTGCCGTATTCTGAAAGTCTTTGCACTGCCTAAGTATAAATCCAAGATTTCGGAAGGACTTGCCGCATATGTCTAAGAAATGCTCACGAAACCTTAACTCTGGAACCATCTCCACCCCCAAGTCGCGCACATGCGTGACTCGTGACATAACCGCGGCTTCCATCTCATACTGATGTAGCAGAGGTTCCCGCGCGCGAGTGTAGCTCATAATACTGCATTTGGAAATATTAAAACTTAACTTATTTTCTACACTCCACTGCACTACCCTATCAATATCCTGTTGAAGCCGTTCACAGTCCGAAGTATCTGCTACAGACAGGAACAACTTGAGGTCGTCTGCGAAAAGCAGACACTTCGCCTCCTTTACGACTTCTGGGAGATCATTGACCATCAGAATGAAGCCTAATGGACCAATGTTGCTACCCTGACTCACACCCAAAAACGTAAAATAAGGTTTGGAGACATATCCACCATATTCGACGTACTGCCGGCGATCGCCAAGGTAGTTCGCGAAGAATTTGAGAAGGTGCGGTGTGAAACCAAATGCCGCAAACTTAGCCAACAGCACATCGTTGTCGACGGTGTCAAACGCCTTTCGAAAGTCGAAGTACGCAGTGTCCACCTGTCCCCCAGCATCCACGACAGGCGCCAGGTATGTCATGAAAGACAACAAGTTACTCCCCGTACCTCGACCAGTCCGGAAACCGTGTTGAGCGTCAGTTAGGCGAGAACTAACTTGGCCAGAAATATATTTGTGCAATACCGACTCAAACACCTTAGCAAACGCCGACAGCACTGCCACCGGTCGGTAGGCACTAACATCAGTTCCCGAACCTCCCTTCGGGATTGGGATCACTCTAGTGATTTTCCATCGGTTGGGATACTGACCTAACTTCAAAAACAAATTTAAGATGTGGAGCAACGGTTTTTCGAACACAGCGCTACAGTCTTTTACTAAATAAGGTGGTATCCCGTCTGGTCCCGCCGAATACTTGGGCTTGAGGCGGCGGAGCGCAGTGCGCAGCTCGCGCAGGCCCAGCTGGCCGATGTGCACGCGCGCCGCGCCCGCTCTCGCGCCCACTGCGCGCTCCGCCTCCGCGGGGTCCAGCGCCGGGCGCAACGAACTATACACCGAATGGAAGTAGGAGGCCAAACATTCCGCACAATCTTCGTCACTCAACTCCTCTCCATCTTTTGTGACACGAGTTTTGTTGCGTCTAGCCCGCTTGCTTCTAACAAAATTCCAAAAAGATTTGGGATCGTTTTAATGTTAGTCTGTAGCCTACGCTGGTTACTTTCATATGCTGACACTAATTTATATTTAACTTGGGCTCGATAGTATGAAAACCACTCATAGTCGCTATTGGAACCAGTCAATTTAAATAATTTACGAAACCTCCACTTTGTTTTGATGTCGCGTATTAAATCAGATGTATACCAGGCTGGATACATAATTATATTTGCATTTATTCCCAAAAAATTTTATCCTCTTCGGGGTGCATTCACTAATGGCTTCATTAATCACGCTATAAAAAAAAGTCAATGCCTGATCTGGATCTAAAATCTCATACAATTCCTCCCAATCTACCGATTGCAAAATACGGTATAATCGGCTAAAGTCACATTTGGCAAAGTTCCATTTCGGTTTACTATATACGGATTCCTCTTTACAATCCGAACTCGGTTTGTGTACCGTCACTGGCTCTTTTAACCGACCTACAAATTTCGCTGTGGCTATCAGTGGAGGATGCTGAATGTCAATATCCACCAACGGTTCACCTGACAGTTCTACCTCCATGTCACTCGACGAAAACGTAGTCAACACTAAATCCAAAGTACGATTATTAATATTACAAAAATTATTTACCTGATGAAATCCACAGAAAGCGTTTACATACTCCAAGTAACTTTGCACTTCTACTGATGTAGATGGCATATTAAAATCACCCAAAACTAATACATTCTCATAATTTACACATACAGTTTCTAAAATATTAAATAATCGCATATATTCATTATTGTCACATTTCGGCGGAATTAATAAAATTCTTGACACATAGATGTGCAACTTTTTACTTTATGACACTTTATTAACACTAAATTTAATTTAAACTGCTAAACAACTAGCATTTACTGTTGAAAAAAATATTTTAATTACGAAAATCAACAGTTCCGATTTGTAAAAAAGTGACACAGGTCCTGCCTGCAAGAGCTCCACGGAGCATCTGAAGAACTAAACAAATGAGAGAGATGCAAATACTTTTGTTAGGCACAATATGAGATAACGATAATAAGAGACTAGCTCGGAATAAAAAAACGTAAGTGCCAAAAAAATTTTCGGATTTGATAACATAAAAGTATTAATAAATTAAAATCTGTATAGTTAAAACCTCGATAAGGTTATTTTATCTATTTTAAAGTAATTTTCATAGGACCAATCTAAAGCTTTGCATCTAATAGCTAAAAGTAAAAAAAGTAAAAACATTTTAATTAGAGGTATGCGGAACAGAGAGTAAAGTTCCGCACACCACGATCCTCCAACCAGGTGGATGTTGTGCCTGGCGGGCTACTGCCCGACATTTGATATTCGGGCTGATGTATATGCTTAAATCGCACGGTAAACTCTACTTGCGCGATGCAAGATTTCAACGTTGTAGTTCGCTGCTAGTCGGATAGATGTCGTCGCGGTTCTTTTTGTTGCGATGTAGATTTGCTCCGTTGATTTTTCTTGTGGCGGTATTGATGCCGCTACAATATATTTCGAACTTTGTATTTTTTTTCTATCGAGAAAATTTCTTAGTATCGTGTATTCCTCCAGTTGAATACAAGATCATGTAGTCAAAAAACATATACCACAATTTCACATTCCTGTTTCAGTAACCTAACAAGATACTCTAAAACGAAAAACGGCCTTATACTGATTGAATCACCTTAAAGCAGAAGCCTAACTCAAATCCCATCAAAAAAATAGGTAAAAATGGGAGCCAAGTACAGTTTTAAAATAAAAATATGCAAGATTGTTAATATCAGGGACAAAAAAAATTAGATATAAATTGGTGCCAAGTTCTGTAGATAATCCAGAAATGATAATTTCAGGATTATCTACTGAACTTGGTAACGGTTAGAAATTCCCGGTTTTCCGAATTATTCCTTTGTATATGTCACCGGTTAGTTGCAAACTCCGAAAGATTGTAATTATAATTTCGCGATTTAATTTCGAACGGATAATTTTGAAAACAATAAATCCCATCCAAATTCAATAGTTTCTTAAACATTCGTGTCTTATTGAGAAGAATAAGTTCACAATTTCACGCATATATCACAATCTTACGGAGTTTGCAATTATCGGGTGACATATACAAAATTATGTAGCTGAATGCCATATTTAATCTTTCTAGGTCATCTGAAAGGAAATACTCGTATTTTTGATCTATAAGACAGTGAGTGAGTCAATCAGTGAGACAAAATTGCCGGTTTTTAAACTTTAATAACTGTTTGTGATGCGGGACTGCCAGTGCCTTTGGCGGAGAAGGAATTTGTCAGTCACTCTGCTCAGAAACGGTCTTGGTCGCTGGGCTGAGCTTTACGGGTAACTCATTTTGGAGGGTAGCGGGATCCGAAGCACGGTGCCAGCCGTTGGCCGACCGCAGTTAGTAGGGAGCCCAAGTAGCACGCCAGCCACGTGTGAAAGGCTGCTTCGCCAACTAGTGAAAAATCCCGGTATGCTCGACCGTGCCAGCCGGCGACCGCATGGGAGGACCCAGTGGCCATATCCGGGGGGGTTCGGGCATCCCCGCAGTCTCCAAATGAGTTCCCCTTAGGTTAGTTTAGCTCTAGTGTTCCACTTGTTTCACTGAACAGCGCCTCGACAATTCGACTTTTATCCCCAACTACTCTCAAAAACATGACCAAAGCCAAGAAAAATAAGATGAAACAACGGCTGCACTTTCTCCCACTAAAAGTGCACCTCACTTTTAGTGGGAGAAAGTGCAGCCGTGTTTCATTTTATTTTTACAAATATGGGTTGCACTCCAATCTCGATCCGGTCCATTACCATCTTGAGACCGAGAAGCCCTACCTGTTTTTCCTAACGGAGACGAAGATAACGACCCCGTTGGACGTGGCGTACCTCAAATACCTGGGCTACTCTCTGGAACACAAGTTCAAGAAGCAGGCTGGGGTCTGTGTGTACGTCCGCGATGACATGTGTTGTCGTCGTCTCCGTTGCTTTGAGAAATCGGGTTTTTCTCCCATATGGCTACTTGTGGACACTGACGTGGAGAAACATCTTTACATTGGCGTATACCGATCGCACAGCGGTGACCAGGACACAACAGCGCTGTTTAATTCCCTCATGGAGTCGACAGACGTAGCCCAGCAACGGTACCCAACAGCAAAGTTCATTTTTTTGGGGGACTTTAACGCTCACCATAAAGAGTGGTTGTACTCGTACCAAAAAACTGACCATGCCGGGTTAGAGGCGCGAATTTAGTTAGCGACAACGGAAGTATTTAAAAAAATAACTTTATTCCGACAGAGTTACAGCTAAACAGTAATTAATTTAATCAAATAAAATATTGATTTACATACCAACTTTATTGCTATCGTACATGCATAACGTGATCAGATATGATGCATGTCCTAAATTATTCTGAATGCTGATCAAGCAATGGAATATTTGGAAATAACATGTCTAATAAATACTTATTGGCTGACAAAGCTAATACTGGTAGATTGGGGTTACTTAACTCCTCCCGCCCCAAGAGAGAAATTATCCGAAGGTGTCACAGACGGTTTCGGAGAATTTCGACAAAAATTTATAAACTGAAATTTATACATTATAAAGATAACTACTGCTATTACAATAATCAAATACTCGAAGATAGTCCATATACTAATTTCTATTGTCACTGTTTGGGTCGTATCGTCTATTTAACTAAATTTTGCACTTTGTAACACTTCTTTCACATCACTGAAATCCACATTTCTTAGATCCACTTTCTTTGACCTTCTCTGGATGTCCTGTTGTAGCTCTGGCATCTGGATCAATGGCAGCTGAAGACTAGAAACTGTAGTGTTTGTGCTAGCGGCAACGATGACTTCCCCTATTTGTGTCTCGCATTGTTGGCCTGGAGGCACGATGTAGGTCCCAAGAACAGTGTATTTCAGAATTTCTGTATTGCAATTCTCGGTGATGATGAGATTTTCTTCGAGTAAACCAACCATTGGTTGTCGGTTACTTTTTGTATCTTAGTTTTCTCTATTTCAATATGGTTTTGTATGCAGTTTTTGTAGTTATTCTTCATCAACATTATTTGTTCAATGCAGATCACAGTTGGATACTGGGCTAAGTTAGTTTCAGCGCATAGAAATTTGTCCTTTTCAATCTCAGCACATGGGCTTACCACGGGCATGTATTTCAACCTATTCACCATTAGGTAAGGGTATTTGGGTATAATAGTAAAGGTATTTGGAGAATGGAATATAGGAATGGGTATAACCTTGTAATAATTATATGTATTGTTATCTATCAGGCTTCTTAAACAAAAACTAACTTGTTGTTATTTATGTATGATTTAAGTATGATATTACGTTCTAATTTTATTAAATTACGTTTGCTTACTGGATATATTGTTCTAGTATGTTTGGAAATGACTTCTAACGTATAATATAATTCTGTACTATTTATAATGGATTGGTGCAACGCATTTAATTTACTAAAGGCTATTGCCGTCTCAATCTCTTGTATGGTTTCGTAACAAGTTTGAAAGTTATTTAAATTTTGATACATAGTATTCAATATTTGGAAAAGTTTGTTAAACCAGAACTCATGTTCAACTAATTTTCCCATTTCATTGGTATGTAAGACCAAGTTTTTTATATTTGTATTTATTATTTCAGAGTCATTTACTAGTTTATTAAAAGCCTTTTGCATTGATGATACTTTACGTTCGACTACATGCTCTTTGTTCTGTATCATTTGAATTTCTCTATCATATTTAATTGCATCATCTTCATCTAAATTCCCGAAATAGCTTTTACAAGTGAGCCTAATGGATTGAATAAGGCTCGTTTATTCCTATAATGAAAAGGTAAGATTTGAAAAAATCTACTCTTAGTTAGTTTAATTAGATATTCGATTTAACTTTCTATTCCTACGGTTTCGTTACTAACTCTACTTTCCTTAATTTTTATTTTTAAATTACTAAAATCCCGAATATTATTATCTATTTGTAAGATTCTAAATTTACAGTTTTATATATTTTCCAATAACTATTCCTCTTCACTGCTACTCCCCGCTTTATCGCTGCTATCCCCGGATTCTGACCGAGGTTTTGAAGGTCCAGCGTGAATGTTGACACCACTAGTACCAGAAGTACCAGACACGATCTGTGGAGGACGTTTTACATTTTTTTTAACGCTACTCTAGTTTTCCTTTTCTTTACTTCTACTGGTACTATATTTCTTTCAACTTCACCAATTACTTTAGCTTATTCATATTGCGGTTTTTCTTTAGCTTTTCTAATCCTAGTATCTTTCATATAAATAATATCGTCTGGCTCAAGTGCCGGTGTCGTTTCACCACATTTTTTATTTATCACTTTAATTTTGTCGGATTCTAATTTTTCTGTTATAAATTCATAAAGTATTTTAACGCGTTTTCTATGATCTAACAATAGTTTCTGAGTTAAATTCTTTTCTCTATCCACGTTAAATACATTATCTGAATAAGTGTGACCAAATACTAATTCAAAAGGCGTCAAGTCTGTTGCTGAGTGAATGGTGTTGTTATAGGCCATGATGGCGTAAGTCATGATAGATGCTGCATCTAAATCGCTTTTATCGTATTTTGCTATGCGATAAATCTCGATAATAGTAGAATGAAACCTTTCTACTATTGCCATTGAACTGGGATTGTTTGGAAACCCAATATGAAGTGCATTTTTGTACAAGCTTAACATTTCCCTAATCAAAGCATTATTGAATTCTGTGCCGGAATCACAACTAATTTTCCTAGGCAGACCATACATGCTAAAGTACTTAATCAATGCCCTAACTATCTCTGGTGTACTCCTATTTGGTACCTCTATGGCTTGTGCTATCTTATTATATGCATCTACTATGTTAAATAATATTTCCCTTCGATATATAATAAATCCATAAAAGCTTCCTGTAAAGGGCCATCCTGTGTTTGTGTTAACTGAATGTGAGGTTTGATCGGCTTCCTATCGTATTTCATGCGTTTACATGTTTCGCAAGCGTTTATGATTGCCGTAACTGTCTCTTTCATGTTTGCCCATGTGATGACTCCCAATAATACAAAATATTTATTTTATTTCGAAACGCTTCACATGTTGTCAGACACTTGGAAAAATCATAAATTGTCCTTTTAATGGTAAAGGCCAACCTGTCACTTTATTTCGAGAATCACAGAATATGTTATCGGCTTTTAAATTGTGAAGTCCTTAGGAACCCACTTAACAGTTGTCGCAAACAATACTTTACGTTAGTTGAAATGCGACCTTCTTCACAGATTCTAAGAGTCAATAGTCGTATGCAGATAGCATTATTAGCCAGCCGCCAACCAAATAAGATAGTAAAATATCTGATTTCCAAAGGCGCTCTCACTCATCTGTTTGCGATAAATTAACGTAGAGAAAAACCCAAGCGAATTCTTAAAACAATTAAGAAATTACACAAAAAAAGGGTCGGACTGTGAGCCACGCAACATTTTAGGGTTCCATGCCCGATTCACGGAGGACGGAGCCTGCGGCTAGTTCTCCGCTGTCTGTCCGTCCGTCTGTCGGTCGGCGGACGCTGTCTTAAGGGCTACAATGCTCGACTATTGAAGTTTTCACGGATTATGAATAACCGTTGCCGGTAAAGCAGTAAATAATACAAGTTAAGATTCGTGGTACGAAACCATCCGTGTGCGGGTCGACTCGCACTCGGCCGAGGTTTCGAATCTTAATCCTAGATAAAGCATCTGCATTCGTGTTTTGAGGACCCTTCTTATATTTAATTTCGAAATCGTACTTTTCTAACCTTAACCGCCATCGCGTGAGTTTACTATTGGGCTCTTTCAATGAATACAGCCATGCTAATGGCCTATGGTCTGTAAATATGGATTTGTTACCATACAGATACGGTCGAAAGTGCTTAACTGCCCATATTATGGCTAATAGTTCCTTCTCGATAGTGCTATATTTTACTTCAGTGTCGCTCAAAGTTCTACTAGCGTATGCTACAGGCTTATCTGAGCCTATTGTTCCTTGAGATAATATAGCCCCGATTGCAAAATTGGATGCATCAGTGGTTAGGATAAAAGTTTTACTAAAGTCAGGAAACTGTAACAAAGGTGCATTTCTTAAAAGCTTTTTACAAGTCCCAAAGCAGTTTTTACATTCTTCATTAATAATAATTTTGCGAACTTTCTTTAAACAAGTTGTTAATGGTCTAGTTATTTTGGCAAAATCTTTGATGAATTTCCTATAATATCCGATAAAAAGCTTTTAATCTGTGTTACTGTTTCTGGTATGGGATACCTAAGAACAGCATCTATTTTATCATTATTTGGCTTCAAACCTTCACTCGTAATATTATGCCCTAAATAAAGTACTTCCTTACTAAGAAAATGTGACTTATCTAATTGAACTTTCAAATTTGTTTGACGGAAGCGGTCAAAAACTGCTCTAAGTTTTTCTACATGTTCAGACAAACTTTTTGAAAAAATGATGACGTCATCGAGATATACTAGGCAATGTAAGCCTACGGGACGTTATCCATCGCTCGCTGAAAGGTTGCAGGTGCTGTCTTTAACTCAAACGGCATTCTGTTAAATTCGTAATGACCTGAAGGTGTGCTAAATGTGGTTTTAGCTCTATCCTGTTCTTGGACCTCTAATTGATGGTACCCGCTAGCTAAATCGAGGGTTGTAAAGTAGGTACTTTTACCTAGCATGTCAAATAAATCGTTAATGTTGGGCAAGGGGTATTTGTCACCGCGCGGCTAAGGAGGCTCTGCGGCTTGCTATCGGCGAGGCGAAGACGCGTGCCAGGGAGGAGATGTTGGAGACTCTCAACGGGGATCCGTGGGGGCGTCCATACCGCTCGGTACGAGGCAAACTCGGACCTTGGGCGCCTCCGCTTACGGAGAGTCTCGAACCTGAGCTGCTGGAGGACGTAGTCGCAGCCCTGTTCCCGGTACGAGCGGAGCATACTCCGCCGCCGATGGTTCTGCCTACAGCCGCAGAGCCTGAAGAGAACGCCAGCGTCCCAGAGGTGACAGAAGCAGAGTTGAGGGCGGCCGTGATGCGGCTCCGGGCGAAAAACACTGCCCCGGGGCCCGATGGGATTCACGGCTGCGTGTTGGCTCTCGCTCTGAAGGAGCTGGAGCCCCAACTGAGGGGACTCTACTCAGCGTGCCTGGAGCAGGGCCAGTTTCCCGTTAAGTGGAAATCAGGTCGTTTGGTCCTGCTCAGAAAGGCGGGGCGCCCTGCGGACTTGCCGTCCGCGTACCGGCCCATAGTGCTGCTGGACGAGGTGGGAAAGTTGTTCGAGTGGATAATCGCCGCCCGCCTCGTCGGCCACTTGTGCGGAGAGGGGCCGGACCTGGCCGAATGCCAGTTCGGGTTTCGGCATGGGCGCTCCACTATCACGGCGATATCGCGAGTGAGAGTCCTGGCGGAGGAAGCAGTGTCCCGGGGCGGGGTAATGTTGGCGGTGTCCTTAGACATCTCCAACGCCTTCAACACCCTGCCCTGGAGTTGTATTCGGGAGGCACTGCGCTATCATCGAGTGCCTACCTACCTCCGCCGCGTCATTGGGGCTTATTTGACGGACCGGTGTGTCACCTATCTGGGACGTGATGGCAGACACCAGCACCCCATGTCGTGCGGCGTTCCGCAGGGCTCGGTCTTGGGCCCACCCCTGTGGAACATCGGTTACGACTGGGTACTGAGGGGCGAGCTCCCGCCGGGAGTGGACCTGACGTGTTACGCTGACGACACGCTGGTCACTGCCCGGGGGAGCTCGTACAGGGAGGCAGCGTTGCTGGCGACGGCCGCGGTCTCACAAGTGGTGAGCCGTATACGGCGCCTTGGCCTGGAGGTAGCCCTCAACAAGTCGGAGGCCATAGCCTTTCATGGCCCCCGGCGGGCGCCGCCAGCGGGATCACACATAGTTGTTGGGGGGGCCCGTATCGCTGTCGAGTCCACCATGAAGTACCTGGGATTAGTTCTCGACAGCCGGTGGGATTTCGGCCCCCATTTCCGGCGGCTGGCGCCCAAGTTGTTGGGCGCGGCTGGGGCGCTGTCAACGCTGCTTCCCAATCTGGGGGACCCGAGCACCGCCTGCAGGCGGTTGTACGTGGGGATCGTGCGATCAATGGCCTTGTATGGGGCCCCGATCTGGGCGGCTGACCTGACGGCCGGCACCATCACTGTTCTGCGGAAGCCGCAGAGGGTGATGGCCGTCAGAGTCATCAGGGGCTATCGCACAATCTCCTACGAGGCGGCTTGCGTACTGGCCGGATCTCCGCCCTGGGACCTGGAGGCAAAAGTCCTCGCGTCACTGCACCGGTGGCGTGAGGAGGCGCGGGCGCGCGGTGAGCGACTGATGCAGCAGCACATTAAGCTGCGTCAGTCGCAGCTGCGCGAGGTTCTGGTGGCGGAATGGCGGAACAGGCTCTCACGCCCTTCCGCCGGCCTCGTCACTATCGAGGCCATCCGGCCAGTGCTCGAGTTGTGGCTCGGGAGAAGGCACGGCTCCTTGACATTTCGTGTGACGCAGGTCCTCTCGGGGCATGGCTGCTTCGGGAGGTTCTTGTGTCGCATTGGCAGGGAGCCGGACGCTCGGTGTCACCACTGCGTCGACTGTCGGGAGGACACGGCGCGGCATACGCTGGCAGAGTGTGCCGCTTGGGAGGAGCCGCGCCGTGCCCTCATCTCTGTGGTAGGCAGTGATCTCTCGCTGTCGGCTGTAGTTCGTGCTATGGCCGACGGCGAGGAGTCCTGGGACGCGGTGGTCTCCTTCTGCGAAACAGTTATCGCGCAGAAGGAGGCTGCGGAAAGGGAGAGGGAAATCTGAACCTCTCTCCCAGCCCGCAGCAGGCGCACCGGGCGTCGGAGGAGGGCATACGCTGCCCTCTTCCGGCCCCCCTAACTGGGTCTAGGGGCGGCGGAATTGGGGATGTCCGTCGCCCCCCATTCATTCGGCCCCGAGGTGGCGGCGCGTGGTGTTTCCCGTGCGCCCCTCTGTGACGTCGTGGGGGGAGTCAAACACCTCACTCCCCCCGCTGACCCGAGGTGGCCCGCAGAGACGGGCTGGCACCAGCCGGGGATTACGGAAGTCGCATTAGTTCTCGCGATCTCCGGTTGGTGAGAGATGGAGCACCGGGGTGGTTTTAGTCAGTAAGTGTCTGATAGACCCCTCCGCCCGCCCCAGGGTGGAGGACATCCATGAGGATTTCCCCCCGTCACAAAAAAAAAAGGGGTATTTGTCATCAACTGTAATTTTATTGAGCCGTCTATAGTCAACTACCATCCTCCATTTTTGTTGGCCTGATGCGTCTAACTTTTTTGGCACCAAATGTACGGGAGCACTCCAGGGAGAATGCGATTCCTGGATAATGTTATCCCTTAACATTTTCTCAACTTGATTCTTGATTTCTTTTGTTTGAATAGGGGGTAACCTATACGTCTTAATGTTTATTAGGTCTTCATTTTTTGTTTTTATTCTATGTTTAACCTGATTTGTGAAGGTTAATGGAATATTTTCACAATAAAATAATGTAAATATATATCTTTGTATTCTCTACAAAGTCCCTCAATAACCCTGCGTTCTTCTGAGTTCATATGATCTAACTGTAATTTTTCTAAATTATTTGTTAGCAATCTGTCCACTTCTATATTATTATCCATGAAATTAACACTAACAGATGGGTTTTGTATGTATGGATCTACTTGAAAAGGTCCCGTAACTACCAAAATTCTATCTTGATGACTGTAGTTCTGAATAACAGTTGTTGCATAGCCTTTAACACACGTAACTAATGCGGCGGGCATTCGAATCCCTTCCGTAAATTGTTTAAAATCTAGCACAGCTTCCCCGTCCAATAAGTTAACCGGGAGTCTTACTTAAGTTCACTACGAGATGGTAGATTATATACCTTTCTCAAAGGTGGTGTATATACGATGGGTATCTCAGTATTTTTTTAATGTAATATCTGACTTTCCATATTAATCTTTGCCTGTAATTGCTTCAGCAAATTGCTACCTATTAATCCATCATACCTATCGTCAACACTGTAGACATAAAACTTATGGAAATCTTTACTTCCAAAGGTTACCGGTAATGGAATAACTGCCGTTTCACTATGAACGCTCGATGCGTGAGTGCTAACAACTTCGAAGGGTTCATACTGTAAATAATTTTTAAAATATTTATTAGCTAAATAAGGACTTATAAATGACCTAACACGGGGAGTGTTAGGGTGTATCTATCATGAAAACTGCTTTTAATTCTGGTATAACTATATGTGGTAAATTTAAGCGTTTATTGCAATTTATTTTTTATTTGTTTTCCATGGTAGAGGCCATTATGCAAAAAGTTCCCGCCCCGGGATTTTCAGGAGAAAATTCCTGACCCTCGTTGTATGAATTACTTGAACTCTGTTCATTATTACTAGAATTATTTATGTAATTCACACGTCGCGAACTCGCAGTACGCATGGTGACATCAGTATTCACACCCGACGTAGATGCTTGCGCAGCAAAAGTCGGTGTGCCCGGTGTATGTGCCGCGAACTGTTGGCTCTGTTGTGCAACCGAAAAAGATGACCTACTTAACTGCGGTGACGAATTATTATTGATTGCACGATTAAAACTATCTTGATTTCTTTGAATATTATTTTGTTGCTTAAAATGTCTGGATTGATGCGAATTGTTCGATGTTGATGTGCTGTTTGTTGCATTATTCGGTACATGTGTACTTGATACGCTGTGCGAATCTTTCTTTTGATTATTAGATTCAGATGCATTTTGATAATTAGGCAAATTGGGTCTGTTAGTTCTACTAAGATTACGTCTATCGTTTGTTTTAGAATCATAGTCTGCCTGAAAGTTTTATTCTTCTAAGACTATTTTTAACGCATCCTCTAGCGTTGTAACGTTGCGCAAACGAACTAACCTAACTAGAAATGGTGGTAAATTAAACAAGAAAACATTCATCGCTCTGTTACTATAAAAAATATTTCGCCTTACGTAGAGAGTCATCAATGATTGTTTCAGATATTTTGGCGAATAAAACACTTCTCATTCGCTGTATTCTATGGCAAAAATCTAAATAACTTGCGCCCTTATTTATTCTACAAGATTCTAACTCCATTGCTAAACAATCCTCTGTACGTGGATCACCGAAGTGTTGGTTTAACAACTTCTTCAGTTCATTCCACGTATCTATAGAATCTCTTTCGCCTACTAAACTGGCTGCTTCGCCTGATAATCTACTTGTTACCACATGAAATAAATATTCATTTTGGGCTACAGTTCCTTGGAACGTAGACAATATGTATTCACATTTTTTTATATAAATAAAGGTAACGTTCTAGTGTCGCCAGTGAAATTGGTATGATGTTAACCAATTCCTGTGGGACACGGGTTACGTTTTCCATTGTGAAAAAGTTATGAAAGTAAAAAGGAAAAGAGTAAAAAAAAATTTACACTAATGTGCTACTAAAATATCTCTACTCTAAAATATTAATACAACTAGCTGACCCGGCAAACGTTGTTTTGCCATATAAATAAACACAAAAATTTCATAAAAATCGGTCAAGCCATTTCGGAGGAGTTCGTGACTTCGTTTGTGTGTATGACGTACAGTATGATGTCGCTAGGTAAGATCGCTAAGATAAAGTATCATCATATCAGCCGACAGACCTCTACTGCTGGATAAAGGCCTCCCCCAAGCGTCACCACAACGACCGGGAGGCTTTTCAACGTTGCGTCTTCCGATACGCGGTCGTCACTCCAGAACTTTGAGGTCCCATCGACATCGACATTGTTTATTTATTTATTTAACAATTTATGTACACACATTTTATAGGATAAGAAGAAAGAAACAGAAAAATAAGTACAAAGGTGATGCTTATTTCAAAAGAAATCTCTTCCAGCATACCTGCGAAAGGAGAGTAGAGTAAAAAGAGATGTAGACATAGTGTGTAACAGTAAGAAGCTAAACTAAAAACTATACATATTAAATATAACATACAATACATAATTAACATACTAATACATACTATATGATATAAAAGATAAATAATAATACATACCTATTTGCAACTATGACGAGAAGGAAAGATAGTGTTCTTTCACTCTTCTTTTGAAAACTGCAAGAGTTTGGCAAGCCCTAATGTCAGGCGGTAGTAAATTCCACAACCGTACCGCATGTGCAGTAAAGGAGTAGGAGTAAAAATCGGTAGAGTGGGGAGGGGATTTAAGAAGATTTCTAAGATGCGACCTGCAAGGCGCATCCGAAGGACGGGAATAGGAGAAACGTTCTCGCAGATAGGAAGGCGTTTTAGGATTGTGAAGTATGTTAAATAGCAAACACAATATCCGAGAGTTCCTGCGAAGTCGAATAGGGAGCCACTTGAGAACCTTGCGAAATCCTGAAACATGATCATATTTTTTAAGATTGAACACAAAACGAATACAGATATTTTGCAAACGCTCAAGTTTATTTAAAAGCTCCTCGGTAGCATCCAAATAACAGGCATCAGCGTAGTCAATGATGGGCTGAATGAGAGTTTGAGCCAGGGAAATTTTGGTTTTCAAGGGCAAAAAGCTCTGGAGACACTTCAGCGAATGAAACGTGTAATGGACCTTACGACTGACTTCAGCGATATGGTTAGTCCACGATAAATAGGAGTCCATGATCACCCCCAGGTTTCTAGCTGTCTTTGCGTATTCAATCTGTACTCCATTCAGCCAGAGTGGAGACAGCGTTGCAATATCTAGCCTGTTCCGCATATACCTGCCGCCGATAACCAAGGCCTGAGACTTCTTGGGATTGATTTGCAGCCCAAAGGACTGCGACCACTCCTCAATTAACCTCAGGTCACGGTTCACGGAGGACACAGCAGCTTCTGCATCTTGCCTTAGAAAGTGATGGTAAAGCTGCAGATCGTCGGCATAGAGATGGAAGTTAGAGGAGATGACTTTAGTGACAGAGTTTATAAAAATAGAAAAAAGAAGAGGAGAGAGAACGCCACCCTGAGGAACACCCGCAGTAAGGGCACACCAATCCGAAAAATATTCATCAAGGCGCACCCGCTGCGAGCGACCTCGAAGATAGGAGTCAAACCATTTAATTATGGAAGAGGAGATATTGAGAGTTTTGAGTATCCCAAGAAGGACATCAAAGTCAACAGAGTTGAAGGCGCTGCTAAAATCCAGAAGAACAAGTAACGTCAAAGATTTGTGGTCCATAGCCCAGCGGATGTCATCAGTAACCTTTAAAAGAGCTGTAACAGTGCTATGGCCAGGCCGAAAGCCGGATTGGAAAGGACTAAGAAGGTCATTGCTGGAAAGAAACAAAGAAAGTTGCTGATGAACAATATGCTCAAGAACTTTGGATAGATAAGGAAGGATGGAAATTGGTCTAAAATCGGTCGGAGAGACCGGGTTAGAGCTTTTAGGTAACGGAATGATATGGGCTTGTTTCCAAGCATCGGGAACAGAACAAGAGAACAAGGAAAAGTTAAAAATGTGGGTCAAAACAGGAAGGATAGTGGACAGAATAGGAGAGATCATTCTAGAGCAAAGGTTGTCATTGCCAGCAGCGGAAGAGGAGATAGCAGAAATTGCTTTTTTGACGTCACTTTCACTCACAGGACAGAAATCGAAAGAGGAACACTGTGGCCTTGGCAAACAGGAAAGCTTAGTTAATGTTGCTGATTTGACGTGTGGATCTAAAGTAACAGGAGGGAGAGAGAAATATTGATTCAGAGCGCACACGTCAATGTCTTTACTAGAAACTGCCGGAGATTTGCCAATGCCAACAGTTTTCAGAAACTTCCAGACCTCAGAGGAGTTCCGGTTGTCAAGAGAATTATGAAAATAGCGTCTCTTTGCATCTCTACACATACGACCGCAGCGATTACGCAGCTCTCTATAAAAACTCAGATTGTGCTCTGAAGGACAACGCTTGAGCCTCCTTTTGGCTCGGTCTCTGCTGGCCATCGCATCCTTAATGGCAGGAGTGAGCCAGGGAGCTGGAACATATTTAACTTTAACTCGACGTAAAGGGGCGTGTTGGTCATATAAACTAAGTATTTTACTGTTAAACATGTTAACCATATCGTTAATAGAGGAACTCTCAAAAACTGCCGTCCAATCAATGCTACCAGCATCACGCAGCAATGCCTCGAGGTCTATGCCCTTGTAGTTCCGAAGGAAAATATATTGCGGTTTGCGCTTGGGAGAGCGAATCTTATATGACATAAAAATTAGATCGTGATACGAAAAACAAGCAGTAAGCTGACCGTGAAGAGCCACATTATTAGGTTTTGAAACGATCATAACATCCAAAAGAGAAGGAGTGCAATTAGGGAAATGATGAGTAGCGGAGAGAGGTAGAATACTGAGGTTAAAAGAAGATAAGAGAGACTGAAGCTTGTGAGTACGACAGTCATTCTTAAGAAGGCATGTATTGAAATCACCCATCAAGACTACGTGGTCATAAGTAGGACAGAGATCGCTTAGGAGCGAATCAAAAGAATCAAAGTAATCGATACTAAGGTTGGGACTATACATCACCCCAAGAAGCATTTTAACATGATGTAAGGATATTTCAAGAAATAGATGCTCAGCTGATCCCGAGTAGGATGATGGTGATGCACTGATAATCCTGAAGGGTATACCAGCACGCAAATAAATGGCAACACCACCACCACCCTTCCCCGTTCTATCATTACGAATAAGGACAAAGCCAGGGAGGGCATAATGAACCGATAATAAAGAAGGTTTCAGAAACGACTCAGAGATCAGTAAAGCATCTAAATGGGCACTGTTAATGGACGCCAGAAGATCAGAGTAATGGGAAGGAACACTCTGGGCATTGATGTGGGCTATGTTAAGGTTATTAGGGTAGTGGGAAAGCAAAGAGGAAATCTGATCGCCAAGTACCAAAGGAGTGGAAGAACCACTTGCTACACTATGGAAGCTGCTAGAAGAGGAAGAACAGGAGAAAAAGTCATCATCAAAATTACCATCGATCATGGTTGCAAAATATAAGAAATAAAGTATATATATATAAATAAATAACTATGTTTATATAATATAATAAAAAACACCAAAAAACAAAACGGAAAAACTAAATATGCTTAAGTAATAAAACCACCTGATCGCTGTAGATGGAAGAGATTTTAACAACAATATATACTAAGCAAGTTTCAAACATAATATAAAATAAAAGTGCGAAAGTAAGCTAGCGAGAATATCAAACCACAACAAGCGGATACCGATTAAGACAAGCACAAAGTGTAACGAAACGTTATTATTTTGAAGTTGACAAACGTCAGATGTTATAAAAATAAATATTAACATCTACCACCAGAACATTCATCGTGTTAAAAGTTATAAAATTTACTGAAACAGTAGAAACTATGGGTAGATTACAAAGAGAAAAAATAAAAACAAGTATATAAAAGTTCATAAGAGTACCGACATTACTAATTACTACATTAGAACAAAATGGATGATATAAAACATGCAAAGTATCACCAGGTCAACAAACTCAGCGACGAGCCTTCCTCACAGCTTTGCCTTTAGGGGTACCGGCTTTAGGC
Source organism: Lacanobia oleracea (assembly GCA_950371165.1). Classification (NCBI taxonomy): domain Eukaryota; kingdom Metazoa; phylum Arthropoda; class Insecta; order Lepidoptera; family Noctuidae; genus Lacanobia; species Lacanobia oleracea. The sequence continues at coordinate 301,076 of OX493398.1, forward strand.
AAAGTAGCCGTGATCGCTGGTGAGGTTGACGTAGCAGGTCCGGGAACGTTAGACGTACCAGCGTTGGATGCCATTGGAAATAGCGCGACTAGCTTATTAAGCTCACCCATCGACGATATCTTCCGACGAGACTTGTCAGGCGTCAAGACAACAACCCTTCCCTCAGCAGACCAGCAGCTGTTGATGCCAAAGTACTTGCGGGCAGCCATAAAAACCTGATGCCGCGTTTGGGTCAAGAACTCTGAAATGGTAACACCGCTACCTTTGAGTGATGTCTTTGTATCCCAAACCAGTCGACGATGCTCCATCATCTTGAACCGCACCAGTATGGGTCTAGTTTTACCCTTGGGGGCTCCAAGCCTGTGACAAACATTCAAATAATCCGATTTGAAGTCTTCAATCTGTTCTGCGAGCAATATGCCTTGCTCACTGCCACTTTAGTTTGGCGATCCTTCGGGCTGTGTCGGTAACCTTGGTTCGTCTGGCAACCTTGGTTAGAACGAATATCATTATTCCTGATTCGATCACGCAAGGAAACTCCAAGCATTGCCCTCTCTATTGCCCTTTGAGTGATTTTAAGCCTTCTGATGAGGCCCATTGTGAGCGACCAGCAACCATTGTGAGATAAGATATACGAACAATAAACTTCTAGCCTTGCTTGACTCCTTAGCATGCAAGTCTGTATCACCTCTTCTGTTCAAAACGCTGGACAACCTTAGTAGGTTTTCGTAATGAGAATCGTTTTAATGATAACGCTTTTCTATACACGATGTTGAAGAAATTTGCTGGAGTTGTTAACACGCGGTTGAGCTACATAAAGTTGAAATGGGAAACTCTATCCAGAAGGAAAGAATACCTTCGCAACGGAAAGAGTACAGTTGAGATTCCGTTATCCGCACTTAGACTCCCATTCGCTCCGTTGTGCTTGGGCAAGGTTAGCCAGCGAAGCTACGCATATAGGTTTCGCTAAGCGCCCTCATAGTTCCGAGGATGTTTGCACGTCGGGTAGCAAACACCTCATTTCCAGAACGAAGTTGGCGACTGATTTCTCGGTATCGAACAACCTCTGTACATTGGGCTGTCTATAGCAACTATCATCATCATCATCATTTCAGCCAATTGGCGTCCACTGTTGAATGTAAGCCTCCCAAAAAGAGCCAACCATCCCGGTCTTGTGCAGTCCGCGTCCATTCGCTGCCATCCACTTTTTTTAAATAATCGATCCATCGTGCCGCAGTACCTATATTGAAAATATATTTTTCTAGGGGGCAATGACCCGGAATTATACCTATTATTATACGGGGGGTATTTCGACTTGGGTTGAGAAGTCGCTTGGTTATTCGCAAGTATCGGCTTAACATTGCCATTTTTGACTGCCTGTAATTTATAGCCCGTGATTATTTGTTGTCTTGAAGTTCAGTCGATCTCTAACAAATTCATGTACGAATCAGTGTGAAAGGTAAGAGGAGAAGTGGGTACCGGTCCATCAGTATCATTTCGGAAAATCTCTTCGCGAGTTTGTCTCTGGCGTCATTGCTTGGGGATCTATAGTTTTCCATGATCCACTGAAGGGTGCCACCCGCAACGGATAATTTTTGGCCCTGAGCTGTTACTTCACTGGAAATTGAACAAATTTTAGCCATGCCGGAGCATGGAAATGTCGTGGCTTCTTTAATGAATTCCTCACTAAACTGTTTGAAAAAAATGTTGATTATAAATTTAAATGTTATTTTAAGTACGCAAAATCCCATTTTATTATGTTTTTTACAAAATTATGGTGTAAAAATACAGTTAAAAAGATAAAATAAATACAAAAATAATAGCTGTTGCTGGCCGGGGATCGAACCATGAGCCAGTCGTTAAAACAGACATTTTTGAATATTACTCATCCTCCAAAGCACATAGCGTGATAATATATCCACCAGAACGAACACAACAAAAAAAGAATTATCGAAATCGGTCCAGCCGTTCACGCGTGATGCGATGACTAAGCCTGACCAGAAAAATGAAAAACCTCGCCATATTGCGGAATTTTTAAGAACTAATTTTCATCATACATTTTGATAGAAGATTGACAGTTAAAACACGAAAGCGACCTCCCGACAGGTTTATTATATTTCTGGTCAGGCTATACATTAGTTTAGATCATAGACTATTACTTTGGATAGTGCACTTTTTAACCTTTGTAATTATTAATCTTTGAAAAATCATAGACAACATAAAAAAGACATTTACGTTTTCGATAACCTATAAAATAAATCTTAGAAATTGTTTTCAGAAATACAATAGTTTAGACTACTAATAAATTTATGAACGCACTCGTAAATTTTAATCATTTGTCATTATTTCTGAACGCATGTCAACCATTACGTCTTATAGTATTTGACAGGATGGACAACAAATGTTTGACAGGTACGAAACAAAGTAACATTAAGGGAAAATGATTCATCTTTCATAATTATGTTTTCGTCTAGTTTTCATTATTTTTAAGATGTATTCTGCTATTCGGGGCGGGGACAAATCCAACGAACCAAAAACCATGAAAATTGGTCTAGCCGATCTCGAGTTATAAGTGTTGTAACAAACCCGTCTTTGTTTTATATATATCGATTAAAATCTATGCAAATATTATTACGGCGTTGTCCAATCCCTAATAATACACACATATAGACTTATTACAAGGTTGGGATATCAATGGAAGAGCTGAGAGGAAGGTGAAAAAGATTTACTCACAATTCCGCAGCTAGCTTCATGCTCCCTGAATTACTGCTGTGGCTGGTCCTCTTCCGTAACTCGAAGTGGCTTCTTAATGAATTTATTTGTTCGGCGATCTCTGCTAAACCGTAGACACGGACGTCGGCTGCTCCACGTAGAATTGTATACACGGCAGACTGACTACAGAGATCCTACCGGCTGCGCCAATTAAGTAAGCGACAACGGAAGTATTTAAAAAAATAACTGTATTCCGACAAATTTACAGCTAAACAGTAATTAAATTAATCTAATCAAATATTCATCTTATATACTAACTTTATTGCTATCGTAGTACATGCATAACGTCTGGGGCTGCGGAATCTGTTCGAAAGAGGTGCCGTAGCCTTGGAACGCAAAGGGCACCAGGAGGAACACGGATGGGTTTTAGTCAGTAAAAGTCTGACACTCCCTCTTGCTTCACCCAGAGCGGGAGGAGTCATTTGACGATTTCCCATCCTTAAAAAAAAAAAAAAAAAAAGTACATGCATAACGTGATCAGATAATTATGATGCATGTCCTAGATTATTCTGAATGCTGATCAAGCAAAGGAATATTTGGAAATAACATGTCTAATAAATACTTATTGGCTGACAAAGCTAATATTGGTAGATTGGGGTTACTTAACTCCTCCCGCCCCAAGAGAGAAATTATCCGAAGGTGTCACAGACGGTTTCGGAGAATTTCGACAAAAATTTACAAACTGAAATTTATACATTATAAAGATAACTACTGCTATTACAATAATCAAATACTCGAAGATAGTCCATATACTAATTTCTATTGTCACTGTTTGGGTCGTATCGTCTATTAACTCGCGCAAGTTTGCTGTAACGCTAGATTTAACTCAGCTGGTGAATGTAGCAACGCGGGTATCGGATGTTGACGCCTATACACCCAATTGCTTGGACTTTCTGCTGACAACTGATTCGAGCAGTCATTCAGTATCGGTCTCAGCCCCGCTGGGAACGTCTGACCACTGCCTGGTGAAATCCGTGTTTACCTGCTCTCTTCCAGATACGAGTCCTAGAGGCACGAGACGAGTATGGCAATAAGAATCAGCAGATTGGGATGAGATGCGGCACTTTTTTGCGTCTTATCCATGGCGGCAAGTACACTTCTCCTCGGGTGACCCCTCGTGCTGTGCTGACGTGATTGCGGACGAGATTCGGCAGGGGATGGAATATTTTATTCCATTCTCCGACATCCCGCTCGGTCACAAATCCCGGCCTTGGTATAATGCAGAATGTGCCCAAGCTGAGGCCTGAGGCCCTCAACCGAAAAGCTGGAGCACGTAGGGTTCGCGCGAGGAAAGGACCAAAGTCAAAGTCAAAGTCAAAGTCAAAACGTTTATTCCAATTAGGCCATTAAACGGCACTTTTGAACGTCATTCACATTTCAAATATTTAAAAGTTCTGAAGTGACTCTACTGTCCATTCGGAAAGGTAGATTCTTATGGAGAAGAATGGACAAGAAACTCCATAGTTACTCTTTTCAATTAATCTTTTACAATATTTGGTAAGTATACAATTTTTTTTTTTATATGTGAGGACCATGCACCTAGGGTATGCAGAGGTAGACTTATAAATTTTCTAAATAAGTAGGTACATGATACTCACACATTTCCAAATATTGGAATGACTAATTAACAGTGTGTGAGTTAACAGAAAAATACAGACACAAAAAGAGACAGAACATCTATAAAGTTAATACATAAAGCAACCAGTTTGATTTTGTCCACAACATTGACCGTCCTATGGAGCAGGACCAGCATGCTTCCAGGCATTCTTATCCTGAATGTAATCTTCTAATTTGTAATAAGCTTGTTTACAAAGTGTGACCTTTAATTCTGCCGCTAAGTTCTGCAAACGGACTTTACGTAGGGCACGTTTTGACCATGTTGGATATATCGGGGCCAAACTAGCTTCGCACCCTCCGGGTAGTAAGCAGTTTTGGTCCCTGTCGAAAGCGGTTGAAACGAATTTTTCTCGACCCACTTTGCCTCCAATGCTAAAACCTGATGGTTAACTGGTTCACTCTGCTAGAGAGAAAGCAAATTTATTTGCAACTCTCTTTGTAAGCAATTCGAGTCTGGACGCTGGCTCCAAGCAACCACCAACTTTACCTCGTTGTGACTCTTTGATGCTGGAGATCGCAGTTCACATAAAAGAGGTCCGAAGAGTATTGTGCAGTCTAGACGTGAATAAGGCCAGCGGATTGGACGGCAAAATTTTATAAATGTTACTTGGGGACCTATAAAAAATGTTACCTAAATTGCCAGACAGTTTTAATGGTTTTTACGTCTTGCCAGACAAATCGAAAGTCCGCTGCAGGTGCGAGCGCGAGGTAACAACTGTTCAAGCGGATTCGGGTGAGACCTGTCCGGACTGCGATTTTGCAGCACTATTCAATATTGTTGTGGATCTGATGATGCAGACCAGAAAGGTGGATAGTAGATCCCTTACTTGACTACTAATATAGCTTTCGTATTTGGGCTCATTTAAATCCTTCTGATGTGCACGATTCTTTGTTGTTTGGAACAAAGATCTGACGACGAAGAACAGAAAGGTGGATAGTAGATTCCTTATTTGGCTACTAGTATAGTCTTCGTATTTGGGCTACTCTATGCACACGATGGATATAAGAGTCTATAACCACCGTGTTCGTGCTCATTTGAGGCCGCGTGATGAATTTTATTAGTTAGAGCTAACATACCTACTTATTAGGACTTGTTAGGAAAATTCAAATGAACCCAAACTAGAAGTGTTTAAGAGTTGTCAACCAAGAGAAGCACTACTTACCTTAATGATTTCGATCATTAGATCATCATCATCATCTGCCTGGCCTTTTCCCAACTATATTGGGGTCGGCTTCCAGTCAAACAGAATTTAGTTGAATACCAGAATTTTACGCGGAGCGGCTGCTTACCAGACCTCCACAACCCATTAACTGGGTAACACGGTACTTCTTGGCAAGACTGGAGTCAGATTTACTGGCTTCTGACTATCCGTAACGACTGCCAAATGTCAGCCAACCAACGGCTTAACGTGCTTTCCGAGGCACGGAGGAAACTCGCTATGTTAAGATGGTCACCCATCCACAGACCAACCTTGGCAAGCGTTGTTTAACCTTGAAGATCGATCCGTGCGACTATTATCTAGCCACGTGCTCCTCCAGAGTATTGAAAAATAATAGAGGTATTGTTTTTTTTTAACCGACTTCTTCAAAAAGGAGGAGGTTCTATGTTCGGCTGTATGTGTTTTTTTTTATGTATGATCACTGATTTGTCCGCCAATTCTGGACCGATTTTAAAGCCTGTACTCCTGAGGTGGTCCCATTTTCACCAAGTTAGAATCTGATGATGGGATCCCATGAAAATCGAGGGAAACCCACAAATTTTGTAAGCACATACAATGTTTTTCATTAGATCATTGTTACAAACTGCAATAGATAGTCCTCATTAGAAAAAATCACGAGCGCAACTACGATAGGTATAAGAGTAGTCAACTAAGTGAGCCACTACTCACCTTTATGGTTTCCATCATTAGATCATTGTAACCAACTACAATGGATAGTACTCATCAGAATATTTCAAATGAGCCGAAACACGATGGATATAGACTCTTATATCCATCGTGTGCATCGAGTAGTGGCTCACTTAGTTGATTACTCAATCAACTAAGTGAGCCACTACTCACCTTTATGGTTGCCAACATTAGATCGTTGTTCCAGCTGTATTGGATGATAGTGCTAATCAGAAGGATTCAAATGAACCCAGACACGATGGGTATAGAAGTAATCAACTAAGAAAACCACTACTCACCTTTATGGTTTCCATCGTCAGGTCCTTGTTCCCAACTACAGTGAATGGTACCCAACAGTACGATTGGAACGAGCGCAAACATCATAGGCATACTTGTAAGAGTTGAGAAAGAATTACCTTTCTATACTTTCTCTAAAGAAATACTCAAGCTAATATAGTAATAACTACGTGATAGCCATCGAAATCGAAAAAAAAAAATACAAATTCTTGCTCTATTTAAAATAATTAAAAAAATACGATAGGTCTCAATTCTGTCAGACTTCTTCCACCTGGCGTTAATCCCGGCTATTGCCAGGGTCCGCCTTCCTACTTAGCTTCCTCCACTTTGCCCGATCTTGAACATCCTTCTCAGTCAGGCCATTGACTCACATGTCGGACTTGACGACGTCCAGCCTGCGCTTGCGAGTTTGACCACGGGACCTAGCCCCAAGAACAGCCATATTCATGCATCTCCGACCAACGTACTCCATAGGGCGGCGCATGATGTGGCCATACCATCGCAGACGACACTCTTGCAGTTTTTCCCCCACGTCACGGACACCAAGACTACCTCGGATGTAAGAGTTGCGTATGCGATCGGATCGAGTTACGCCACTCATCCACCTCAGCATCTTGATCTCCGTGACGCGTAGCTCCTGGGTGTGTCTGCTTAGTGCTGGCCAACACTCGCCCCCGTACAGTAGGATAGGCCGTATGATGCATTTATATATCTGCCCCTTGAGCTTCGAAGGCATTTTGCGGTCGCATACAACGCCCGTTACCTCGCGCCACTTTGCCCAAGCCGCGCCTATACGTGCTTGGACATCGTCGTCTACGTTGCCAGACTCGTGCAGCACGGATCCAAGGTATAGGAACGTATCGGACTTTCTGATCAGGTCCAAACCTATTCAGATGGTGTTTGAATCCGTACTGCCACAGGACATGTACTCAGTCTTCGCCACATTTAGTCTCAGACCACCGTTTACAAGCGGGTCCTTCCAAATATTGACTTTGCGCTCAAGATGGGCTTTGTTCTGATTAACGAGGGCGATGTCATCGGCATACATCATTAGCCATGGAGGCTGATCTTGGATGTTTGCCGTAACTACATCAAGCACTACGTTAAACAAGAACGGGCTAAGAGCCGAGCCTTGGTGAACGCCAACAGATATTGGGAAGCCATTTGATTTGCCAACAGCGGTCTGGACAGAGGACACGGAATCGCGGTACATGTCACTGATTTTTTTTTTTTTTACTATTGATAGGCACGCGTTTGACCACTATCTCTGATAATGTCAATATAGGCCTCGGGAACGCCCTTGAAGCGCAGTGCTCATCAGATGGACTGCTGAGGTATACAGTCGAAGGCCTTCTGCAGGTCTAAAAAGGCCATATGCAAAGCTCTCCTTCTCTCTCTGTAAGCCTCAGCCAGATTCCGTAAGGCGAACACTGCGTCCATGGTGCTGTTACCCGCCCGGAAGCCATATTGACACTCAGAGACAGTGCACTCGCTACGGAGCCGTGTGTCAATGATGCGCTCGAAGAGCTTCATGATGTGGCACATGATCAAAGCCCCCTTGAATAGATTAATGGCTAATTATAATAAAATAGATATCTGCAACAATATCGATATATTTACTGACTCATATTACCAATTTCGCAGAAAACTTATGACTAATAGCGACGAATCGTAATTTCATATCCTACTTTTTATTTTTTACTATAACATTTTTTTTAACACTTTTTTTTTGGTTTTTGCTACATGTGCCTGCCACTTTAAAAATAATTTTAGAATATTGTCATACTGCACTCGTTATCGCATTCTGCCGTTTTGAATTTTGAATACTAATGTTAGTGTTAATTTTTTAATCTTAAAGTTTTAATGATAATTTTGATTTTTTATTCTAATTTCTTTTGTAATCTTGTTTTTTACTTAATGTTTTGTTCTTTGTTACTAATTTAGTTTTTCTATCCTCACGAGTAAAGATGAGCAATTTTTTACGTAAGTGCTGTGTACGCCTGTAAGTGACTAATTCACCATAACTCAATACTTTTGTTATTTTTTTTATGTTAATGTCTCAAGTGAATAGGTCGTTGGTGTACCTATCAAATAAATAAATGATCTTGATACCGCGGTAGCTACCACAATCCTGTACGCTACCTTTGCCTTTGTAAACAGGGATAATCAGGCTAAATCGCCACTGGTTCGGCATTTCCTTGGTGATCAGGATGCGGTTAAAAAGATCCGCCAGAAGGTCCACACCATGTGGGCCCATCGCCTTCCACACTTCAATTTGCACATTATCAGGCCCGACCGCTTTCCGGTTCTTCATGTGGCAAAGAGCAATGCGGGTTTCGTCGGGGGAAATAGGGGAAATAAGTCCAAGGTTAGGAGGCGGTTCGGGAGGAAGATTATGGGGATGCTGTTTGTTAGACAGCTCCGCGAAGTATGTACACCATCTCTCCTTAACAGAGGGGGCATCGTAGAGCAGCTTACCCTGGGCGTCCCTTACACAGAGACATCTGCTAATCAATTCTGTCGGACTCTGGAGCTGAAATGGTGCAGAACACGTTTACCGTTTTCCACCTCTGTGCACTTCATCATCAGACCCCCGTTATCAACTATGCATAATACCCATCGAGATAATTCAAATGAGCTCAAACACGATCGGCATACTTTTAGGAATGGATGTGAAATTAGTTTTCGAGACTTCGTCTGTAGACATAATATTCAGGGTCATATGTTTATGCGTTAGCAATCGAAAATACATATTCTTGCTCTACTCTAGATGACAAAAAAAAACTACGATAAGTTTCAATTCTGTCGGACTCGGGGTCTGAAATGACCATTCTTTTTTAAATTAAAATCAATTAAATATTTTTTTACAATTAACAATACTTTTTTGCATTTTATAATATTAAAATAACATTTTTTACTTTATATAACATGGTTATGAACGTATTTTTTTATTGAATATCTTTAAAGATCGCAATCGACTAAGCACTCGCACTCGCACCCACAGCGGACTTTCAATGTGCCTGACAAGATGTAAAAACCATTAAATCTGTCCGGCTATTGAGGTAACATTTTTTTATAGGTCCCCAAGTAACATTTATAAAATTTAGCTCTTATACTATAACGAAAGTATAATTATAATTGATTAAAGTTTAGGGGTGTCCGGCAGGGGGTAGCAACTTTCATAAGTGTCCGGCAATGGATGACGACATTTCTAAAGTTATCCCGAAGAAAATGTAAAAAAATTGAGCTTTATACTTTAACGAATTTAAGGGACTATTATATATATATATATATATATATATAATAAAAAAAAAAAAAAAAATATATAATATATATATATATATATATATATTATAGTCCCTTAAATTCCTACCTTAATAAACCTTTACTACCTTTTACCTGCCCAAGTACCCACATCCCAAACTCTATAGTCACGTCGATCTTACCTGTAAAGGGGACATGCACTGAAAAACTTTCAGTTTTTATAAAATAACGAAGGTCTGGCCGTCGTGGGCTCTTGCTCTATTATGGAAAGGGTTCTGAACAGTCAGCTGCTGACCTACCTTGAAGACAATGATCTCCTCAGTGACCGTCAATATGGCTTTCGTCGGGGACGGTCAACTGGCGATCTTCTTGTGTATGTCACGCTGGGGCGAAGCCATCGAGACACACGGCGTAGCACTTGCCGTGTCGCTCGATATCTCGAAGGCTTTTGACAGGGTCTGGCACGCAGGTCTACTCAGCAAGCTCCTGCTTATGGCATCCCAGCTGGTTTTTGTAGCTGGATATCAGACATCCTTAGTGAACGGACGATTCGAGTAGTCGTTGATCCGAGGGGTCTGTTCTCTCTGCAACTCTTTTCCTGCTGCACATCATTTACCTACCATCAGCCTGGTGCTGTTGGGTACGCAGATGACAGTACGGTTTCAGAGAGATACTTGTCCAATGCAACAACCAGCGGGGATGAAGTCCGTTCCTTAAGAGAGGCCATGGTAGACCGGACAAATTTCACCTTAAGCGTTGTCTCCCAGTGGGGTGATGACAATCTGGTCACTTTTAACGCCACCAAAACACAGGTGTCTTTTTACCGCAAAAAGGAGTCGTTTTGACCAAACTGCATCTGCATCTGTTCCTGTGATTGATCGGATCAAGCTCCTAGGCATAGAGTTGACATCTGGTCTCAACTTTGGCGCTACCATCGAGTACAAAGCCCAAAAAGCTGGGCATATAGGCAATAGGGTGAAGCGATACTTCAGGCCTGGACTGCTCTTAACCTTTTACAAAGCACAAGTCCGATCCTGCATGGAGTATTGTAGCCACCTTTGGGATGGCTCAGCTAAGTATCAGCTTGCCGCGCTTGTCTCGGTGGAACGCAGAGCTAAGAGGCTCATCGGTGACGTAAAACTAGTGGATGCCAAGCTACATAGCTCGGCTCATCGCCGTAAGGTTGCCTGCTTGTCGTTCTTCTACAGATTGTACTTAGGTGAGTGTGCCCAAGAACTCCACGACCTCATCCCACCGGCCCCCTTCTAGCATCGGACATCTAGACGCACTGCATCTTACCCCTCCCTACCTTGTAGCTATTCCACCAATTTGCACTAAGCATTTCCAAACGTCTTTTATAATGCGCACAGCAAAGGAGTGGAATTCTCGACCTGCGTCTGTATTTTCAAAAGCTTACAACCCTATTCTCTTCAAAGTTAGAGTGAACAGGCTCCTTCGGGGTAAGCTCGCTCCATCGTAGACTTTGTCTTGTCATCTCTGACACAGACTAGAGTCAAGAGCAAACCCATCAATAATAATAAAAAAAAAAAATCTACTTCGCTGTTTCTTTCCCGATATTACAAACAGGACACAAAAAGTTGGCGTGAATGGCTATCAATCTAGTGCCGTGCCCATAACCTCAAGTGTTTCACAAGGTTCAATCCTGGGAACACTGTTATTTATTTTATACATAAATGACATAAATAAGTGCTTTAGAAATACAAAATTTCTCCTGTACGCTGATGACCTAAAAGCATATAAGACGATACAGATTGTGGATGACTGCTTTAAGTTCCAAGAAGACCTAGGTAGACTTGCGAGTTATTGTCTTGACAATAAATATTTTCTCAAAACTGATGTGGGTATGCACCGAGATGTGGTCGCAGGACGACAGGTGGACAAGGGACTCACCCCGTTGTCCATAGCAAAGGAGAACTAGCGCAAACCTGTGATACTTACCACAGATGACTGCAGGGAAGTATTGAAAGGCAAGGAGCTTCACGGGTGCTTTTATCGGGTCCTTCATGGGTCTGATGTAGATTTTTCAGCGTCCGTGGCCTAGCTACGTCTCAGTGATGTGATCTTTGGGGAAACTGAAGGTTTTGTCTGTGCGATTATGGACGAAGTTATCTTGACGAATAATTACCGGAGGGATATTATGAAGGACGGGACGCTGGACGTGTGTCGGGCATGCACCATCCGGGTGAGTCCATCAGACATATTATCTCTGGTTGTTCTCGTCTGGCTAACGGCGAGTACTTGCACAGGCACAACCAAGTGGCCAGGATTATCCATCAGCAACTTGCTTTGAAATACAAACTTGTGGATTCTGAGGTACCGTATTATAAGTATGTGCCCAACCCAGTTTTCGAAAATGACCAGATCACATTGGATCGTTGTATCATCACTGATAGGACTATTATTGCCAATAAGTCTGACATAGTGGAGATAGACCGATTAGCGCGCCGCGCAAAAATAATTGATGTTACCATCCCGGATGACGAGACCCTCGTGAAGGCTGAGAAAGAGAAGCGAATCAAGTATTTCGACACACACGAGGTTTTCGACATGTGGAATTCAAATTCAAATTCAAAGCATATTTATTTCAAATAAACCATTCACAGGCACTTTTGAAACGTCAAGGTCGGTCAGTCAATAACATGGAAGCTATTTGCACGTTCCAAAGCGTAGATCTTACTAGGCAAGCGTGCTCCATCTTCGACCATATCCTCGCTCATTTCAAACGCGTGCCTATCAATAATAAAAAAAAAAGATCTCTATGGAGAAGAACGTGCAAGAAACTCCACGGATACTCTTTTAAATCATGTTCTGTTTTACAAAGTTCTAAGTTACATATACTTGTTGCTTCTGCATGTGAGGACAATGCAAAGGAAAAAAAAAAGCTTATTATATGAATTTAAAATATAAAGATTAAAATGAGCCAATGGCAGTTGAGTTGAGGAAATCATTATTTAAAAGATATCTTAAGCAAGAAAATTCAATAAACAATATCTTTTAAAGCTAATTCAGCAGCCTACCTCATTTCTCCACTTAACTGCACTAATTTCTCCCCATTTTTATTACCTATTTCTTTAATTTCCCACTTTCCTTTATTTTGTCTTTTTTTTAATTTTTTTTAGATTCTCACACATTTCTTTTACTCTATTTTCAGTACTTAAACCTGAAAACATGCCTGTGATGACTCGCAAAGCTACAGCTCAGGATATGGAGCTTAAACTGAGAACGGCTCTCCAGGAATTAAAAGCCTCAAATGAACAATGTCAGGAAATGTTACAGGAACGAGAGGATAATGAGGTGGAAGTAAGAAAAATGGTCCATACAAACACCTGCCTTAAACGGGAGCTAGTAGACCTCAGCCAACAATATCAAGATGTTGTTGATGAACGTGACCAACTGCGGGTAATCACGGATGGTTTCAACAACTGTAGCAACTTGTATGAGGAGGCTTTACGTAAAGTTGCATCATCAAATTGCAGAATGAAAAACAGAGTGCTCAGGTTAAGGAAACTTACCACTTATATAATGAATTAATAGGTATAAATAATAATTGTAACCCTCATTCCACAGTCACGATAGACCTAACTGAAGATTCCTTATTGAAACAGAACTATCCTAGTCATAATAAGTTAAAAAAGTATGCAAAATTAAATAGGTTTATTAAAAAATGTTATCGGTACAACATACAACATAAACAGTTTTTAAAGAATATTCCACTCAGGAAGGAACGTGTTGACCTGATTAGTAAATTAAATAACTATCAAATTAAACTTGAAGATAGCATAAAAATATATGAAATTGATACACAGCACTTACAGTCTGAAATACAGGTACTCGAAGCTTCACTAAGTTCTCTTAATAGTAAATATATACAATCTCAGAACCAAATAAGAGAACACATTCTTGCTGCAAATGAGTTAGTCATGTGTCAGTGTACTTGCCAGACAGTATCAAATTTTGATGCTGTCCAGCCTGAGGTATCGGACGCCCCGTCCCAGGCGGAGAATTTATCCCAAGGCTGTGTCATCAACCAAGTTGTAATTGATTGTGAACAGGATTTATCTCAAATTGAACAGCCCAAGATTAATAGTTTCTTATCTGTGAAAAGTGGTTATCATTCAGTTATGTTCTCAGACAGCATAGGAAGAGGTTTAGGTAAATTATTAAGTAACAACCTGAGTTACCCTATACAAAATTACTGTATGCCAAGTTCATCATACAAGCATATTATGGCGTCATTAAGAAACAATAATTTTAGTTCTAATACCAATATTACAGTGTTTATAGGGAATAGTTTAAATGTAAAAAAAGCAGATATCACGGACAATCTAACTGAGATTTTAAAGTTAAATTGTAATAAAATTATATTGTGTGCATTTCCTTATTTTGAACAATTGTCAAGTAGACAAAATAATTATATTCATAGTTTAAATAAACACATGCACTTTTTAGTAAGTCACTATAGTGACAAGTTTATGTTTTTTGACACAAAAATTAAATAGGTTTATTAAAAAATGTTATCGGTACAACATACAACATAAACAGTTTTTAAAGAATATTCCACTCAGGAAGGAACGTGTTGACCTGATTAGTAAATTAAATAACTATCAAATTAAACTTGAAGATAGCATAAAAATATATGAAATTGATACACAGCACTTACAGTCTGAAATACAGGTACTCGAAGCTTCACTAAGTTCTCTTAATAGTAAATATATACAATCTCAGAACCAAATAAGAGAACACATTCTTGCTGCAAATGAGTTAGTCATGTGTCAGTGTACTTGCCAGACAGTATCAAATCTTGATGCTGTCCAGCCTGAGGTATCGGACGCCCCGTCCCAGGCGGAGAATTTATCCCAAGGCTGTGTCATCAACCAAGTTGTAATTGATTGTGAACAGGATTTATCTCAAATTGAACAGCCCAAGATTAATAGTTTCTTATCTGTGAAAAGTGGTTATCATTCAGCTATGTTCTCAGACAGCATAGGAAGAGGTTTAGGTAAATTATTAAGTAACAACCTGAGTTACCCTATATAAAATTACTGTATGCCAAGTTCATCATACAAGCATATTATGGCGTCATTAAGAAACAATAATTTTAGTTCTAATACCAATATTACAGTGTTTATAGGGAATAGTTTAAATGTAAAAAAAGCAGATATCACGGACAATCTAACTGAGATTTTAAAGTTAAATTGTAATAAAATTATATTGTGTGCATTTCCTTATTTTGAACAATTGTCAAGTAGACAAAATAATTATATTCATAGTTTAAATAAACACATGCACTTTTTAGTAAGTCACTATAGTGACAAGTTTATGTTTTTTGACACAAACATTTTTGTGGAAAATTTAAAATCGACTAGGGATACAGTGTATTTGCCAATTAGTTTTAGACACACATTAGCAAGGCTATTAGCTTATTTTATTAACTCAGACATAAGTAGTATGTCGCAGTCTTGTTTAATTAAATCCACAATGTTTAGTAATTTTACTAAGAATCAGGTGGAGAGCCTTAGTAACAGTAGCTCTAGTGCTACAAATACTTATAAAAATTGTACGGAGTTTCCATGTATCTCTATGGATACTCATTTAAACTAGTCCATAAGACAACAGAGGATATCAGCGACAGAATAGTTATGCCTACCATTAACAAGGTATCTTCTTGCTCTTTAGTAAATAGTTGTCAAAAGGGGAGTCAGCAGCATGCCTTGAAATTATTTCATCAAAATATTCAGGGTGTCTCTTCCAAATTATTAGAAATTGAAATGTTTTTAGAAAAAACAATGTTTGACATTGTATGTTTTAGTGAGCACTGGTTGAAGGATTACCAGATGCTAATTAGTTATGAAAATTATAATGTGGGCAGTTGTTTTAACCGCAAATCTATGTTACGTGGTGGTTCCCTCATCTTATTAAAAAAAAACTTAAAATTTAAGCAACGTAATGACATCGTTAACTTATCAGTGGAACATTGCATCGAACTGTCCTGTGTTGAGCTAGATAATCATATCATAGTGTGCGTGTACAGACCCCCAAACCCTCAAAACTTTACTTTATTTGAGTCAACAATGGAAGATATCCTTGCGAAACTTGCAGCAGGTAACAAGCCCGCGATTATTTGTGGGGATTTTAATATTAATATTTTAGAAATTAATTCAAATAGCAGCAGATTTATAAGCCTTTTTAAATCGTTTAATTTGTCTAATGTGTTTACAGAACCGACTAGGGTAACACCAACTTCTTCAATCTGTATAGATAATGTATTCTGCGATTGTGAATATTTAGATAAAGCCATAGTTAATTACCTTCCCTCTGATCATAGTGGTCAATTGGTAACATTTCAGTTTAAAGCAGCCTTGGAAAAAATTCATATACAATATAGGCCAATTACAACTGGCAAACTAGCTAAATTCAATGGTACCTTACAAAATAAGTTAAATTTTCTAGGCCATAACATTGAAGATGCTAATAAATTTTATGATAATTTCTTTTCAGTGGTTCTAAAGGAATTCAATGCAACTTTTGAAAAGAAGTCTAAGGATACTTTCCCTAAGTATGTATTTAGTGACTGGGCGACTAAAGGCATTAGGATAAGTAGGGAAAGACTATATGAGCTATATGGCCTTAAGCCTATAATTAAGCCTAATTTAATTTATGTGTGGACCAAGGAGTCTTTCCGGATATAATGAAATATAGTAAGGTTATACCACTATTTAAATCGGGCGACAGCAAAGACACCAATAATTATAGACCTGTATCTGTTTTGCCGGTTTTTAGCAAAGTGTTTGAAAAAGTAATGCTCAATTAGATGCTCAATCATTTTAACATCAATAAAATTTTACACGATCAACAGTATGGTTTTACCAGGGGTCGTTGTACGACTGACGCTGGTGCCACGTTGTTAAAACACATATACTCAGCGTGGGAAGAGGCACAAGATGCCATAGGAATCTTTTGTGACCTCTCCAAGGCATTTGATTGTGTAAATCACGAAACCTTGCTCCTAAAGCTAGGACATTACGGACTAGGTAAACTTGCACTCAGTCTAATAAAATCTTACTTAAATGATAGACAGCAGCAAGTTCAAATAAATGGTGTCAATTCACGGGGTTTAAAAGTCAAAATGGGGGTACCACAAGGCTCTATTTTGGGTCCTTTCCTCTTTCTAGTATATATTAATGATCTACCCCATCTTTTAAAAAATCAACCTCATATGGTATTATTTGCTGACGATACGTCCTTAATTTTTAAGATAGATAGACGTTCCATAAATCTTGACGACGTAAATAACGCCCTACAGCAGGTCCAAAATTGGTTTACTGCTGATAATTTATTATTAAATGGGAAAAAAACTAAATGCATCAGATTTGCCTTACCGAACGTTAAAAGAAATGATTGCGACATAGTATTGAACAAGGAGAAACTTGAATTCGTCGAAAACACGGTTTTCCTGGGGATTACGCTTGACTCAAGGCTACAATGGGGTCCTCATTTAACATCTCTTGCGGGACGGCTAAGTTCAGTAGCATACGCTGTCAGAAAAATCCGTCAATTTACCGATATAGATACCGCGAGGCTGGTCTATTTTAGTTACTTTCATAGTATCATGTCTTACGGTATCTTATTATGGGGACGTGCTGCAGACATCGAGTCTATATTTATCCTGCAGAAAAGAGCCATCAGAGCTATTTACAATCTCCGTCGGCGTGATTCCCTAAGAGAACTGTTTAAGGATATCAACATCATGACGGTACCTTGTCAATACATTTACGAAAATATTATGTATGTTCGGAAAAATCTTCATCTCTTTAGCAAGATTAGTGACAGGCATAATTTTAATACTAGAAATAGGAACAAATTAGATCAACCCCGATTCAGATTGGCCAAAGTACACACTTCTTTTATGGGGTACTGTATTAAATTTTATAATAAAATACCAGTTGATATTCTCGAACTGAATGAGAGAAAATTTAAAGCATGCATAAAACGCACACTATGTAGACAAGCGTATTATAAACTGGAAGATTATATCCTCGATAAAAACGCTTGGCTAAATGCTGGTCCTGCTCCACAGTCACAGCTGCTTAGGTCCACTTTTTAGGTTTCTATGTTTTTATATTTGGAAGAGATGCTCGCTCCTTTTAGAAGTTCTTACATTATTTCGTTTATTTATTCTTATATACATACAAATTATATTATTATATTAATTACTTATTTATTCTTTTTGATGTAAGATCTTAATCGTTCTCTTTATTAATTTATTTTTCATTATTTGGTCATTGACAACGATAGTTTTGTGTAAAGTAGAAGCATATTTTTCAAATTTTGTAAATGTGAGTACCATGAAACCATTTACATTTTATGTGAGTAGTTATAGTTTTACTTGTTGGACATGAACGAGCATGGTGGTTGAGAGCATGTCATGCTCACTCAAATGTCTCGCTGATGGCGGCGCGTGGGTTTGATCATTCGGTTCCCTTCGAAATGGTTGAGCTGAAGGGTGCCGATACACGCGTCATGTTCGTGAACAGGCGCCGTCGGTTGAGACTGGTCATCTCTTAACTGCCATTGGCTCATTTTAATCTTTATATTTAAAATTCTTATAATAAGCCCTTTTTTTTTTCCTTTGCATTGTCCTCACATGCAGAAGCAACAAGTATATGTAACTTGGAATGTTGTAAAACAGAACATGATTTAAAAGAGTGTCCGTGGAGTTTCTTGCACGTTCTTCTCCATAGAGATCTACGCTTTGGAACGTGCAAATAGCTTCCATGTTTTTGACTGACCGACCTTGACGTTTCAAAAGTGCCTGTGAATGGTTTATTTGAAATAAAATGCTAAAAAAAAAAAAAAAAAAAAAAGAGTTGCCTTATTGAATTTACCGGATCTAATGAAATAATCCAACACACAAATTAAATATTAAAGCTAAGTACGGCGCTACAGTCTCAATGATTGAGGTACAAACTTTGATAGACAATTCCCATAGATCTTTGGTCAATTTATTTTGATTTAATTAAAAGCTTTCATTACTACTATAATAATATAATAATAATTTCCTACTAGTGACAGAGTTACACGACCAGCTGTACCAGCTTGGCAGCGCAGGATCGAGTGTCGTATCGGTGAGGCTAGAGCACTCATCGGCAAACTAATCTGCTTCAGGGAGGGCAACACTCGCCGCAGAGTGATGCGCTTTGTGAGGCGGGTGTTCTCGGGGACTGATATTAGTCCACGGGATTATCTGACCCGCGTCACAGAGCATTTCGACTTCCTGAAGCAGAAAGTCTTTTTGGGGGGCCGAGTCACCCACGTCCGTAAGAGAATACCCAATGTTAGACCCTACACGTGGTCCCCGGATGGTGCTAATCAGGTGGACACTAACTGGTGGTGGGATTCGGCCGATGGCTTGTGACCACCTACTGGGCAAAGACGTACCGCCAAGTGGCTTAGCTGCGTTCCGGCACGATGCTCAATGTAGCCAATTCAGAGGAGTTGGGTCAAAATAGTTGTTCCAATGCAGGCAGACCAACCAGGCTTGCCCTGGCATGGGCGTATCGGAAGACTAGTCGCGCAGGGTAGCGGGATCCGAGGCACGGTGCGCCGCTGGCCGACCGCAGGTAGTTGGGGGCCCAAGTAGTGAGCTAGCCACACATGAAAGGCTGCCACGCCAACTGTCGAAAAATCCCGGAATGCAACATCGTGCTGGTTGGCGACCAGATGAAAGGGCCCGATGGAATTCCTGGGGGGGCTTGGGCGTCCCCGCAGTCTCCAGACTAGTCCCCCAATGAAGTCGTCCTGCCAGGACGTGCCTGATGGTTAGCAGCATGGAACCTCATTTCACTTCCTTCTCCTCAACCTCCATCACTTTTTTTATGAACAGGGATAAAAAGAGAAAAGCTGTACAGCGGCAGCACGCCCTTTTGCATAAAGTGCACTTCTCTAATATATGAGGTCTGCACTCAAATCTCGTCGCAGTCCATCACCACCTCGAGACCGAGAAACCAGCGCTCTTGTTCCTGTCGGAGACGCAGATCGGATGTCCGTCGGACGTGTCATACCTATCTTACCCGCGGTTTACCCTTGAGCACCACTTCAGACCACGCGCGGGCGTATAAATGTACGCCCGGGACGACATCTGCTATCGGCGTCTCCGTTACATTGAAGACTCCGGGTTCTCAACGCTGTGGGCTATAGTGGACACATGCCTAGAAAAAATTGTCTACGCCTGCGTCTACCGTTCGCACAGCGGTGATTTGGAGACAACTGGGCTTACACAGCACCTGAGTGAGGTGGCGGATACGATATACGGAGATGGATATACGGACACTGTCTGGTGAAGTCTGTGTCCTTTTACTCTTCGCCCGATTCTAGCCCAAGAGGCACCCGGCGGGTATGGCGATACAGGTCAGAGATCGCATGCCATCCCAGGCATGCGATCTTTCTTCGCATGTTACCCTTGGCAGCCTACTTGCTTTTCTTCCACTGATGCTACGTCGTGCGCGGACGCCGTGACGGATGTGTTGCGGAGGGGAACGGAGTTCTACATTCCGTTCTCTGACATAGCAAAATCTGGCGAAGCTCGTTCTTGGTTTGGTGCCGAGTGCAATCGCGCTGATGCGCTTAAGCACGCGGCGTACCTAGGATGGGTTGACGATCGTACGTGCAAAGCAATAATGACGTTACCCAGAAGAAGAAATCCTTCAACAGGGCTACCAAGTCCTGCAAGAAGGTGTTGCGGAGGGCTCGGTTTGATCACATTAACCGAATAGGGAACAGACTTGCTTCATACCCAGCAGGTAGTAAGGCTTTTTGGTCCCTGGCTAAGTCGGTCGAATCGAACTTCTGCCGCCCTTCACTACCACCACTGCTGAGACCCGACGGGAGGCTGGCCCACTCCGCTGAGGAGAAAGCGAACTTGTTCGTTTCTTTGTTTGCGGAATCTTCACGTCTGGATCCTGGTGACGCGACGCCCTCTGCTTCTCCTGGTGGATGTGAGTCAAGTATGTCAAACATTCGCATTCATTAGAAGGACGTCCGTAGGATACTGCGTAACCTAGACGTGAACATGGCTAGTGGTTCCGACGGGATACTAGCAATTGTTCTGAAGACTTATGCGCCTGAGTTGTCTCTGATCCTGACACGCCTATTTCGCCTTTCGTTTGAGACTGGAAAAGTGCCGAAGGCTTGGAAGCAAGCTAACGTGCAGCTCGTGCCCAAGAAGGGTAGTCAAGCTGACCCGTCGAATTATAGACCCATCTCGGTAACGTCCATACTCTGTAAGACTATGGAAAGCGTGATGAATCATAAGCTCCTGGCGTACCTAGAAGCGAATGATATCCTTAGTGACCGTCAATACCGCCGGTTCCGCCGAAATCGGTGAACTGGAGATCTTCTAGCGTATGCCATTCACATCTGGAGTGAGGCAATAGTGAAGCACGGGGAGGCACTAGCGGTCTCCCTTGACATCTCGAAGGCCTTCGACAGGGTCTGGCAAGATGGCCTTATTGGTAAGCTTCCTTCCTTCGGTCTGCCCGCCGGTTTGTGTGATTGGATCGCAGATTTCCTGAGGGATCGATCTATCCGAGTGGTCATAGATGGCTGCTCGTCTGGACTGCTGGATATTAATGCCGGGGTTCCTCAGGGGTCGGTGCTTTCGGCAACACTGTTCTTGCTGCATATTAATGATCTGCTTAAACCCGGTACCTTTGGGTATGCAGACGACAGCACTGTTGCTGAGAGATACGTGTCCGATGGACGAGCTGGTGGGTCGCAGATCCGGTCTCTCCGGGAGGCTATGGTTGAGCGCTTGAATGTGTCCTTACAGGGTGTCTCTGAATGGGGTGATGCCAATCTGGTCAAGTTCAATGCTGCTAAGACCCGAGCGTGTCTATTTTCTGCCAAAAGGAGCCAATTCCACCCAGCTCCATTTTTCCGAGGTGCAACAGTGCCGATAACCGACCAACTTGAACTTCTTGGGGTTACATTAACATCTTCTCTCAATTTTGGCCCTTTCATAGAGGCAAAAGCTCAAGTGGCTGCAGGAAAGTTGGGGATCCTAGCAAAGGTGAGACGTTACTTCACGCCGAAACAGCTGCTTAAACTCTATCAAGCGCAAGTTCGATCGTGTATGGAATACTGCTCTCATCTTTAGGTTGGATCTGCCAGATACCAGCTTGCCTTGCCCTTGATGCCAGATGCCCTTGAGTCAATTGAGAAACGAGCCAAGAAGATCATCGGCAATAAGAGGCTCATCGCGATGAAGCTCCAAAGTCTTGAACATCGACGACGAGTTGCTAGCCTGTCGGTTTTTACCGGTTGCATTTTGGGGAATGTGCGACGGAATTGCATAATTTAATTCTACCAAGCCCGTTCCATCATCGGACCACAAGATGAACGGCAATGCACCACCGGTATATGGTGGACATCCCGCCCATACGCACAAAACGTTTTGGGAACTCATTCATAATGCGTACAGCTAAGGACTGGAATTCCCTGCCGGAGTCTGTGTTTCCTGATAGCTCCAACCTGGGAGTCTTTAAGTCAAGAGTGAACAGGTTATTTCTAGGCAAGCGTGCTCCATCTTCGACCACATCAGAAATTAAAGTTCTTTTCTTTCTTCCGAAGTTATTTTGTAGTGTTTTTTCATTGTTTATAATTTTCCAAACCGTCTTTATTTTAGTGTCTGCTGTTTTTACCTTATTGTGATTATGAAATGAATGTACTTTTATTGAATAAATGCATGTATAAAGTAAATCCTAATAATGAACTAAATCCTATTTTGTACAGTTTTAATGTTTTTGTTTTGTTACTAAGCTATTGAATAATTGGTTCATTATCGTGAGTGATGTAATAATTTCAACACGTACTGTTTTTTTTTGTTAATAATGCTTTCTAGTGGCACTCATTACCAAACATTTTGATTATTAATACGTGGATAATGTAGTGGGCTGCAATATTGTTTTTACTGTACAAGATCTTTTTTTGTTAATATTTTATGTTGTAGCTGTTTGATGTCCCTTAAATTAATAAAATAAAATAAAAATAAAACTTGTCTGACCTGTTTACCTCCTTCTCTAACTATTTTACACAATATACTCGTATGTTGAAGGATTTTACGGCATGATAGATAATTGAGTGATGACCTGAGCACGTCGGCGGGCGGCAGGTAGAGCGCGCACAGGCGCACGCGCAGCTCACGGCATGACAGCTGTAGGCGCGGTGCGCGCGCCGCCTCGCGCAGTCGCACCACCGCTGGCGCCGGCTCGCCGCGCTGCCAGCACGGCCTGCGGCACCCACACAGTTAATACTCTCACACACACATCTTTTGATTTGCTGGTTAAATCGTTACGGTTTCTGGCTAATTGGAAAAATCGTTACGGTTTCTGGCTAATTTGAATTCTCCTATTTCTTAGTTTTCAATGATCACGTATTGCCGGCTTAAAAGCCAACTTTACTGTTTATCCAGCAACATATACTCAGCAGCTGAGTGCAGCCGGTCACTCGACAACACATGTGAGTAGCACAGTCACCCTCTGTCGTCAACGGGCAGCAGACGCAGCAGCAGCGTGACGTCGGGTGCGGGCGCCGGTCCGGGCGCCGCCAGCGACACGCGCCACTGCGCCGCCGCGCCCGCCGGCAGCGACATCTCCGCGGGCGACACCTGCGACAGACCAGCCGCACAAGTCACTCCACATGGACAACACAAGTGTTCATTATATTGCCTAATATCTCTGCTCTATGACATTTAAATCAAATTAGTTGCTGCCACAAAATATCACGTTACAATATTTTTTACCTTTTCCATTATTTGGTGATTCCATTATTTTTCCTTACTGTATAAGGTAAATTCAGCTTTTAAATGTTGTTTCTGCAGCAAGACATGTTCCTTTGTACGTGTTTTAGTGTGAACCTAAAATTTGATAGTTGAAGCACATTCACTGCTGGCCTGCGCGAGCACAGTGGCCGTTTCATAAGCTGCTCGCATCGAGCATGTCGATGTGGTATCAACAAGACGAGCACGTGTGTCTGAGCGAGGTAACAAAGCGCAGTCGTACGGAGTAGACGGCGTGGTCCTGCGGGCCGTGGTCGGGTGCCAGGTACAGCTGCAGGCCCGTCTCCATGTCCGGGGCCACGTCAGCGTCCGCGCAGCTCGCATTCCACTGCTCGCCCGCCAGCTCCGCTGTGACACCAAATCATTCAAATCATCATGTATACAATTTATTTTAGTAGTTGGGTGACATCGTCATTGCTGACAGAGTCCCCTTAAATAAAGATAAAAAAGACGTGTGGCACTCGGAGACTGCCGCGATAAAGCTATTGCATAGCATTTTTTATCAACTTATGCAATTATAATTATATATTTATTTTATTTATGCAGTATTTTTTTTTTTTTTGATATTAATTCAAGTTACACTTTGAGCTAAACAAAAGTAAAAAGTAAAACTAAAAAGTATCACCGCTGTGCCGGTCGGAGTGGGGGGTGTTAGGTTTTTTTCGTTACGGAATTTCTGGATTCGGTCTCCACGCTCAAGGCCCGCGATAGAAGCTATGCAATAGCTTAAAAAACAACAGTAACATGGTAACCCATCCAAAACCCGACCTTGGTGAGTTTTACTTAACCTCTAAGGTCAAGGTGAGTCAAAAAACAACATTAACGTGGTTACCCATCCAAAACCCGACCTTGTGAGTTTTGCTTAACCTCTAAGGTCCAAATGAGACAAAAAAACAACATTAACATGGTTACCCATCCAAAACCCGACCTTGGTGAGTTTTGCTTAACCTCTAAGGTCAAGGTGAGATATAAAACAACATTAACATGATTACCCATCCAAAACCCAACCTTGGGGAGATTTACTTAACCTCTAAGGTCAAGGTGAGACAAAAAAACAACATTAACTTGGTCACCCATCCAAAACCCGACCTTGGTGAGTTTTGCTTAACCTCTAAGGTCAAGGTGAGACAAAAAATACGTGTAATCGCAAGCACACAACGCGGTGTCGACAACGCCGTGTCGAAGACTGCCGAACTGAAACGACGTTAGACGATGCACGGCCTTCAAGCTACACCTCCGTGTCCGTCGGAGTGGGGAGCGTGAGGTTTTTTCTTCCCCCCGGACCTCTGAGCAGTTCAGACGTGTTCTAAAGTGCCGATATTAATATTTTATTCTAAATTATATTATTTTATAGAATAAATCTAAAATTAAATCACACAACAAAAATAGGAGTGCATAAAGATAAGGAGTTCGCCGCGCTCACCTGCTGCCCATACACGCACACGCTCAACAACCTTGCGCGTGAGTCACAACTATATTACTACTTAATGACCCCGCCTCAATGCGTAAACCTCTAACGCTAACGTACCTCAAGTCATTAACAACTTTGCAGTCATAAGGGTGTGTGCGTCTCTCATTTACTAAAACCGATAGAGACGGATCTATTACTGAGACAAGGATAGACGAAGGTCAAGTTACACTGGACGGAAAGCTGTTTTCTACCGATCTGTCGATTGCCACAATTATAACTTGAGCCGTGCGATACAAACTACGAGCCCGTCGTATCCTAACCTACTAGCAACATTTTGGGCTCCTAGTACTTTAGAGAGACAACCATAAGTTAACTTATAATGCCCCTTCAACGCTCGCCTCCTCCACCAGCGCAAAAAGAGCAGACACCGAAGACGCCACTTTTTGACGCCCCGCAGCCTGGTGGTCTACACACACCACATAGCTCGTCGGAACCTAGTCTAAACCAAAACATTGACTCACTGACCAATAACGCGTCTCCTGTATTAACTTTCCGTAATGTTAAGCGTAAACGCTTAGACGAAGACGAGGAAAATAGACTATCCACCTTTATGTCGGACCTAAAAGAAATGTTTCGCGAGTTCAAGCAGCAGCAGGAGGAGAGATGTGCTAATCTATGTTCTACGGTTGACCAGATTAGCGACACTGTCGACCTTATGGTTGATAAATTTAACGAACTATCCGCACGAGTAGAGGTTTTGGAAACAGAGCGAAAGGAAATCTTGTCCTACACTCATAAGTTAGAAGAAAAGCTTGAACACTTTGAGCAAAATTCGAGGTCAACTTGCATAGAGATCCGCAACGTTCCAGTCGCAAAATCAGAAACTAAGACTTCCTTAATGAAAACCGTAATTGATACGGGCAATCTGATCAACACGCAAATTCAGTCTCATGAAATTAAAGACATTTTTCGTATTCAAACGAAAGACCCGGCTAAGAAAACAATCATTGTTGATTTCACAACAGTCCTACGCAAAGAAGACTTTTTGGAAAAGTTCCGGAAACACAACAGGGACAGGTTTAAGCTAACCACAGAGCATCTAAAAATTAGTGGCCCTGCTAAACCAATCTTCATCTCAGAAAACTTGATAGCTCGAAAAAAAAGACTATATTTCCTGGCCCGAGACGCTGCTCAATCCAACAATTACAAGTTCTGTTGGATTAAGAATGGCAAAATCTTCATGCGAGAAAAAGAGGGATTCAAGCACTATGAAATTAAAAGTGAGGCTGACCTCTCCGTCATAACTAAATCTGCATGACTATATCGCGAACACCTGCGCTACTCGGAATTACGCTATTTATTGTTTATTGTATCTACCCGGTTATTATTTGACTTTGTATTTCACTTTTGTTTAAACTGTTTAATGTCTGTTTCGTTAAAAATCATAATCTTGGAGCATAACTTTAATTGCACTTTTATATTACCTCACACACAACAACAACCTTACACAACATATTACACCTTGTTACTTGAACCTCAAGTTTATCAACCACAGTACATGTTCGTTTTACTTCCTCATGTGCATGCACAATAAACCAAAAATAGTTTTCCTTTTTTCAAAATTAGAAATAAATGGATGACCTTTACGCAATTAACTCAGAAATTGAGAAAATTTCTGTATCGGAATGTCTCACATGCTCTCGGGAGTCCAGCTGTAATTATTTGGGCAAACAGGACTGCACTCTTAAAATCCTCCACGTGAATATCCGAAGCATAAACTGTAATTTTGATAAGCTTTTGTTATTACTGGGTAGACTAAAGTACTCACTAGACGTTATTATACTGTCCGAGTGTTGGCTTAGCAAATGCGCAAACTGTCCTTCACTAACTGGTTATAATTTTTATTCATCCACGTTCACAAACCAGAATGATGGTGTCGTTGCCTACGTGAAAAATAACCTTCAGTGCGCTTTTGAATCTCCCCCCTTCATGGACGCAAATTGCTTGGTAATAAAATTCTCGGACAGAGCTGCAATTATCGCTTTATACCGTTCTCCCTCATATAAGGACCTCAATCCGTTTTTCAGTAGTCTGGATTCATTGCTACAACAATTAAGTAAATTTAATACTATTGCTCTGTTGGGAGATATTAACATTAACATTGCTCCAACTAGCTTTGACCCTAATTCAGACGAGTACTTAAATATTGCAGCATCACATGCTATGCTTCCCGCACATGCATTACCCACTAGACTAGCAAATTGCCTCAACCATGTCATACTAAAAACCAGACATACTGCCACTACCATAGTCCTGGATTGTGATCTAACAGACCATGCTCCGGTTCTTCTTTTCTGTAATACGGACATAGTAATGACCGCTCCTAAACGTTTAGCCACAAAAATTGACATTGAAAAAGTTAAGAATGACATTGAACAATCCGATCTTTCACAAATACTTGAAATAGATAACCCTAACTCTGCTACCGAAACCCTTGTATCCATCATATCTTCATCCATTACTCGGCACACCACTTCCTCAATAGTATCAAGTAGAAAACGCATTATCAAGCCGTGGATTACACCTGGCCTCTTGAGATGCGTCCGTCATAGAGACAAGCTCAATAAGATATTTAAAAAACACCCAGAAAATGACACCCATAAAATTGTATTCCTTCGCTATCGTAACTTTTGCAATAATTTATTAAAAAGAATCAAATGTGACTATGAGAGATCAGAATTTCAAAAGGTGAAAAACAATCCAAAGGCAACCTGGAAGCTCATCAAACAAATATCCCATTTAGATAAAGGTAAATCGGCTCCCACCGAATTGTTAAAGTGTGGCGACGATCCGCTTCATTCTCTCAATATGATCAACCACTACTTTGCTAATGTAGGTAAAGATCTTGCTTCCAAATTTCCACATTCATCTCCTCCTGACTCAGTTGACTCTTTCTCTTCACCTCTACAGTCTATGGCTATGTATGATGTCGATGATATTGAAATTGAAAGCATCATATTAAGCCTAAAAGACAAATGTGCTGTTGGATATGACGGCATCTCACCGTCAGTCATTAAGGCCATCAAAAATGTTATTACTCCAATACTTGTCTACATATTTAACTTGTGTATGCGCCTGGGAACCTTTCCTGATATCTTTAAAACGGCCATAGTTCATCCCATATTCAAAGGAGGAGATAAGCACGTCGTTTCAAATTACAGACCGATATCCGTACTTACGACCCTCTCAAAAATCTTTGAAAAAGTCCTTAACACGAGACTTGTAAACTATTTAAATAAATTTAATATCTTGGCTGATAATCAGTTTGGTTTCAGAGCAGGAAAATCTACCGAAGATGCTACCTTGGACCTTACAAATTCAATAGTCGAACACCTTAATAATAAACAAAAGGCAATAGGTATCTTCCTAGACCTATCGAAAGCCTTCGATACTGTTTCTGTAACTAAGCTGATTTACAAGTTGGAACAAATTGGCATACGAGGAAATTCTTTGGAAATCTTTCGCAGCTACTTGACGGGAAGGAAGCGGGTTGTCAAAGTCGATACTTTTATAAGCTCACCGGAAGACATGTCATTTGGTGTGCCTCAGGGAAGTGTTTTAGGGCCCACCCTTTTCCTCATCTACGTCAACGAGCTGTGCCAGCTGTCACTTCCAAACACTAAAATCATTGCATATGCGGATGACACAGCCCTCATAACGCATGGTAGGGACTGGCTTGACACTCGCCTGAAGGCGGAGATTGCACTGGATTTGGTCATGAGTTGGTTGACATCAAACCTACTCACACTCAATGTCACAAAGACAAAATTCATCCCTTTCACACCGGGAGTTCTTACACAACCACCAAAATCATTTCAGATCAAAACTCATATTTGCTCGCATACTGAGACCTCCATATCATGTAACTGTGCCCATATAGAACGCTCCGATAAAATCAAATATCTTGGAGTCACTGTAGATAATTGTCTCACTTGGAAAAAGCAGGTTGACTCAGTGGTGGTCCGTGTAAGAAGACTTGTATACGTCTTTAAAAAGCTCTGAGCGATTGCCGACTTCCCATGCCTTATATCCATCTACCTAGCACTCGTCCAATCAGTCCTTGGCTACTGCGTTACAGTTTGGGGGGGTACACATAAGACTACCATTCTGCGTTTGGAAAGAGCTCAAAGAGCAGTGCTAAAGGTGTTGGCCAAGAAACCTGCCAGATACCCTACATCGGATCTATTTCAACTCTGTAACGTCCTCACTGTTAGACAGTTATTTATACTTCAAACTGTTATAAAGAAGCATGAACTTACGAAGTACGATCCAAAACCCCTTCCTAAGAAGCGACGTCCCGATATTATTTGCAAGACACCTGTCTCCAAATTGGCATTAGTACGACGACACTTCAACTACTGTAGCCCTAAGCTCTACAATAACATAAACCAAATGATGCAAATTTATCCCCTAACAAAAACATTACTTAGGAAAAAAAATTCTGAATTGCTGAAAACCTTCTCTTACGAAGAAACAGAGAAACTTGTGGTAACGTAACACTTACTATCCTGTAACATCTGCATAACTCACATTCACACAATCATACACACACACATACTCTCTTTCTCACACACACACATATACACACATTTCCCCGCACTCACTCAACACCTGCATGCATACTCTACAACATTCACATTGACACACACACACACTCTTACACACGCATTTAAGTAGTACCTTTTATTTTATTTTATTTTTATTTTATTTTATTTTTGATTTCTAATTTTATATTTGCTCTCACTGTAGTTAGTAGTCTGGAACAACAATGTACTTATTTTTTTTATTTTTTTTTTGCCTTGGGCGTTGATAGCTGCGCCACAGTTTTAACTTTTGTAGCTATCTTCGTTTCCTATTTGTAAACCTGTATCCAAAAACTTGTTCCTAATAAACGTTTATCACGTTTATCATTATCATTATCATTTTCGTTACGGAATTTCTGGATTCGGTCCCCGCGCTCAAGGCCCGCGATAGAAGCTATGCAATAGCTTAAAACAAATTTGTGGTAATCACAAACACCCTTAAAAACGCAATAGAGTTGCACAAACATTGTTTTTAAATGAATTAATATTAATCTTGCCAATAGCTATAGTAGGTACTCGTACTATCGATGACCGACACGCTCTTTGTCAGTTTTTACTGTGAAAGTCAGATAGCACTGCTAGCGATCACATTCATACATTAAAAATTACAAAATATATTTCGGTGTTACGAATAAACTAAAAAGCAAACTATGGAAGATAGTGAAATCCTCATGAATTCATGATCAATAGACACTTGTTTGCAAAAATACTCTAGAAACTAAAGGTATTACGAGTACAACTTTTTGTCGTGTGCATTCCCAGTAAGATGCACACAACAAGAATTTGTAAAAACATTGCGAAGTCGATAAAAACAAGGATGGAAGCTTACAATAAGTGGCAGTACAAACTGAATGAAACTTTTTATTGATTTCCAATCGATTTTTGTTAATAACACATTTAAAACAAAAAAGAAACACTTAGCACTGACTTTGTTAAATGAATGTTTAAACAAACCTAAGTTTTCCATCATACAGTATTGAACCTTAATCATCATCGTCATACCATTAACCAGACAATTCATAGCAAGCAATAATTGTATTTAGTGTTTGCCAGGGTAGCTGCAGCACAGTGACACACTACATAGTATCTGCAGCACAGTGACACACTACATAGTAGCTGCAGCACGGTAACACACTACATAGTAGCTGCAGCACAGTAACACACTACATAGTAGCTGCAGCACAGTAACATCCTACATAATATCTGCAGCACAGTAACACACTACATAGTAGCTGCAGCACGGTAATACACTACATAGTAGCTGCAGCACGGTAACACACTACATAGTAGCTGCAACACAGTGACACACTACATAGTAGCTGCAGCACAGTGACATACTACATTCTTTTCTCATTACTTCAGTCCAGCGGTAGACAGCTTGCCGAACGTGCGCGTACATATTATTTTAATTTTATATTTCTCCGTGAACGTACACTGGACAACGTTTCTCAAACTTGTACCTAAGTTTCTCAAGATGTTCACGTACAAGGCTTGTCAAGTGAAGGCTAGGGATGGCGTAACGTGCACACTATGCAATGGGCAGTTTGACTTCCCATGCGCTGGTATAACAGAAATTGGATGGAGAAAGCTAGGGGATCGAAAAGGAACGTGGAAATGTGCTGGCTGCAAATCAACAGCGGCAGCCAGTCCCCGCATCGATTCTTTCAAGGCTTCCACTTCTGACACGGAGACCATCTTGGCTGAGCTCAGGCGACTCTCAACCCAAATGGACTCATTGCCAACGCTGGTTGAAAGCGTAAAAGTAATCCAAATGGAGCTCTTGGAGTTTAAGGCCATCAAATCTGAATTCTCGGAAATGAAGTCATCCATGGACACTATCAACGAAGATATGAAGACCTTAACATGCAAGTTATCGACACTCGAGAAAGAAACCGAGGCCATGAAGAAGACGAGGGAAGAGATTCTTGTTCTGCGAAGCCGAGTGGAGAAACTTGAGAACCAGCAATGTGAGAGTGAGCAGAGATCCCGGCTTAATAATATTGAGATCAAGGGAGTACCGATGTCCAGCGACGAAAACCTGTTCTCACTAATAACTAAAATTGGAGATGTCATTAACTGTCATATTCCTAAAGAACAGATTAATTATGTAGCTAGGGTGCCAATGCGCAACGACAAGGAAAATAAAAACATAATTTGTTCGGTGCACAACAGCTACTTGAAAAATGATTTTGTAGCTGCCGCGAAAAAGTACAAGACCTTGAATGCTGGTGACCTGGGACTGCGTGGCATGAACAGAATCTATGTTAACGACCATTTAACATATAAAAACAAAATGCTTCTGAATATGACCAAAGCCAGAGCCAAAGAACGTGGTTATGAGCATGTTTGGGTCAGGGGATGCAAAATAATGCTTCGGAAAAAAACCACGTCCCCAAAACATCACATCAAGTCTGAACAGGATTTAAAGAAGTTTTTATACTAATGATATCTATTCATCATTCTGGCAAGTTGTTTGTTTATTACTTCGGTTCGCTAAGTTTGAGAAACTTATGCACAAGTTTTTTCTACGCATTCCATTCTCGCCGGCCTTTTGTTCGCTTATCGCTTGGTGTTGACCATTCCGTATTATTTTTACACTATGATTTTAATTGCTATTACCTTACACATAAAGATTCATTTAGCCTGTTTATGCATAAATTACCGTGTAAATATCGAGCTTGTTATGACCATACTTTTTATAACGGCACCGTGCTGTTTGCTATGCTAATTATCCTGTCTTCGTCTTTCGAGATTTAAATGTTCACCTGTAGTAGCCCCGCTACACTTCGACTCACTCGCACATAGTTTAGCGCCATAGGAAAGAAAGAGACAGCACTATCTCCATAGGCGCCCGATTACCCTACTACAACATTCCTCATTCGTTTCCGTGCGCGCGCGGCTACCGCACATAGTGAAAGATTTTTTTTCGTTTTTCGGGTTTTTTTGGTGTACAGTTCTAGAAATTTAAGAAATGCCAAAGAGGAGGCATGAAGAAACTAAAGAAGATAAATGGCGAAGGAAATTGAAGAAATATGAACAAAAATTGACTAAGAAAAGACGACGTCATAGAAGTGTGTCAATTGAAGGTTTGTACCTACTACCTACATAATTTTAGTTTTTATTGTTATTGTGCAAAACAATGTGATCTATGGTATAAAATACAAGGCCTAAATTTATAATTCTTTGTAATGGTACCTTAGATCTAACACGAGATGTTAGACGGTACATTAAACTTTCAAGTCAATACGAGATATTGACCTATTGTTTTATTTTTTTTTAAGAGTCAGTACGAGATATTGACCTACTGTATTGTATTAGAGTTAATACGAGATATTAACCAAAGATATCGTTCCAGAATTTCTGGAATCGAACAGTGGTGCGTCTAGGCCTTCGTCTCCTGACCGCTCGCCTACGCCGACGGCGACGGCTGCGGTGGCAGATGACATACCCGCTGACTCAGCAAGGCCATTGGAAGAGCCAGGCATTCCTGCGCGCTTTGCCTCACCCATGCCACCCGCACTTTCTACAACGGGGGGAAATGCATCACAGCCAGTTGACTTTCAGGGTGTGACAGCCCCGGCCGATGACGCTAATATGAATGACGACAGTGTTCCTTCTATCGCAGATCCTGAGCTCTTAAGGGCTCTAGGGGATTTCGAACCTGAAACTGCCGAGTGGGGTCCAGATATTGTAGCTGATTTATCGAAGCGATGGGATCCTATCCTTAAGGATGGTCTTAAAAAGGAAACACGAGAGGAACTAATAAAAAAATACCTACTTCCAAAAAACTGTCCCTTAATTAAAGCTCTAGTTCTTAATCCTGAAATAACGGCTATGCTAAATGAGTCTGCAAAAAATCGTGACGTAAGGATTCAGAAGAAGCAATCGCAAATGGGATGCATCCTGACTATTTTAGGAAGGACAATGTCAGGTATATTGACCAAATCCAGTGAAACTACCGACATCCTTCGTCTTCTAACAGACGCGACAAGGCTGTTGTCCGATTCTCATTATTTAGAGACTGAGACTAGAAGATCTCTTGTCACTCCAATGGTTGACAAGACCTTTTTAGAGCCTTTTAAGGATAGAAAAAGAGACAGTCATCTTTTTGGTGAGAAATTAGGAGAATTTATTAAATCTTCGCGTGGAATACAGAAGACAGGCAAGCTTATTCAGTCCGCAGCTCAAACGAGCACTTTAAACTACAAAGGCCCGCCGTCACGCCAATCTTATCACCGCAACGTTCGTGGGCAGCCGAGACGCGGCGGCGGGACCAAGCCAGGATCGAACTACCGCCGCCGCGGGACAGTGCAGGCGATGACCCGTGCTCCACGAGGGTCGCCCCCTCACAAGCACTCTGCATCACGCCACAAGCCAGCGGGAGCGGCCCCCACTACGAACGCGAAGCAGTAACTTCTCAGGTATACTCTCATGCTGGTCGCTTAAGGTATTATATTGAAGCTTGGAAAAAGGTTACTAATGACAAAACGATCCTTGAGACCATTTCTGGTTATAGAATTCCCTTTCTTAAGCATCCTGTACAGCATCCGAGTATGATTCCAAAATCTTCTTTCTCGAAAGACGACAGGTTTTACATTAAACAAGAATTGAATCGTTTGTTGCAAGCAAATGTCATACGCAAATGTAATCCTACCCGCGATCATTTTGTATCTAGTATTTTTATTATTCCTAAAAGTAATGGTGAAAAACGTTTAATTTTAAATTAAAAAAAAAAAAAATAAAGTCGATGTTAGCCATTTTAAGATGGAAGATGTTAGGACAGCTGTCAAATTAATGACAACTGACTGCTATATGGTTAACTTGGACTTGAAAGAAGCATACTTTTTGATACCTATTCACAATGATCATGTAAAGTTTTTGAGATTTTATTTTGAAAATATTCTGTACGAATTTTTGGTTTTACCTTTTGGATTGAGCTCAGCTCCTTATGCTTTTACAAAACTTATGAAACCAGTTTCTACTTTTTTGCGATCTCGAGGTTTTAAATCTGTATTCTACTTAGATGACAGTTGTTACTTTGGAGACAGTTATGAAGAATGCTTAAATAACATTAATGAAAGCATTAAGTGCCTAATGAACTTAGGATTTGTTATAAACTATGAGAAGAGTTCACTGGTACCAAGCCAATGTTGTCAGTTTTTAGGTTTTAATTTAAACTCTAAAAACATGACCCTAGAGCTCCCTTTAAAGAAAAGACATGACATCTTGTCACGTACCGAAAATATGCTAGTTACGACGAGAATCACTATTCGTGCTTTCGCTCGCTACTTAGGTACCCTGACAGCTGCTTGCCCGGCTGTTGCATATGGGTGGTTGTATACAAAATCTTTAGAGCGGACCAAATATCTAGCCTTATTGGATAATGACGATTATGACAAGATGATGACGGTTCCAAATAGTTTACGAGTTGATTGGACTTGGTGGAAGTCTTCAATTTTAAACACGAATAACCCCATCAGACCAGTGTCGTTTGCATTAGAGATCTTTAGTGATGCATCTAGTATCGGCTGGGGTGCAGCCTCTGGGGGACAGAGTATAGGCGGTTCGTGGACGGAAGAGGAGCTTTCTTGTCATATTAACTATTTGGAGCTCCTTGCAGCCTATTTTGGACTTAAATCTTTCGCGAACAAGGTCTCTAATTGTCACATTCTCCTACGTATTGACAATACTACGGCGATCGTTTACATAAATAGAATGGGTGGAGTGCAATACCCACATCTCAATGATATTGCCCGTAGAATATGGACGTGGTGTGAAGAACGTCAAATATTCCTTTTTGCTTCTTACATAGCGTCATCCCAGAATATTGAAGCAGACACAGAGTCAAGAAATATTGATATTGAGTGGGAATTGCACTCTACAGCATTTGAAACTATTGTTTCAAAATTTGGTAAACCTGAGATCGACATTTTTGCATCAAGAACGAATGCTAAATGTAAAAAATATATATCATGGAAGCGCGATCCCTATGCATACAACGTGGACGCTTTTACTATTACATGGAATATGTTCTTTTATGCATTTCCACCATTTTCACTCATTTTAAAGGTTCTTCAAAAGATTGTTACTGATGAGGCAACCGGTATAATTGTAGTGCCTCATTGGCCATCTCAAGCATGGTTCCCAGTATTCAAATCGCTTGTTGTAAGTGAAATATTGATATTTCCTCCGGATAAATTTTTATTATCATCTAATTTCAGGGAAACTCATCCTCTGCATCGCCACCTTTCCCTGGCGGCGACTATATTATCCGGGAAGCCTTCGCGCGATTGCAGGTCCCTCAATCAGCACTGACTGTAATGACGTCGTCTATTTCTGGGAGCACTAAAATGCAATATAATTCTAGCTTTAAACAGTGGTGGTTATACTGTCACGATAAGGGATTCGATCCGTTCCAGATCGGAGTATATGATTTGTTAGACTTTTTGTCTCAATGTTTCAGAAATGGTTCCACGTATGGAACATTGAACAGTCACCGTTCGGCTTTATCACTTATTTCCGGAAATAATGTGGGACAAGACGAACTTGTCAAAAGATTCTTTAGGGGAATATTTAAGTTGAAGCCTTCCTTCCCTAAGTATAATTGTACATGGAACCCCAATATCGTACTTAATTATTTTGGTGATTTATACCCCAGCGATAATTTAAGTTTGGAGCAGTTGAGCAAGAAATTGGTTGTATTATTGGCATTGTCAACAGGCCAAAGATGTCAGACGCTCTCATTGATTAGGTTGCCCAATATTATGATCAATCAAGACAAGGTTTTAATCACTATTACTGATTTGATTAAGACATCTGGTATAGGTAAATCCCAACCAATTCTTGACCTTCCCTTTTTCCGACAGCGACCTGCAATCTGCCCTGCAGAGACTTTAATAGCTTACATGAATGTTACAGCCACCAAAAGAAGTACTGTAGATAATAAATTGATTGTAACTTTTAGAAAACCTCATCATGCAGCATCTTCGCAAACTATAGGGCGATGGATAAAACAGGGTTTGGCTGCTAGTGGCATCGACACTGAAATATTCAGTGCCCATAGCACTCGTCATGCATCGTCTTCTGCTGCACATCAAGCAGGAATCAGTGTTGATGTCATTAGGAGAACCGCTGGGTGGTCAGATCAATCTGCCACCTTTGCTAATTTTTATAATCGGCCAATCGCTCAAACAAATTGTGAATTTGCAAACGCTGTTCTCAGTACTCAGTAAGGAAGTTTTGTTTATTTCTTTGGTTATAATCTTTTAAGTTATCTTTTTTTTTTGTGTTTGTAAATAAAATAAGAATACATGTATTATTCAAGGAATTTATTTTTCAATATCGTCCTACCTATAACATTGCAAATGTCTATCTCTAAACATCTACAGGTGAACATTTAAATCTCGAAAGACGAAGACAGGATAATTTAATAATCAAACGAACTTACCTGAAGTGAAGTTCGATTTTAATTATCCTGTCTTCGTCGAAGAGATTTAAGGTCCCTCCCGACCCTGACATTCAGGTGGACCTTTCATTTCCCTGAACAATGTTATAGTTCGTCTAGTAGACCGGTACTCTGAACCGAATGAGGAATGTTGTAGTAGGGTAATCGGGCGCCTATGGAGATAGTGCTGTCTCTTTCTTTCCTATGGCGCTAAACTATGTGCGAGTGAGTCGAAGTGTAGCGGGGCTACTACAGGTGAACATTTAAATCTCTTCGACGAAGACAGGATAATTAAAATCGAACTTCACTTCAGGTAAGTTCGTTTGATTATTAAATTATACTCAATTTATATGTCGCTAAAGTCCTATTTTCCTTACTCATATTCATTGACCAAACACAAAGAAATAATATTATTTTGTTCGACGAATTGAATGTACCTTACATTTCTAATATTCATGTTAGGCTTACGTTTTTGCGTATCTTAGATGGCGTCCCTTAGCATTTATTATCAAAATGTGAGGGGACTGCGAACTAAAACAGGAGTTTTCTATAGGAATGTATGTATCAATAGCTTTGATGTTATTTGTTTGACAGAGACATGGTTACTTGATGGGATATCTGAATCCGAAGTTTTTGACGATAGATATCTCATATGGAGGAGGGACCGTGATTATGCAAACACTAATCAAGTTATGGGAGGAGGTGTTTTAATCGCGGTTAGACGTGAACTTGTGGCGGATTCGTGCAGTGAATGGTGCTCGACTGCTGAGGACTTGTGGGTTACATTGACACTACTGCGAAAAAAAACAAGAATATCGTATAAAATGCACGTATGCGTAGCTTATATTTGCTGCCAGAACCTTGGTAACTCATTAAAAACCCAACTAGGCATTTTCTCAGACAAGCTATCGAATATTGTCCTTCAGAATCCTGCTGATAAGTTTGTTATTCTTGGTGATTTTAATCAACCCAACATAAAGTGGCAGCTGACTTCCGACGGTTACACTTTATGCCCTACTAACCTACAGGGCAGTGTCCAAACAAACTTTATTGATAATCTCAATATATGTAACCTTTCACAGTATAATAGCCATTCAAACAACAACCACAGGATTCTGGATCTGGTGCTATCTAATGACCAAATTGTTGTCACCCGTTGTGGTGATCCGCTATTGCCCGAGGACTCACATCACAATGCACTATGTATCACTACAGACTTCGTGCAATTGCATAGTCTACCTGTTCGTCCCTATGTAAAATTCCTATATCATTTGGCTGACTTTGATGCAATAAATGACGAACTTAACCTTGTGGATTGGCACAGTGAACTTTACTGTCGCCCATTGGAAGACGCTGTTACATATTTTTATTCTGTTATCGATAGGTTACGTAATACTTTTATACCAACTAAAACAGTAGTTTCCCAATCAAAATACCCGCCCTGGTACAGAAGTCCATTGATCAATGCCATTAAAGAAAAGGCTAAATATCATAACAAATATAAAATATATGGGAACTTATCAGACTATCATTGTTTTGTTCTATTGAGGCAACGAGTTAATGACCTGAAAAAGATTATGTTTGATGATTACATAGCCAGAATAGAATCAGATATAAGTAATAACCCTAGAGCTTTCTGGAGTTATGTTAAATCAAGGAAACTTTCAAACTCCTATCCTTCAGTTCTACACTTTGGACAGCAGTCTTCTAGTGACGGTGACGTAATCTGCAACATGTTTAGTGACTATTTTCACTCCAACTTTCTTCCGGGTACTAGTGCAAGCACCAGTCAACAAGGCAACAGTCCTCTGTTATATGATGTGAATCATAGTAGTGCGACACAGAGCACATCTGATATCTGTTCCGTAGAAATATGTGAGGACGAAGTCTATAGGCTACTTAAACAAGTAGACTTAAATAAATCAGCTGGACCAGACAACATTCCACCGATTTTTATCGTAAGGCTTTTGGTGCACCAAAAGCCTTTCTGTCCCGCTCTCGATTTTGTTCAAAAGATCACTTGATACGGGTGTGGTACCCTCGATCTGGAAGTCGGTATATATAACGCCGATCCACAAAAAGGGGCCAAGAACTTCTACCTATCGAGAATTATAGACCGATCTCTAAGTTGTGTGTGTTTTCAAAAATCCTGGAGAAATAGAAATAGTTTATAAACAAGTTTACTCGGCTATCAAACAAAGCTTCAGTGATAATCAGCACGGTTTCTTAAGAGGTCGGTCTACCACGTCCAACCTAGGTCTTTGTAGCGACTACCTATCAGAATTCATGTCACACAGGTTCCAGGTCGACGTTATATATACCGACTACAGTAAATGTTTCGACCGAATCGATCATGTTACCTTAATGCGCAAACTCTTATCGATGGGTATTAGGGGTAATCTATACAGGTGGTTCGCGTCGTATGTTGAGAATAGGTGTCAAACTGTGGTGCTGAATGGCTACTCATCTAGAGCTATGCGTATTCCCTCGGGCGTTCCGCAGGAGTCGCTGTTAGGGCCCCTTTTATTTAATATTTTTATTAATGACATAATTAACTGTTTCCAGCATTCTAAAATATTATTATATGCAGATGATATGAAGATCATGAAACAGGTCACCACCCATACAGACGCTCTCTTAATGCATTCCAAACCTATTGCAACTTGAATAAGTTAGATTTAAATGTCTCCAAATGCTACGTGTGCTCTTTCACACGTAAACCTCATCCTTTATACTTCCCATACAAACTCATGGATACCCCGATAACTAGAGTCAATTCTATAAAAGACCTCGGGGTAACTTTTGACTCTAAGCTTATGTTTGACACTCACATTGATAACATTGTCAAAAAAGCGTCGAAAGCATTAGGTTTTATTTTCAGGGTCTCATCTGATTTCAGAAGCATCAAGACTGTTCAAATCCTGTATTGCTCCTTTGTTCGTAGCCACCTCGAGTATGCCTCTCAAGTCTGGAACCCCAACTATAATATTTATATCGATCGTTTGGATCGATACAGAGAAAATTCCTAAGGTACATTCAATTTCGTTCGAAAACATATCTACCGAATTATAACAAGCGTTGTAAAAAATTTCACATTCTGCCTCTTTGTGAAAGAAGAAAAATAGCTGATTTAGCATTTATATCTAAAATTGTGAATGGATCCAGCGAAATCCCTGAGTTAGTGAGCAAAATTGGTCTGCGAGTATGTTCTTCGTTTCTGCGTAAACCTCGTTTGTTACACATACCATCGACACGAACTAATTACAGGAAAAACTCTTACATTATTAGAGCAAGCCGTATGTATAACGAAGCCTGCCAGGAAGTTGATATAGATCTCTTTAATACTAGTGTGTATAAATTTAAGAAGATTCTTTGCAACCACTTTTTCGATAGCATAAAATAGACTGGCTTTTTAATAATATGCTTGCACTGTAATAGTAATTACTAATCATGCAAAAACCGCGAATGTAACGCTGTCTACTACCCAAGTTTCATAAGTTCTTATTTATCTATATGTTAACTGTGAAAACTTGTAATTGGCCATCATCATGCTAGTATCTTTTATATTGTGTCTGCCTAGCTGTAAGTTTTCCGAAAACTTAAAATAAAATAAAATAAAATAGCTGCACACGCATAGCACAGTCATACACTACATAGTAGCTGAAGCACAGTAACACCAGATAGTAGCTGTAGCACAGTAACACACTACATAGTAGCTGCAACACAGTAACACACTACATAGTAGCTGCAGCACAGTGACACAATACATTACTATGTATTGTGCTGTGCTGCAGCTACTGCTGCAGCACAGTGACACACTACATAATATCTGCAGCACAGTGACACACTACATAGTAGCTGCAGCACAGTAACACATTACATAGTAGCTGCAGCACAGTCACACACTACATAGTAGCTGCAGCACAGTAACACACTACATAGTAGCTGCAGCACAGTAACACACTACATAGTAGCTGCAGCACAGTGACACTCTACATAGTAGCTGCAGCACAGTAACACACTACATACCGTCGAACGCGGTGAGGCAGGGACAGAACAGCGGCGGCGTGTCGTAGTAGCGCAGGTAC
The DNA here is from genome assembly GCA_950371165.1 of Lacanobia oleracea. Taxonomy (NCBI): domain Eukaryota; kingdom Metazoa; phylum Arthropoda; class Insecta; order Lepidoptera; family Noctuidae; genus Lacanobia; species Lacanobia oleracea. The sequence goes on from OX493398.1 coordinate 342,353, forward strand.
AGGCGGAACGGCAGCGCGCTCGCCGGAAACTCTGCGGAACACAACCTCACAGTACTCTATACTTGCATTTATAATTACCAATAAATAATATGAATCCGACGCCACTAACTCAGGTATTGACTTTAGTATTGTGTATTTGAAATTATAAGTGTTAAAAGTCCATAAAAATATGGGTTAAAATGGAATTTCAGCTTCATCTTGTATGACAAAGTTTATTGTTCCCAGAAATAATTCTCTCGAATTTAAAATTCAAGTAATTACAGTACAGGCAGAAGGTACAGCACATAATTATACTCATGCAGGTATTTTGCACAGCGTGGCATAAGGACAGAAAGCTTATCTGTGCTCATCCTGCGTTGCGGGCCGCGGATCACTGGTGCGCGGGGAGGGGGGAAGTGATACTGGCCCACAATGACAAAACTTCGTCGCGCTCGATTTCATAATACTTCCCGTGTGCTAGTCGCTCGTCAGTTCAGCTCGCCTCCACTCACTTCACTCACAATCACCTCGTCGTTTTATGAGATGATTCCTATTTTATTCAAAGGAGTGTAATATCCTCGACATCCAAGTACAAAGATATTTTTAATAAAACTCGCCCTTTTGGACGATTTTCTTCTAGATCAATTACGATATTAAACGACAGAATTGTCATTCCTAATAAAAAAAAACAGAGGACGGTTTTATTAAATGGAGAAGCAAATTTTGAACAAACAGGGTGGCAAACTTAATTTTCTTCTTTTTCTTCTCATTATGCTATAATTATATTAAAGTAGCACTTCGCCCGCGATTTTTTCCGCGGTGCAATTATCTTAAGGATCCCTTTTTTTTTCTCGACAAATTATATACTAAAACAATCCTCGAGAACCACTCTAGCCATTGGTGAAAACATAATGAAAATCGGCGGACTAGTTGTAGAGTTTATCGCGAACAGATACAGATAAACAGACGCGGTGAAGGACTTTGTTATTTAATATGTAGTGATTTAATTTTATTATATCCTTAAGACGCCTTCAAATTTATCGCAAAATGCCGCGACAGCAGCTCTGCAGCTGCGCTGCGGCCGCGTATTTATTAAGTGTGTGGATTTGCGCGCGACACGTTGGTGGCGCGCAGCACGCGCTCGCTGTCCGACGAGGACGTGTGTATGTGTGTGTTCTCACCATAGGTCAGCGCGGTGTAGACGTGCACGGTGAGTGCGGCGCGCGACACTTTGGTGGCGCGCAGCACGCGCTCGTTGTCCGACGAGGACGTGTGTATGTGTGTGCTCTCACCATAGGTCAGCGCGGTGTAGACGTGCACGGTGAGTGCGGCGCGCGACACTTTGGTGGCGCGCAGCACGCGCTCGCTGTCCGACGACGAGGACGTGTGTATGTGTGTGCTCTCACCATAGGTCAGCGCGGTGTAGACGTGCACGGTGAGTGCGGCGCGCGACACGTTAGTGGCGCGCAGCACGCGCTCGTTGTCCGACGATGACATCCTGTAACCGCCAACATGTCACACATCTTGCTGACTTGTCTTATCTACCAAAATGTCATGGCAATCGTACATATTATGAAACATTGGCTTCCGTAATTCACAAAAAAATGCTATTCCACCAATTCGTGCTAAGCGTTTCCAAATGTCTTTTATTATGCGCACAGCAAAGGGGTGGAACTCTCTGCCTGCGTCTGTGTTTCCGAACGCTAACAACCCTAATCTCTTCAAAGTTAGAGTGAACAGGCTCCTTCGGGATATGCTCGCTCCATCGTAGACTTTGTCTCAGTCATCTCTGACCTAGGCTTGAGTCAAGAGCAAATACATCACAAATAAAAAAAAATACAACCGACTTCTAAAAGCAAAACTTACCTACCCATTAACAGCATACCGGCGCAATGTTATGTTAAGAACTGGTGTAAATATTAAAAAAACATGCGATTTCAGCAATCCCGATCCATTTGCTATCATTTATTGAAGAGTTCCGTTGCCTCCCTTGAAGTTCTTCGTCAGATGTTCACCAAATTGAAACAAACCGGACTAGTCCAGGAAAATACTCTCCCAAACAAAAATAACCATCCAAATCGGCTGAAAATTGGCGAAAATATCGCGCTGAACAAACATTTCTCATGGGATCTCATCATCAGATCGTAATTTATACCTTCCATAATCAACTCAGCAACATGAGATAATGATTACCAGGCACAAATATCTGAATTGCTTTAGAAAGTTAATGAAAAAGTTAATCAAATCCGGTGGTTCTAATTTTTTGAAGACTTGTTTATTATAATGAATAATCCAAGTTTGTGACCTAGAGCGCCAAACGCCACTTTAAAACTACTACAAAATCAAATCAAAAAACAAATAGTCAAATTACAAAAAAGAAACTAGTCAATAAAGCCAGCCAGCCAGCCAGCCAGCCAGCCAGCCAGCCAGCCAGCCAGCCAGCCAGCCAGCCAGCCAGCCAGTCAGTCTACCTAGTTTCCACCATCAATAAATTGCAAATCTATTTAGTCCCTCAGAGTATTGAAAAATCATCATCTGCCTACCCTTTTCCCAACTATATTGGGGTCGGCTTCCAGTCAAGCCGGATTTAGCTGAATACCAGTATTTTACGAGGAGCAGCTGCCTACCACTCCAGACCTCCACAACCCATTAACTGGGTAACACGGTACTTCAAGACTGGAGTCAGGTTTACTGGCTTATAACTATCCGTAACAACTGCCAAAGATCTACAAATGACAGCCGGGACCAACGAATTAACGTGCTTTCCGAGGCACGGAGGAAACTTGGTATGTTAAGATGGTCACCCATCCACAGACCAACCTTGGCGTTGCTTAACCTTGAAGATCGACCTGTGCGGCTGTTATTATCTAGCCACGAGCTCCTCCAGAGTATTGAAAAAAATGGAGGTATTTTTTTATTTTAACCGACTTCTTCAAAAAGGAGGAGGTTCTGTGTTCGGCTGTATGTATTTTTTATTTTTTATGTATGTTCATCGATTTGTCCGCCAATTCTGGACCGATTTTAAAGCCTGTACTCCTGAGGTGGTCCCATTGTCACCAAGTTAGAATCTGATGATGGGATCCCATGAAAATCGAGGGAAACTTACAAATTTTGTAAGCACATACAATGTTTTTCATAAACTTTCTATCGCAAGTCAGATATTTGTGCCTGGTAATCATCATCTCATGTTGCTGAGCTGATGATGGAAGGTATAAGTCAGGATCTGATGATGGGGTCCCATGAAAAATGTTTGTTCAGCGATATTTTCGCCAATTGTTAACCGATTTGGATGATTCTTTTTATTTATTTATCTTATTATTTTTGTACCTCAGACTGGTCCCATTTAAATTTTGTGAAGATCTGATGAAGAACTTCGGAGGTGGGCAACGGAACTCTTCAATAAATGATAGCAAATGGATCGGTATTTATGAAATCACATGTCTGTTGGTTGTTTACACCAGTTCATAACATAACATCACGTCGGCACGCTGTGTTTGTGGTTTAACTTTTTAGTGGTACCTGCGTACCACTAAAAAGTGAAAAATTACAAATAAATAAAACCGACTTTCAAAAACAAAACTCTTTAAAGTAAAAAATAACTTTGATTTCAGAAGTCGGTGTTCAAAAACGAAACAACCAAAAATACCGACTTCCGAAATTAAAGTTATTTTTTACTTTGTAGTGTTTTGTAAATCAATTAATCATCATCGGCCCGTATCCCAGGTTATTTGGGGTCGCCGCAACACGTTTTATTCTTCCATTATATTCTATCAGCCGTCACTCTATCCCTAACTTCCTTTTCTTTCATATCGCTCCTCACACAATCCATCTTTTCGTAAGAAAAGAAACGACATTTAATGTTATTATTAACAATGTCTGTTTCTAATCACCATTAGAATATTTTAACAATGAAATTAATATTATAAATTATTCTTTTCTGTTTACAAGCACGAGATACTTATAGGTTATCTTTTTCATAGCTTACAAAGTCATCTGACAATTCACTGTGCGATGACGTTTCATGCGCGGGAAAGTTTAAATGTGTTAAAATATAAAATTAAAGAAAATTATATGTTTTCTTTACATCTCCCCCCTAAAGACGACAGAACGAACATGTCTGTTCATGTACGGTTTTCAATCGCATGCAGGAGCTGGGGTTAGCTTTGAAATGTGGAATAAATTCGACTCTGATCTCTTATGGTCAGTGTTTATCTTGTAAATTTTAGGGCCCGATGGACATTCCCGGGGGGGGCTCGGGCGTCCCCGCAGTCTCCGGACTAGTCCCCCAAAGATGTCGTCCTGTCAGGGCGTGCCTGAAGGTTAGCAGCTTGGAACCTCATTTCACTTCCTTTTCCTCAACCTCCATCACTTTTATGAACAGGAATAAAAAGAGAAAAGCTGTACAGCGGCAGCACGTCCTTTCGCATAAACTGCACCTCTCTAATATACGAGGTCTGCACTCAAATCTCGCCGCAGTCCATCACCACCTTGAGACCGAGAAACCAGCGCTCTTGTTCCTGTCGGAGACGCAGATCGGATGTCCGTCGGACGTGTCATACCTGTCTTACCCAGGGTTTACCCTGGAGCACCGCTTCAGACCCCGCGCGGGCGTATGCATGTACGCCCGGGACGACATCTGCTATCGGCGTCTCCGCTACCTTCAAGACTCTAGGTTCTCAACGCTGTGGGCTATAGTGGACACAGGTCTAGACAAAATTGTCTACGCATGCGTCTACCGTTCGCACAGCGGTGATTTGGAGGCAACTGGGCTTACACAGCACCTGAGTGAGGCGGCGGATGCGGCTCAGCAGCGGTACCCTTCTGCCCAATTGGTGTTACTGGGGGACTTCAATGCTTACCATCAGGAGTGGCTCTTCCCATACCAGTGCACAGACCATGCTGGACGAGAGACGCGAAAGCTAGCGCTTGCGTTAAATCTTACCCAGCTGGTCCAGGGGGCAACGAGGGTGCCGGATGTGGATTCGCACACTGCCAATTGCTTGGACCTTTTGCTGACAACAGATCCAGACCGCTATTCTGTGTCGATTTCATCACCACTGGGTAGTTCCGACCACTGTCTGGTGAAGTCTGTATCTGTCTACTCTCCGCCTGATCCTAGCCCAAGAGGCACCCGGCGGGTATGGCGATACAAGTCAGCAGATTGGGATGGCATGTGATCTTTCATCGCATGTTACCCTTGGCAGCCTACTTGCTTTTCTTCCACTGATGCTACGTCGTGCGCGGACGCCGTGACGGATGTGTTGAGGAGGGGAATGGAGTACTTCATTCCGTTCTGTAACATAGCAATATCTGGCGAAGCTTGTCCTTGGTTTGGTGCCGAGTGCAATCGCGCTGATGCGCTTAAGCACGCGGCGTACCTAGCATGGGTCGACGCTCGTACGCGCAAAGCAAATGACGTGAGTCAGAAGAAGAGAGCCTTCAACAGGGCTGCTAAGTCCTGCAAGAAGGTGTTGCGGAGGGCTCGGTTTGACTACATTAACCGAATAGGGAACAAACTTGCTTCATACCCAGCAGGTAGTAAGGCTTTTTGGTCCCTGGCTAAGTCGGTCGAATCGAACTTCTGCCGCCCCTCACTACCACCACTGCTGAGACCCGACGGGACGCTGGCAGTGGGCCAGCGTTCCGCTGAGGAGAAAGCGTACTTGTTTGTTTCTTTGTTTGCGGAATCTTCACGTCTGGATCCTGGTGGCGCGACGCCCTCCGCCTCTCCTGGTGAATGCGAGTCGAGTATGTCGAACATTCGCATTCATCAGAAGGACGTCTGTAGGGTACTGCGTAACCTAGACGTGAACAAGGCTAGTGGTCCCGACGGGATACCGGCAATTGTTCTGAAGACGTGTGCGCCTGAGCTGTCTCCGATCTTGACACGCCTATTTCGCCTTTCGTTCGAGACTGGAAAAGTGCCGAAGGCTTGGAAGCAAGCTAACGTGCAGCCCGTGCCCAAGAAGGGTAGTCGAGCTGACCCGTCGAATTATAGACCCATCTCGGTAACTTCCATACTCTGTTAGACTATGAAACGCGTACTGAATCATAAGCTTCTGGCGTACCTAGAAGCGAATGATATCCTTAGTGACCGGCAATACGGGTTTCACCGAAATCGGTCAACTGGAGATCTTCTAGCGTATGCCATTCACATCTGGAGTGAGGCCATAGAGAAGCACGGGGAGGCACTGGCGGTCTCCCTTGACATCTCGAAGGCCTTCGACAGGGTCTGGCACGATAGCCTTATTAGTAAGCTTCCTGCCTTCGGTCTGCCCGCCGGTTTGTGTGATTGGATCGCAGATTTCCTGAGGGATCGGTCTATCCGAGTGGTCATAGATGGCTGCTCGTCTGGACTGCTGGATATTAATGCCGGGGTTCCTCAGGGGTCAGTGCTTTCGGCAACACTGTTCTTGCTGCATATTAATGATCTGCTTAAACCCGGTACCTTTGGGTATGCAGACGACAGCACTGTTGCTGAAAGATACGTGTCCGACGCACGAGCTGGTGGGTCGCAGATCCGGTCTCTCCGGGAGGCAATGGTTGAGCGCTTGAACGTGTCCTTACAGGCTGTATCTGAATGGGGCGATGCCAATCTGGTCAAGTTCAATGCTGCTAAGACCCAAGCGTGTCTTTTTTCCGCCAAAAGGAGCCAATTCCGCCCAGCTTCATCTTTCCGCGGTGAAACCGTGCCGATAACCGACCATCTTGAGCTTCTTGGGGTTACATTAACATCTACTCTCAATTTTGGCCCTTACATAGAGGCAAAAGCTCAAGTGGCTGCAAAGAAGTTGGGGATTCTGGCTAAGGTGAGACGGTACTTCACGCCGGAACAGCTGCTCAAACTCTATCAAGCGCAAGTTCGATCGTGTATAATAATAATAATAATAATGGTGGCTGCTCTGGATTCGCAGTTGTCAAGCCATTTTGATAACTGTGATAACCTCACCGATGCACATTCGATCATGTACTGCGCGGCTGTAGCGGCATGTCGTGTAGCTCATGTCAAAATAAAAATAACCAATGACAGAGTTACACGACCAAAACCAGCCGTACCAGCATGGCAGTGCAGGATCGAGCGTCGTATTGGTGAGGCCAGAGCGCTAATCGGCAAACTGATCTGCTTCAGGGAGGGCAACACACGCCCTAGAGTGATGCGCTTTGTGAGACGGGCGTTTTCGGTGACTGATGTCAATTCCCGAGATTATATATCTCGTGTCACAGAGCGCATCGACTTCCTGAAGCAGAAGGTGTATGCATGGGCAAGCCGTATTCGTAGGTACAGGCGGCGAGTGGAGCGATACACCCAGAATCGCACATTCCGAAGTAACGAAAGGTGGGTATATAGGGATTGGGAACGACCGGACCAAGGTGTGACTGACACGCGCTTGCCGGATGATGATGCTATGTGTTCATTCTGGCGCAACATCTGGTCGGTTCCTGTCAGTCATACTGAGGGTGACTGGACTCGGGAGGTCGAGCGTGTGTGCGATCCGATACCAGAAATGGGGGCAATTTCCATCAGCCCCCAAGATGTAGCTTGTGCAGTCCGCCCGTTGCCTAACTGGAAATCTCCAGGGCCGGACGGGCTGCACAATTACTGGATTAAATGGTTTACGAGATCGCACGCTTGCTTGGCGTCTCAATTCCAGTCTGCCTTAGAGTCTGGGTCGCTACCCCAGTTCTTAACTACAGGAATAACCCACCTGCTCCATAAATCAGGTAGTACTGCGGAACCTAAAAATTATAGACCGATCACGTGTTTACCGACGGTCTATAAAGTTCTTACATCCATTTTGAGGGCAAAGATTAATAGTCATATTAACAACAACAACATCATGTCTGCCTCTCAAAATGGATGTAGGAATGGGTCCCGCGGTACTAAGGAGCTACTCCTTATTGATATGGCCATTAGCCAACAGGTTCGGCGTTCCCGAAAGGATCTGTCAACATGCTGGATAGACTATAAGAAGGCCTATGACTCGGTGCCTCATACATGGCTCATGAGGGTGCTAGAATTGTATAAAGTTGATGCAACGCTACGCACCTTCCTGATGTCGTGTATGGGGCAATGGAGGACAGTCCTTCGCTATCCAGGATGTCGAAATATCCAGAGGAATAGCGAACCGGTAAGGATCGAGCGGGGTATATTTCAGGGCGATAGTTTGAGTCCACTTTGGTTTTGTCTAGCCTTGAATCCTCTTAGCACACTGCTGGAGAATTCAGGGCTAGGCTATCGGTTGAAGAGAGGTGGTCAGGTTATATCTCACCTCCTTTACATGGATGATCTGAAACTCTTTGCCCCCACTAATCTGCAACTGATGGAGCTACTGAAGGTAACTGAAACATTCAGTAACGCCATCAGGATGGAGTTTGGTGTGGACAAATGTGCGGTCATGCATGTAAAGCGTGGAGAGATTATGGAATCCGTGGGAACTCAACTCTCGGATTCCATAAACCTGAGATCCCTCTCTCCAACTGAAACTTACAAGTATTTGGGTATGTCGGAAGCGTTAGGTATCAATGTTACTGACATGAAGCAATCGTTGAAGGAGCGCTTCTTTGGCCGCCTGAAGAAGGTATTCAATAGCTTTCTATCGGGCGGAAACAAGGTGCGCGCCTTCAACGGTTGGGTCATGCCAGTATTGATGTACTCTTTCGGCGTACTCAAATGGACTCAAACGGAACTTGACGCCCTGGATAGGCGGGTCCGTACACTGCTTACTGTGTATCGAATGCATCACCCACGGTCGTCGGTAATGAGACTGTATATCCCGCGAAAGTGTGGAGGTCGAGGCTTTTTAAATGCTAAGACTCTCCACAATCGCGAGATATGCAGTCTTAGGGAATATTTCCTAGCTGTCGACGTGGGTATGCATCGAAATGTAGTGGCGGTGGACAAGGGACTCACCCCGCTCTCCTTGGCAAATGAGAACTGGCGCAAACCTGCAGTGCTTGACACTAACGATCGCAGGGCGGTATGGCAGAGTAAGGAGCTTCACGGACGCTTTTTCCGGGCCCTACATGGGCCTGACGTAGACCAACTAGCGTCCGTAGTCTGGCTGCGTTTCGGTGATCTGTTTGGAGAAACCGAAGGTTTTGTTTGTGCAATTATGGACGAAGTTATCATGACGAATAACTACCGGAGATTTATTGTGAAAGACGGCACGGTCGACATATGTCGGGCATGTCACCGTCCGGGAGAATCAATTCGCCACATTGTCTCTGGTTGTTCTCGTCTAGCTAACGGAGAATACTTGCATAGGCACAACCTTGTAGCCAGGATTATCCATCAGCAACTTGCTCTGAAATACTCTCTTGTGGAGTCGGAGGTGCCATACTATAGGTATGCGCCCGACCCAGTTCTCGATAATGGCAATATCACATTGTACTGGGATCGGTCCATTATCACTGACAGGACTGTTGTTGCCAATAAGCCTGATATAGTGGTGGTGGACCGAATTGTGAGGCGTGCAATGATTGTAGACATAACCGTCCCGCATGACGAGAACCTCGTGAAAGCCGAGAAAGACAAACAAATCAAGTATATTGACTTGGCTCGCGAGGTTGTCGACATGTGGGAAGTGGACTCCGCAATCATTGTACCGATAGTCGTATCGGCCAATGGCTTAATAGCCACGAGCCTCGACCAACACCTTAGGAGGCTCTCGTTGGGCAGCTGGATCAAGGGCTTGATTCAGAAAGCGGTACTTCTGGACACGGCTCGCATTGTCAGGAGGTTCCTATCTCTGGAGCCCTGACCACCGGTAGCTTGGACCCTGTTCCCGATATCGGTGGGCTACTATTTTTATATTTTTAAATGTTTTTTTTTTCTAATGTATATATTGTATAAAAATGTTTAAAAATATATAAATAAGTAAAGAAAATAAATAAAGGAAATAATAATAATAATAATAATTTTATTTGACACAGCACATATGTTACATTTTAACAGATATGAAGGATACATTCAAATTTTCTTAATTTAAATTGAAGGCATCTGTGTCTAAACTAGATATAGAATATCTGTATCTCAGACATCAGCGCTCTTCCTTATGATGACCACTACATTACTAGCTTAGATAGACATAATAATTATACGAGGAGTTCCTAACACAGAAAAAGAAAAAGTACAAATCAAATTAAACAAAACTGTGTGTGGAGTGTTAACCTCTCGGTGAGTAATGTGATAAAGCGTGTGAAGGATTGTGAGAGGGTGAGTAAAAAGAGATTTATTATTTAATTATTTTTAATAAGTTTTCTGTCTCTTCATATGTATGTTTACTAATATATTTAAAAATTGTACCTTTACATCGTTTTTTATTCAAGGGGTATATATCTAAAGCGTCATTTATTTTATTATATAAGTACGGTCCCAAGAAGCAAAAATATTTGTTTACGTACGCATGTCTGAAGGAAGGTCGGGCCTTATTACCAATAATATTTCGTCTTTTAGTTAGATCACCTTTTGAGAACTGCAGTAAAGAGTGTTGCCTCAGGACCACAAGAAATATAAACAACTGGCGAACTGTCAGGACCTCACACGACTGATACAGAAGATGGGTTGGGTACAAATAGGGGCGAAAAGTACTTACCTTTAGTACAGCCCTCTGGGCTATTTCTAAGGGCTTTAATATAGTTTTATGTGCACCTCCCCAAACGGTGATACAATATTGAAGAATGGACTGTACGAGTGCCAAGTAAATTTGCTTTACTAATTTTGGGGGCGCAACATGTCTAAGGTTCTTGAAAACATAGATCAGTTTTCTTGTCCTAGATGTAAGGAGGTGAATATGATCTCTGAAGGAGAGGTTACAGTCTTAAATAACTCCAAGATATTTAATTGACGCTGTCTTTGTTAGTATTGGACAAGAGCATACAAAGCTATTACAGCAATTATGTGCTGTAATCGAGGGGCTATAAGGAAGCTGCTCATTTTGAGTGCGCATCAAGAATATCATGTACTGCGTTTTAGCCGGGTTAAGAGACAGGGAGTTATTCTGCAGCCAGTGGGTCACAACATTGAATCCATCCTGTGCTTCCCTATATACTTTGTCCCAGGTATCAGCAGCAAACAACAGAACTGTGTCATCTGCATATGATATAATTTTACCTCCTGAAAGGTCTAGTTTACAGAGGTCATTCAAGTATTAGAGTGTCGGTCCCAGAATGCTCCCCTGTGGAACTCCGTGAGTGATTGGCAAATCGCTGCTGATACTGTCATTAATCTTAACGCACTGAAAACGATTAGAGAGGTAGTCCTTTAAAAGTTGTAGTTGATTTCCTCTTATTCCTAGATGTTCTAGTTTTTTAATCAACAGTGGCGTAGAGACCGTGTCAAATGCCTTGGCTAGGTCAAGGAAAATGCCTATTGTCTTTTTACCTGAATCGACATTCCTTACCACATAGTCTTGGAGCTCGTGGACTGCATCACTAGTAGACTTACCTGCTCTAAAACCAAACTGGTTGTTGGATAAAAGGTTATTTGATTCCAGGTAATCAATCAATCTACTATTTATTATACGTTCCAGAAGCTTTGAAATCGAGGGCAATATGGAGATGGGTCTATAATTAGTGACACGATCTCTATCACCCGACTTATAAATTGGGTGTACTACTGACTTCTTTAACATCGTAGGAAACTGACCTTTATTTAAACAGAGGTTAAAAATATGCGTTAATGGACGGATTAAAATATGTCTATATTCTTTGAGGAAATTATTTGGTACAGAATCCCAACCAATGGAACACGCATCCTTCAGGTTCAGTATTAAACGTTCCACTTCAGATTCATCGGTTTCCAGTAAAACAAAAGATTTGGAGACCGGCTGTGAGGGCGCTTTATTAAAGTTACTATGGGTAGGGTTTAAACAGGAATGAGTATTATCAGACAACTTTTTGCCAATTGATGCGAAAAAATCGTTCACCATCTCTACAGACTCTTTTGGTTTTAATGGATTTATTAATTCCGTAGCGCTATGTTTTAATTTTGTTGTATTTGTTATTGTTTTTATCGCTTCCCATATTTTTTTATTGTTATTTCCTGCTTTTGTTAATAAGTCTCTATCATACATACGCTTGACCTTTTTTAATAAGTTATTGCAATGGTTTCTATACCTTGAGTAAATAATTTTAAATGTCTCATTATTAGGTGAATGTCGCATTCTTTTATGAAGCTTGTCCCTATGTCGAATGCACCTTAACAGCCCAGGTGTCATCCATGGCTTCATAATTTTCTGACGTCTTGGATAATTTATTACAACTGTGTTTAGCAATATAGCCCTCTGAATTGACTTGGAGAAGTATTCCATAGCGAAATTTGCATCGATAGACGTATAGATAGGTGCAAAATCGATTTTAGTGAGATCTGACGATAACCCTTCAGTATCGATCCGGTTCATAGATACATAGGTAAAGGTTCTCTTTTGTTTAAGATGCAGACAGAGTAGGACTGCTTGGTGGTCCGTAATTGTAGAGTTTAACACTAGCGTAAGAGCAGATTTTTGTGTTTTTAGCATAACATGGTCAAGGCATGATTTATTTTGTCTAGTCGGGAGAGAGTGTGCTGGTAAGAGTCCATGAAATGAACACAGATTCAGATAGTCCTGCGACCTTGACTCAAGAGACTCGGGGCAGATATTTATATTGATATCTCCAATAATAGAGATATTTTTGAAACTGCGAAGCTTATTTAAAATGTTATCCAAAGATTGGAGAAAGTTATTAATATTTCTATTTGATGGCGATCGGTAAATGGCTAAAATGACACTTTCAGTACCAATCTTTATTACAAGACAGTTAAAGTCTTCACAAGTAGGCTCTTCGCAGGTAATACCAAGATTTGATTTACAAAATACTGCAACTCCGTCGTTTTGGTTAACACAATATTCAGTAATGTGATGGTTATAACTATCTAATCTCGGCACCACAGAGTTGCACGATAGCCAACACTCTGTTAAGATGATAATATCGCAATTAATCTTTAATCTACTCAGCATTGTAACAAAATCATCAATATTTCGTGATATACTTCGGATATTTTGAGTTAATACTGTCAGGCAATTAGCGGGGCTTGATACTAAATTGCTACAATCCTCGACGTCACAAAACCGAGAATCGGAGATAGATATACTATCAATTTCAGAGGCAAAATCAACCATTTTTGATAATTAAAAATAACGAAGTACCATTTAGGAATGGACTATAGGAGCCACTTTTCGACATTAAAACAACATAAATAAAGCGATTACCTTGAAATACAATCAAAAAGTAACTGGGGTTATTTATGGACAAATGCAGGAATTCTATACTTTTAGATATACTGTTAATCAATAAAAACATGTATATGATCATTTGGTATGAGACAACAATTTGTGTTTTGCAAGTAAATAAGATTAACGTGTGGATTTTTGTTTGTGTGGAGTGCTTATAAAAAGAGTAAAACATATTTTTAAAGTAGAAAATTAAAACTATTAGACTATTAGCATGCAAATTACGAATTATTACAGAACTAAGTACGCATAAAAATAAAACAGGGAAGCAAAGGTTGACAAGGAAGTATAGTCATTTGGCTGATTTTTCTTTTAACTTATTAAGATCTGCCTCCTCATCGACGCGAATATGCTTCATCCCCTCTTTCTTCCTAAGGTATATTTTACCATATGAAGTCCAGCAGAATGCATAATTGTGGGTAGAAGCGAAATCTCTGGTCAAAAAGAAAAGTCGTCTTCCTTTTGAAGTAAGATAATCCGAGATAAATATTGGTTTCTGAGGGCCTTCTAGATTAAAAATAGAGGTATTCATTTTATCTTTCTTATCTTGCAGGGACAGCTTTTTAAGGTTATTCATTACACTTTCTTTTGTTAAGACTGATGTGAATTCCACTACGATTGGTTTAACAACATCCGATTTCACGTAGGGCCGATAGATGTCTCTTATATTGGAGGCATTCAGAGGAGTGTTCAATATTTCACCAATTTTGGCGACTGCACTACAAAGATTATCTTTTGTCTCATTTTGTAGCTTAGGCACATTTCTTATCTCTAACTTTGTCGTACATGATTGTTTTTCAAAGTTTTCAATTTTTTCCTCTAGACTCTTAATGTAAACGCACTGTTCTTTGCGTTCTAACTTCAAACTGTCTAATTCTTTTTGTATATCATCATACTTATCAGACAGTGCAGTTAAAGATGTGTTTATGCTATCATTTTGTTTCTTTATTTCGGATAACGAAGACTCCAAATTTTGCAATTTATAATTTTGCTGTGTAACAAAAGCCTCGAACATTTCCCGTACTTCGCTCATAAATTGTGACATTTCATTTTCGCGCTTTCTTTTTTGGCGACTTAAGTTAATGTTAGATTGAGCAACAACGTTTAACTTGTCTGATACGCCTCCATCCACGCTCTCCGTGTCCGTCTCCGACATAGTTAAATGCTTCGGGGGAGTGCGTTTTAACGGCATTTTTAACAAGTACGGTGATTGCAAATGCGAGTACCAGGATCGCAGCGAAGAGCAGCGATAGTCACTATGTGCAAAGAGTATGACAGATCACGTACCTCCCAGCTGATGACGCTCGGTGCGATGGCGTATCTCTTGCGCAGCTAATTGGCCGGGACGCGCGCCTCCTCTGTGGGCTGGTCTTGAAGCAGCAGTGGGCGTCACTTTGGAGGCGGTGGTATCGTTGATGGTACGGTGACTCACTTCTTGATACTTCGATGTTCGCTCGCAGCAATGAAGCTCCTCAAAATGTATGCACTCCTATTTTTTTGAGTTGATTTAATTGTACTAAATAGTTAATATATTTATTTTTTTAAATTGACAATAAGTCTACTGAAGACGCTTACAGTCTGATCTCCTCAGAGGTCCGGGGGGAAGAGGAGTATGGAATACTGCTCTCATCTTTGGGACGGATCTGCCAGATACCAGCTTGATGCCCTTGAGTCAATTGAGAAACGAGCCAAGAGGATCATCGGCAATGAGAGGCTCGTCGCGTCGAAGCTCCAAAGTCTTGAACATCGACGACGAGTTGCTAGCCTATCGGTTTTTTACCGGTTGCATTTTGGGGAATGTCCGACGGAATTGCATAATTTAATTCCGCCAAGCCCGTTCCATCATCGGACCACAATACCAACGGCGATGCGCCACCGGTACATGGTGGACATCCCACCCATACGCACAAAACGTTTTGGGAACACATTCATAGTGCGTACAGCTAAGGAGTGGAATTCCCTGCCGGAGTCTGTGTTTCCTGATAGCTACAACCTGGGAGTCTTTAAATCAAGAGTGAATAGGTTATTTCTAGGCAAGTGTGCTCCATCTTCGACCACATCCTCGCTTACCATCAGGTGAGATAGTGGTCAAACGCGTGCCAATCAATAGTAAAAAAAATAAAAAAAAATGGAGTTTGAAATTTTTTCCATAATCTTGTACGGTCCGAGTTTCAATTCCTCAAGCTTCTTCCGAATTCAGTTTGTTTCCATTCTCTACGAAAACTGTATCACCAACTTTCAAGTCTATATGTTTTCTATTTTTATCGTAAATTATCTTGTTATATCTGTGTGATTTGATTGTATTTTCCAGTGCTTTTTTCCTGGCCTGGATTAAATCTTGGTTAGTCTTCTTTTGTTTCAGCTCATTTGGCAAAATCGTAACATCCGTGCCATAAAGTAGGTATTTGGGAGCATATACAGTAACAGTGTGCTCCGTTTCATTGTATTTTTGTACACAGTTGTGGGCTGCAGATGTCCATGCCATTTTAGTGTTACGTTCGTTTATCTTGCATCTGATTTTGTTGACCAATGTCTGATTCAATCTCTCATTCAAGCCATTTGAAAAAGGAGAGTTCACTGCTGTAAAAATTATGGGAATGTTTTTTTCATCCAAAAATCTTTTAAATTCCTTAGAATTGATTCCTGGGTATTGGTCTGATAGTATCAATTCAATGTCATCACTTTCTGTACAGTTTCTTATCAGTTTGGTGAAATCATTTGCGTTTTGAGTACTTGATGTTTGAATGTATGCATGTCTGGTGAAATGATCTAATAAAAGATGTAAATATTTCTTTGTTGACCTGGAACCTCCGAAGCCTCCAATTGTGTCAATAGAGCATATCTGAAAAGGTCTTGTGGCGGGACCCAAGTGGGACATCAATCCATATTTAATTTTTCCCCTTGATTTATTCTTTAGACATACTGTACAACTGTCACAGATTCTTTTTATGTTTTTAGTCATATTTTCTGCTGTATACACTGAGCTGATCATTCTCTGCATCTGTTTAATTCCTATATGACCCAAATCTGTATGTATACTTTTCATAAAATCTATGCTAAATTCCTCTGATATAATAATTTTTTCTTTTTCTTTAATTTTTTGTAGTAAACGTTGTCTTTTTCTATTAACTTGTCTTTTTTGCATTGTATATTTTTATTTTCAACTTGATCTTTTAGGATATCTTCTAGTGTTATTGTATTTACTACTTTTAACTGCTCCCCTAGGTTTTCATTTGGTTCAAGAACCGGGTTCCTGCTTAGACAGTCAGCTTCAATGTTATATTTTCCTGGAGAATATTTAATTTGGAAATCATATTGTGATAAGTAGTATGTTAGGTCTCCTAATTCTTCGTCTGTTCTAGATTTTATGTTCATCTTCTCCAGTGGCTTGTGGTCTGAGAATACAGTGAATTTCCGACCTATTAAAATATAGTGCTAATACTTTACACATCCTTTAATTGCCAGGCATTCCAGATAGATAGCTTTCTTCCTTTTTTAATTTTTCACAAATACTACATTTTCTTCTATCTGGTTTATTATCTTCTTTCTTCTTGATGTTTTTTTTCCTTGAAATTAAATGCTCTAACCTTCCAAGTTCACTAAATAAATTATTTGTATGTACCATTTCTTCTTTGTTAATTCTATCTGTTATAAAATCTGGTAAGCTGGCAGCGATTATATCAATATGAGTTCCCTCATCTATTGTTTTCCTTATTTCAAGTAAAAGTTTTTCTTTCTTTACTGCATACTCTAACAAAGATCCTGATTGGTACTTGTAAGACAAAGCATACTTGCTAGCAGTCCAACCTTTATTACCATAGGTTTGCAAAAAACTTGATTTCCATTCTGACCACTCGGAGTGTAAGCTAAGTTTGATCATCATGGAGGAATACCAATCAGTGCATGATTTCTCAAGAAATAATTTGAAGATTTCAATTTTTTCTTCTTCTTTTACTATATCATACCTTGCACATTCTTTTTCAAATATTTCCATCCACTGATATGCACTAGAACTTTTTCCATCAAATTTTTCAATTACAAACTTGTCAGCTAACTTTTTCATACTTTGTTTTTCCTTCTTTTGTTGACTTTCAACTAATTTTTCCAAAATTTTCACTATAGGATCTTCTGAACACTTTTTTTTTCCAATAGCCATTTCTTCTTGGGTAGTTTCCTCTAAAAATTGGTCCTGAATGATCATGTTTTCATCCTCATCAACATATGTTTGTAATATATCCTGTGTTGTTTTTATCCAAACACTTCTAGTTTGATATCTTTTTTTCGATGTATTCTTTACAGTAACAAAAGTTTTCGAGGACTGGATATGTTGGTGGCGTGATATCGCTTGACATTCTTCAGGAATAAGGAAAACTTTGTCGTCTTTTGTGGCAATTGCAGTTACGGCGATGTGGTTTGACTTTCCGTCTATAGATGGTTTAATTTCAAACGTAAATTTTTATTTCTCCATTTTCTGACAAGAAATGTCGTTTTATAAGGTATTTTCTAATAAATTCGGGATTAGAACGACACAGTCAGTCAAACATAATTGAATTTCTGTAAGAAAAGATTTATTGTTTTGTAATACATGAATAATAAAAGTGAATTTACTTAATACGTTAGAAAAACTTACATACCTGTAAGAAAAGAAATGACATTTAATGTTATTATTAACAATGTCTGTTTCTAATCACCATTAGAATATTTTAACAATGAAATTAATATTATTTTGTGAATAAATAAATTAAAAATTATTGTTTTCTGTTTACAAGCACGAGATACTTATAGGTTATCTTTTTCATAGCTTACAACGTCATCTGACAATTCACTGTGCGATGACGTTTGATGCGCGGGAAAGTTTAAATGTGTTAAAATATAAAATTAAAGAAAATTATATGTTTTCTTTACATATATTTAAAAAAATACTCATTAAAATACATTTAAAAATATAAAAAATTGTAGTTCGCCGGTGTCGGGAGCAGGGTCCAAGCTACCGGTGGTTAGGGCTCCACAGAAAGGAAACTCCCCACAATACGAGCCATACCGAGGAGTACTTCCTTCTGTATCAGGCACTTTATCCAACCGCGTAACGCCAGCTTCAACAGATGGTCGTAAAAAGTTTTAGCCATCTGGCCATTGGCCGTAACGACTATCGGCACAATGACAGCTGAGTTCACATTCCACATGTCGACAACCTCGTGTGCTAAGTCGAGATACTTGATTTGATTCTCTTTCTCAGCCTTCACGAGGTTCTCTTTATGCGGGATGGTAACAATTATCATTGTGCGGCGCGCTAATCGGTCTATCACCACTATATTATTATCAGGCTTATTGGCAACAATAGTCCTATCAGTGATGATAGACCGATCCCAGTACAACGTGACATGGTCATTTTCGAGAACTGGGTTGGGCACATAGGTACTTGTAATGCGGTACCTCAGAACCCAAAGTTTATATTTTAAAGTAAGTTGCTGATGGATGATCCTGGCCACTTGGTTGTGCCTGTGCAAGAACTCGCCGTTAGCCAGACGAGAACAACCAGAGATAATATGTCTGATGGACTCACCCGGACGGTGGCATGCCCGACACACGTCCACCGTCCCGTCCTTCATAATATGCCTCCAGTAGTTATTCGTCAAGACAACTTCATACATAATCGCACAGACAAAACCTTCAGTTTCCCCGAAGAGATCACTAAAACGTAGCCAGACGACGGACGCTGAAAAATCTACATTGGACCCATGAAGAGCCTGATAGAAGTGCCCGTGAAGCTCCTTGTCTTTCCATACCTCCTTGCGGTCATCCGTGGTAAGTATCACAGGTTTGCGCCAGTTCTTCTTAGCCATGGATAATGGGGTGAGACCCTTGTCCACTGCGGCCACATCTCGGTGCATACCCACATCAGCTTTGAGGAAATATTCTCTGAAACAGCACATCTCGCGGTTGTGGAGAGTCTTGGCGTTTAAAAAACCTCGACCTCCACACTTCCACGGGATGTACAGTCTCATCACCGACGATCGTGGGTGATGCATCCGGTTTGCGGTCAGCAGTGTACAAACCCTCCTATCCAGGGCGTCAAGCTCAGTTTGAGTGCCGAAAGAGTACATTAATACCGGCATGACCCAACCGTTGAAGGCGTGAATTAAGTAATCGACACCGGAAGTATTAAAAAAATTACTTTATTCCGACAAAGTTACAGCTAAACAGTAATTAATTTAATCAAATAAAATATTGACTTATATACTAACTTTATTGCTATCGTAGTACATGCATAACGTGATCAGATATGACGCATGTCCTAGATTATTCTGAATGCTGATCAAGCAATGGAATATTTGGAAATAATATGTCTAATAAATACTTATTGGCTGACAAAGCTAATATTTGTAGCATGGGGTTCCTTAACTCATCCCTCCCCAAGAGAAAAATTATCCGAAGGTGTCGCAGACGGTTTCGGAGAATTTTGACAAAAATTATAAACTGAAGTTCATACATTATAAAGATAACTACTGCTATTACAATAATCACATACTCGAAGATGGTCCATATACTAATTTCTATTGTCACTGTTTGGGTCGTATCGTCTATTTCACTAAATTTTGCACTTTATAACACTTCTTTCACATCACCGAAGTCCGCATTTCTTAGATCCACTTTATTTTTTATTTGGGTATAAAAGTAAAGGTGTTTGGAGAATGGAATATAGGAATGGGTATAAATAACCTTGTAATAATTATACGGGGACTTCTAAAACAAAAACTAACTTGTTGTTATTTATGTATGATTTAAGTATGATATTACGTTCTATTTTTATTAAATTACGTTTTCTTACTGGATATATTGTTCTAGCATGTTAAGAAATAACTTCTAACGTATAATATAATTTTGTACTATTTATAATGGATTGGTGCAATGTATTTAATTTGCTAAAGGCTATTGCCGTCTCAATCTCTTGTATGGTTCAGTAACACGTTCGAAAGTTATTTAATATTTGATACATAGTATTCAATATTTGGAAAAGTTTGTTAAACCAGAACTCATGTACAACAAATTTTTCCATTTCAATGGTGTATAAGCCCAAGTTTTTTATATTTGAATTTATTATTTCAGAGTCCTTTACTAATTTATCAAAAGCTTTTTGTATTGATGATACTTTACGTTCGCCTACATGCTCTTGTTCTGTATCATTTGAATTTCTCTATCATATTTAATTGCATCATCTTCATATAAATTTCCCGAAATAGCTCTTACAAGTGAGCCTAATGGATTGAATAAAGCTCGTTTATTCCTATAATGAAAAGGTAAGATTTGAAAAAATCTACTCTTAGTTAGTTTAATTAGATATTCGATTTATCTTTCTATTCCTACTTTCGTTACTAACTCTAATTTCCTTAATTTTTATTTTTAAATTACTAAAATCCCGAATTTTAGTATCTATTTGTAAGCCAAATGATTCTAAATCTGCAGCTTTATATGTTGTTCAACAACTATTCCTCTTCACTGCAACTCCCCGCTTTATCGCTGCTATCCCCGGATTTTGACCGAGGTTTTGAAGGTCCAGCGTGAATGTTGACACCACTGGTACCAGAAGTACCAGGCACGATCTGTGGAGGACGTTTTATATTTTTTTAACGCTACTCTAGTTTTCCTTTTCTTTACTTCTACTGGTACTATATTTCTTTCAACTTCACCAATTACTTTAGCTTTTTCATATCGCGGTTTTTCTTTAGTTTTTCTAATCCTAGTATCTTTCATATAAATACTATCGTCTGGCTCAAGTACTGGTGTCGTTTCACCACATTTTTTATTTATTACTTTAATTTTGTCGGATCCTAATTTTTCTGTTATGAATTCATAAAGTATTTTTAAGGCGTTTTCTATGATGTAACAATAGTTTCCGAGTTAAATTATTTTCTCTATCCACGTTAAAAACATTATCTGAATAAGTGTGACCAAATACTAATTCAAAATCAGAGTGGCAATGCAAATAACAATACACTAAAATTACCTACCATATCATTACCATCCTTTGATGGATCATATGAAAACTGGCTAGAGTATCGTGACACATACCTATCATTGATCCATAATGTACAGGACATTAATTCAATTCAGAAATTTCTTTATCTCCGTTCTACATTAAAAGGTACAGCGTTGCAAGTTATAAAATCATTAGAATTTACTTCTGACAACTATCAAGTTGCATGGGATCTATAATTGACTAATAGATTTGACAATAATAGGTTATTAATTAGTAATCATGTTAAAGCTTTGTTTACTTTACAAGCCATTACAAAAGAAACACCCACTCAAATAAGAAAGTTAATTGACTCAGTGTTAAAAAATTTGAGATTACTTTAGATTATGGATGAGCCCACTGAACATTGGGACACTAGTAATTTATTTAGTAGTTACAAAGCTTGATCCAGTTACAAATAAAGAATGGGAAAATGAAAAAAGTTCAATTTGTAAGGGTTCTGGGAAAGTAAAGTTAGATGATTTAATACAATTTTTAAAAGACCGTTCAGATGTATTAGATATGATACAAAGTAGTCACAAACAGACCAGTGAATCATCAAAAAAGTCTACAAATAATAATTCACAACTTTCCATGCAACTTCGTTCTTTTATTTCAAACAGTTGTTTAATATACACTTTTGTTTAAATACACTTTGCTGTAGAAAGTGTTTTGAAATATCTCTAATTGAGGATCCAGTTCGTCTTCCTCGATAGTGTTTAATGCAACCGTCTCGGTCAGGTAAATCTGCAGCCAAGCCAGCAAGCACTTATAAGTGTCTTATGTGCGAATCTAATCATGCTTTATACTCGTGCTTTCGTTTTCTTAATTTACCTGTCCAAGACAGGTACAAATTTGTTTCTGAAAAGGACATATGTAGTAACTGTTTACGTTCTAGTCACACCATTGAGGAATGTCAATATGGTCCATTTAAACAATGTTCACAAAAACATAACAGTCTTATTCACTTAGATAGCAACGCAAGTTGCAATTCTATTAGTTGTGTTCCTGATACGCATACTGACGCGGCCGCTAGCGTTAATGGCGCTTTGGAAGTGTGCTCAGATTCACTCACATTAAATGCACATACAAATGACTTAAAACAAGCCGTGCATTCTATACCATTAGAACAGGTTTTGCTTTCAACTGCGGTTGTTGAAGTATGTCATAACAACATTCACACCGTTGCGCGCGCCCTTCTCGATAGTGGCAGGCAGCGTTGTTTCATAACCGAATTACTTTGTAAGAAATTACGTTTAAAACCTATACAGTCCACACTCACTATCACTGGGGTTGGAAACACTGTTACTCGTTCACAGCAGTCTTGTTACCTCCTCATGCAATCGAAGATTAGTAATTTTAGCACTCGTTTAAATTGTTCCGTTTTACCTAAGATTTTTTCTTATTGTCTCCCGAACTCAATCATAGATGTTCACTCGTTACAAATACCACAAAACGTTACACTTGCAGATCCGAACTATCACATTCCATCTAATATAGATTTGCTCATTGGTGCTGATGTGTTTTATCCAATGGACCTTACCTACAAAACACACACTTAGGGTGGGTTATTTCTGGCACGTTAACTTGTAATATTCCAACTAGTGTTAATGATATGGTTTGTTGTACACTTACAACCTCGCTAGATAACCAATTAAAGCGTTTTTGGGAACTAGAGGAGATTGATAACGGCAAATCAACACATAATATTCTCACCGCTGATGAAAAGGTTTGTGAGGAACTTTTTACTTCCACCACCACTCGCGATAGTGAAGGTAGGTTTGCGGTGCGAATACCCATGTGTGAATCAGCTGATTCGCTCGGCGATTCATACGAGTTAGCAAAAAATAGGTTTTTATCGTTAGAAAGGAAGCTGGATCGTTCGCCTGATATAAAACTTATGTACTCAGATTTCTTAAATGAATATTTAGCGTTAGGCCATATGAGCCGTCTTAAATTACCGTGTTATTTTTTGCCACATCATTGTGTACAACGTGAAAGTACGACAATAAGTTAAGAGTTGTATTTGACGCGGGTGCAAAGACCAGTACAGGTAAATCATTTAATGATATACAGTTAATTGGTCCTCCGCTGTTGAATGATTTGGTTGGTATACTTCGCGTCCGTTGCTTGTGCGGATGTAGAAAAAATGTACCGGCAAGTTCTAGTACAACCTGATCACCGTACATTACAATTGATCCTATAGCAGGAAAATAAATGTGACCCAGTACAAGTTTATCAATTAAACACCGTAACTTATGGTACTGCTTCAGCCCCGTACTTAGCCATGATATGTTTATGACAGTTGGCGTTAGAATGTCCTGATGAGGAAATATCTCAAACAATATTGTGTGGAATATTGTGTGGAATATTAACTTCGTTTTATGTTGATGATTTCATATACTTCCATACTAACAAACAGGAACTATTGTCGATTTGCGAAACCATTAGTAACATTTTAAATTCCGGTTGTTTTCCATTACAAAAATGGGCTTTTAATTTCCATAGTTCCTCAAACGGTTTAACAAAATCATTGTCACTCGACAAAACGGCCCAACATAAAATACTTGGTTTAGGTTGGTGCAATAAAAGTGATGAATTACAATTCAATGAATTAGATTCTGAAATTGATGTTTCACAAATAACAAAACGTAAAATACTCTCTATCATATCACAGGTTTATGATCCATTAGGGTTATTAGCGCCTATTATTATTGTAACCAAAATATTAATGCAAATGCTTTGGCTATGTAAAGTCGGATGGGACGACCCTGTTCCTAGTGATGTCGCACATTCATTCAACAGAATATTAGAGTCAATACAATATTTACAATAAATCCGTATTCCGCAACACGTAACCACACAGCACGCATTTCATTTGCAATTGCACATTTTTTCGGATGCCAGTCAGGAAGCCTATTAATGGTGCCTGTGCGTTTATACGAAGCGTTTGCGAGCAGTCAAAAGAAGTTACTGTGAAATTATTGTGCCAAAAGTAAGGTTGCGCCCTTAAAGCCGGTAACCATTCCACGACTCGAGTTGTGCGGAGCGTTAGTGGGTGTTCATCTTTATAAAAAGATCAAAGACTCAATGAATTTAAATTTCGATAAAGTATTATTTTAGACTGACTCAACGATAGTCTTGGGGTGGTTACGCACTCATCCAACGTTGTTAAAAACTTTCGTTCAAAACAGAGTTGTTGAAATCAACGAATTAACCAGTAATTGCGTTTGGTCACAAGTGCAGAGCGTTAGCAATCCAGCTGATTTGTTATCGCGTAGTGTCAGCCTATCTGAGCTTCTTCATAACGAGCTGTAGTGGGTCGGGCCTAGGTTCATTAGTGTCATCTGAAATTGTAAGCGATCAAGCTGATGTCCCAACTGTTTTACCAGAATTAAGATCACATGTTATGTCAGACTTGTCATGTAACGTGTTCCCGTTTGAGCGATTTTCATCATTTAATAGAATGATAAGAACAGCTGCTTACGTTAAGCGATTTATTCACAACATCCGACATAAAAGAGAACGTACACACGGGCCGTTATCCGTAAAAGAGTTACATGAAGCAACTATTTTACTCGCACGGTTGTCTCAAAAGGAATCATTTCCTCTTGAATATTATAATTTATTCAAAGAATCCCCAAATAAAAAATTGTAAAAACTTTTTGATTCGAGTAGGAGGTAGATTGGATAATTGTAACGATTTCAGCTACGACAAAAAACATCCTGTATTGCTTTGTAGTAAACACAAAAGTTTATTCTGTGTATTCCAGCATTTATAAACATGCACAACTATGTCATGCTGGCCCTCAACTATTACTTGTATTTGTCATAATAATATATCAAAATAATTATTTTTATATGGCTAGTAGCGCCATCTCTTGTACCATGTAAAGGTTATATTGTATTATCTGTGTATAACCTAAAAACCAGAAAAAAAAAATTTAGTCTATGTTTGCAACATTCACGTGTTTCATTACAGGTTATGGGCTTATCCCGAAATTATCAG
The DNA here is from genome assembly GCA_950371165.1 of Lacanobia oleracea. Lineage (NCBI taxonomy): Eukaryota > Metazoa > Arthropoda > Insecta > Lepidoptera > Noctuidae > Lacanobia > Lacanobia oleracea. The sequence goes on from OX493398.1 coordinate 367,626, forward strand.
TTATTTTGTTTAAAATAGATAATTAGTGAAAGTTAGATCGCGGAAACATGACTACGAACTATATTGCCAGTGTTCCTAAACTAAAAGGAAGACAGAATTATGATGAGTGGAGCTTCGCGGCTGAAAATCTGTTGGTGCTCGAAGGGATGGACAAGTACATCAAACCGACAACAGATTTTGAAGTTAAGCCAGTGGAGGACGCAAAAACGAAGGCAAAGCTAATATTAACAATTGACCCGTCATTGTACGTGCATTTAAAGAAAGCCAAGAACTCAGCAGAATTGTGGACTACATTGAAGTCTATGTATGATGATTCCGGTTTCTCAAGAAAAATAACTTTGCTGCGACATTTGATATCCATACGACTAGAAAACTGTGATTCTATGGAGACTTATGTGACTCAAATGGTCGAGACAGCACAGCGGTTAAATAGCACGGGTTTTACAATAACAGACGAATGGGTTGGCTCATTATTATTAGCGAATTTGTCAGATCATTATGCTCCCATGATCATGGCAATAGAACACTCGGGTATTTCGATAACTGCAAATGTCATAAAGTCGAAATTACTGGATATGGAAATTACCAGTGATAAGACAGCGCGGGAACCGGACTCCGGAGCTGCATTTGCCGCGCGAAATAAATTCTACTCTGGCAACACTAAGCCAAAGAAGTATGGCGGTTCCTCAACATCAAACAAGAAAACAGTGACAGCAATGCCAGATTCATCTGCGAAAATAATAACATGCTATAAATGTAAAGAAGATGGTCATTATCGAAATCAATGCCCGTTATTAAAAAAAAATAATAACAAATGCGTATTTAATGTCGTTTTCCTGAATGGAAAATTTAACAAAACAGAGTGGTACGTGGATTTGGGTGCAAGCGCACATATGACAGCGAACGAATCTTGGATTAAGAACATGAACTACACACCGTGTTTACCTGAAATTGTGGTAGCAAACGAATCAAAAGTGCCAGTTGTTTGTTCCGGAGACATCGACATTGTTACCGACTTAAAATTTGACATCACTGTGAAAGATGTGCTATGCGTGCCTAGTTTAACAACAAACTTATTATCTGTAAGTGAACTTATTAAAAATGGCAATAGTGTCAGTTTTGATGAAAAACACTGCTATATACGAAACAAAAACAATGTTTTGGTAGCCACAGCTGATTTATCGGATGGTGTATATAAGCTGAGGTTAAACACACAGAATTGTATATTGGCTGCAACAGTGGTAAGTGGTAAACTATGGCACAGAAGGCTGGCACACATTAATAGTCAGGATATGAATAAAATGAGAAATATGGTGATTGGTTTGTCATACGAAAACAATTGTGACATAACCAAATCTCAGTGTACAACTTGCTGCGAAGGAAAGCAAGAAAGATTACCCTTTTTGCATGTGGGTGAAAAAAGCACAGAAACACTACATAAAATCCATACAGACCTTTGTGGACCGATGGAAACTAGTTCATTGAATGGGGCACGATATTTTATACTGTTTGTTGATGATTTTAGTAGAATGACGTTTATATATTTTCTTAGAAAGAAAAATGAAGCATTTGCTTATTTCAAGATATTTGAAACAATGGTAGAAAATCAATTAAACAAAAAAATGTAAATACTAAGGTCAGACAATGGACTTGAGTACACCAATAAAGAGTTTGAGAATTACCTAAAGCAAGAAGGTATAATTCATCAAAGATCAAATAATTATACTCCAGAACAGAATGGTGTATGTGAACGAGCCAACCGTACTGTAGTTGAGAAGGCTAGATGCCTACTGTATGATGCAAAGCTGGATAAAAGATTTTGGGCGGAAGCAGCAAATACAGCTGTCTATTTGAAAAATAGATCCATTGCATCGGGGCTTGAGAAAACCCCATATGAATTGTGGTATGGGAGAAAACCTGATCTAAGCCACATACGTTTGTTTGGTTGTAAAGTGATGGTACATGTCCCTAAGGAGCGTCGTTTGAAGTGGGATAAGAAGTCTGCGAAGCACATATTAGTTGGCTATGGTGAAAATGTTAAGGGCTACAGACTATACAATCCTGTTAAGAAGAATCTTATTACCAGCAGAGATGTTATCTTTATGGAAGAAGAATTAGGTACTGAAGAAAAAATTCAGGATTCAGCTATCTGGATTCCTATCGAAGAAACACCTGCAGTTGGCCGACAAGAAGAGGAGAATGCAGATTCAGTGGGGGAAGCATCGCAGAATGTTTTAGACTCCAAAGACTGCCTTTCAGATTCATCTGTGTATGAGGATGGGAATGAATCATTGACGAAAACTTCAACTACTGATGAATTAGTACAAGAAGTCCAGATGACACAAACAACAGAGCAGGAGCCAGGATTGTCTAGCAAGCGAATCAGAAAACAACCTGATAGGTATGGTTATATGTGTCTTTCCGGATCTGTTCCAGCATCAGAGGAGATTGTGTTCTCAGAGGCTCTCAATGGGCCTGAGAGTGAGCAGTGGAAATGCGCCATGGCCGATGAGCTGCAGTCTTTTGAAGACAACGATGCATGGGAGCTCGTTGACAATCCAGGTGATGTGACTATTGTGAAGTGTAGGTGGGTGCTCAATAAAAAGTTAGATGTGGAAAATAATGTACGGTACCGGGCTAGACTTGTGGCTAAAGGTTTTTCACAAAAACCTGGAATTGACTATACCGACACTTTCTCGCCAGTGGTAAGACATTCCACACTTAGATTATTATTTGCTCTCAGTGTTAAGTTGAATATGAGTATTGATCACTTAGATGTAACTACAGCTTTTTTAAACGGATTTTTGAAAGAAACTATTTACATGTCGTTACCTGAAGGTTTTGTGAACAAAAGTGGGGGAAAGGTCTTGAAGTTAAAAAAGGCAATCTATGGATTAAAACAGTCTTCTCTTGCGTGGTATGACAGAGTTAAAGATTTGCTTTGTAACTTAGATTTCAAAAATAGTCATTATGAGCCTTGTTTGTTCACAAAAACAAAGGGTGAAACTAAAATTATTGTTGCCTTGTATGTTGACGATTTTTTAATTTTTTCTAATAATTCTATTGAAACTGATTATTTGAAACGTGTTTTGGGTGCAGAATTTAAATTGAAAGATTTGGGACCTGTAAGACAATATTTAGGCATCAGAATAAATGTGGATAAAAATAAAAATGTAATAACAATAGATCAACAGCAATATATTGAACTGTTAGCTTCTAGATTCAATATGTCAGATTGTAAAACATATAAAACCCCAATTGAATGTAAATTAAATGTTAAGAAAGCTGATGAATGTGTGTCTGATCTTCCGTATCAAAAGTTAATTGGATCATTGATGTATTTGGTAGTACTAACTAGGCCAGACATTTCCTATTCTGTTAGTTATCTGAGCCAGTTTAATAGTTGCTACAATCAGACACATTGGCATTACGCTAAACGTATTTTAAAATATCTGTTATATACAAAAACCTATTGTTTAAGATTTTGTAAGGATGATAGCAAATTACAGGGTTTTGTAGATAGTGACTGGGCTAGTGACGTCTTGGACAGGAAGTCATATACAGGCTTTTGCTTCACCATGTCTGGATCTGCTATCTCATGGCAAAGCAGGAAGCAAAGGACGGTATCCCTTTCCAGTACAGAGGCAGAATATACTGCTCTCTCTGAGGCAGCTCGGGAAGCAATGTATCTTAGAAACCTTCTTCATGAAATTATAGGTAGTTTTTATGTGATTGAGGTCTATTGTGATAATCAAAGTGCATTAAAATTGTCAGTAAGCAATCAAAGTCACAATAGATCGAAACATATTGATGTGAAATATCATTATATACGAGATGTCGTTAAGTATGGATGTGTGAAGGTTTTGTATTTGTGTACTGAATAAATGACAGCCGATATTTTCACTAAAGGACTATGTCCTATTAAACATTATAAGTTACTGCTTAAATTGGGTATTGTACCAAAATAACTTTATTTGTTTATTTTGATAAGTGGGGGTGTCATAATAATATATCAAAATAATTATTTTTATATGGCTAGTAGCGCCATCTCTTGTACCATGTAAAGGTTATATTGTATTATCTGTGTATAACCTAAAAACCAGAAAAAAAAAAATTTAGTCTATGTTTGCGACATTCACGTGTTTCATTACAGTATTGCTTTGTAGTAAACACAAAAGTTTATTCTGTGTATTCCAGCATTTATAAACATGCACAACTATGTCATGCTGGCCCTCAACTATTACTTTCAACCATTCGTAATGAATGGTGGCCACTTGGTGGTAGAAATTTAGCACGGTCAGTTGTTCATAGGTGTGTTAGATGCGTCAGGTTAATTGGGACAACGTTAAACCCAATAATGGGCAACCTACCAACCGAAAGATTATTGTCAAGTTCTCCATTTACGCACTGGTACTGATTACTGTGGTCTAGTTTTCATATTGAGCCGTCAAGGGAGAGGCTCGAGATTAGTCAAATGTTATACTACTCTGTCAAGAAAGTACCGGGAAAAGATCAATAATACACAAAATGTCTGTTATTCATCCAAATTTATTTTATCACCTTCAAAGTATGCTCCTTTAAAAACGATACACTCATAAGCACGAGTTTTTGATAAAGTCGATTCACCGTAAGCCTTCTGTAACATTTTCAGTGACTCCGAACACAAAATTCCATTGGCGATGCAAAATTTAAGACAAACTCTTTGTTCGATATTTTTGTCCATTATGAAATTCGCAATACACACTAAATATGATATTACTAAAACCAGCACTGTATTTAATATAAATAACAGATGCAACTCAAACTCCGCGCCAAAATGGAAAACAGTTGTGCCAATCTAACAACTACAAAAAAACAAAAATTTTAATTTGAAACCATAAACAAATCATTCATTCCCGATACTTTTTTGACAGAATGTATTTCTATATTTGTTTGTTTTGCGACTCGAGCAGTGCATTTTGAGTTAGTCACAGATCTTTCCATCATCTTCTTTGTTTAAAAAGGTTTATATCTCGAAGGGGAAAACCTTTAGAGATATATTCCGATAGTGGAAAAAACTATGTTAGAGCAGCTAGCGAATTAAATAATTTTTTCACTAAATTTTGAAACGAAAATATCGAGAAAGTCGCCATTGAAAATATTAAATTTAAATTCATTCCCCCATATTCTCCTCAATTTGGTGGCTTGTGGGAAGCGGGAGTGAGGTCTTGCAAGTACCACTTGAGACGCGTTGTAGGGAACTCTAATCTCACGTTTGAAGAGTTTAACACGGTATTCATACGAGTTGAGGCTGTCCTGAATTCTCGCCCGCTAATACCTCTTTCTTCAGACCCGAGTGACCTCCAAGCTTTGACACCGGGGCATTTCCTGATCGGGCGTCCGCTTACAGCACCAGCCTGCGACGACATCACCAGCGCAGACACAGTATTTGCTCGATGCGGTCTAAACGGGGTAAACGGTTTAACCCGTTTTGACCGCATCGAGCAAATACGTCAGCGAGCTTCAAATCGACTAGCTCGTCATCTTGGAGAAAGAGCGCTGAACGTCTCCGGTGGCTGTTCGTATAGATAGTGGCAACACGTGATACTCCATCCTTTCCAGTGTAGGCTCGAATTACTCGTCCGAGGCGCCATTTTAGTGGTGGCACATTGTCTTCCTTTATGAGGACTAGTTGGTTGATAGTGACTTCAATCTTGTTGGACTTCCATTTTGTTCTTGTCTGAAGCTCGCTGAACGGGGTAAACCGTTTACCCCGTTTAGACCGCATCGAGCAAATACTGTGTCTGCGCTGGTGATGTCGTCGCAGGCTGGTGCTGTAAGCGGACGCCTGATCAGGAAATGCCCCGGTGTCAAAGCTTGGAGGTCACTCGGGTCTGAAGAAAGAGGTATTAGCGGGCGAGAATTCAGGACAGCCTCAACTTGTATGAATACCGTGTTAAACTCTTCAAACGTGAGATTAGAGTTCCCTACAACGCGTCTCAAGTGGTACTTGCAAGACCTCACTCCCGCTTCCCACAAGCCACCAAATTGAGGAGAATATGGGGGAATGAATTTAAATTTAATATTTTCAATGGCGACTTTCTCGATATTTTCGTTTCAAAATTTAGTGAAAAAATTATTTAATTCGCTAGCTGCTCTAACATAGTTTTTTCCACTATCGGAATATATCTCTAAAGGTTTTCCCCTTCGAGATATAAACCTTTTTAAACAAAGAAGATGATGGAAAGATCTGTGTCTAACTCAAAATGCACTGCTCGAGTCGCAAAACAAACAAATATAGAAATACATTCTGTCAAAAAAGTATCGGGAATGAATGATTTGTTTATGGTTTCAAATTAAAATTTTTGTTTTTTTGTAGTTGTTAGATTGGCACAACTGTTTTCCATTTTGGCGCGGAGTTTGAGTTGCATCTGTTATTTATATTAAATACAGTGCTGGTTTTAGTAATATCATATTTAGTGTGTATTGCGAATTTCATAATGGACAAAAATATCGAACAAAGAGTTTGTCTTAAATTTTGCATCGCCAATGGAATTTCGTGTTCGGAGTCACTGAAAATGTTACAGAAGGCTTACGGTGAATCGACTTTATCAAAAACTCGTGCTTATGAGTGTATCGTTTTTAAAGGAGCATACTTTGAAGGTGATAAAATAAATTTGGATGAATAACAGACATTTTGTGTATTATTGATCTTTTCCCGGTACTTTCTTGACAGAGTAGTATAACATTTGACTAATCTCGAGCCTCTCCCTTGACGGCTCAATATGAAAACTAGACCACAGTAATCAGTACCAGTGCGTAAATGGAGAACTTGACAATAATCTTTCGGTTGGTAGGTTGCCCATTATTGGGTTTAACGTTGTCCCAATTAACCTGACGCATCTAACACACCTATGAACAACTGACCGTGCTAAATTTCTACCACCAAGTGGCCACCATTCATTACGAATGGTTGAAAGTAATAGTTGAGGGCCAGCATGACATAGTTGTGCATGTTTATAAATGCTGGAATACACGGAATAAACTTTTGTGTTTACTACAAAGCAATACTGTAATGAAACACGTGAATGTCGCAAACATAGACTAATTTTTTTTTTTTCTGGTTTTTAGGTTATACACAGATAATACAATATAACCTTTACATGGTACAAGAGATGGCGCTACTAGCCATATAAAAATAATTATTTTGATATATTATTATGACACCCCCACTTATCAAAATAAACAAATAAAGTTATTTTGGTACAATACCCAATTTAAGCAGTAACTTATAATGTTTAATAGGACATAGTCCTTTAGTGAAAATATCGGCTGTCATTTATTCAGTACACAAATACAAAACCTTCACACATCCATACTTAACGACATCTCGTATATAATGATATTTCACATCAATATGTTTCGATCTATTGTGACTTTGATTGCTTACTGACAATTTTAATGCACTTTGATTATCACAATAGACCTCAATCACATAAAAACTACCTATAATTTCATGAAGAAGGTTTCTAAGATACATTGCTTCCCGAGCTGCCTCAGAGAGAGCAGTATATTCTGCCTCTGTACTGGAAAGGGATACCGTCCTTTGCTTCCTGCTTTGCCATGAGATAGCAGATCCAGACATGGTGAAGCAAAAGCCTGTATATGACTTCCTGTCCAAGACGTCACTAGCCCAGTCACTATCTACAAAACCCTGTAATTTGCTATCATCCTTACAAAATCTTAAACAATAGGTTTTTGTATATAACAGATATTTTAAAATACGTTTAGCGTAATGCCAATGTGTCTGATTGTAGCAACTATTAAACTGGCTCAGATAACTAACAGAATAGGAAATGTCTGGCCTAGTTAGTACTACCAAATACATCAATGATCCAATTAACTTTTGATACGGAAGATCAGACACACATTCATCAGCTTTCTTAACATTTAATTTACATTCAATTGGGGTTTTATATGTTTTACAATCTGACATATTGAATCTAGAAGCTAACAGTTCAATATATTGCTGTTGATCTATTGTTATTACATTTTTATTTTTATCCACATTTATTCTGATGCCTAAATATTGTCTTACAGGTCCCAAATCTTTCAATTTAAATTCTGCACCCAAAACACGTTTCAAATAATCAGTTTCAATAGAATTATTAGAAAAAATTAAAAAATCGTCAACATACAAGGCAACAATAATTTTAGTTTCACCCTTTGTTTTTGTGAACAAACAAGGCTCATAATGACTATTTTTGAAATCTAAGTTACAAAGCAAATCTTTAACTCTGTCATACCACGCAAGAGAAGACTGTTTTAATCCATAGATTGCCTTTTTTAACTTCAAGACCTTTCCCCCACTTTTGTTCACAAAACCTTCAGGTAACGACATGTAAATAGTTTCTTTCAAAAATCCGTTTAAAAAAGCTGTAGTTACATCTAAGTGATCAATACTCATATTCAACTTAACACTGAGAGCAAATAATAATCTAAGTGTGGAATGTCTTACCACTGGCGAAAAAGTGTCGGTATAGTCAATTCCAGGTTTTTGTGAAAAACCTTTAGCCACAAGTCTAGCCCGGTACCGTACATTATTTTCCACATCTAACTTTTTATTGAGCACCCACCTACACTTCACAATAGTCACATCACCTGGATTGTCAACGAGCTCCCATGCATCGTTGTCTTCAAAAGACTGCAGCTCATCGGCCATGGCGCATTTCCACTGCTCACTCTCAGGCCCATTGAGAGCCTCTGAGAACACAATCTCCTCTGATGCTGGAACAGATCCGGAAAGACACATATAACCATACCTATCAGGTTGTTTTCTGATTCGCTTGCTAGACAATCCTGGCTCCTGCTCTGTTGTTTGTGTCATCTGGACTTCTTGTACTAATTCATCAGTAGTTGAAGTTTTCGTCAATGATTCATTCCCATCCTCATACACAGATGAATCTGAAAGGCAGTCTTTGGAGTCTAAAACATTCTGCGATGCTTCCCCCACTGAATCTGCATTCTCCTCTTCTTGTCGGCCAACTGCAGGTGTTTCTTCGATAGGAATCCAGATAGCTGAATCCTGAATTTTTTCTTCAGTACCTAATTCTTCTTCCATAAAGATAACATCTCTGCAAAAAAACAAAAATTTTAATTTGAAACCATAAACAAATCATTCATTCCCGATACTTTTTTGACAGAATGTATTTCTATATTTGTTTGTTTTGCGACTCGAGCAGTGCATTTTGAGTTAGTCACAGATCTTTCCATCATCTTCTTTGTTTAAAAAGGTTTATATCTCGAAGGGGAAAACCTTTAGAGATATATTCCGATAGTGGAAAAAACTATGTTAGAGCAGCTAGCGAATTAAATAATTTTTTCACTAAATTTTGAAACGAAAATATCGAGAAAGTCGCCATTGAAAATATTAAATTTAAATTCATTCCCCCATATTCTCCTCAATTTGGTGGCTTGTGGGAAGCGGGAGTGAGGTCTTGCAAGTACCACTTGAGACGCGTTGTAGGGAACTCTAATCTCACGTTTGAAGAGTTTAACACGGTATTCATACAAGTTGAGGCTGTCCTGAATTCTCGCCCGCTAATACCTCTTTCTTCAGACCCGAGTGACCTCCAAGCTTTGACACCGGGGCATTTCCTGATCGGGCGTCCGCTTACAGCACCAGCCTGCGACGACATCACCAGCGCAGACACAGTATTTGCTCGATGCGGTCTAAACGGGGTAAACGGTTTACCCCATTTTGACCGCATCGAGCAAATACGTCAGCGAGCTTCAGACAAGAACAAAATGGAAGTCCAACAAGATTGAAGTCACTATCAACCAACTAGTCCTCATAAAGGAAGACAATGTGCCACCACTAAAATGGCGCCTCGGACGAGTAATTCGAGCCTACACTGGAAAGGATGGAGTATCACGTGTTGCCACTATCTATACGAACAGCCACCGGAGACGTTCAGCGCTCTTTCTCCAAGATCTGACCTCTAGCTGTTGAGATACCTGAGTCAGCAACTGAAGCCACTTAAAGTCTTCAAGCCAAGGACTTCCAGGGGGGGAGGATGTTGGCGCCGCGGCTCGTCAATGTGACACTGTCAATGTCACCGACGTCAATGACACTTAAGTGTCATCCAGCTGTCAAAAAGAAGCGCGCGCTTCCGCCAATTTTTTCACTTCAACACTGACTGAACGGCGTCCATTACATTGTAATTAATTTTTTGGCATATAACTTTTACTCATTGTAAAACCAGCATTAAATCGGATAAATCCCTTAAGTAACAACGGAGTGCGTTTTTAATTCCCAAACAATATGTCCATGGCATACTTTTAAGATGGCAGAATTTTATACGGAATAATTTAACTACACATATTGACATTTTTATAAAATAGCATTTTTCCAAAATAAAATATGATCTTAAAAAATCAACATGTGTGCTAGAAGAATTTGTGACAGAAATGAATCACTGTAAAACCGACCCCACGTAGTCTTGTCTGCCCTACCCCTAGAGTGTAATTTAAGCCCGCGTAGGTGCGGAGCGACGAGGTGGCCAGCGAACTGAGGAGCAGGTGCCTGTAATTGCTTCAGCAAATTGCTACCTATTAATCCATCATGCCTATCGTCAACACTCAGGTAACCGGTAATGGAATAACAACTGCCGTTTCATTATGAACGCTCGATGCGTGAGTGCTAACAACTTCGAAGGGTTCATACTGTAATTAATTTTTTAAATATTTATTTGCTAAATAAGGACTTATAAACGACCTAACACTCCCCGTATCTACTCGTATCATGAAAACTGCTTTTAATTCTGGTATAACTATATGTGGTAAAAAGCGTTTATTGCAATTTATTTTTATTCGTTCTCTATGGTAGATAATAATAATAATAACAATCTGTGGCTCGGCTGTCAACTGGAACGTCATTTTTTTTTCTTAATCCGCAATTTTCAATATAATTTATCTTATATACTAGTTTTATTGCTATCCTAGTACATGCATTACGTGAGCAGATATGACGCATGTCCTAAATTTACTCTGGATGCTGATCAAGCTATGGAATATTTGGAAATAATGTGTCTAATAAATATTTATTGGCTGACAAAGCTAATATTGGTAGATTGGGGTTCCTTAACTCGCGCACCTTGTTTTCGCCCGATAGAAGGCTATTGAATACCTTCTTCAGGCGGCCAAAGAAGCGCTCTTTCAACGATTGTTTCATGTCAATAATATTGATACCTAATGCTTCCGACATACCCAAATACTTGTAAGTTTCAGTTGGAGAAAGGGATTTCAGGCCTATAGAATCCGAGAGTTGAGTTCCCACGGATTCCATAATCTCTCTACGCTTTACATGCAGATTTGTCCACACCAAACTCCATCCTGATGGCGCTACTGAAAGTTTCAGTTACCTTCAGTAGCTCCATCAGTTGCCCCACTAAGGGAGCAAGGAGTTTCAGATCATCTATGTAAAAGAGGTGAGATATAACCTGACCACCTCTCTTCAACCGATAGCCTAGCCCTGAATTCTCCAGCAGTGTACTTAGAGGATTCAAGGCTAGACAAAACCAAAGCGGACTCAGTGTCGCCCTGAAATATTCCCCGTTTAATCCATACAGGCTCATCGTTCCCCTGAATCGGTCGACATGATTCAAGAAAGGTGCGTACAGTTGCATATATTTTGTACAACTCCAACACCCTCATGAGCCATGTATGTGGCACAGAGTCGTAGGCCTTCTTGTAGTCTATCCAACATGTCGACAGATCCTTGTGAGATCGACGAACCTGTTGGCTAAGGGCCATGTTTATGAGGAGAAGCTCCTTAGAGCCGCGGGACACCTTCCTACATCCATTCTGAGAGGCAGACATAATTGAGTTAATTTCAATGTGCACATTGATCTTCACTCTCAGGATGGACGTGAGAAATTTATAGACCGTCAACAAACAAGTTTTCGGTCTATAATTCTTGGGTTCCGCGGGACTACCGGTTTTATTGAGCAGGTGGGTAACGCCAGTTATTAAAAACTGTGGTAGCGACCCAGACTCTAAAGAAGACTGGAATTGAGATGCCAAAAAAAGCTTTTTTACAAAAAAATAAAACTGATTCCACAATCAACACTGACTTCCGAAATTAAAGTTATTTTTTACTTTGTAGTGTTTTGTTCTTGGAAGTCGGTTTTATTTTTTTGTTAAAAAGTTTTTTATTTTACACTTTTTAGTGGTACGCAGGTACCACTAAAAAGTGAAATCACAAACACAGCGTGCCGGCGTGATATTATGTTATGAACTGGTGTAAACAATCAACAGACATGCGATTACAGAAATTCTGATCCATTGCTATCATTTATTGAAGAGTTCCGTTGCCGAAGTTCTTCGTCAGATCTTCACCAAATTTAAATGTGACCAATACGAAAAAATAATCTTCCAGTCAAAAAAAAGAATCTTACAAATCGGTTAACTATTGGCGAAAGCATCGCTGAACAAACATTTTTCATGGGATCACATCATCAGATCCTGACTTATACCTTCCATCATTAGCTCAGCAACATGAGATAATGATTACCAGGCACAAATATCTGATTTGCATTAGAAAGTTTATAAAAAACAATGTATGCGCTTATAAAATTTGAGGGTTTCCCTCGATTTTCATGGGATTCCAACATCAGATTCTGACTTGGTGAAAATGGAAACACCTTAGGAGTATAGGCTTTTGAATAAAAAAAGAATTTTTAAAATTGGTCCAGAATTGTCGGAGAAATCGGTAAACATACATTCAGTCAAAAAAGTATCGGGCATGGATGATTTGTTTATGGTTCCAAATTCAAATTTTTGTTTTTTTGTAGTTGTTAGATTGGCACAACTGTTTTCCATTTTGGCGCGGAGTTTGAGTTGCATTTGTTATTTATATTAAATACTGTGCTGGTTTTAGTAATATCATATATATATCGAACAAAGAGTTTGTCTTAAATTTTGCATCGCCAATGGAATTTCGTGTTCGGAGTCACTGAAAATGTTACAGAAGGCTTACGGTGAATCGACTTTATCAAAAACTCGTGCTTATGAGTGGTTCAAAGCGTTCAAAAGCGGTCGAGATGTGATGGAAGATTTGCCTCGCTCTGGTAGGCCGTCAACGTCTGCAACTGAAGTTAACATCGCAAAAGTGAAGGAAATAGTGACTGAAAATCCCCATTCAACTCTGAGAGAGATAGCCGCCGAACTTTCTGTATCTCACGAGTCGATCCGTACCATTTTAACTAATCATATGGGTATGATACATGTTGCTGCTCGGCTAGTCCCAAAAGATCTGAATTTTCTCCAAAAACTCAATCGCATGAAAGTCGCTGAGGACATGCTAGAACGAGTCAGTTCGGATCCAACATTCATGAAACGCATTGTTACTGGTGACGAGACGTGGGTTTACGAGTTTGACATGCAAACTAGTCAACAAGCTTCGGAGTGGCGCCTTCCAACTGAACCGAAACCGAAAAAACCACGCCAAAGTCGATCTAAAGTCAAAGTCATGTTGACTGTTTTCTTTGACTATCGCGGTGTTGTGCACTCTGAATTCTTACCGAAAGGTCTAACGGTAAATAAAGAATATTATTTGAGCGTTATGCGGCGTTTAAGAGAGCAAATTCGACGAAAAAGGCCAGATTTGTGGAAAGAAAATTCTTGGATTTTGCACCACGACAATGCGCCTTCGCACAAGGCTATCATTGTGAACGAATTTTTAACCAAACTCTCAACAAATACCATCCAGCAACCACCATATTCACCAGATATGGCTCCTGCTGACTTTTTTCTTTTTCCTAAACTCAAATTACCACTTCGTGGCACCCGTTTTCAATCGATAGAAGACATAAAGGAGAATTCGCGGCGAGAACTGAACTCAATTCCGGAAGCAGCGTTTAAAAAATGTTTTGATGAATGGATTATTCGTTGTCGCAAGTGTATCGTTTCTAAAGGAGCATACTTTGAAGGTGATAAAATAAATTTGGATGAATAACAGACATTTTGTGTATTATTGATCTTTTCCCGGTACTTTCTTGACAGAGTAGTACATAACACTCACGGAACGCGCTCGGAGACCGCTAAGTCGTGCCCTCAGTAATTCTGTTTAAAAAAAATACTTATCAGATGTTACTACTTTCGGTTTTTTGCTAGTTACAAGTCTAGTAATCCTACAAATAACTTTTTTCAGTCCCACACGAAGTGAAAAAGAAGTTAAAATAAGCAGTTAAAAAATAAGTAAAAGTGCCTTATCATCAGTGAATAGCCCGCGAGTGCACAGAATTCTGACGTTTGAACGAACGCTTTAAAAGCGAAAGTCCTGCGTCTGCCTTCAACTCTTTTCGAGCATCACTTTTAATAGCTTTCAGCATATTTAACTTTATAAATTCAGCAATATCACGACCAAACAACCAGAGAACCCGAATGTAGTATGTATACACTGACAATCGAATGACATTTCAACATGACGGCCGTAGTTCCAATTTTTGCCATTTCACAGATAAGTTGGTAGGAGTGTACTTTCAGGCAACAAGGTTACTGAAATATTTACATGATCTTAAAAATTGATTTTTTACAGTCGCCACATACAAAATGTATGTTTGATACAAGAAGATTTTCAAATATTTTTGTGATTGCATTCACGTCGCGCGACGCACTAACATTCTACAAATACTGAATTATCTGATGATGGACCTCTGATAGCCGCCAGCAATCTTATCATATTTTAACAATACTGCTCTTGGGAAAGACTTTAGCACTGGCATTATGACGTAGAGAAGTTCCGTTTAATGGCCTAATTGAAATAAGCGTTTTTGACTTTTTACTTTTTTTGACTTTTGGTTAGCGTTTTGCTTGTTTATCTCGTCATCATCATCACTTTCTTGAATTTATTTGGGTTAGCCTTGCATCCGAATGGGACTGCCACATAGGAGTCGTCCATTCAAGTTCAATATACGCAAGAGAACAGAGTTGTGAATAACTAACAAGTTCACAATCCACATTATATGGTTACAGAGAGAGAGACCACACACTTTGGAGCCAGTTGAGTCATAATTTACCTTGTTCCAGGAGACGTTACGTACTTTGAATGGGAAAACATTCCACATTTATTTCCAGTCGTAATTAATGAACGACCCGAATCGATACAGATCGTACTTTAAATTCATCGCAGGCGTCATTAATTATCCTGCATTTTAAATAAAACTAACAGTGTTGAAGATTTATAGAAACCAACAACTGTAGAAGCTGACAACTGATTAATGTTGTTTTAATAAAGTGGCAGTGGTTAAAGGAAACTGGCACAGTTTAGTTCAAACTGGTCGGGAGTTGAATCGATGGAAGATGTTGTTAATAAACGTAGATGAGTAAAACGTTTCCTTCTTCTCTTTTTCTTATCGTTTGGGCAGTAAGGTCTAACGACCCCACACACCCTAGTGTCAGAATTTCTAAACCGCCTTAAGGGCCTCTGACATGGTTTATTTGACGACCGCTACTTGGCGGCCGGGACCACCGGCTTATACGTGCCTTTCGAAGCACGGAATCATCTTTTTATCAGACAATCAGGTGATTCAAGAGTGCAATGTAGTAACCAAACTGGAAACAACTTTACAAAGTATGCTTCCCGGGGGAATTGAACCCACGATCACCGGGTCACAAGGCTCAAGGCACAAGGTAAATGTCTTAACTTACCTATTAACATTTTCAAGAAATTCTGATTTTATTTTTGTAAATAATTGCGCGGATTTAAGAAACGCTAAGTTGAAAGTAATGAAGATTGGCAGCCAACGGACAGAAACTCGAATACACTTCCCAATCAGGAAAGGGGCGCGGGTGGTGGCGGGTGGTGGCGGGTGGTGGCGGGCGAGGCGGGGGGAGGTGATGCGGTAATTGATGATGCATTTACATTAGCAGCAGCCACCGCGCGCTGAGACGGAACCAATCCAAATTACTTCATGAACGTTTCAACGACTGCCTGTCAGCTCATCCATGCGCAATACAATAGTAAGCGGAGATACATTCACATAATGTCTGTTTTTTAATCTCGGAGACTAAATTGACAATTTCAAATGCCAAAACTGACTTATTGAAATGTAGGTATGTCAGTAAAAAACAGACTTTAGTTATTTAAGTATACAGGGTTATTTGTAAAATACCTACAGCCTCTTAGGGAGTGAAAGGAGTAAATCGACAAAATGTACTGAACAGCTGATTTCTTTTTCGCAATATCGGTGTTGGTCCATAGTAAAAAATTGTGATGTGTAAATACAGTGAGTCTAGAAGTATTGGGTTTATTCTGTTACTCGTCATATACACATTGTATTGCTGTCACATCATGACCAGATTTCAGACGATCCGATCTGTAAAGATCTTACCGTGAACACTTAGGTGAAGTGAATATGAACTGAGCTGTCAAACCATTCAATCAATGTGTAATGAAAAGTTTGAACTCAGTATCAATCTATAGTGGTAGCGCCTAGGGCGGCACCTAGGGCGCCGGCCGCCACTCTCGCCACTCTCGCCACACTCGCCACTCTCGCCACTCGGCCGCTAATGTGACTAATCACATACAGATAATATCGTACGCTTCGGTCGGCTCAGTGCCATCGCAACGTCCCTATGGTCAGTAATTGCCGAGTCAGTAACAAAACCGGTTGGAACCGCAGTTCGACGCATTTGTTTTCGTTGAAGATTATTTAGACTTTCTTATTTGTAACTAGCATATTGTAAGTAGATATTTATAATAGTTTCGGAACTAGAAATTATACTTCTGTTCAATAACATTTCATTGAAGTTTGATCTGTGAAGAGACAGAGGAATGTCCCGGCGAGCCAGAGCGCAGCGCCCGCGAACCTGGATTGTTCTTGAATACGTCGGAATGCGAGGACATTCCGAGCAGCATACCGTCAGAGACGGCGGCCAGGGCCTCGAGGGCTGCCACGAAGGTGAAGCTATAGATATAAGTGACTTTAGCTTTTGGAATATACTGACATTGAATTAACTATTACAAATTTGAAACGAATTTATTTCATTTTGAAATTAAAATAATTTGTCGTGCTTTTGTACCCTTTCGCAAGAATACCAAAGCTTGAAAACCATTTATTTCGGCTATTTAAATAAAGGCGGTGAGTGACGTCTTCTATACTTACTGAATCCTGTTTATCAAAGCAAGATAGATTTCAGCGAGTATAGAAGACGTCTCTTACTGTATACATGATCTATGATGATGTAGTGACTCAATTCACGCACAGATCTTCGAGCAATCTTGTCACATTGATTGACGCCGCGGGAAACTACTATTTTTTATGATTGCCGCTTGTGAACCCGTCTGTACTTTATACAAACATTAATTATAATGTTTTTGTATAAGTTGCAGTAATGTATCATGGAAAAATCACGGACCACAAAATCTTGATTTATATCTATTCATAATTTTATTTATAATGTTTGTACTTGAGCTCAAAAACATTCATAAAGATGGGTGCACATTTGTGACATTCTATTGTGACATCGCTTCGTGATCGTGTATGGCACGTCTCACGAGTTAGCGTGGACTGCGCATGTTTTATATCACGAATAATGATACGTGTCAAGAGTCGATTGGATTAAAATTAGTATATTTCAAAAGACGTCCGCGTGAACCTGTACGTTCAAACTTCCCTTTTTTTCACAGCTTCGGGCACTGCCACTATCATGGAGTATTGGTGGCGCCCGTCACCGCCACGGTAATTTGTTAAGACTACCGTCTACATTTGCTACAAAACCTAGTGATATTTTCATGCGTGACGTGGGCTCGTCCACATTATCGTAGCAAGTGACAATTGCCACGCAGTTCGGTCCGGCGAAATGTCGCAAATATGGACCCACTTTTCAACAGTTGTGCTGTGGAGTCAGTAGCGAGGTGGCGGCTTCGACCGACAGATACCAGCTCACTGTGCTGTGGAGTCAGTAGCGAGGTGGCGGCTTCGACCGACAGATACCAGCTCATTGTGCTGTGGAGTCAGTAGCGAGGTGGCGGCTTCGACCGACAGATACCAGCTCATTGTGCTGTGGAGTCAGTAGCGAGGTGACGACTTCGACCGACAGATACCAGCTCATTGTGCTGTGGATTCAGTAGTGAGATGGCGACTTCGACCGAAAGATACCAGCTTATTCAATACACTAACCACTTGAACTGAGGACTACTTACTTTAGTACTACGTTCCACATAGCAAAACAAACTTTATAAGAGTATTTAAAACAGAAATGCGAGATTACTTGTTGATGACGACACTCATCTGTTACTCGCTGGCTGCAGGCACCAAGGCCACATGGCGCGCAGAGGAGGCACAGGAACACGCGCGATATTACTTAAAGCCCCAATCATTATATTTTTAATGAACATCGGCGGGCACGGTATTGGTTCTCTCGGCCGTCACGTTCGTTTTACATCATTTACTTTCCCCACGAGAGAGTGTCAATTGTTCAAATATCGACATCTAATTATTTTCGACATTCACCTACGCAGATGGTTTTTGGATTTGATTAATATTTTTTGGTATTTAATTGAAAGCGGTGAGTTTTCCGGGAGCGATGATTATGAAAGGGAGCATCAACAGCAGTCGCGGTCCCCGTGTGCGCCGCGACCGCAACCGGCCATATAGGCTGTTCGCTACATGGATACAGGTTCGTGCTGTCACCAGAATGTCTATTCGATTCAAAAGAAATGCCATATTACGCAAATTTATCGATTGATTAGATACAACTACAAAATCAAGTAGAAAGGCCTTTGATTTAATTTTGTTCCTATTTGTGATTAAATTGTTGATGTTATTTCTGACGTGGACCTACCTCTAGCGGCTCTTACCTCTAGTTGATCGCAACGACAAGAGCTATCAAAGATTGTACTAGCTCAGCGACACTCGGTTGGCGGTCAAAACTCACCAAACAACGGTAATTTCTACTTTTAGTGCGGGCGGGAGCAAGTTTTGCGGGTACAAGCCTGCGCTGAAAACCGAGTGTCAAAGTTATAGAAACTTTTCACTCGCTACTCGCTGCTCGCCAACTCGTTTCGAGTTTGAAGCTTTACTCGCTACTCACTGATCGCCTGTGGCGAAATAAGTGCCTTAGGATTTGTGTTATGTAAAGTTACTACAGTATAGCAAAAACTCAGACCGGCTATCGAGCGGGAGCGTTAGTAGTGGTGCTTGATCCCAAGATACAGTCAGAAGTCGCAAAATTGAGGAACAGAGCTACAGTGAGACAGTCGAGAGTACGTGCCACATGGTGGGGGCGCTCGGGACGCTCGGGACGCTCGGGGCGCTCGGGGCACTCGGGGCGCCCGGGGGCGGGGCCGTGGGCGCCGGCGCGAGCGCGAGCTGCAGCGGCGCGCCCAGCGCCTCCACCCACACGTCCAGCACGACGGGCGCCACGTGCTCCACCTGCCGACATACACCGTCATCAGCACTATCTCTGCGACTCCACTAGCCTTTACCGACTTGAAGGTTTATTTGTCCTAGGAAAAACAAGTCATTGAAAAACCTAGTCCTAGGAAAAACAATTCATTGAAAAACCTAGTCCTAGGAAAAACAAGTCATTTGTATGACAAACATAACATTAGGTTCAGCTGGTACGAGTAGCATCGGCTGGCCGCGGTCGTATCGCCTAGCGCCTAGCTAGAACGAGGACGAACGAGAATATTATTAAAATTTAACTACATCTATGTAAGGTAAATAATACATTTTAACACCACCTACTACAATTACTGAAAGATAAAGATCGTTCAGTTCGCATCATGTCGAGCAATTGTGTGTTCACTAAACGTACATGATGAGTTTTAACCACTGTTGGGATTGATGAACATACTAGTCCGACTTCTTTTTGCACATCAGACATATGCACTATTGATGTACGGGAGGAGGAAGTATTAGTTAGTAGTTATTAAGCTAAAATATTTCTGCAATTTTCATATCTAGATGTGCCAAGTGCCTGTCGGTATAGTTGACAATATTATTTAAACGGTCATTTCAATTAGGAGTTGTACCCATTATCTGGAAGTCAGCGTATATAAGGCCGATTTATCAAAAAAATACCTAAGAACAGTGTAGATAACTATAGACCAATTTCCAAACTTTGTGTGTTTGCTAAAGTCATGGAGAAAATTGTACACAGGCAACTGTCTTCCTCTTATAAACTAACTTTTTCTGAACAGCAACATGGATTTTTAAAAGTCGCTCTGCGACATCCAATCTCGCTGTCTTTTGTGACTTTCTGACGGAGCACATATCCAGGAGGGCTCAGGTCGACGTTATATACACTGACTACAGCAAATGTTTTGATCGAATTGATCATGCACTCTTAATGCATAAACTTATGTTGGTTGGTGTGGGGGGTAATTTGTTTAGATGGTTTTCATCATATTTAGAGAAAAGGTGCCAGACGGTCGTTCTCAACGGGTAGCTATACGTTGAGGATTCTGGGTCCAGTGTCGACTATTGGTGACGATTGCCTTTTAGAGGACGATTTGGATCGGTTTCAAAATTACTGCGTTAATAATAGGTTCGATTTAAATGTTTCCAAATGTTACGTATGTACATTTACTCGTAAACTAAACCCTATTCAATATGATTACAAGCTATCGAATACCCTCATAGCAAGAGTCAGTGTCATTCGGGACCTTGGAGTTACTTTTGATTCTAAGCTCTTGTTTGATGCTCTTATCAATAACATAGTCAGTAAAGCTTCTAAAAGCCTTGGGTTTTGTTTTTAGAATTTCTGCTGATTTCAAGAATATTAAGACAACGAAAATTCTTTACTGTGCGTTTGTCCGTAGCCATCTTGAATATGCTTCTCAAATTTAGAATCCCAACTACAATTTATATATACTAATCGCATTGAAAGCATACAAAAGCGATTTTAAGGTACGATCAATAACGCTCAAACACTTTCCTCCCTAACTACACGAGTCGGTGTAAAAAAATCCATATTCTGCCTCTACACGAGCGAAGGAAAATTGCAGGTATTGCTTTCTTGTTTAGTGTTATGAACGGATCTACTTATGTCCCTGAGCTGGTGCGCAGGATCGGACTTCGTGTACCGTGTGTGCTTCTTCGTAGATCGCGTCTCCTTCATGTTCTTCAAGTTAAAACGAACTATAAAAAGAACTCGTACATGATAAGAGCTTGTCGTACTTTTAATATGGTGTGTCAGGATGTCCGGCTAGATTTGTTTAACAGCAGTGTAAAAAAGTTAAAAGAATTTTGACTGATAATTTCTTTGGTACTTGATAACTGTTTTGTTTTTGTTGTCGTTTTTCTTTTTTGAGCGTGGAATAAGCACATGTGCGTGAGTCCTGCTAGCTGTTTTCGCAAAATTGTTCGTGTTATTCACATAACTTGTAAGTGAAAGCTTGTAAATGGTTATTTTTTACATATTTTTAAATTGCATTGTAATGTAAGTTTATTAAAATTAATAAAATAATATAAAATACGTTGCTTACGTGGGATCAGTTTGTCTCTAGCTTAACTAATCACGTCACGTCACGTCACCGCATCGTCTCGTGTCGTGTCATGACTGACGTCTGCCGCGATAAGCAAATACGACGCCTTACTAAGCGTTTATTCCACAAAATCAGATCCTTGACGTTTGTTGAGGAAACCACGAACAAAAGCAATTTTGTAAACCGTTTCCGGGTTTTGTTTCCTTATTGTAAACAATCTTTAATGAAAATTTCCAAGAAACAGAGTTTTTATTACCAAGAAAGTGTCACATTTTGTCTCCACCGCGATATCACTCACAGGTGAAGAAATTCTTGCTTTGTCACCTCAGAGCCATGTGGCTTTGAGGTGACAAAGCAAGAATTTCGATTCCTCGCCGTTCGCTAATAGCTAAAATGTATCGAGTATTTCATTTAAGCTTTCAGTGTTGGGTCGTGGTAAGGTGAGCGGTGACACGCTGCCATTAGCTGTTACGATCATATCGCTCGAGCGATGACGGTTAGAGCAAGCACTACTGCGCAGCTGAACAGAACGGGCGGCGTTCACTGCAAGAGAACTTTTGTACCGTTTGTTTAACGCTCTGCAAAAGCAAATCTTCGACGATCATAACATTATTATTGAAAATATCAAAAGCCAAAAATTTAAAATGAAAGCGATGTTAATGTAAGATCTAGACACGCGGTAGCGTGTCCAACCAGTAGTTTAAAGAAAAAAGAAACCATTTTGAGGTACTTTTGACCCCTTTACAACTCGAAACCTGTTTAACCTACATACATGAAAATTGGCAAATTTATTAATTTGCACAATTTGACTTGGCTAGTTTTCACCAGCAAATATCTTTTTATTTTATAGTTTTATGAAAACTTACAGCTAAACATTTTCACACAAGAGAGAGTAACAAAAACTTTTTAACAAACTAAATAAAACAGACTACCAAAAACAAAAAACTACAAAGTATAAAATAACTTAACAATTACAATTTTTTTTTTTTCATGTTTTTCGCTTTATCGGGTCCCTAGAGACCCGATCCTTTGGTAGGCGTACGAGGGGCCGAAACCAACTCGCAGAGGCCCCCCTTTAGAAATTTCAAATGGAATGGAACACCAACTGACGATTATCCCTGTACTGTGAAAGTATACCCAAGGACAATCCCCGGTTAGAGCAGGACTATTGCAGAACATGGAAACAAAAGATGAAAAACTATGGGTTTGGCTGGTTTAGTAGACTGATAAATCGTTTACTATGGAAGAACTATATTGCCCCTGCCTGACCATTGACAATTAAAACGGCTTTAAAATGGCAGGGGGTGACTTGCACACTCAATAAATGGGCCCCGCGAAAAGGGTCGCAAGCACAACGTGACGTAGCGCCAAGGAGGCAACATATCCTGAGGCCTGAGATGCTAGAGGAGTGGAGAGGTATACCACGGCTATCAGGACAATCCCGGAAGTACGGTCAAGATCCGTACCAGCACCTTACTGGATTATACATCCTTCTCCCGAGCATGTTTGCTCTTGCGAATCTCCCCTAAGACCGGCCGATTAAGGCAAGAAAGAGTTGGGAGCTCTGTTCCTAGTCAGTGTTCACTCCGGCCAGCCAATAAAGGCAAGCCGGAAATGAGGAACAATACTTCTCCCTGGAGATTAGGTCCGTGGGTTCGCTAGTGCCCAATAGTTCATCACAAAACTGCCTTGGTTATTATCGTTTATACATTTTTATATAATATATTTATATGTTACATTTTTAAATATATCTTGATAAAAACTCATTAAAAAATACATTTAAAAATATAAACGACAGAAGCCACCGGCATCGGGAATAGGGTCCAAGCTACCGGTGGTCAGTGCTTCCGAGAGAGGAACCTCCTCACTGTAGGGTGCAAATGCAAATACACCTTAACGTTTATTAGAATTATAGTCAATGCAAATATCAGTGAAATGTAAAATGCAATGAGTGCCAGCGGGCTTGAATCCAGAAATAAAAATGCAAGTTGTCCGACTCAAACCACGTCTATTGGAACACTAAATTAGATTTAGATACAAAACTGCACCACCCATGCTCTGTATGCTGCCGCTGCATGATCGTCATCTTTGACTAATGAAGGTCATGCGTGTAAGTGCAAAGATGCGAGCCTACTTATTGCAAAACATAACAAAATTCCTTATTAAACAATTTTAAGAATAATGTACGTGCACCATACACTCACTATACACACCGTATCCAGGAGAACTGCTTTCTGGATCAAGCCCTTGATCCAGCTTCCCAACGAGAGCCTCTTGAGATGTTGGTCGAGACTCGTGGCAATTATGCCATTGGCCGTCACGACTATCGACACAATGACTGCTGTATTCACATCCCACATGTCGACAACCTTGCGAGCCAAGTCAAGATACTTCGTTTGTTTATCTTTCTCTGACTTCACGAGGTTTTCGTCATGAGGAACTGCTATATCAACAATCACTGCGCGACGCTCTAGTCGGTCTATCACCACTATATCAGGCTTATTGGCAACAATAGTCCTGTCAGTGATGATATACCGATCCCAATACAATGTGCAACTACCACTTTCGAGAACTGGGTCGGGCACATACCTATAGTACGGTACTTCCGATTCCACAAGATTGTATTTAAGAGCAAGTTGCTGGTGGATAATCCTGGCTACAAGGTTGTGCCTGTGCAAATAATCTCCGTTAGCCAGACTAGAACAACCGGAAATAATATGGCGGATAGATTCCCCGGGCCGGTGACATGCCCGACATATGTCAACCGTACCGTCCTTCACAATGTCCGGTGTCCGGTGTTCCGGTAGTTATTAGTCATCATAACTTCGTCCATAATTGCACAGACAAAACCTTCGGTTTCCCCGAAGAGATCACCAAAACGCAGCCAGGCTACGGACGCTAAGAAGTCTACATCGGGCCCATGTAGGACCCGATAAAAGCGTCCGTGAAGCTCCTTGCTCTGCCATACCTCCCTGCGGTCGTTAGTATCTAATACCACAGGTTTGCGCCAGTTCTCGTTAGCCAAGGAGAGCACGGTAAGGCCTTTGTCCACCGCTACCACATCTCGATGCATACCCACATCGGCCTCTAGGAAGTATTCCCTAAGGCTGCATACCTCGCGGTTGTGCAGGGTCTTAGCATTTAAGAAGCCACGACCCCCGCACTTCCGCGGGATATACAGCCTCATCACCGATGACCGTGTGTGATGCGCATCCGATTTGCGGTAAGCAGTGAACGTACCCTCCTATCTAGGGCGTCAAGTTCCGTCTGAGTCCATTTGAGTATGCCGAAAGAATACATCAAAAACAATTATTATTATTTCGTTTATTTATTCTTATTTACATACAAAGTATATTTTTAAATATATCTCTAAAAAACCATAAAAAATACATTTAAAAATATAAAAAGTAGTAGTCCGCCGGTGTCGGGAGCAGAGTCCAAGCTACCGGTGGTTAGGGCTCCAGAGAAAGGAACCTCCTCACAATACGAGCCGTATCGAGGAGTACTGCCTTCTGTATCAGGCCCTTTACCCAACCGCGTAACGCCAGCTTCGACAGATGTTCGTCGAAGCTTTTGGCCATCAGGCCATTGGCCGTAATAACTATCGGCACAATGATAGCTGAGTCCACATTCCACATGTCGACAACCTCGTGCACTAAGTCGAGATACTTGATTTGTTTCTCTTTCTCGGCCTTCACGAGGTTCTCGTCATGCGGGATGGTGACATCAATTATCATTGTGCGGCGCGCTAATCGGTCTATCACCACTATATCAGGCTTATTGGCAACAATAGTCCTATCAGTGATGATAGACCGATCCCAGTACAACGTGACATGGTCATTTTCGAGAACTGGGTCGGGCACATACTCGTACTTGTAATACGGTACCTCAGAATCCACAAGTTTATATTTCAAAGCAAGTTGCTGATGGATATTCCTGGCTACTTGGTTGTGCCTGTGCAAGTACTCGCCGTTAGCCAGACGAGAACAACCAGAGATAATATGTCTGATGGACTCACCCGGACGGTGGCATGCCCGACACACGTCCACCGTCCCATCCTTCATAATATGCCTCCGGTAGTTATTCGTCAAGATAACTTCATCTATAATCGCACAGACAAAACCTTCAGTTTCCCCGAAGAGATCACTGAAACGTAGCCAGGCCACGGACGCTGAAAAATCTACATCAGACCCATGAAGAGCCCGATAGAAGCGCCCGTGAAGCTCCTTGCCTTTCCATACCTCCTTGCGGTCATCCGTGGTAAGTATCACAGGTTTGCGCCAGTTCTCCCTAGCCATGGACAACGGAGTGAGGAAATATTCTCTGAGACTGCACATCTCGCGGTTGTGGAGAGTCTTGGCGTTTAAAAAGCCTCGACCTCCACACTTCCGCCGGATGTACAGGCTCATCACCGACGATCGTGGGTGATGCAACCGGTTTGAGGTCAGCAGTGTACAAACCCTCCTATCCAGGGCGTCAAGCTCAGTTTGAGTCCATTTGAGTATGCCGAAAGAGTACATTAATACCGGCATGACCCAACCGTTGAAGGCGCGCACCTTATTTCCGCCCGACAAAAGGCTATTCAAAACCTTTTTCAGGCGGCCATAAAAGCGTTCCTTCAACGATTGCTTCATATCAGTAACATTAATGCCCAACGCTTCCGACATACCCAAATACTTGTAGGTTTCGGTTGAGCTGAGGGATCTAACCTGTATGGAATCCGAGAGTTGAATTCCCTCAGATTCCATAATCTCCCCTTTCTTTACATGCATGACTGCACATTTGTCCACCCCAAATTCCATCCTGATGGCACTACTGAAGGTTTCAGTTACCTTCAGTAGCTCCATCAGTCGCGAATTGTTGGGGGCAAAGAGTTTCAGATCATCCATGTAAAAAAGGTGAAATATGGCCTGACCGCCTCTTCTCAACCGATAGCCTAGACCTGAATTCTCCAGCAATGTGCTTAGAGGATTCAAAGCTAAGCAAAACCAAAGCGGACTCAAACTGTCGCAGTGAAATATTCCCCGTTTAATCCATACAGGCTCATCGTCCCCCTGAATCGGTCGACATCCTGGATAGCGAAGGACCGTCTTCTATTGCCTCATACATGACTCAAGAAAGGTGCGTAGAGTTGCATCTGTTTTGTACAACTCCAACACCCTCATGAGCCATGTATGTGGCACAGAGTCGTAGACCTTCTTGTAGTCTATCCAACATGTCGACAGATCCTTGCGAGATCGACGAACCTGTTGGCTTATGGCCATGTCTATGAGGAGAAGCTCCTTAGTTCCGCGGAACCCCTTCCTACATCCATTCTGAGAGGCGGACATAATTGAGTTAATTTCAATGTGCTCATTGATCTTCACTCTCAGTATGGATGTAAGAAGTTTATAGACCGTCGACAAACAAGTAATTGGTCTATAGTTATTGGGTTCCGCGGGACTACCAGTCTTATGGAGCAGGTGGGTAACGCCAGTTGTTAGAAACTGTGGTAGCGACCCAGACTCTAAGGATGACTGGAATTGAGATGCCAGGAGCGTGTGTGAGCTGCTATACCATTTGAGCCAGAAGTTATGCAGTCCGTCCGGTCCCGGAGATTTCCAGTTCGGTAACGGACGGATTGCTTTAGCTACATCAATGGAGTGATGTTAATTTTTTCCATTTCTGGTATAGCTTCACACACGCGCTCGACATCGCGCAACCAGCCATCCTCGGTGTGACAGACGGGCACCGACCAAATGCTTTGCCAGAATGTACTCGTGGCGGTATCATCCGGGCGGCATACGCCCGTCACACTCTGTTCAGGTCGCTCCCAAGCTCTATATACCCACCTCTCATCGCTCTGGAACATGCGATTCTGCGTGTATTGGTCAACCCGCCGCTTATACCGCCGAATACGGTTTGCCCGTGCACAAACTTTCTGCTTCAGGATGTCGATACGCTCCGTGACACGGGACGTGTAATCTCGACGGCTGATATCAGTCCCTGAAAACGCCCGTCTCACAAGGCGCATCACGCGTGGCCGTGTGTTGCCCTCCCTGAAGCTGTATAGTTTGCCGATGAGTGCCCTAGCCTCATCAATACGCCGCTCGATTCTGCACTGCCAGGCTGGTGCAGCAGGTTTTGGTTGAATAGCTTCATCACAACTACTAAACTTGACATTTGCCAAACGACATGCCGCAACAGCCCCGCAATACATGATTGAGTGCGTATCAACGAGGCTCTCGCTGCTCTCAAAGATGCTCTGCAGCAGCGAGTCTAAGGCACACACCAGCGCCCTATTTTTTTGTGCATGGGTAACCGTGGTAAACGGGGCCTAAGTTCGGCCGGAATTGATCTATACTCGCGAAGCGCATCCTCCAGTGCGCTCCTCAGTCTATCGTTGCACTGGCTACTTACCGTGACAACCCTATCATCTACCTCATCACTGACGTTGTTTGGCCGAGGAGTAATCGCGCCACTAGCTGGCGCCTGTACCGCGGCCGGTGTCGGAGTTGAGATGATAAAGTTGCTCAGTACCTCTGAGCGCAGCCTATCAAGTGCAGCATCGTCCAACCTGTGATTACGTTGGATAACCCGCACCTGATCCGACAATCGTTGGGCCGAGACATTCATGGTTGGTTCAAGGTCCTGGAACAAAGACAGCATCCTGACACGGTACGCAGTGAGGTTAGTTCCCCCCTCTGTAGACCCATAGTATGCGCGTATAACGTTCTCGTTATAGACTGAGTCCATTTTATACGCTGCACATAACCACCGGCAGCGGGGACCCGGCTCGGGGCCGGTTGGCCCTTAGGTCCCAAGCCCCTCGGTGGCCGGCCTCTCCCCTGCCGACGTACAGGTGTTGGCGACGTCGGCGGAGAGAAATACTCGTCGCTGGAGCTCGACGCGACTGCGGCCGCCGGTCTGGTAATCCTAAGTCCGGCGACGACGAGGCGGAGTTCAGCGACGGGTCCGGGGGTGGTGGGCGTGCACGTTGCGATGCTGCTCTTGTGATCATCATCATTCAAAGTATATTATTTCGTTCTTTGTCATCGGTATTTCAGTGTTATTTTTCAATTGACATGTGTCATCTGTTGCATTTGCGTTTTGGGTAGTTTCTAAGTTTCTAATGTGTATGTTTTGATTATGGAAGGTTTCTATTGCAAAAACGGTATATAAATATGGATAAAAACTGATTTTCTTTGGTATAAAACTGGGAGCACGAAATAAAACTTTTTCTGACAATCAGTGTTGCCAGCTTATTATTATTATTCCATTTATTCATTTAATTACATACTATTTACATTTTTAAATATTTAAAAAAAAATACAAAAGCATTTAAAAATATAAAAAAATAGTAGCCCACCGGTAAAGGGAACAGGGTCCAAGCTACTGGTGGTCAGGGCTCCTGAGAGAGGAATCTCCTAACGATGCGCGCCGTGTCCAGGAGTACTGCTTTCTGGATCAAGCCCTTGATCCAGCTGCCCAAGGAGAGCCTCTTGAGATGTTGGTCGAGGCTCTTGGTAATAATGCCATTGGCCGTCACGACTATCGGCACAATGACTGCTGTGTTCACATCCCACATGTCGACAACCTCGCGAGCCAAGTCAAGATACTTCGTTTGTTTATCTTTCTCTGACTTCACGAGGTTCTCGTCATGAGGGACTGCTATATCAACAATCATTGCGCGACGCTCTAGTCGGTCTATCACCACTATATCAGGCTTATTGGCAACAATAGTCCTGTCAGTGATGATAGACCGATCCCAATACAATGTGCAACTACCACTTTCGAGAACTGGGTCGGGCACATACCTATAGTACGGTACTTCCGATTCCACAAGATTGTATTTAAGAGCAAGTTGCTGGTGGATAATCCTGGCTACAAGGTTGTGCCTCTGCAAATAGTCTCCGTGAGCCAGACTAGAACAACCGGAAATAATGTGGCGGATGGATTCCCCGGGCCGGTGACATGCCCGACATATGTCAACCGTACCGTCCTTCACAATGTCCGGTGTCCGGTGTTCCGGTAGTAATTAGTCATCATAACTTCGTCCATAATTGCACAGACAAAACCTTTGGTTTCCTCGAAGAGGTCACCAAAACAAAGCCAGGCTACGGACGCTAAGAAGTCTACATCGGGCCCATGTAGGACCCGATAAAAGCGTCCGTGAAGCTCCTTGCTCTGCCATACCTCCCTGCGGTCGTTAGTATCTAATACCACAGGTTTGCGCCAGTTCTCGTTAGCCAAGGAGAGCGCGGTATGGCCTTTGTCCACCGCTACCACATCTCGATGCATACCCACGTCGGCTTCTAGGAAGTATTCCCTAAGGCTGCATACCTCGCGGTTGTGCAGGGTCTTAGCATTTAAGAAGCCACGACCCCCGCACTTCCGCGGGATATACAGCCTCATCACCGATGACCGTGTGTGATGCGCATCCGATTTGCGGTAAGCAGTGAACGTACCCTCCTATCTAGGGCGTCAAGTTCCGTCTGAGTCCATTTGAGTATGCCAAAAGAATACATCAAAACCGGCATGACCCAACCGTTGAAGGCGCGCACCTTGTTTCCGCCTGATAAAAGACTGTTAAGTACTTTGTTCAGGCGGCCAAAGAAACGCTCCTTCAACAATTGTTTCATTTCAGTAGCACTGATGCCTAACGCTTCCGACATACCCAAATACTTGTAAGTTTCGGTTGAGGAGAGCGACCTAAGGTCTATGGAATCCGAGAGTTGTGTTCCCTCGGATTCCATAATCTCCCCTCGCTTTACATGCATGACCGCACATTTGTCCAAACCAAATTCCATCCTGATGGCGCCACTGAAGGTTTCTGTTACCTTTAGTAGCTTCATCAGTTGCAAGTTGTTAGGAGCAAAGAGTTTCAAGTCATCCATGTAAAGGAGGTGCGATATGACCTGACCACCTCTTCTCAACCGGTAGCCTTGGCCTGAACCCTCCAACAATGTACTGAAAGGGTTGAGGGCCAGACAAAACCACAGTGGACTCAGACTGTCACCCTGAAATATACCACGCTCGATCCTTATCGGTTCGCTGTTCGCCTGGGTCTGTCGACACCCTGGATAGTGAAGAACCGTCCTCCACTGCCCCATACACGAGATCAGGAAGGTGCGTAAAACTGCATCAACTTTGTACAGCTCCAGCACCCTCATGAGCCATGTATGTGGCACTGAGTCATAGGCCTTCTTATAATCTATCCAGCATGTCGACAGATCTCTTCGGGAACGTTGAACCTGTTGGCTAATGGCTATGTCGATGAGGAGCAGCTCCTTAGTACCGCGGGACCCGTTCCTACATCCATTCTGAGAAGAAGACATTATTGAATTACTATCAATATGATGGTTAATCTTTCCTCTCAAAATGGATGTAAGAACTTTATAGACCGTCGGTAAACACGTGATCGGTCTATAATTTTTAGGCTCCGCGGTACTACCTGATTTATGGAGCAGGTGGGTTATTCCTGTAGTTAGGAACTGGGGCAGCGACCCTGACTCTAACGCAGACTGAAATTGAGATGCCAAGCGAGCATGCGATCTTTTGAACCATCTAATCCAAAAGTTGTGCAGCCCGTCCGGTCCCGGAGATTTCCAGTTAGGCAACGGACGGACTGCACGAGCTACGTCTTGGGGGCTGATGTTAATTGCCCCCATTTCTGGTATCGGATCGCACGCGCACTCAACCTCCCGAGTCCAATCGCCCTCGGTATGACTGACAGGCACCGACCAGATGCTGCGCTAGAATGAACACATGGCATTATCATCCGGTAGGCGCGTATCAGTCACACCTTGGTCTGGTCGCTTCCAAGCCCTATAAACCCACCTCTCATTTGGACTGTGCGATTCTGAGTGTATCGCTCCACTCGCCGCTTGTACCGACGTATACGGTTTGCCCATGCATAGACTTTCTGCTTCAGGAAGTCGATACGCTCTGTGATGCGGGTCAGATAATCTCGAGGACTAATATCAGTCCCCGAGAACGCCCGCCTCACAAAGCGCATCACTCTGCGGCGAGTGTTGCCCTCCCTGAAGCAGATTAGTTTGCCGATGAGTGCTCTAGCCTCACCGATACGACGCTCGATCCTGCACTGCCAAGCTGGTACAGCCGGTCGTGTAACTCTATCACTACTAGGAAATTTGACATGAGCCACACGACATGCCGCTGCAGCCGCACAGTACAAGATCGAGTGGGTATCGACAAGGTCTTCGCTGCTATCAAAATAACTTGTTAGCTGCGAATCTAAAGCACACACCAACGCCCTATTTTTGTTATGCATGGGCAAACGAGGTAGACGAGGTCTAAGCCCAGGCGCTGTGGAGCGATACTCTCGGAAGGCATCCTCCAAAGCGCTCCTCAATCGCTCATTGCATTGGGTACTCACGGATGTGGCCCCGTCATCATCATCTTCACCGACGTAGTTGGGTCGCGGTGAAACACTTGCACTGGGTTGTATTTGCACCGCGGCCAGTGGCGAAGTAGGTGAGATGCGGCTGCTCCGTGATTCCAGACGCAGTTTATCAAGAACGGCGTCATCCAACATACGGTTACGCTGGATAACCCGCACCTGATCCAATAATCGTTGGGCTGAAACGTTGTCAGCTGGCTCAAGTACCTGAAACAGAGAGAGCATCCGACCACGGTACGCAGTCAGGTAAGTTCCCCCCTCTGTAGCCCCAAAGTATGAGCGTATAACACTCTCGTTCATGGCTTGTGTCCATTTTATACGCTGCACACTTCCACCGATAGCGGGGACCCTGTCAGAGACCGGTGGGCCTCGAGGTCCTAAGCTGGCCGGTGGTTGGCCTCGTCCACGCCGACGCGCAGGTGGTGGTGTCGTCGGCGGCGAGAAGTATTCGTCGCTCGAGCTCGACGCAACTGCAGCTACCGGAATCTCTGGACTCGCGGCTGGCGCAGGTCCCGGCGGCTGCGAGGCGGAGCTCAGCGACGAACCCGAAGATGGTGCTGGTGCGGCTTGTAGTCGTGCTCGGCGTCGTGTCAACATTTTATTTTCATATTGTCATTTTGCTTTTCCATTTAGTTTTTTATTTTCGTGTGGTTCTACTTTTTTTTTCTTGATGTATTCGGTATAAAAAGCATTGTTTCTATGGTTTATTTAAATAAAAATCGATAAAAATACGGGATGACAAAATTTCTTACGTCAGTTGGCTTGACAGCCGAGCCTTATTATTATTATTATTATTTTATTTACTTAATAATTTCGGTTGTTGGTGTTTTTGGAAAATTAAAGTTATTTTATACTTTGTAGTGTTTTGTTTTTGGAACTCGGTTTTATTATTTTGTAAAAAAGTTTTTTATTTTTCTCTTTTCAAAACAAATACAGCATCAAGGCGTGATATTATGAACTGGTGTAAACAATCACCAGACATGCGACTTCAGAAATCCCGATCCATTTGATTGAAGAGTTCCGTTGCCTATCTCTGAAGTTCTTCATCAGATCTTCATCAAATTAAAACGAAACCAGACCGGGAAAATATTCTTCTAAACAAAAAAAGAATCATCCAAATCGTTTAACCCACCTCCTCCCTCGATTTTCATGGGATCCCATCATCAAATTCTGATTTGGTGACAAAGAATGGGACCATCGCAGGAGTACAGGCTTTCGAATAAAGAAATAATTTTTAAAATCGGTACACAAATGGCGGAGAAATCGGTGAAATTACATAAAAATCAATACATACAGCCGAACATAGAACCTCCTCCATTTTGAAGAAGTCGGTTAAAAATAAGGCCAATTAAAAGTTTTCACAGATAGAAGAGAGCTTTTTAACAAAAATATGTGACAAGGTAAACAGTGTTTAAGTAAAAATATCTGCATACGAGTAGGTAGAACAAAAACAAAAATACAACCGAATTGAGAACCTCCTCCGCTTTTTTGAAGTCGGTTAAATATGTAACTCAAACAGCGCAGATTTTTATTAATTTAGAAGAGTAAGACATAATAACTGTACCTTGTGTAAGTATAACATAAAGATGATAAGTAAAACCAAATATAAGGTAACATGTGCTTAAGCAAAAAATAGCCAAGTCGAATGTTGAACCTTCATTTACCTTACTTCAGGATTATCTACAGAACTTTGGCTCCATTTTTCACATTTATGTTTTTGATGGGATTTGCTACTGATTCAAGACTCGTAACTAAATAATAACAATAATAATATCTGTGGCTCGACTGTCAACTAAAGTGACAAGGAAAAAATTTTCTACGAATATTTTACGAAAAATTTATAGAAATAAAACAAAATGAAACAAAACAAAGATAAATACAATAGCGACAAACAAATTTAAATAGTTAAGCAATCAAAATACAAAAATATGCAATAAAATTATGACCACCTCAACATTAAGTCGAAGAGAAATATATTTCATGACAAGAGCCGCAGCCGGAGATGATGGGCGTGCTCGACGACGCCCACCATCTCCGGCCTCGTCGCTCAGCTCCGCCTCGCCGCCGCCGGAACCGTGAGTGCTGTGACACCGGCTGTGGCAGTCGCTTCGAGCTCCAGCGACGAGTACTTCTCGCCGCCCACGACGCCACCACCTGCTCGTCGGCGAAGAGGACGCCGGCTGCCGGACGGCTTAGGACCTCGAGGCCCACCGGCCTCTGACAGGGTCCCAGCTCCCGGCGGAAGTATGCAGCGTATGCGATGGACACGTTCCGTAAATGAAAATGTGATACTCGCATACTTTGGGGCAACAGAGGAAGGAAACAACCTGTCCACGTACCGTGTTCGGATGCTCTCATTGTTTCAGGTGCTTGAGCCAGCATTCAACGTATCGGC
Source organism: Lacanobia oleracea (assembly GCA_950371165.1). NCBI lineage: Eukaryota > Metazoa > Arthropoda > Insecta > Lepidoptera > Noctuidae > Lacanobia > Lacanobia oleracea. Next base: position 401,898 of record OX493398.1, read on the forward strand.
CCAACGTCTATCGGATCAGGTGCGGGTCAACCTGCGTAACCATATGTTGGATGATACTGCACTTGATCGCCTTCGAGCTGAACTGAGTAGCCGTGCCATTGCCCCCTCGTCGCAGACTGTGGTACTACCACAGTCTCACCAAATTCCCAGCCATGTTGACAAGGAGAGTAGTGACAGGGTTACAAATGTACGTACCCAGTGCAGTGACGAATTGAGGAGTGCTTTGGAGTGTGCTATTCGGGAGTATCGTTACATGCTGCCTGAACTTAGGCCACACTTACCTCGTTTGCCCATGCTGGTGGCTGCTCTGGATTCACATTTGACAAGCTATTTTGATAACTGTGATAACCTCACCGATACACATTCGATCATGTACTGCGCAGCTGTGGCGGCTTGTCGTGTAGCTCACGTCAAATTTGATGATCACAGGGCTACACGACCAAAACAAGACATGCCGGCTTGGCAGTGCAGGATCGAGCGTCGTATTGGTGGGGCCAGAGCACTCATCGGAAAACTAGTTTGCTTCAGGGAGGGCAACACTCGCCCAAGAGTCACCCCAGTCCCGGGTCACAGAACGCATCGCAAACCGTATTCGGAGGTATAAGCGGCGCGTGGAGCGATACACCCAGAATCGTACATTCCAGAGTAATGAAAGGTGGGTATACAGAGCTTGGGAGCGACCGGACCAAGGTGTGACTGACACGCGCTTGCCGGATGATGATGCCATGTGTTTGTTCTGGCGCAGCATCTGGTCGGTGCCTGTCAGTCACACCGAAGGTGGTTGGACTAGAGAGGTCGAACGAGCGTGCAATTCAATACCAGAAATGGGGGCAATCACAATCAGCCCCTAAGATGTAGCTCGTGCCGTCTGTTGCCTAATTGGAAATCTCCAGGACCGGAAGGACTGCACAATTTTTGCATTAAGTGGCTACATAAGTCACACGTTCAGTTGGCATTTCAGTACCAGACTGCCTTGGATACCGGCTTGCTACCCATTTTTTTTACAACAGGTGTTACCTACCTGCTTCACAAATCTGGTAGCAACGCAGAACCCAAAAAATATAGACCGATCACGTGCCTACCGACGGTCTATAAGGTTCTTACATCCATCTTAAGAGCCAAAATTAACACTCATATAGACAGCAACTCGATTATGTCTGCCTCTCAGAATGGATGTAAGAATGGGTCCCGCGGTACTAAGGAGCTGCTTCTCATAGATATGGCCATTAGCCAACAGGTTCGGCATTCCCGAAAGGATCTGTCGACATGCTGGATATACTATAAGAAGGCCTATGACTCTGTGCCTCATACATGGCTCATGAGGGTGCTAGAATTGTATAAAATTGATACAACGCTACGCACCTTCCTGATGTCGTGTATGAGGCAATGGAGGACAGTCCTTCGCTATCCAGGATGTCGAAATATCCAGAGAACTAGCGAACCGATAAGGATCGAGCGGGGTATATTTCAGGGCGATAGTTTGATTCCGCTTTGGTTTTGTCTAGCCTTGAATCCTCTAAGCACACTGCTGGAGAATTCAGGGCTAGGATATCGGTTGAAGAGAGGTGGTCAGGTTATATCTCACCTCTTTTACATGGATGATCTGAAACTCTTTGCCCCCACTAATCTGCAACTGATGGAGCTACTGAAGGTAACTGAAACTTTCAGTAGCACCATCAGGATGGAGTTTGGTGTGGACAAATGTGCAGTCATGCATGTAAAGCGTGGAGAGATAATGGAATCCGTGGGAACTCAACTCTCGGATTCTATAAACCTGAGATCCAACTGAAACTTACAAGTATTTGGGTATGTCAAAAGCGTTAGGTATTACTGACATGAAACAATCGTTGAAAGAGCGCTTCTTTGGCCGCCTGAAGAAAGTATTCAAGAGCTTTCTATCGGGCGGAAACAAGATGCGCGCCTTCAACAGTTGGGTCATACCGGTATTGATTTACTCTTTCGGCGTACTCAAATGGACTCAAACGGAACTTGACGCCCTGGATAGGCGGGTCCGTACACTGCTTACTGCGTATCGAATGCATCACCCACGGTCGTCGGTAATGAGACTGTATATCCCGCGAAAGTGTGGAGTCGAAGCTTTTTAAATGCTAAGACTCTCTACAATCGCGAGATATGCAGTCTCAGGGAATACTTCCTAGCTGTCGACGTGGGTATGCATTGAGATGTAGTGGCGGTGGACAAGGGACTCACCCCGCTCTCCTTGGCAAATGAGAACTGGCGCAAACCTGCAGTACTTGACACCAACGATCGCAGGGTGGTATGACAGAGCAAGGAGCTTCAAGGACGCTTTTTCCGGGCCCTACATGGACCTGACGTAGATCTTACTAGGGTCCGTAGTCTGGCTGCGTTTCGGTGATCTTTTTGAAGAAACTGAAGGTTTTGTCTGTGCAATTATGGACCAAGTTGTCTTGACAAGGAACTACCGGAAATTTATTGTGAAGGACGGCACGGTTGACATATGTCGGGCATGTCACTGTCCGGGAGAATCAATTCGCCACATTATCTCTGGTTGTTCTCGTCTAGCTAACGGAGAATACTTGCATAGGCACAACCTTGTAGCCAGGATTATCCATCAGCAACTTGCTCTGAAATACTCTCTTGTGGAGTCGGAGGTGCCATACTACAGGTATGCGCCCGACCCAGTTCTCGATAATGGCAATATCACATTGTACTGGGATCGGTCCATCATCACCGACAGGACTTCTTCTTCTACCTGGCGTTAATCCCGGCTATTGCCAGGGTCCGCCTTCCTACTTAGCTTCCTCCACTTTGCCCGATCTTGAACATCCTTCTCAGTTAGGCCATTGGCTCTCATGTCGGACTTAACGACGTCCAACCAGCGCTTGCGAGGGCGACCACGGGACCTAGCCCCAAGAACAGCCATATTCATGCATCCCCGACCAACGTACTCCATAGGGCGGCGCATGATGTGGCCATACCATCGCAGACGACACTCTTGCAGTTTTTCCCCCACGTCACGGACACCAAGACTACCTCTGATGAAAGAGTTGCGTATGCGATCGGATCGCGTTACGCTTTCATCCACCTCAGCATCTTCATCTCCGTGACGCGAAGCTCCTGGGTGTGTCTGCTTAGTGCTGGCCAACATTCACCGCCGTACAGTAGGACAGGCCGTATGATGCATTTATATATCTGCCCCTTGAGCTTCGGAGGCATTTTGCGGTCGCATACAACGCCCGTTACCTCGCGCCACTTCGCCCAAGCCACGCCTATACATGCGTGGACATCGTCGTCCACGTAGCCGCTCCATATGCCTCCCTGTCATCCGGAGAGTTGGACCCTTGCCACTGTTTAAATAAAACCTTCTTCTTCCGAGTCGCCTCCTGCACCCCGTCATCCCACCACCACGTCTCCTTTTCTATGGTGCGGCCACCACGAGAAGTGCCAAGGACGCGCTTACCCGCATCGGTGATTGCTGAATGGATCCTACTCCAGATCTCTTGAGCGGACTCATGCGGAGCACTGATTTCGAGATGCTCGACCTCCGCGATGAAGTCCGACTGCCTAGAACCATCAAGCAACCACCACTTAGTGCGGGGTTTGCGTTTTTCGGTCACTTTCTTTTTCGGTACAACCGCAAAGCCCAGGACAAGGAGGTGGTGTTGAGCCGTTAGGCTTTCACCTGGGATGACTTTGCAGTTGGTAACCTTGCCAATGTGGCACCGTCGCACCAGCAGGTAATCTATTTGGGTTGAGTAGGCACCACTACGGTACGTAATAAGATGCTGGGGCTTCTTCTGAAAGAACGTGTTCGCGATGGTTAGGTCAGACAAAGCGTAGGTGCTGAGTATACTGACTCCCTCTGCATTTAGCTGGCCATATCCAAAACCACCGTGAACACGTCCGTACTCTCCAGCAAACTGACCTACGTGACCGTTGAGATCCCCCCCAACCAAAACACCTTCGGAATTCGGAATAGCGAGTACGTCCTCGAACTCATCCCAGAAGGCCTCCTTTTCAGACTCACAGCAACCAGTTTGAGGAGCATAGGCGCTGATTAGGTTCGTTACCGACCCTTCGATCAGCACCCTAACTCGCATCAACCGGTCGCTGCATCGGTCTACTTCAAGGAGTCCATCCTGAAGGTCCTTAGACAGCACCACGGCCACTCCGCCCCTGCCCGTTGGTGATCCGGTGTACACTAGCCGGTACCCCTGCCCGATGTCACGTGACTTATTTCCCTTCCAGCGCGTCTCCTGAAGGAAGGGGCACTGGACCCGACGCTTCGCAAGTACGTCCGTGAGTTCTCGGCAACGTCCGGTTAGGGAGCCAATGTTTCAGGTGGCAAAGCGGAACTTCTTCTTGGGTACTATCCTCTTTAGCCGTGCCCGTACTCGACACGGTAGCCCTAGCCCACTTATCGCAGGTTTAGGGCGATGTGCCTGCGCGTCGTTATGCGGCGACGCCCTAGCCCGAGTACCCGTTTTCAACTTCATGTCCATTTTAATATTTGACTGAAGTTGGTTTTACGTGGGGCGACCAGCCGTCTGACCCCCACAACCCTACGAGAGGGAAACCAGGTTCGCCAGAGCCTCGTCCGTTGGACAGCAGGGTGCACCGCTAGCAAGTGAGGTTGGCTTGGGTCTTAAGATGGTAACAGACCCCATGCATCACTGACAGGACTATTGTTGCCAATAAGCCTGATATAGTGGTGTTGGACCGAATCGAGAGGCGTGAATGATTGTAGACATAACCGTCCCACATGACGAGAACCTCGTGAAAGCCGAGAAAGATTAACAAATCAAGTATATTGACTTGGCTCGCGAGGTTGTCGACATGTGAGATGTGGATTCCGCAATCATTGTACCGATAGTCGTATCAGCCAATGGCTTAATAGCCGCGAGCCTCAACCAACACCTCAAGAGGCTTTCGTTAGGCTGCTGGATCAAGGGCTTGATTCAGAAAGCGGTACTGCTGGACACGGCTCGTATTGTTATGAGGTTCATCTCTCTGGAGCCCTAACCGCCGGTAGCTTGGACCCTGTTCCCGATACCGGTGGGCTACTATTTATTAGATTTTAAAATGTTTTTATATATATATTTTTATATTTAAAAATGTAATTTGTAGGTTAATTTATTCAATAAAGGAGATAATAACTAGACTTGTAACTAATATAAAACATTTTTTTTTAAATCTTCGTGTATTTATTTATTTATTTTATTTAAGCGTTTAACCAACCAAACAAACAAATAAAGTCTTCAGCTTTATAATATTAGTACAGTTAATGAATAAATGAATGATTATAATAATTAATTCTTATTTAACATTTATGTACTTACACACATTTAATAAGATAAGAAGAAAGAAACAAAGTTGAAATTAATTGAATTTTGTACAGGCTAGTTAGTAAATTTCTTCAATTTGTAAAGAAAATCTGTATACATACATATAATTAGTTCTGCTATTGCGGTTTTATCGTTTTAAAAGCATCATTTTATCTATTCTACATTTTCTGTTGGGTATCATAAGCATGAAACAAGTCAAACGAAGGCTGCATGACGAGAGCACAGTTCATATAACGTATCTATTTTATGTAAAGTGGCAGTGAGCGACGCACGGCGCCTGACGTATCTCCCCCGCGGGACTTAGGACCGCCACGGGTAAAGCCGTTGAAATATTACATGCTGTAAATTATGAAACATTAGGTTGGGCGACTCACGCGGGGACGTGTGTAGCCTGTAGCTACGCACGTCCCCGTGTGTTTGTTTATTAAAATCTTAATAAGACGTACGGTACATGATCGAGAAAACTGCTGGCCAAAAATCTAGAACGAGCGGCGCAACTTGCTACATGGAAGCGCCATTTAGAGCGTTACGTCCACTACAAACTATTAGGCCTCTGCTTCGAGTTTTGCGAGCAGCAGGGTGGCGTCGGCGGCGGCGCGGGAGCGGCAGGATTTAATGTGTAAAATCAAATGGACGACCTTCGAAAAGAGCAGCGCGGCAGCGGCGCGAGGGCGGGAAACGAGCGGTGCGCGCCAGTCGAGCGGTGACCACCCGCACGTCTGCATTGCAGTGTTGTGCAATTAATTTTCTTCGTTTGCCCACAATAAATCGAGCTTTAAGAATTTTGAATCAAAAAAGTGTTGTCGCCGTTGTTCAGACATTTCGTTCGCGAATAAAAATAAAAATCTCGACGACACAACCACGAACACAACACTACGCTGCTATAGTAACGTGCGATCTGCCCGCTGGTTTCGAAAACGGGTCTACGTTGCCCGCCCTGCACCCGCGCCACCGCCACTGCCGCTCCGCTGCCCGCAAAACTCGAGGCGCAGGCTTTACAGTGTGAAAGTGAGGCAGTGTGCGAGGCAGGAGAAGGCAACTAAGCGGTGTACGCGCCACGAGCGACGAGGTCACTCTACACTACGGATCTGTTGGCCGCTCTCATATATTATATGTGTTATATTAAAGGGAAACTAACAAACTATCACGGCTTCCTTTTCTGATATCGGCGAGTACTGAGAAGGTATCCTCAAAGGGAGTGAAAAGGGAGAAGGTTGTTTGTACTAAATCTGCGCAAATTTAGTCGCGGGCAAAGTGCTAGTCGCTCATGTTTGCTGTCGTTACTAAAATAGACCGAGTACCTAGTAGAGAGCAAACGTTGATTTGATAAAACAATTCTTGCTCGATTCAAATACCGCTAGCTCCCTCGCCGAATTTATTAACGTGAGAGGCTTTTGTTTCGAGTCCAAGTTCCAAGTCCGTCCCATCGACTTTAGGCTTGAGACGAGAAGACGGTCAAGTGCGTGAGCTCGCTCCTTAGAATACATATAATATTTTCTCAATTAAATCAAGAGACTTTTCTGCGAACTTAAAGAGATACTTAAATATCTGGAACAATCCTCAAAAGTCCAATTTCTTATGATAATTGTTAAGTACGAGGACAGACGAGTGAAACCAATGCTTGCTAGTAACGCACTGACGTTTATTCGCATACATACTTATCGGTGCGTAGGCACACGCATACATACGTAACATTCCTCCCCTTAGCTTAGAAATACATTTCACAACAACTAAGCTACGAAAACATGCTATAGCTTAACATACTTGCTAATAATACAATTTGTAGTTGACTTTAGGCCGATTTTGTTTAGACCGTGGTGTTGGCACAGGCTCCTTTGTCTGCTGTTGTGGTGGTGCTTCGACAGAGTATTCAGCCCTGGGCGAGCCGGCTGAAGCCTCCTGGTACTCTTCCTCGTCCCCGAAATTGTATGGTGTTATAGACTGTGAAACAACAAGTACGGGTGTACCTGGGGGTGTGGCTGCTGTTGCCTGGTTTGAACCGTCTGAAACAACAAGTACGGGTGTACCTGGGGGTGTGGCTGCTGTTGCCTGGTTTGAACCGTCTGAAACAACAAGTACGGGTGTACCTGGGGGTGTGGCTGCTGTTGCCTGGTTTGAACCGTCTGAAACCATTAACGTGTCTTCATTTCCTTTTCCTGTATCCGAGGCCGACGTCAGTTCAGAAGTTGTTGAGCCAGTCATCGGGCCACCACTCAGCTTCTCTTGGTCGACATCCACGTCTTTATCGTCATAGCAATCGTCGCCTTTATACATTATTAACTGGTTTTTATGCTTTCTCAAAGTCTTTAAAGTGGCTTCATCTTTAATTAAATACAACACTTTTCCGATTTTTTTAATGACTGTCCCTTTACACCATGTGTATTTACCATTAATTGCATGATTTTTATAATACACTTTGTCCCCGGTTGCAAATACTTGAGTGTTGTGTTTGCCCGTCTTATTTTGCAAACACTGCTTATGCTTTACCATATTAGCAAGAGCCGTGGACGAAAGCGATGGCGGTTCGGGCTTCAATAAATCAAGACGCGTTCTAAGCTTCCGACTATAGACCAGCTCAGCCGGAGAGGATCCGGTTGTTGTGTGAACGGAATTTCTGTAGTCAAACAGGAATTTTAAAAGTTTGTTATTTAAATTTCGCGGCCCATTACCACTAAGCAAGCTTGTCTTAATACCTTTCTTAACTATCTTTACAAAACTTTCCGCCTGCCCGTTACTGGCTGCGTGGTATGTTGGTGACGTCACGTGTGAAATTCCGTTCACCCCACAAAAAGCTTCAAACTCGTGTGATGTAAATGATGTACCATTGTCGCTGACCAAAGTGTGTGGTATACCAAATCTTGACATGTAATCATACAACCTGTCAATTGTTGCTGAAGTAGAAGTACTGCACTTCATATTATAAACCTCAACCCACTTGGTATATGCATCCACTACCACCAAAAAAGTGTTACCGTTAATGGGCCCCAGAAAATCAATATGTACTCGGTAAAATGGCGTTGGAGGAAATTCCCAGTGAGCGATCGGCGCTCGCGCGGGTGATGGTCGTAGTTGCATGCACACGCCACACGATCCTATTAAACGCTCTAAAGCAGCATCTATTCCCGGAAACCAAAAACGCGCGCGCGCCTCTGCCTTTGTCTTTACAATTCCTAAATGCGATTGATGTAATTCTCTTAGAATTATTGCTCGTAATTTCTCTGGGATTACAACTTTGTGACCTCGCATAACACAACCATTTTCATAAGACAATTGGGTCCTACACGCATGATACGACTTTATATCATCACTAGGCATTTTTCTAGGCCATCACAAACTGAACCACCTTACGCAAGGTCACATCTGACATTGTAGCCTCGCGTAACATTTTTAGAGTTACTGGTAGACTACCTTCCACCACGAAATTAATGTACGATGCGCGGTCGAGATCGGGCATCGCCGCGTCGGCGCTCCGCACGCCCCTGTCCGCACTCGCCCCCTCAGGCAGGCAAGCGCGGGATAAGAAATCTGCACTGTTATTAGCGCTACGCACATATTCGATTTGATAATTATAACCACTCAAAAACAGTGCGTATCTCTGCAGTCTGTTTGCTGATACTTCTGGAATACCCCGATGTGGTCCGAATATCGACAAAAGTGGCTTATGATCGGTCCGAAGAATAAACGGAACCGACCTGCCATATAAATACTGATGGAAACGCCTGACCCCAAATATAATCGCGGTCGCTTCCTTTTGGATCTGCGAGTAACGTTTCTCGGCAGCATTAAGCGTCCTCGAAGCAAAAGAGATCGGTCTCTCGGACCTATCGGGTTCTGCTTGCGACAGTATAGCAGACAGACCTTCTGGCGAAGCATCTACTGTTAAAATTATAGTCGCGTCTGGGTTAAAGTGTGCCAATACTTGATCTGACGCTAGACAAGACTTAATGGCGGTGAACGCTTCATCGTGTTCCCGCGTCCAACACCACCTGCTTCCCTTCTTTAACAAATCATACAGCGGACATAAAATCGACGACGCGTTAGGAACAAAATTTCTGTAATAATTAACCAACCCCAAAAACGACTGTAATTGATTAATATTAGTGGGAACCGGTGCTTCTATCATGGCTTTTATTTTCTGTGGTGATTTATGTAGTCCATCTTTATTTATCACGTATCCTAGATAATTGACTTCGTCCTTGAAAAACACACACTTTTCTTTTTGCAGCGTAAGTCCTGCGTCTTGTAACTTTTGCAGCACTTGGTGTAATCTATCCAGGTGGTCTGATCTAGTTTTCCCAGTTATCAAAATATCGTCGAGCATGCAGAGTGTGCCGGGCACGCCAGCCAGCACGCCCTCCATTGCGCGCTGGAACACGGCCGGCGCGCTTGCAATACCAAAACATAAGCGCGTTTGTTTGAAAATTCTCCTATGCGTATTTATACAAGTTAATTCTTGTGACTCGTCATCCAGCATAAATTGGTTGTAAGCATTTGACAGGTCTAATTTAGTAAACTGCTGTCCCCCATACAATTTTGCAAAAAGTTCAGTTACAGTTGGCAAAGGATACTGGTCTATAACTAACTGTTTGTTTACTCCGGTTGAAAAATCGGCGCATATACGTATAGATCCATTTTGCTTTAACACGGACACGATTGGTGACGCATACCGCGCGTGATCAACCGGTTTCAATACACCTAACGCCACCAAACGATCTATCTCTTTATCTACTTTATTTTTCAAAGCGAATGCTATCGGTCGAGCCCTAACAAAAACTGGTTTCGCATCTCCCTTTAACTGTAATTTTACTTTGAATTTATTAAATAAACCTAGTTTATCTGAGAAGACCGATGGATAACGGCTTTGTAATGAAACAAACAAATCGTTTTTATCCAATTGGTCACAATATTGTCATAGTATAAAGAAAGAGAACCCAGTAGGTTATCTTCATACAAACGCACCGCGCGCGGCTTGTATGTGTGCGCCATAGTATCTATGCATCGACGCACGCACACTTTGTGTTAGCCCCGACTGGCGCACTGAGAAACGGGTCGAGATTTTGTTAAAGTGTGCGTGCGTCGACGCATAGATACTATGGCGCACACATACAAGCCGCGCGCGGTGCGTTTGTATGAAGATAACCTACTGGGTTCTCTTTATACTATGATATTGTATTGGCAGCAATTCTAACCCAAATTTTGAAATAAAATCGCGACCGAGAATCGGCGGTCCACCGTCCCGCACGACATAAACACACAGTACATGCGATGAGTTCGCATAACTTACATGTAACTGCGCGATACCCTCACAAACTATTTTATCACCCGTATACGAACACAAACGTTTATTAGTCTTCGACAATGGTACATTGCTAAAGTATGTTTTGTAAGTTTCCTCGGAAATTGCTGTGACAGCCGAACCACTATCTATCTCGAATTTTAATTCGATTCCCGAGACCGACACCTTTTCTATCATCGGTTCCCCTTTTACTGATCGAATATTAAAACACTCACCGTCATCATCGCTTTCGTCCACCGCTCTCGATTCGACATAATTTAACTTTTTGCACATCCTACGCAGATGCCCCGTAGCACTGCATTTCCTACATTTCGCCTTTGCGAACCGACACTGGGTTGTCTCGTGATTATGATAGCCGCACACTTGACACTGCACTGTAGCTCTCGCACTAGATGCTGCCTCTCGATGTGATGGTGTCGTAGCGGCCGCCGCCGGCTCCGTCGCCCGCGCAATCTTGAACAGCTGATCGTGCGGTGCAGCCTGCGCCCCGGCGCCCGCTGCCGCACGTGCACTTCGCGCGTTCTCCGCCAACTCCATTGCCTTCGTTAGTGTCAGGCCCGCGAGATCTTTTGAGAATAATTTCTCTCTGTCAGATCCCGGCAACATTCCCATGACAAATTTGTCCCGAAGAGCTTCTTCCACGTTTGAGAACCCGCAGTGCGCTGTCAGACCCCGTAACCTCGCAGCCCACTGTGCATACGTCTCCCCCTCCTGTTGCGTTGCTGCATAAAATTTATACCGTTCGCCGAAACCGCATCGCTTAGGGGTGAAATGCTCGTCCAAAAGCTGAAGTATGTCGTCATACGGTACGTCCTGCAGCTGCTTTGGCAACGCGAGATCCGTCGCCAACTGGTGTGTGCTATCCGCGAGTGCGCTCAGCAAGATAGCTCGTCTCTTTGTTCCCGTAGGATCGCTCGTCCCGGTGATGTCGTTAGCCACATACCACTGTTTAATGCGGCACTTGTAGGTCTCCCAAGACTGCACATTGTGATCAAACACAGTTAAAAGTCCAAAAACTGTTCCGGACATTTTTACTTAATTTAACGCAGGTAGGTACTCGTCGCCAATGTTAAGTACGAGGACAGACGAGTGAAACCAATGCTTGCTAGTAACGCACTGACGTTTATTCGCATACATACTTATCGGTGCGTAGGCAGACGCATACATACGTAACAATAATAATATTTCAAGAAGAGAATATTGCACCATTAGTATTCCAATCTGTTTGTTCGATAATAAGCGCCTACTGAATGTCTAAGCAAAACGGCACGTTGAACCTTGTTTTGTTATTACGAGGACTTGGTTTCAGTTCTGACTGTAGTCGTTTTATAAAGAAAATATTAACGTTACTAGATTTTTAATATAATGTCTGGTAGAGATTCCGGCGGCTGGCGGTTTGCAAGAGCTCAGATAGTTTTGTCGCTGGGCGCCCTATTAAAGCAAATTGTTTACCGACCGCGAAATTAAATTTATGCTACAGAAATTTTGTTTCCATATTCTCTTTTCGCTCATCTTAGGCACGAAGAATGTTATCTCAAAATAGTATTTCATTGTAATTTATTTTATATTAACAAAACCGCCCCACTACGCACGGCTGCAATTTGATTGCCGATGGATTTTCTAAATAAACACTAAAAAAACATACGATTTCAGCAATCCCGATCACTGCCATCATTTATTGAAGAGTTCCGTTGCCTACCTTCGAAGTTCTTCGTCAGATCTTTACCAAATTGAAACAGGACCAGTCCAGGAAAATACTATTTCAAACAAAAAAAAAATCATCCAAGTCGGCTGACAATTGGCTAAAGTATCGCTGAACAAACATTTTTCATGGGATCTCATCATCAGATCCTATTTATACCTTTTATCATCAGCTCAGCAACATGAGATGATGATTACCAGGCACAAATATCTAAATTGCGTTAGAAAGTTCATGAAAAACATTGTACGTGCCTATAAAATTTGAGGGTTGCCCTCGATTTTCGTGTGATCCCATCATCAGATTCCGACATGGTGACAATGGCACCAATCGAGAAGTATACCCTTTCAGATGAAATATTTTTTTTTCAAATCGGTTCATAAATGAGAGTTATGAGGTAACAAACATAAAAAAAAACCTTTTTTTGAAGTCGTTTAAAAAATGCTTCTGTTACGAATCTTGATCAGACAATTTAGAACTTTAATAATAAAAAATCGAAATTCAAACATGCGGCAATTGGTTTTGATTGCATTAAAATTTATTTATTTATTTTTCAAATAAAATTACTAACTTTACCATAACAAACTATAATCATCATCTGCCTAGCCTTTTCCCATCTTTATTGAAGTCGGCTTCCAGTTAAGCTGGATTTATCTGAATATCAGTATTTTACGTGGAGCGGCTGCCTACCAGATCTCTACAATCCATTATCTGGGTAACACGGTACTTCATGGCAAGACTGGAATCCCCATCTCAAAAAAGTTTTAATACAAAATGATCCGCCATTTACTGAATTCATTTATTACAAAAAATGTGATAAATGAAGAACCACTCGACAGATTGTAAGCAAACTTCACATAAACCATCTGCTAAATAGTCCGAATAAAGCCTAATTTGGTTTGGATAGGTGAGCCCGTTCTTGAGTTATAAAATAACAACGAAAAGTGGCATTGATTTTTATAAATATAAAGATAGTATGAGTGGAAAAAGTTGCTTTTGCTACGGGAAGTGCAACCCCTTCGACAATTTCGACCTTGATATAATTGGTGTCCCAAGTACAAGTGTACGTCAATCGTGAAGGTATTATATAAGTCTTCAAATTAAAATATTCTCTCAAACAAGACAAGAAAGTCAATATGTTTTGCTACAAAAGTTAGTGATAGGAACGAGCGTTAAACCATCTGCGACAATAAGCTCGCGTGGTGTGCAGCCGTGGCAGAAAACATGTTTGCTGCATGTTGCATGCTCGCTTGCATGCTGCATGCTTCTAATCTGTGTTCCGACATGATAAAACAAACAATACACAAGTTACACTTTTGCAGTAGACAGACTAATGACTAGTGCAACGCGTTTGCTAAGTGTGACATTTATGAAAACACTCATACTGCCTGTATTTGTTCGATATTTAACTAGTAGGTAATTTATCGTAGATATTATGAACTTAGATGTATTAAATGATGACATTTTGAACTTAGGTATAATGTCATTCGATATTTTAAATCATTCGATATTGTAATCACTCGGCATTTCAATTTTCAACGTTTTAAGTGTAGGTATAACAATTTTCGATATTTTGATACAATCAATATTTATATTTTGCTGCTGTGACTGTACCGATCTTGATTCTATAATACCACCGTACTGTGCTATAAACACAATTAGAAAGCGTACTATACTGTTACAAACAAACGTAGTGATCGCTATGATGTCTCCGAACGACCTGCGCTATATGGTGTCTTCGAACGAACTGTACTGCTCGAGAATAAATACGGCCTTTATAGTTGACAAACCAAACAAAAAACATTCTCCAACGTTCAAAACACAACATGCATGGAACTTATTTCTAAAGTTATACAAAAAAATGATAATAAACAATTCTAACAATAGGCGGTAAGTTCATACGACACTCGGCATTCGGTTTTTTGTCAAAGGCGCTCGACCGCGTGTCGGTTAAATATCAAAAGATCAATCGGCGAGGTGACCAGATAAAAGACTCGGTCACGTGGCGGCACGCAAAGAATCAAGCCACGTGCGGTCAAATCAAAGGATCGTGCCACTTGCAAGTATAAACTTGTTAACGAGCGGCGCATCAAGAGCTTTCTGTGATACCGTACGTCGTAAGTACCTACTTACAAATAGGAACTGTCTCGATTATTCAATAATAATAACATTATTATTATTAATAATAATAATAATAATGTTTTTTTTTCTAATGTATATATTGTATAAAAATGTTTAAAAATATATAAATAAGTAAAGAAAATAAATAAAGGAAATAATAATAATAATAAAGAATCTGTGGTCCGGCTGTCAAGTTGACTGACAGCATAAATTTTCATCCCGAATTTTTTTGTATTAATTTTAATAAATACCAAGCTCCAAAATGATCAAAATCCAGGACACATCCAGGAAAAAATTAATAAAAACAATATACAGTTGAATTGCAACACATACTACACCCACTTGTAAGAAAATGCTGACAAGACGCCGGGCACAATTATTACTAGCCGCACAAGAAACATCTTCGGGTTCGTCGCTCAGTTCCGCCTCGCAGCCGCCGAGACCTGCTCCAGCCGTAAATCCTGATGTTCCGGTAGCTGCAGTTGCGTCGAGCTCGAGCGACGAGTACTTCTCGCCGCCGACGACACCACCAGCTGCGCGTCGGCGCGGGCGAGGCCGACCACCGGCCAGCTTAGGACCTCGAGACCCACCGGTCTCTGACAGGGTCCCCGCTATCGGTGGAAGTGTGCAGCGTATAAAATGGACTCAAGCCATAAATGAGAATGTTATACGCTCATACTTAGGGGCTACAGAGGGGGGAACTAATCTGACTGCGTACCGTGGTCGGATGCTCTCTCTGTTTCAGGTACTTGAACCAGCTGTTAGCGTATCGGCCCAACGACTGTCGGATCAGGTGCGCGTCATCCAGCGTAACCGTATGTTGGATGATAGTGTGCTTGATCGCCTCCGCACTGAAATGTGTAGCCATGTCATTGCTCCTCCGTCGCAGACTGTGGCATCAGCACAGTCAACCCAATTGCCCAGCCACGCTGACGAGGAGAGTAATGACAGGGTTACAAACGTAAGTACCCAGTGCAATGACGAATTGAGGAGTGCTTTGGGGTGTGCTATTCGGGAATACCGCTACATGCCGCCTGAACTTAGACCACGCTTACCTCGTTTGCCCATGCATAACAAGAACAGGGCGCTGGTGGCTGCTCTGGATTCGCAGTTGTCAAGCCATTTTGATAACTGTGATAACCTCACCGATGCACATTCGATCATGTACTGCGCGGCTGTAGCTCATGTCAAAATAAAAATAACCAATGACAGAGTTACACGACCAAAACCAGCCGTACCAGCTTGGCAGTGCAGGATCGAGCGTCGTATTGGTGAGGCCAGAGCGCTAATCGGCAAACTGATCTGCTTCAGGGAGGGCAACACGCGCCCTAGAGTGATGCGCTTTGTGAGACGGGCGTTTTCGGGGACTGATGTCAATCCCCGAGATTATATATCTCGTGTCACAGAGCGCATCGACTTCCTGAAGCAGAAGGTGTATGCATGGGCAAGCCGTATTCGTAGGTACAGGCGGCGAGTGGAGCGATACACCCAGAATCGCACATTCCGAAGTAACGAAAGGTGGGTATATAGGGATTGGGAGCGACCGGACCAAGGTGTGACTGACACGCGCTTGCCGGATGATGATGCTATGTGTTCATTCAGGCGCAGCATCTGGTCGGTTCCTGTCAGTCATACTGAGGGTGACTGGACTCGGGAGGTCGAACGTGTGTGCGGTCCGATACCAGAAATGGGGGCAATTTCCATCAGCCCCCAAGATGTAGCTTGTGCAGTCCACCCGTTGCCTAACTGGAAATCTCCAGGGCCGGACGGGCTGCACAATTTCTGGATTAAATGGTTTACGAGATCGCACGCTTGCTTGGCGTCTCAATTCCAGTCTGCCTTAGAGTCTGGGTCGCTACCCCAGTTCTTAACTACAGGAATAACCCACCTGCTCCATAAATCAGGTAGTACTACGGAACCTAAAAATTATAGACCGATCACGTTCTTACATCCATTTTGAGGGCAAAGATTAATAGTCATATTAACAACAACAACATCATGTCTGCCTCTCAAAATGGATGTAGGAATGGGCCCCGCGGTACTAAGGAGCTACTCCTTATTGATATGGCTATTAGCCAACAGGTTCGGCGTTCCCGAAAGGATCTTTCAACATGCTGGATAGACTATAAGAAGGCCTAAGACTCGGTACCTCATACACGGCTCATGAGGGTGCTAGAATTGTATAAAGTTGATGCAACGCTACGCACCTTCCTGATGTCGTGTATGAAGCAATGGAGGACAGTCCTTCGCTATCCAGGATGTCGAAATATGCAGAGGAGTAGCGAACCGGTAAGGATCGAGCGGGGTATATTTCAGGGCGATAGTTTGAGTCCACTTTGGTTTTGTCTAGCCTTGAATCCTCTTAGCACACTGCTGGAGAATTCAGGGCTAGGCTATCGGTTGAAGAGAGGTGGTCAGGTTATATCTCACCTCCTTTACATGGATGATCTGAAACTCTTTGCCCCCACTAATCTGCAACTGATGGAGCTACTGAAGGTAACTGAAACATTCAGTAACGCCATCAGGATGGAGTTTGGTGTGGACAAATGTGCAGTCATGCATGTAAAGCGTGGAGAGATTATGGAATCCGTGGCTATTCAACTCTCGGATTCCATAAACCTGATATCCCTCTCTCCAACTGAAACTTTCAAGTATTTGGGTATGTCGGAAGCGTTAGGTATCAATGTTTCTGACATGAAGCAATCGTTGAAGGAGCGCTTCTTTGGCCGCCTGAAGAAGGTATTCAATAGCTTTCTATCGGGCGGAAACAAGGTGCGCGCCTTCAACGGTTGGGTCATGCCGGTATTGATGTACTCTTTCGGCGTACTCAAATGGACTCAAACGGAACTTGACGCTCTGGATAGGCGGGTCCGTACACTGCTTACTGCGTATCGAATGCATAACCCACGGTCGTCGATAATGAGACTGTATATCCCGCGAAAGTGTGGAGGTCGAGGCTTTTTAAATGCTAAGACTCTCCACAATCGCGAGATATGCAGTCTTAGGGAATATTTCCTAGCTGTCGACGTGGGTATGCATCGAGATGTAGTGGCGGTGGACAAGGGACTCACCCCGCTCTCCTTGGCAAATGAGAACTGGCGCAAACCTGCGGTGCTTGACACTAACGATCGCAGGGCGGTATGGCAGAGTAAGGAGCTTCACGGACGCTTTTTCCGGGCCCTACATGGGCCTGACGTAGACCAACTAGCGTCCGTAGCCTGGCTGCGTTTCGGTGATCTTTTTGGAGAAACCGAAGGTTTTGTTTGTGCAATTATGGACGAAGTTATCATGACGAATAACTACTGGAGATTTATTGTGAAAGACGGCACGGTCGACATATGTCGGGCATGTCACCGTCCGGCAGAATCAATTCGCCACATTGTCTCTGGTTGTTCTCGTCTAGCTAACGGAGAATACTTGCATAGGCACAACCTTGTAGCCAGGATTATCCATCAGCAACTTGCTCTGAAATACTCTCTTGTGGAGTCGGAGGTGCCATACTATAGGTATGCACCCGACCCAGTTCTCAATAATGGCAATATCACATTGTACTGGGATCGGTACATCATCACTGACAGGACTATTGTTGCCAATAAGCCTGATATAGTGCTGGTGGACCGAATTGTGAGGCGTGCAATGATTGTAGACATAACCGTCCCGTATGACGAGAACCTCGTGAAAGCCGAGAAAGACAAACAAATCAAGTATATTGACTTGGCTCGCGAGGTTGTCGACATGTGGGAAGTGGACTCCGCAATCATTGTACCGATAGTCGTATCGGCCAATGGCTTAATAGCCACGAGCCTCGACCAACACCTTAGGAGGCTCTCGTTGGGCAGCTGGATCAAGGGCTTGATTCAGAAAGCGGTACTTCTGGACACGGCTCGCATTGTCAGGAGGTTCCTTTCTCTGGAGCCCTGACCACCGGTAGCTTGGAACCTGTTCCCGATATCGGTGGGCTACTATTTTTATATTTTTAAATGCTTTTTTATTTATTTTATTCAAATATTTAAAAATATAATTTATATGTATAGTTAAATGAATAAAGGAGATAATAATAATAGTTATGCTTTATTTCAGACCAAGTCCATAATGAGAGAATTTTACCTATTTAATAAAAATTTAATTACATATCAAATAACGCACAATAAACAAAATATTATTACGCACTATTAAATTCATAACTATAAATATTAGTTTACAGTTATTTTAACGCTTAATCACTCTAATAATTATCAATGTACACCGTTGCTGTCCCGCACATTACTCTCGCCGTGCAACCGCGTTGCAAAATTTCCGGTGCGGGCTCGACGTCTGTAGACAGGGGCAGGACCACCAGTGCACCTCACTGGCTGGCGTAGCACTCCTCCCTGAATCCGCTCGTCCATTGTTTACACGACAACGACGACGACGACGACGACGCTGTACGTCTGGTCACCGTCCATGTGGCTCCCGCCGGTATTGGAGCTCGGGAAGGTGCGGCGATGATGCGAGCGAGCCTCTGTGCCGCTCGCCAACTGTATTGATTGACGTCGTCCTGTGCGTTTCATATTCCTGCTTGCGGCACTTTCGCTGGTCCCCCAACAGAAAGTTGTTGGAGTCAGGGCCTCCGAATCTTCTGTGCTGCTGACTGAGTGTGTCAGCGGGCTTTTGTCGACTGTGTCAGCGGGCTTCTGTCGACTGTGTCAGCGGGCTTCTGTCGACTGTGTCAGCGGGCTTCTGTCGACTGTGTCAGCGGGCTTTTGTCAACTGTGTCAGCGGGCTTCTGTCGACTGTGTCAGCGGGCTTCTGTCGACTGTGTTAGCGGGCTTCTGTCGACTGTGTCAGCGGGCTTCTGTCGACTGTGTCAGCGGGCTTCTGTCGACTGTGTCAGCGGGCTTATTACTACTTATTCTGTTTTCAGAAGCCCTTTCCCTAAGTGGCGATATTTTCTGTTTGGTTTTAGTTGCCTGCTGCTTGTTTGTGACAGGCATCTTCGTTGTCCTCCAATCTGGATCCGCTTCGTTGTCCTTCTTTCTCCTGCTATATCTGGCGGTCTGTTTGGCAGGTTTACAGGCCTGGTTGATTTGAAAAACTTGCGCTGTTGAGTTTCTTTGCTGGTTCTAATTGGAGTATCTACAGGTATCTAGTAAGCCTTCTGCTGGCTTCAATCTTTTAATGTCGTTGATATGTTGTATTTTTTCTGTTTTAGGCGCAGATTTTTCGGAATCTTCTGTTGCATAGAATAAGTCAGGATCTGTCTGTTCCGGAGCGGGTTCAACGTAACCATTTTTGATGTCGAGAGGTTCCTTGGATTTGGAGTGCCTGCTTTGTCCCTTGCTAAATGTTGGCGGAACGCCTTTTATTGTGTCGTGGGCCACGTTTGTCTTCGTGTCAGGTTCTTCTCTGATGCAAAATATGAAGTCGGTTTTATGTCTTAAGGTTCGAGTCTGACTACCATGGAGTACCCAACATAGTGGTGTGAGGGATGCTACTGGCTGATTTTTTGTCTCCTCTTCGCAGTTCCGAATCCACCAAGACGTGCCAGTTCTCTTGGCCTATTAGTACTTATGGCTTTGCTTCTATGTACGTGAGGTGTTTACGGATATCTGTCAGGTGCCTACAATCTTCGACCAGTTCTCTTGGTACAGGTTGTTGGGTCGGGACTTGCAGGTTCTTTACCGTGCGCGCATGCACTTGCTGTTCGTGAGTGATAAGTTCTTTCAACTTGATGGTGACTCTTCTTGAGGCCGTTTCTGAGGATTTCATATCATTGATGGTTTCCATCTTTAATGGATCTATGGGACCTGTTGCTCAGTTACTCTTGGCTATATTGTCGTCGACTAGTGTGACCGTTGATCCGTCGTCCAATAACTCGAAGGTGTCAACTGCTCCTCTAGGACTCTTTACTTTTATCGGCAGGATCTTCAGATACAACTGCTTCCTTTCTGTTGTCCTAGCTGAGGTGATTACTTTTGTTGCTTCTTTCTCTTTGTCTTCTTTTATTTCTGTATTTTCTGTCTTCTTGGTGATGTGTATCTATTGTGTGAATATTTACAAATGTTGACCCCGCATGCCCTGGCTCGGCAACCATGAGTCTTGCTCTTATATCGAAGATATCTGAAGCTTAGGCGTTTGGACTTTGCCATGTCCCATCTTCCATTATTATATCCAACTTTTTATATTTCTCGCAGTCTGTAGTAGTGTGACCTGTTTCTTCACATACAGGACAC
Source organism: Lacanobia oleracea (assembly GCA_950371165.1). NCBI lineage: Eukaryota > Metazoa > Arthropoda > Insecta > Lepidoptera > Noctuidae > Lacanobia > Lacanobia oleracea. The sequence continues at coordinate 422,553 of OX493398.1, forward strand.
TTTAGCGCGTTGTGACGTTGGCGACTTTATGAATCAAGAAGATTCATAAAGTCGCCAACGTCACAACGCGCGTCTGGAGTGGCTGTAACTTGTTCAGATAAAAGATATGGTCTGCATAGCTCCGCTTCTCTTTTGAGGAACTTTTCCATCTTCACAAGATCTGGATCTTCGTTTGGTTGCATTGCCAAGAAGTCAAAATATCTGTAGCGAAGCGTTGGTGTCAGCTTGTTCATAACTGTTCTCGAGAGTTCCGGGTTATACAAATAATTATTGCAGTTGAGTGTCTTTAAAGTTGCCACGGTGGGCAAATAGGCGTGGCAATTCACGCAGTGTCTCCATTTCCATTATTGCGATGAATTTTGGTCTTCCAAATCTTGACTCCAAAGACTTCATGACTTCTGCTAGATGTTTATTGGTGATCAGTAAACCTTCAACTACTTCTATTGCTTTTCCTTTGAGGTTTCTTCTAAGTCTATTCATGTTTTCAATCGTTGTGAACAGGCGTTCTGTTTCGTAATAGGTGGCGTGGAAAGGTAGCCATTCTTGATAAGAACCAGAAAATAAGGGCAGCTCAATGTACTTCGGTCGCTGAGCTGTTTTGACGGCGTGCGTGATGGCTTCTTCGAGTGCAAGTAGGTCAGGTTGAACTCCCGCCGATGACTGCTGTAGGCGATGTGAACTTTGTGAATGGTTTTCTATAGCCGCTGGGATCATGCCTTTCATGTGCTTTGTGTGCACGGGACTGTTGGCTTGATTCTTCAGCCAGCTGTCTACTCTTCGGTTCACTTCTTCCTTGGAGTAGATGGAGACATCATCTTCTTCATCATCTTCTGTATCTTAATTTTCCAATGCAGCGAGGCGCGCTGCAGCCAGTTTAACTTGAAGACGTAAATATTCTTTTTTCTTCTTTCTTGTGCGCCTTCGATTTGCTGTTGGTGGATCTCGTCCGTCCTTTTTTCTTACAAAGAAGGTCGAAGTCCTGATGTCTACTCGGCAGTGGCAGATTGGTGGTGGTATTTTTGACTCGCTTCACTGTAGAGGCTTCTGTATGCTGGCGAGTTTCTGGATCATAATCAGTGTCGACAGGAAGTAATTTTATAACGGAGGACGTCACGGAGTGGGCGGCGGTGACGATAAACAACGCTGTGACTGGGAGCGCTGTGGTCGGTAGGGTTCCAGTGCGTTCCTTGGTACCCGTAGATGTGGTTGTCCCCGACGCGGATGAGCTACTCGTGGCAAAGGTGCCGGTCTCCATGGTATTCGGCTCCGATGTGGCGGCGATGATAGCGGACGAAGCTGCATAGAGGGTACTGAGGTCGTTAGGGTTCCAGTATATTCCGTGGTACCCATGGCTGTGGTGACACTCGTGGCGGCTGTGTCTTCTGAAGACGACGGATTCTGTTCCCTGGCCAGCACGCGTCCTTTTCCTTGGGAGCGTGTAACTGGCATACTTGACATCGGTGACATCTTATATCTTCTATAGGTGCAATCTTTGAATGGCGGCGACCCCACAAATCTGGCTCGAAGGACCATTAAATGTACCGGATGGTACACTTCTTTTGCTGGGTTTGATGGAGAAGGTGTACTTAAAGACTGCAAGTATCTGAAGATATTTATACTTGCTGCGACTGTACCGATAACAATAGGCCGTAAGTCATTACAACTCTCCGCTTTGTCTTGTCAAAGGGACCGCGTAGCAGTCAAATATAGAGTTTTGCCGACAAAGAAAACGATAAGCAAAGTTTTGAACAATTTGCGGTTAGTTCATACGACGCTCGGCATTCGGTTTTTGTCATAGGCGCTCGACCACGTGTCGGTTAAATATCAAACGATCAGTCAGTCAGGCGGCCAGATAAAAGACTCGGTCACGTGGCGGCACACAATGAATCAAGCCACGTGCGGTCAAATCAAAGGATCGTGCCGCTTGCAAGTATAAACTTGTTTACGAGCGGCGCATCGAGAGCTTTCTGTGATACTGTGTGTTGTAAGTACCTATTAGTACTATTGTCTCGATTATTCACCTATTATTACGCAGTATCAAATTTATAACTATAAATATTTGTTTACAGTTATTTTAACACTTAATCACTTCAATAACTATCACTGTACACTGTTGTTGTCTCGCACAAATACGTACCCGTACGCAGAGTATTCTTCATCTTCCGTTCTCAGCTTAAATGGCTGCATATCCGGCATAGGAGATCCCTCAGATCCCTCTGCATGCTCTTTACTATTATGAATGATCCTTGGGCTCCTGATTATCTTAAATAATATTTGAAAGTATTGGGCAGTTCTCATAGACTTAACCTCCGAGCATCCAAAAATTTCATTCTACATATTCCTCCTCACCGCACCGGGTTTTTGTCTAATTCTTATACCATTACCACCATTAAACTCTGGAATATGCTACCCCTTGACATCAAGAAGGCTGAATCTAAATTTTCCTTTAAACGTAAAATCCAAAAACACTACTTGAAAGCCTGATTCTTAGTTTGGTCTTCGTCATTATTATTATGAGTTCTCTTAATCAGAAAGATAATTATAAATCATCATACTTATTAGTTTATTATTTTACCAATATGTGTGTATTCTATTAGTAATACATATTTCGTTTATTCATTTACTTGTATTAAATATGTTATTTCTTTGTATATTTCTTTTTTCCGAAAAATATTCTATTTTATATTTTATTTATTTGATGCCCAAAGGTTGACTGGTAGAGAATGCCTTGTTGCATTAAGTCCGCCTATGTACCACTATTGTACATGAAGTTTAAATAAATAAATAAGGGTATGACATACGAGTATAAAACTTTCTAGGAATTTAATTTGGCTTGTAAATTGCTTTTCTGTGTTTACATGGGAACCGTTTTTAACTTAATGGTATTAAGTTATTTTCACTATTCGGAGATTTATATAAATTTGTTTATTTTTGACTTCACTTTATGACTGAACTGAACTTAAATCTAATAAAAATAAATAAATTTAATATTGTCGACTGGAACAGTGTTACTTCTGCTCAGGCATGAGCTAGAAAATGTTGTTGGAGTTAGGCGAAAGAAATTAAATCTAAGACGATGTAGATTGAGGGCTGTCGCGTCTTGTTGTTGACACTGTGCGCCGCACTTGAGAAATCAGATTATCAGATAAAGGCCCGGGAACGCGCGGGGGGGGGGATAATGTCATCCAGTCTATTCCATCAAAATTTTATAACTCTTTACTTTCAAATAAGTAATGCTTAGTTAATTTGCTGCAAGCTCGATGAAATATAGCCAGATTTGTGTGTTCAGTAATTTCAGATACCGACCATAAATAATATTGATATTAACAATCTTTCGACGGCGGGTCCTTAACGAAATTTATAGCGTCTCGACTAACAAAACTGTTTACACTTACACCAATTTGGAATTATAATAATATAATATCGTTTATTTAGTTAAAAGGGGCACATTTACAGTAAAATATATCTTAAACTTTTAAGAACACAGTTGCTAATTGGCCTGAACTAGGAAGCACTTGTGCTTTAGGCTAGAAAGTGCTAATATATACATTTTACGTTAAAATAATAAATTAACAATGAATCAACTGACTGTAACAAAAACTTAAATTAAAGGACACATCATGATTTATTTACAGACAAAAGAATATTTTCTGTTATTATGATTTCAGCTAATTATTTTAATTTTATATTTAGTTCTCTTCCTGCCACGGAGTCACACGACGGGCGTTCAATACCAACTCACTGTCTGCTCTAGCCTGTTTCACTATCAATATATGGTGTGCTGCCATGTGTACTCTATACTATTATAAATGCGAAAGTTTGGATGTTTGTTACTCATTCACGTCAGGACGACTGAACAAATATTGATAAAATTGGGCGCAGAGGTAGATTATAGTCTGGAATAACACATTCTGGATTATAACTGTATCCCAGGAGTATGTACTCTTGGGGCATTCATGAGGGTAGCCGCGGATGGCAGCTAGATTTTTAAAAAATCTAGTCAATCCTAGACTAGAATCAAGAGCAAACCCATAACAAGTAAAAAAAAAATCCCTTAAACACGGAGTTTCGTGAAAATAATGTCTTCGGAAGATGTAAAGTCATTGTGTATTGAGCAGGTAAGTACGGGTGCTGCGCGCTGTCTACTTTATAACATGACTCAAACGCCAGTAATGCACTGCTCATCATTTATTTCCATACTCGCACTAGGCGTGGGTCGTCACTATTGCCACCACGCGACGCCAGACGCCCGACGCCAACAAACGACGTGCGCTAAGTACTGACACTGAAGCTTTCAACTTTTCAAGATAACGTACAGGCTTCTGAGAAAAATATTAGTGAGCGAGCAAGTCACTTAACGAGTTCGGGCTCCATTACTTCCCAGCTGTATTCACATATTAGTTAACAATATACGAGCACAAAGTCGTTTAGTTACTTGTACGTGTGTTTTCTAATACAATAATTTTGAGCTTAAAATTAAGAATATCGGTATCAGTACCTATTTATGTATTCTGAAGGTTTTTAATCGAAGAACGGCCGAGTCGGGTGACTCGGCCGTTCGAGAAGCGTCCGTAAGAGAATACCCAATGTTAGACCCTACACATGGTCCCCGGGTAGTGCTAATCAGGTGACACTAACTGATGGTAGGCTTCGGCCGATGGCTTGTGACCACCCACTGGGCAAAGACGTACCGCCAAGCGGCCTAGCTGCGTTCCGGTACGATGCTTAGTGTAGCCTATTCAGAGGAGTTGGGTCGAAATAGTTATTACAATGCAGGCAGACCGAACAGGCTTGCCCTGGCATGGGCGTATCGGGAGACTAGTCACGGAGGATTGTGGGATCCGAGGCCCAAGTAATGTGCTAGCCACACATGAAAGGCTGCCCCGCCAACTGTCGAAAAATCCCGGAATGCACCATCGTGCTGGTTGGCGGCAGATGAAAGGGCCCGATGGACATTCCTGGGGGAGCTCGGGCGTCCCCGCAGTCTCCAGACTAGTCCCCCAAAGATATCGTCCTGTCAGGGCGTGCCTGAAGGTCGAAGGTTAGCAGCATGGAACCTCATTTCACTTCCTTCTCCTCAACCTCCATCACACAAAGTTTTTTTTTATGAACAGTAATAAAAAGAGAATAACTGTACAGCGGCAGAACACCCTTTCGTAGTATACGAGGTCTGCACTCAAATCTCACCGCAGTCCATCACTACCTAGAGACCGAGAAACCAGCGCTTTTGTTCCTGTTGGAGACGCAGTTCGGATGTCCGTCGGACGTGTCATACCTGTCTTACCCAGGGTTTACCCTGGAGCACCACTTCAGACCACGAGCGGGCGTATGCATGTACGCCCGGGACGACATCTGCTATCGGCGTCTCCGTAACCTTGAAGACTCCAGGTTCTCAACGCTGTGGGCTATAGTGGACACAGGCCTGGACAAAATTGTCTAAGCCTACGTCTATCGTTCGCATAGCGGTGATTTGGAGGCAACTGGGCTCACACAGCACCTGAGTGAGGCGGCTCAGCAGCGGTACCCTTCTGCCCAATTGCTGTTACTGGGGGACTTCAATGCCAACCATCAGGAGTGGCTCTTCCCATACCAGGGCACAGACCATGCTGGAAGAAAGACGCGAAAGCTAGCGCTTGCGTTAAATCTTACCCAGCTGGTTCAGAGGCAACGAGGGTGCCGGATGCTGATTTGCACACTGCCAAATTGCTTGGACCTTTTGCTGACAACAGATCCAGACCGCTATTTGGTGTCGATTTCTTCACCACTGGGTAGTTCCGACCACTGTCTGGTGAAGCCTGTGCCCGTCTACTCCCCGCCCGATCCTAGCCCAAGAGGGAACCGGCGGGTATGGCGATACAGGATAGCAGATTGGGATGGCATGCGATCTTTCTTCACATGTTACCCTTGGCAGCCTACTTGCTTTTCTTCGACTGATGCTTCGTCGGGCGCGGACACCATGACGGATGTGTTGCGGAGGGGAATGGAGTACTACATTCCGTTCTCTGACATAACAATGCTGGCGAATCTCGTCTTGGTTTGATGCCGAGTGCAATCGCGCTGATGCGCTTAAGCACGCGGCGTATCTAGCATGGGTCGACGCTCGTACGTGCAAAGCAAACGACGTGAGTCAGAAGAAGAGAGCCTTCAACAGGGCTGCCAAGTCCTGCAAGAAGGTGTTGTGGAGGACTCGGATTGACCACATTAACCGAATAGGGAACAAACTTGCTTCATACCCAGCAGGTAGTAAGGTTTTTTGGTACCTGGTTAAGTCGTTCGAATCGAACTTCTGCCGCCCCTCACTACCACCACTGCTGAGACCCGACGAGAAGCTGGCCTACTCCGCTGAGGAGAAAGCGAAATTGTTTGCTTCTTTGTTCTCCTGGTGGATGCGAGTGGAGAATGTCGAACACCCGCATTCATCAGAAGGACGTCCGTAGGCTACTACGTAACCTAGACGTGAACAAAGCTAGTACCTCGACGGGTTAAACCCGGTATCTTTGGGTATGCACACGACAGCACTGTTGCTAAGAGATACATGTCCGACGCACGAGCTGGTGTGTCACAGATCCGGTCTCTCCGGGAGGCTATGGTTGAGCGCTTGAATGTGTCCTTACAGGCTGTCTCTGAAATGGGGGTGATGCTAATCTGGTCAAGTTCAATGCTGCTAAGCGTGTCTGTTTTCCGCCAAAAGGAGCCAATTCCACCCAGCTCCATCTTTCCGAGGTGAAACCGTGCCGATAACCGACCATCTTGATCTTCTTGGGGTTACATTAACATCTACTCTCAATTTCGGCCCTTTCATAGCGGCAAAAGCTCAAGCAGCTGCAAAGAAGTTGGGGATTCTAGCTAAGGTGAGACGGTACTTCACGCCGGAATAGCTGCTCAAACGCTATCAAGCGCAAGTTCGATCGTGTGTGGAATACTGCTTTCATCTTTGGGATGGATCTGCCAGATACCAGCTTGATGCTCTTGAGTCAATTGAGAAACTAGCCAAGAGGATCATCGGCAACGAGAGGCTCGTCGCGAAGAAGCTCCAAAGTCTTGAACATCGACGACGAGTTGCTAGCCTGTCGGTTTTTTACCGGTTGCATTTTGGGGAATGTGCGACGGAAGGGCATAATTTAATTCCGCCAAGCCTGTTCCATCATTGGACCACAAGACGAACGGCGATGCGCCACCGGTACATGGTGAAAACCTCACCCACACGCACAAAACTTTTTGGGAATACATTCATAATGTGTACAGCTAAGGAGTGGAATTCCCTGCAAAAGCCTGTTTTTCCTGATAGCTACAACCTGGCAGTCTTTAAGTTAAGAGTGAATAGGTTACTTCTAGTCAAGCGTGCTCCATCTTCGACCACGTCATCGCTTACCATCAGGTGAGATAGTGGTCAAGCGCGTGCCTATCAATACTGAAAAAAAAAGACGGTTCAGGTGTGACTGCTTGAATATGGGATATCGGGTTTGATTCTCAAGCAACCTGGTTGAAATCGACATGACTATTTGTGTGTTTGGTCTTTAAGGCTTATGTCCTACGGTTTAATGAGATACAATCCTTTATCATAGATTCCCTTAAAGAAAACACAACTTACTTTGTTGGGGGTGTTAAGGCAATCAGGTTTTAAAAGAAGTCATGAAAATGCCTTACATGGTGAATTTTGAGAGGTTTTCATTGAAATATGAAGAGCTTTATTTTAGTGACGATTTCCAAAGCGGACTATCCGTCACTACTTGTTGTAGATATTTTCTACGTATTGATAATTTTGTATTCTTAATAAAGTTGCTGTCTATTTAAAGTACACTCACGTTAATCACTCCAACATACAACCACGTTGCGCACACGCAGCAGGCTCTTGTACCTACTAATGCCTTACGCGCTCGCAGATCGCCATTGTGACAAGGTCCTACATCACACCTCGGCCAGGCCGTGTGACGTCACGCATGCGGTGCAGGCGACGCGGTAGTTACAGGCCAAGCAGTCGTGTGATGTCATGCGTGCGGTGTGAGGTACCTGTATGAGCAGCTGGTCGCGGTACAGGCCCCAGTAGTCGTGTGACGTCACGCGTGCGGAGCAGGCGGCGCGGTAGGTACCTGTATGAGCAGCTGGTCGCGGTACAGGCCCCAGCAGTCGGCGTACACGCGCACGCTGAGCGGCACGAGCGCGCGCGCCGCCAGCACGCCGCCCGCCGGCGCGCACTCCACCACTACGCCCGGCGCCGCCACGTCGCCTGCCCACTGGTCTGGAGCAACAATACGCTTGTAACACTACTGCTATTCATAAATTTATGTTTGCATATTTGTTTCTTACTCAATAGTTAGAACGGCTGAATGGATTTGGATGAAGTTTGGCACGGACATAGATTGTAGTCTAGAATAGCACATAAGTAGGCATTTTGTCCCGAGAGTATGATCCCTTGGAACAGTCCGACATCCACGCGAACGCGGGCGGCGCCTCTCAGCGGCGCCTACTTGCTTCCTCCCACCCACAACTCTCTAAGAGTCAACAGATGCCAAATCACAGAGGCCCTACAATAACCTCCTCCAAGTCGATAACATTTATTTTGATCGCAGCAATATTTATTAACCAACTTCAAAATACGAGTTCAATTGATAACCTCGTTTTTTTAATTCGTCGGAATCTTTTTTTTATGTTTGTCATCCAATTACTCAAAGATGCGTAGATAGATTTGGAAAATTCTTCCCAAATCGATCCCATAGTCATCAGATCAGGAGCTGATGATGTAATTCTGGAGAAATAGAGGGAACTTGAAGTAATTTGGATATTTTTAATTAATGCAATAGTAATCTTTCAAGGGGTGAAAGGTCGCATAAAGATTAAACATCATTGTTACAAGCTGTAATTTTATTTGCCTTGTGAGTAGATAATCAAATAATCATGATTTGTATGACCGTGAACGGTAAGCTAACTCACCCGAAACCAATATGGCGGAATCTTTAAAATGTGGAACCAACATATTTTTATGTACCGGGTTTGCTGAGAGGTATACAAAAAAACAGTCAAGTGCGATTCAGACTCTCGTGCAAAACGTTCCGAACGAATAATATTTTTTAACATGTTAATTTAAAATCATAGAATACTGTGGAGCCCGTGGCTAGATAATAACAGCCACACGGGTCGATCTTCAAGGTTAAGCAACGCTTGCCAAGGTTGGTCTGTGGATGAATGACCATCTTAACATACTGAGTTTCCTCCGTGCCTCGGAAATCACGTTAAGCCGTTGGTTCTGGCTGTCATTTGTAGATCTTTGGCAGTCGTTACGGATAGTCAGAAGCCAGTAAATCTGACTCCAGTCTTGCCATGAAGTACCGTGTTAGCCGGTTAATGGGTTGTGGAGGTCTGGTAAGCAGCCGCTCCTCGTAAAATACTGGTATTCTGCTAAATCCGGCTTGACTGGAAGCCGACCCCAATATAGTTGGGAAAAGGCTAGGCAGATGATGTTAATTTAAAATCATAGGCCTTTTAACGGTTTTCCCGTAATCTATTGGTAAAGCCAATTATTTATGTATGTAGGTTTGGAAAAAGGGTGAATTGTCAATTTTCATCTATTTCTTTAATAAATTTGGAATGACAAAGAAAACAAACCACGAACTAATAAAAACAACAGAAATAAAAGTCAAAATATTTTTTCTATTCCGTGTTTTAGCCAATGACCTAAATGTATTTTATTAATTACCAGCGGTGACACCGAGTAGCGTCCAGTGAGATTAGAAAAGAAATTATAAGTCTCTTTTCATCTTCAAATAACAGTCCCTAATAATCACACACTAAAAAAGTATATTTACTGTTTTCCGACATTGGAACAACTGTACACTACGGTACCGCGCAGTTTATTTCACTACTAAACTATTATTGCAATGAAGTGGAACTATTGTGAGCTGCTCTGAACTACGAACTTAACTTTATGAAATAGAAACTAAAGCAAAGCAAATAGAGTTAGAGAATCATAAAGTGGTCCGATTGCACACGCTAACGAGGTTCCACTCGAGCCGAGATTAAACTTAGTTCAGAGCGCGCGCGGTGCACTCCCCCCGCTACCCGCCCGGAGCGCTAGGCCGCGTGGAGGCTTCACATGCACATATTCATACGGCGCGCAGGACGGGCCGCGCCGCCTGTTTAACATTGTAAGCCATTCTAATGTATGGATACATGATTAGCCGCTAACTCGGAGCGTCTCAGGTTACTGCTATCCTTATGCTAAGGCATAAAGCTGTTTTTATTGTTGTTGTGTTTTATTTAACTTTGACAAGAGCTTTTTTTTTTTTTTTTTTTTTTTTTAATGAACCCATGCAAATACAAAATCCTTTATTTCAAATAGACCAGTTACAGGCACTTTTTAATAGTCAAAGTCTGTCAGTCAAATAGATAAAGCTAATTCTATCGCGCTAGCGACAAGAGCAGTAAGTTGCAGTAAGTTGCAGTAAGTTGCTCGGGAGCATAACGCACTCACCAACCCTATCTCCAGCGCGGCAGTTACACGTTCCAAAGAATAGATCCTATGGAGAGAACGTGCAAAAATCTTCATGGACACTCTTTTAAATCGGTGTTATCAAAATCATGGTTACAATCAACCATTTTATAGATTACGTAAAGTACAGACATCTTTCATGGGGTACTGCGGTAAATCTATACATCTATACTAATATATAAAGCTGAAGAGTTTGTTTGTTTACTTGAACGTGCTAATCTCAGGAACTACTGGTCCGATTTGAAAAATTATTTCATTGTTAGATAGCCCATTTATCGAGAAAGGCTATAGGCTATATATCATCACGCTAAGATCAATCAGAGCGGAGTAGTAATGAAAATTGTGACGCAGACGAAGTTGCGCGGGTCAACTAGTGTTACAATAAAATACCTTGTGACATATTAGAACTAAATGAAAGAAAATTTAAAAACTATATTAAAAGCACACTTTGTAAACAAGCATATTACAAAGACTACATTCAGGATAAGAATGCTTGAAAACATGCTGGTCCTGCTCCATAGGACAATCAATGGTGGAGACAAGATCAAACTGGTTAGTTTATGTATTTACTTTTAGTTGTACCTACTGTTTCATTTTTGGGTTTTTATTTATCTGTTTACTCACACTCTGCTAATTGATGGTTCCAATATTTGTAAACATGTAAGTACCATGTACTTATTAGAAAAAAATATCAAGTCTACCTCTGCATACTCTAGGTTCATGGTCCTCACGTATATTAAAAAAATGTTTTGTATACCACAGCACATGTAAAACATTGATTTGAAAAGAGTAACTATGGATTACCTGACGTATTTCTTAAGGTCCGGCTAAATACGGCGCTATAGTGTCAATATTGGAGGTACAAGACACATCCTATAGATCAAGGATAGCCAACCAGTTGATCGCGATCGAGCGGTCGATCGCGGCTATAGTCCAATACTCCAGTCGATCGCCGCAAGGGTCAAAAATTACCTTGACAGTCTGCGCAACTTTATAAATTGTTTAGGTTAACAAAATTAGAAAAATACATAAATAGTACGATAAATAAATAGAATAGGTTAAGAAACAATTACCAAAATAGCACTGCTTAAAACTGAATACTGCTGGATTTTCATTCAAATTTTAAAAGGGTGATTGAGTCTCACCCAAATTATTTACGTTTGACACTTAAGGACATATTTAAAACAATGGCAGCTTCATGGAAGATGAAAGGTTACGTTGGTAAAATGAGGCTGACAAACCTCTTATTGGCCGACGATATAGTCCTTTTCGTTCCCACAGCTCTAGAACTCCAGACCATGCTCCAAAAGTTGAGCATAGCTAACTTCAAGGCGGGACTTGCGATGAATCGGTCTAAACCCCAGCTAATGACCAACAAAACGAAGCGAGGGGTCAAGGTAGATGGGCAAGAAATACATTATTTTCGATGAGTACATCTACTTGGGCCAGTTAGTTTCTTTCGAAAACAGGCAAGAAAAGGAAATCGATCACTGCAACGAAAACTCCTGGAAAAACTCCTGGTCGATGAAGATGCTAATGAAGAGTGATCTGACAAACTTTTTGAAGCGCAAACTCATCGAAATATGTATTCTACCCATCCTAACTTACGGTACTCAGACCTGGTCGCTCACCGAGTCGCAAAAGTTCCGCTTTGGAGTTTGCCAGAGAGATGGAAGGCAGCATTCTGGGCGTAAAAAGACAGGATAGAATTAAAACACCTCGTTGCGCTCCAAAACAGAAATAACGGACGTGGATAAGAAGGCTGCCAGGCTCAAATGGGGTTGGGCGGATCACGTAAGATGCCGTAAGAGCCGAATGCACTGTGACAGTTTGGGCATGTCTCCACGCAATGGGTACCCAAAGACGGCCGGCGCCGCTGAGGCTGGTCAAAAAGAGGTTTTTTTTTTTTTTACTGTTGATAGGCACGCGTTTGACCACTATCTCACCTGATGGTAAGCGAGGATGTGGTCGAAGATGGAGCACGCTTGCCTAGAAATAACCTATTCACTCTTGATTTAAAGACTCCCAGGTTGTAGCTATCAGGAAATACAGACTCCGGCAGGGAGTTCCACTCCTTAGCTGTACGCACTATAAATGTGTTCCCAAAACGTTTTGTGCGTATGGGTGGGATGTCCACCATGTACCGGTGGCGCATCGCCATTCGTCTTGTGGTCCGATGATGGAACGGGCTTGGCGGAATTAAATTATGCAATTCCGTCGCACATTCCCCAAAATGCAACCGGTAAAAAACCGACAGGCTAGCAACTCGTCGTCGATGTTCAAGACTTTGCAGCTTCGACGCGACGAGCCTCTCATTGCCGATGATCCTCTTGGCTCGTTTCTCAATTGACTGAGAGGTGGCGATACGACCTGAATGCGTACGTGAGAACTGGTATGAGGTGGTGCTAGAAAAAAATAGCTGGAAGGACTTGGGAGAAGCCTTTAACCAGCAGTAACGACACTGTGGGCTAATTTTATAAAGAAGAAAAAAGGTTAATAAAATATGTAGTGAACTATTCTGTTTCATATTAAATTTTATAACAAGTATGTTATTGGTAGATCTCACAGGGTTTCGTCAGTAGAAGTAGATCTTGGTTCTAATCAAGTTAGCCACTCTGCCATAGATCTTGTCCTATAGATCATAAATTGTCGCAGCCAGGTGAAGTATAATAATCATACCAGATAACTGTGCTAAACATTGTTGCTACTGTTATGTAATAATGGAGAGAGTAGAGAGTAGATTAGTTAGCAGAGTAAATAAGTTGTTTCCACAAGCTGCATTTTATATATATTTTTCAATTTCCTGATACATCTGGCTCCCTTAAAGTTCGATAAGTTGTGACATAAGAGCTCGTCCTCTACCTTTCGCTGCCACACGTTAGTAAGCAGCCGTATCGTAGTGAGTGATATAAACAACAACATTTGCAATTAATGTATTATGACCATAATAAATAAAAAAATATTCAACGCACATACTCATAATACCACAATGAATAAGCCGATTTCTGTAGCGAATACATCAAATTGCATGCTATTAACCCAAATATGAAATTCTGTCTGTTCTCATGCGATAAGTTCGGTTCGAAGCGCACTCAGCGTACTATCGACTCCTTTTGATGTTAGCAATTTCATCGCTTGTTTTACGTATGACATGTAAATGCTCCCGTGAGCCCCGCGCGACATCTGCCTACAACATAGCAATAAAAACCACGACATTTACAACTCAATAATAGACGTAACAGATGAATTGAGCGATCATGAGGATCACCTCAAAGGGAACCTCGTACCGACTGGTCACACGTGCTACGCTCTCAGAGGGCGTTTATTTGATGGATTTTGATTCTTACAACTATAGAACTGGCAACGAATGTTTAAGCATGTTTTATTGAGTGTGCGGTTATTATTTAGATTCATAGACGTCTTAATATGCAGACATTACTGGAACAAGAATTTGAGCGGTCGATGTACATTTATTTGCGTGCAGCATAGGCGTATATAGGGGAGGAGGGGTGGGCCGTGCCCACCCCAGAGTCGGCTCAGGCCCACCCCAGGATGTCTGGGGACCGATTCCAAATTCTATGCTGAGCACTTAATATTGATACTAGAACTTCACACAAGCAATAAAATAAAATCTATGACACCTTCTATAAATTGACAATATATTTGAGTGAAATTATCTCTTGCATTCAGACCCACGAAACGGCAGCGCGCAATCCCTGTCACGTCATTAATCTCTCGACTTCTATGCTTATTATTTTTGTCATTGATATAAATCAACCCAAATATTCAAGAACGTGGGCAGGTTAAAGAAGAGGATTGTAATAAGCGGCTCTTACTCTTCTCGGGCTACATCCTTAGTTATCAGATATGATAACTAAGTATGATAATACTCGTCAGTCGATGAAACTATTTTTATAACTATATGGACAGCTAAAAGAGAATCTTACCCACCAGATCCAGGAAGGAAGGGGAAGTTCAAGGGGCACCAAACTCAAATGTTTAAATAAGTAATCCTTCCTTTTGGCTTTGCCGTAGTAGGGTAAAATTTTATTCGATGTGGCTGTGGAGTGCTAAAATTTTCAGGCTCGCTTCGCTCGCCCTTGAATTTTACACTTCTTGATGCTCTTTTCTTTGCATTTAAGCATAAAAGTTACTCCTTAGTAAACCATGGTAAGGTTTTCTTCCATATCGCTAGAACCAATAATTTCCCATGTTTGGTCTAGAAAAAAAAAATGATGTCAATGATAAATGGTACAATGGGTTTTCGTCGTTTTCGTTAAGGGTATTTTTATATTTGATTTATAATAAAATTAACCACAAACCGTGGAAGAGAGAGGGGCGCCACTATCATATTGCCTTCCAGCTGGCTTACAAAATTTTTGAGCTAGCTTCGCTTGCGCTCTTGTGCTCTTCAATGTCAATTTTTTTTAAATATAAGTGGAGATTATTACTTTTATGGCTGTCTGAATTCTCGAACATTCGTTATATGTCGCCAAAGTAAAATCTATGTCTGTAGTTAAGAACTAATCTAACCCAGATTCCCAGTCCCAGGTGGGATGCTAAAAATTTTCGACCTCGCTTCGCTCGCTCCAGGATTCACAAACATCTGAGAGGTACATCTGTTTGTTTGCATCTAACTTATTCGAGACAAGGTTTTAAAAAGTGGAGCTCGTTTCGGTCACTCAATTTTAAATTTTCTTCCGGCTAAAGCTTTCACCATAAGTCACAGAGAATTCAAAGGTATTGTTGGCATGGGCATCATTTTTGTAATGGTCTTGGTAGTATGAATGCAATGGTAGGTATCCATAACCAACCATCGATAGTGAGCTAGTTCGTAGTCCGATTTTCTCAATCTGTTTTATAACAAGCTTCTGCCAGCGGCTTAGCCCGCGTGGACCTAGGGAACATACTCCCGGGATAAAAAGTATGCCCATGTCCTTTCTCAGTCTCTAGACGTTTGGCGTGAAAGCGCGACAGACAGACGGTTAGACAGAGTTACTTTCGCACTTATCTATATACTAATATATAAAGCTGAAGAGTTTGTTTGTTTGTTTACTTAAACGCGCTAATCTCAAGAAATACTGGCCCGATTTGAAAAATTATTTCAGTGTTAGATAGCCCATTTATCGAGGAAAGCTATAGGCTATATACGAATATATAGCCTAATAGAAGCGGAACAGTAATGAAAACTGTGACGCAGACGAAGTTGCGCGGGTCTACTAGTAATATTAAAAAAAATCCTAGATGCACCAATGCCTACTAATGTGATCTATTACTTTGTTTGCCACTAGAATGTCTTATACACTTCACCAAATTTTGGAGTGCGCTTTTGCAGTCAGAATATATTACGGAGTTTTGAAAATTCACCGAATCAAGCTTCAAAGATAGCGATTAACTTGCTCGGTTTTGCATTCTACACTTTCAAGCGCTTGAACTTTTGTGCATTATGTCAAAAAGTTTCTTCTATCTACACTAATATATAAAGCTGAAGAGTTTGTTTGTTTGTGTACTTGAACGCGCTAATCTCAGGAACTACTGGTCCGATTTGAAAAATTCTTTCAGTGTTAGATAGCCCATTTATCGAGGAAGGCTCGATAAATGGGCTACGCTAAGACCAATAGGAGCGGACCAGTAATGAAAATTGTGACGCAGACGAAGTTGCGCGGGTTTACTAGTTTAAGTATAAAAATTCGAAACTAATGAGATGGAATGAAAAATTTTCAAGTTTGCTCGCTCGCTCTTGAATTTTACAATCTCTGAGTTTCTTAACCATTCCTGTATGAGGCAAAAAGTTATTTCTATTTACATACTAATTGCTATTAATATATTAATAGAAGTAACTTTTCCCTCATAAAAATCAAACCTATACGATAAAGGGTACAAAAATTTTCGAGCCCGCTTCGCTGGCTCTTATATTCTACACTCTCTAGATTCTTCAGCTTTCCTGCGTCAGTCAACAAAGTTACTTATAGCGCTCCGGGTCTCGGGATTGTGGGGAGCAACCTGGGCCTTATGACCATGACTGACCTAAAATGCCACTTTTGATCATACACACCGCAACGTTTTTTCTTATTGGGCGTCGCATCGTATCTCAGGTTAGGGGCGATAGAATAACTTATTCATGTTGGAACTGAGCTCCGCGATACTGCGCGCTCCGCAATATCATGAATTGTATCTTAGAGGGCACATAATGATAAATGTAGCTAAAACATCTTACAAACAAGCTTCATACATTATTTAACCAGCAGTTGTTTTATTCTATTACAAACATACAAACACAAATTACCTATGTCAGAGAATGACGCTGAAAACACTAATATTCAGCTTTTTTTTACTATTGATAGGCACACGTTTGACCACTATCTCACATGATGGTAAGCGATGATGTGGTCGAAGATGGAGCACGCTTGCCTAGAAGTAACCTATTCACTCTTGACTTAAGGGTGCTATTACAAAATCGATCGCTTGCCCCGGACTAAAGCTACAAACCGCGTTTCCCGAAATTTATAGTGATTGTAGCGCTGTATACAACAATTGCTTAAAAATATGAGTTTACTTTTAAATAGACCAATATTTTGTGCATTATAACAATACCTCCTTAATTATTAAATAATTTTTATTTGAATTTGGATTAAACTTTCATAGATAAAAATTATAGTTTCGTACGGAAAATTGACAAAAATTCTCAATTTTACAGAATTGTAATAAATTGATTTGATCATTCCAAAGTAGAAGGTACAGTTGTATCATGAGCATTTTTAAAAATGATTAAATTATTATATCTTCGGTGTACTAAAGCATCAAAAGATTCCCAAAAGCGTAATTTTATGAAACACCCTTTGCGGAGACAAAGAATTTCATGATGTACGTGAAAAAATTGATATATTTATTTAGAACACTCCCAAGATCAACTATCAAACTTTCTTAGACGTATTTTTGTTTTTTTTTTGTGTTATATCTAAAGCATAATCAGATATCAAAACTCGAATCAAACGCTCAAATTCAAGAAAAATTGTGACAGCGCTCTTAAAGACTCCCAGGTTGTAGCTATCAGGAAACACAGACTCCGGCAGGGAATTCCATTTTTTAGCTGTACGCATTATGACTGTTTTCCCAAAAAATTCAGCTGAATCCGGTTTGACAGGGAGCCGACCCCAACATAGTTAGGAGATTGGTAGATGATGTTATAGAAGTGACGCTAATAGTTTCATTACAAACTTAAAGTATATAAGTATTAAATTATCATAATCCAGAAAACTTTGTTGTAACATTTGCAGGCATTCGCCACGTCTTGTCAAGTGTTGTTGCCTACTTAACTGCCTTCGATTAGATTGGAAGCCCTAGTACACTCGGAAAAACTAAGCTGATGATGTATTGTACATAGAAATGTTGCAAAAGTGTTATTCTGTATTCGAGTTGGCAGGTTAGGTTGCCAGTGTGCTGTTCTCGACCGTATCTCAATACGGTCGAGAACAGCATACTGGAAGCCTGGCACACTGGCACACTGGCACACTGGTAGTGTAGCGGACGCCGAGCATAGCTTAAACTAGGAATAAGTTATGTAAATATAATAGGATAACACGAGGTATTTTTAAATTAGGTAAATAAAGTATCTCGTAATAGAAAGTAGGAATCATCACGTGGGATTTATTCGAGCGAGACAAGGGTCCCCACATTTGGTCAACAGATGTGGCAAATGGCATAGCGCGCCTGCGCGTGGTGATTTTAGAAACAAAGAGAGTACCTAACGGGATAGCGCGCAATGTTTTAAGAGAAGTGTAGCGTGGTATTTTAAAATAAGTAGGTACATAATTAGAACTAAGTTTGATGGACGTAGGTTTCTTAGTTTGATTAGTTTGATAGGTTTCAGTGTTTTATTTCAAAGTAGGAACGGAATAAAACCTGAAAATAACTAAGAAATCTATAATAAACATAGTCAGAAGCAAGTAGGATAGACATAAGTTTCTTAGTTCTTCATAAAAGTAGGTTTCAGTGTTTTATTCCAAAGTAGTACCGGGATAAAACCTGAAAGTAACTAAGAAATGTGTAATAAGGACAAATAGGCTAATAGGCACGTAGCTGATAAATCATGTATAGTAGATAAGGCTAATATCTAGGTTGGATTGTGTACTTTGTATAGCTTTCTTAGGTAGAATTAGGGAATTACTTTAAGAAAATATAGCAATTGTATAAATTCAGCTTAGATGTTGGTATAAAATTCCACGTGCATTAAAAGTACTATTGTTAAGGGTTTACACATAATTAGTTATGGTTTCTAGGTAGGGTTTCATATAAGATCGAGATAAGGTTTATTTTTACTTCCCTAGATTTAAGTATATAAGTAAAAATCACTGTAAGAGGGCACATAGCGTGGGCAAGTCCATCGAGCCGCGCTCTGCGCCCCCGCTACCTGGGTTACCCACGCTAACCCGGAATAATATAAAAGAGATGGAGATGTGGTTCAGAGCACATTCGGCCTCCAGATCTCCTACGAATAACATCATAGAGAAATACAAGCATCGAGATCACAAGTAGTATTTTTCTTTTGGAGATTCCTGACGACACCCTGAACAATTATCACCAACCAATACAGTCCACTTCAGTCTGGTCCTTCGTTCGCCGGATCTAGATCAACATTCAGCCTGGTCCATCGTTCGCCAGATCAAAATCAACAATCAGCGGTCGTCGTAATACGGAGCCGTCTCGTCAAAGTAGGAAGAAACAAACTCCGACGTGTGAAGAGACACAGAAATATCGCGTGCTGCGTGTAGAAAAAAGGACACGTGCTGACAAGTCAAGAATTCACCGGTCTCACTGAACAGAGGCCCCGTTGGAGGTGAATTATTGAAGCACGTCCGGTCCTAGAAACAGAACGCGATTTTCGAGGTCGTCGCTCAAGAGGGGAGATTGAAATCATCGAGCGGCATTTAAGAGGCGGTACTGAAAGAACCGTCAGACCTGTCAAATCACTGTCGGGACGTTGTTCGAGCTTTTAAACGTGCTGCAAGATGGTAGTTACAAGAAGCCAAGGAGGCGCAGCAGACGTGGAAGAACAACGCTGTGCTCAGCAACGAGAAGCGGCACGAATTGAGGAGGAGCTAGTGAGGAGAATCACGCTAGACCCGTCGGCGTCACCTTCTTCAAGGTTGGCGGAAATAAGTACCGCGGGTCCATCGGAGCTCCAAACGACAGAGGAGAGAAAACGAGTGCGATCGCCAGCCAAATCAGTAAAGTCACAGCGGTCGACCACCAGCATCACCACGAGGCGACGAATAGCAGAGTTGGTGGCGGCAGAGAAACTGGCCGCGATAAAGAGGCTGGAACTGGAGCTCGAGGCGGACTTAGTAAAGAAGCGTTTGGCGGTGGAAATGTCGGCAATACAGGACGACGACACCGTGTACGAAGAGCAGCTAGCGGAGCCCCACCCAAGCGAAGAGCCACGGCAAAAGGTCGACGAGTGGCTGAGGCAGCATCCTGCAAATGCACGGGGGGAGGAGGGGCCCCGACAAGAAGAACCTAAACAGCTGCGCTTCGAAGCTGCACGAGCGAGGTCACCGACGCCGACGCGGCTGAAAGACAACATCGAGCAACTGGCGGCCATTTTAGAGAGAATAGCGCGACCGAGGTTACGTCACGTCGACTTGCCTACGTTCGCCGGCGCTGTCAACGAGTGGCTGCTATTCTTCGCGTCGTATCGAGGGTCCAGCAAAATGTATGAAATCACCGCTGCCGAAAACCTCCTACGATTGCGAAGCTGCCTCAAAGGTGAAGCTAGAGACGCCGTCGCTGCGCTGCTACACACCGCCACGGATCCAGAGGAGATCATAAAGACTTTGGAGCAATGTTTCGGGCGGCCGGAGGTAATAATTGATAGGGCGTTGGACGAGCTCAGGAAATTACCCAAACCCGGCGCAGCGGCAACAGACCTAAACAGTTTTGCGATTAAAGTACAAAACGTCGTCTGCGTTCTGAAAACAATCGACCGACGAGGATACCTCCACAACCCAACGCTAAGTCGGGAGGTATTGGAGAAGCTCAGTCCACACTTAAAGTCCAGATGGTGCGACTACGCGTATGATCAAGAAGGCACGGCGGATCCGGAAATAGTCAAGTTATCGCGTTTTCTGATGAGAGAAGCGGATCGAGCGCTTCGCTACATCTACGCTCCTGTGACGTGCTCCTCAAATCAGAACAGAGAAGTGCGCCCTCCGGTGGTAACTAAGAATAAGGCAAGAGTGTACACCACCGTGGAGGATAAGGAAAAGTGCCCTAAATGCGAGGAAGCTCACGTCCTAACCGAGTGCTCAAAGTACAAGGCACTCACAGTGGAAGAGCGTTGGGCGTTTTTAAAAGAAAAAAGGATTTGTTTCAAGTGCGCCCAGAAGCTACATAGGCGCATGAGTTGCAAAGCAAAGCTGTGCGGCGTAGATCAGTGTCGCCGCCCACATCATGCGACTCTACATCAAGTGCGCGACGTGAAGACAGACGAACCAGAGAGGGCTGAACCACCAACCAAGGAAGCGGTCCTGTCCGTAGCTACACGAACAGCTACCGGACCGCGAGCCGTCCTGCTGAAGATGTGCCCAGTAATCGTATCCGGTCCACGGGGGGAGGTGAAGACCTACGCGCTCCTAGACGAAGGAGCTACCATCACCCTTGTGGACGAAGAACTGGCGGCGAGCATCGGGGTGGAAGGACCAACGCAGCCTCTTCACCTGAGCGGCGTCAACACGTCGCAGCATGAAATGGGGAGTCAACTGGTGAACATCAATGTCAGGGGACTGAAGAGCGACGAGACACACAAGGTCAGAGCGAGGACCATGAAAGATCTCTGTCTTCACCAGCAGTCCATTCCCGACACTCTGCTGAGCTACGAGCACCTGAGGGACCTGACACCGGAGGAGGTGTGCTACGATCTGGCGCGCCCCCGACTTCTAGTGGGGACAGACCACTGGGAGTGCATCGTGTCCCGCGAGCTCAGAGTCGGCGGCCCTAATCAACCGGCCGCATCACGCACGCAACTGGGATGGGTGGTGCACGGAACCGCACCACGGAGAGCCATCTATCGACAAGAGAACGTGCTGCACATATACGAGCCCGAACGAACCACCGGCACAGGCAGCCAGGAGCTCAACGATCTCGTCGAGGTCCAGTCCAGAATCGACGCCCTCGGCTTTCAAGGGGAGCCGAGAGTCAAGGCGTCTGATCAACGGGCCATCAACATAGTCGAGCAAACTAAGAAGAAGGTCGATTTCGGGTACGAGGTTGGGCTGCCGTGGCGACGAGAGGATGTCACTCTGCCACCTAGCTACAGCCAGGCGTTCCGTCGTCTCAATAAGATCGAGCAGAAGATGGACGCAGACCCACAGTTCGCACCCACGACGTCGACATACCATCCAGAGGAGGAAAAAGTGCTCCACGGCAGTGTGAAGGTAGAACGAGATAGCTGGCTACCGAACCCGGCCCGCATCTCAAAGTATGAAGTGTTGGTGAGAGCCACCGCTCGGGCAATCACTTTCACCGACATCTGCCGGCGGAGAGCAACGAAGATGAAGCACCGCCACACCCCGCGACCCCGAGGCCCGTACCCCAAACCACTTCCTGTTGAGGTCATTAGAGGGTCTACCATCAACGGGACCCTGCGACGAGGCGGACAGGAGGACTTGGCGAGCCAGTCAGGCGCTCGCCGACCACTTCTGGCGACGGTGGCTACGCGAGAACCTTCCAACCTTGGTACCTCGCGGCGAGCCACGAAACAACACGCGCCCAGTACAAACCGGCGACGTAGTCCTCGTGGTCGACAGCACGCTGCCCCGGAACACCTGGCCGATGGGAGTCGTCGAGCGCACGCATCGCGGTACGGACGGCGGCATCAGGGTCGTCGAGGTGCGCACCAGGACCGGCATCTTCCGACGCCCCGTGAGCAAGCTCGTCGTCCTGTCAACGGGAGAGGAGGCTACGCGAGCTGCGCCGGGGGGAGAACTGTAGCGGACGCCGAGCATAGCTTAAACTAGGAATAAGTTATGTAAATATAATAGGATAACACGAGGTATTTTTAAATTAGGTAAATAAAGTATCTCGTAATAGAAAGTAGGAATCATCACGTGGGATTTATTCGAGCGAGACAAGGGTCCCCACATTTGGTCAACAGATGTGGCAAATGGCATAGCGCGCCTGCGCGTGGTGATTTTAGAAACAAAGAGAGTACCTAACGGGATAGCGCGCAATGTTTTAAGAGAAGTGTAGCGTGGTATTTTAAAATAAGTAGGTACATAATTAGAACTAAGTTTGATGGACGTAGGTTTCTTAGTTTGATTAGTTTGATAGGTTTCAGTGTTTTATTTCAAAGTAGGAACGGAATAAAACCTGAAAATAACTAAGAAATCTATAATAAACATAGTCAGAAGCAAGTAGGATAGACATAAGTTTCTTAGTTCTTCATAAAAGTAGGTTTCAGTGTTTTATTCCAAAGTAGTACCGGGATAAAACCTGAAAGTAACTAAGAAATGTGTAATAAGGACAAATAGGCTAATAGGCACGTAGCTGATAAATCATGTATAGTAGATAAGGCTAATATCTAGGTTGGATTGTGTACTTTGTATAGCTTTCTTAGGTAGAATTAGGGAATTACTTTAAGAAAATATAGCAATTGTATAAATTCAGCTTAGATGTTGGTATAAAATACCACGTGCATTAAAAGTACTATTGTTAAGGGTTTACACATAATTAGTTATGGTTTCTAGGTAGGGTTTCATATAAGATCGAGATAAGGTTTATTTTTACTTCCCTAGATTTAAGTATATAAGTAAAAATCACTGTAAGAGGGCACATAGCGTGGGCAAGTCCATCGAGCCGCGCTCTGCGCCCCCGCTACCTGGGTTACCCACGCTAACCCGGAATAATATAAAAGAGATGGAGATGTGGTTCAGAGCACATTCGGCCTCCAGATCTCCTACGAATAACATCATAGAGAAATACAAGCATCGAGATCACAAGTAGTATTTTTCTTTTGGAGATTCCTGACGACACCCTGAACAA
This sequence comes from Lacanobia oleracea, assembly GCA_950371165.1. Classification (NCBI taxonomy): domain Eukaryota; kingdom Metazoa; phylum Arthropoda; class Insecta; order Lepidoptera; family Noctuidae; genus Lacanobia; species Lacanobia oleracea. Next base: position 446,077 of record OX493398.1, read on the forward strand.
TTATCACCAACCAATACAGTCCACTTCAGGTAGATTGGCGTAGTGATCGAGGCGAGACCACCAAGACACCACGGCGCGCGGCGGCGGTGCGCATATACCCACTCGTGAAGTCGTGACAACGCAATATGAGTGTTCATTTACATTTCTTTTACCTAAACCAAATTATTATATTTAATAATTTCGAGTTATTTTTGTGCAAAACGAAATGTAAATCATCAAAAACCAATTATTTCTATGAATTTAAAATAGCATGTCAGTCTCATGGTTGTGCAATCGAACAAATAGTTAACATGACAGCTTGTTAAACTGCTGACCGAGCGCCGACCACGTGACCGCACGACCGCGCGACCACGCGACCACAATGTGTTGCAAAATGTTTTATGGCGGCGATATCGTTTGCGGCGCGAGTACGGCTCGGCGTACACCACTACATGAAAGAGTTTAACAAGTGACTGGCGCGCCCGAAACGATTTGCTATTGAAGCGTTCTGGCCATTACGAGGTTGGTGCCTCTGAGCTCGACTGGGAGTAAAATGTTGATAATTTTGAATCAATTATTTCTTAGTTAAGATAAGATAATATTTTATTTGCTAAATAAGCCTTTTGTTACCTAATATGAAGTAAATTAATATGAAGGCAATCAAATAAATACACATTATAAGGCAAAACGACAAGTAACTAATCAGCAAGTCGAAAGTAAACTGAATAAAAGAATATTTTACCAGCTGCCTCACAACAATGATGACAGGAATAATGTTGCACGTAGGTAGTTTGTATCTTGCCGTTTTCCCGAAAGAAAACAGAAAAAATTTTGGTTCCCTAAAACAAGTATAAAGTCGCTGAAAGTAGTTTGTGTGCGCCGCCTGCGTAAGTGAAACTGTATGATTTAATGTTCCCGTAGGGACATAGGTACTGCTAAATTTATTTAATAACGTAACTCACCAAGTAAAGCCGGCACAAGACGAACGCCAAGTGCTCGAACCTGCTCAGTTTGAGAGACGAGGTGCAATCTCCGCGGGAAAAGTAAATTCAAACGCTTGACTAGCAAACGCGACTTAGACATATTTTAGACGAAATCCTCCTAAATCCTGCGTGCAAGTGTAGGTCCAATTCCACAGAGATAAATTTATAATAAAACGAGTACTTAACCAGTTTCAGTGAAAGCTCAAATATTTATTTAATGCCGATCAAAGTAGGCACTCGTAGTTGGGATTGTACAACTTACCTTGGTACCTTGGTACCGACCAAGGCAAGTCGTACAATTAGTTAAACATGTAAATATAAAAAAAGAACTTTAAATAAAATATATATTGCTGTTTAATCCTCGCAAGATTTTGATTCTTATTAGGTCTATGTCTGTTTCCGTGAAAAGTTTTACCTCTAGTCAGCTAAGGCCCCGCCACACGGAACATTGGCGACGCCAGCCACTCGCTCCTAAAACCAAGATCACACACAAGCAGACGCGTCGCTCTCGCAATATTCTGGTGAAGTTGAGCCACTAACACAAGCGGTGCACGAGACTTGCGGGTCTCATTATAATTTTATGAGAATCAATAAAGTTCGGAGGACGCGTCAGGTGTTAGAAGACAGGCGTCACGGTGACTGACGCGCGCACATAGCTGTGTAGGTACGCACTGCACTTTAGTTTGTAATAACGTGTGAGATAAGGGTATCCGTCAAACTGCGGGGAAGATAGGTTATGAAAGAGATACTAAATTACCTATGTAAAGAAACTGGTTGTACGTTGTTTTATACAGAGCTGATACGACAGAGGGGCTTTCCTTTAAACTGCATATACTAGGTACCATTTTCAAGCTCTGTACCAAAAAACAAAAAGTAATTAAATAGGAGCAGTAGTTTAGGCGCAAATGATTTTTAGTTTTTGCACCGTTTGAACACGATGTATCTTTTCTAACAGCTGCTTATGTCTAAGCATAAGGTCATGCATTACAACGATAAATCTACGATGCGTTGTTGTGACGCTCTGACGCATGTCGAAGGACATTTACTAAAAATTGGCAATGCAAACAAGGAAGCATTAAATACACACACACTTGCACTTTCACTACTAGAGTGACAAACATAGGAAAACATCCCGAGCGAGAAAAAAACAAGAAATAGGTCAGTCTGTTGCATTTTTACGATCGGTAAGTAGGGCCTCCAAAAAAGTTGTTTTTTCAGTGCGCCGACGCTGTCTTTTTCGGAACGTATGTGGAATTCGCGCGCAAACAATTGTGATTTTATTTTGTTATTGTGATAGGACACTAAATAAGTTTAAGACAGTATTTCTTTCTTTTATTGTGAGAGGACACATAACGTGGGATTATTATTATTTAGTATTTGTATGATCTCTTGCTAGACCCTACATTACCTTTAGATGGGAGATGAATGGAATAAAAGAAGGTAAGTACTAGAACACTACTGTATTGTCCCAAAAGTACTTATAGGTAAAATGAGCTTAATGAACTGATGGTGTGGCAAATGAAGTGAGTGACGCGGCCCTTGTTGGCTGTAACGAGAACGCCTGGCTGACTTGATAGCCTAACGCTAACTGAACTGTATTATGAGTTGAATCGAAATGTAAGTGCGGCGTAAACTGCTGAACTGCATAATGTGCGGTTGCACCGTACATGCTCCCGAGCGGGAAGATGAATATGAGATGAACATGAAAGATGAGTAACAAGGTGATGCCAAATTGGTTCTTATACTAGATGATTGACAAGGTGATTCCAATTGATCCTTATTCTATTTTTAGAGTCTACTTGAACTCCGTTTTACGAGACATAGGCATTGTACAATTATCTAATTTATGCACTTTTGAAATTTCACTGTAATCTGATACACACGGAATTTCACACTGATTACGCGCAGTAACACTATATTGAACCGTAGATGATGAGATAGAGGCCCCAGCCTCTGCCTGTGCCAGTGTCGCGTGTTGTGTGTTCTGTGGACTTGTTATTTCGGCCCTTGCTACCGCGAGAGATGCAGTTCGCCTGTTACGCAGCCGTCGTACCATGAAGACTGCTCCTACCACCGAAACAACTCCAATCACCACATAAAATGCTGTGTAGTGATGGATATCGTGATAAGAAATTTGATCTGGCAAATTTTCACTTGCTTTTAGAATGCGGAGTTGCTTCTTGATTTCGTCAAGCTCCTCATTGCTCGAGAGAAATGTATAGTTTTGTATCAGTGGAGTTGGGATGCCTAAGTCTATGATATGATTGATTGGTTCTATCTCAGGCAGCTTGAAAGACGGTTTTATGTCTAAAGTGCTAAACCCTTCATTGCGTGAGTAAACCGTAAAACTTTCGGTTTAAATCAGACAGTCGTGTTCGACGCCCAATATGCCTGCTTTTATCAACTGCCCCGGCGACACATTATCGTTGCACTCTTATTTGACACTGACTACAGCAGAAAAATGCATAGTTGTTGATTTTCCTAAGAGCTGTCCATTGATTTGAACATGTCGTATGCAAGATACCCTACACCATTGATAAGGCCTCGCTTGCGGCGGCGCAGGTATCGTACGTGGCGCGTGCTAGAATACTGACTCAGTAACAGGTGGTTATAGTATTCGAGTTCTGAGAATTCTTGCTGCAATTGAACTTGTATGACGTCACAATGTGACGTTTCTTTAAACTTGTTGCATAACTGATCCAAGTAGCTAAGGTATTTACTGCATGCTTCTGTACCTTGCTAAAATGAATTCATGTCATAGTATGTAACTATCTTCCATTCATCTCTGATTAATTGCACGTTTGCAATTTTGTCAAAATAAAGACCTTGATTGTCCTTTAATTGGGTAACATTGTATGAACAGTGAGCTGTAGTCAAAATGCTCATGAAAGACAAAAGTAACATTACTAGCGATGTGAAGCTGTAGTTTAGTTTTTTGTTTTGATATGGCTTGCCATCTTTCACTTCCTTGGAACGCGACTCTTGTTTGTTGATCCTATCATTCACAGGGAGAATAGACAGCTTGAGAATAGGCCTCTTAATAAGATGTCGATGGGACGGCTGACATTGTATTCTGGATCGGCTAGTTGAATGCCGGCCAGGTGTGCCCATGTTAGCTAGACAAATGTACATCTTGGTAATTGATTAATCAGCGTGTCCATGATTACCACATCTGCTTTAAATGTAAAATCATCAAAATGCAAACAACATGTTATGTTATGTTCTTTTATTCCATTCGCCTCCCATCTGAAAGTATTATAGGGTCTAGCAAGAGATCATACATATCTTTTTGGTCCTTCGAGCATTCTTTTGATTCTTTGACTGTGAGCATCGAACGCTATATAGTCCATTTCGCGCGCGTGGACAGTGTAGCGGGAAGCTATCCAGTAACTCAAAGTGTGTGCTGTGTTGAATGACTATAAAACTTAACAGACTAACAAGTGTCTCAGGGATCGTCAAGGATCCGAAACTATCAGGAGTTCAGTGCAGGAGTTCTAGACTTCGGGACTACCAGATGTCTCGGGGAGCGTTTTGTCATCAAGAGCTGAGACTAACAAGTGTCTCAGGGATTGTCAAGGATCCGAAACCACCAGGAGTTCAGTGCAGGAGTTCTAGACTTCGGGACTACCAGGTGTCTCGAGGAGCGTTTTGTCATCAAGAGCTGAGACTAACAAGTGTCTCAGGGATCGTCAAGGATCCGAAACTATCAGGAGTTCAGTGTAGGCGTTCTAGACTTCGGGACTAACAGGTGTCTCGGGGAGCGTTTTGTCATCAAGAGCTAAGGCTAGCAGGTGTCTCAAGGGATCGCCAAGGATCCGTAAGCAGTTATCAAGAAACATTCAAGTAAGATCTTTCCATTTATTTCTTACTCCAAATAAATTTTCGTCATGGCGGCCATACACGCACGATAATTATATATTTAGAGAGTAGATTCACCGCATTGGAATCTTCGCGCAAGAAAAACGAAAATTGCCAACCATCAATAAGCAAGCAAAATAATTCATCATCGTCAAATATCAAGAACAAATATTCAGCAAGTAAGACTTCGGTACAGAATATCGAATTAACTTGTCCGTTGTGTAAAAAGTCCCACGGAATATATTATTGCAATAAGTTTTTAAATACGACACCAAGTGCAAAAAGACAAGCTATAACACGATTGCATTTGTGCAAAAATTGTCTTTATGCGTATGGGGATAAAGAATGTACGTCAGAAAGACGCTGCCGCGAATGTCGTGGCAAACAAAAACACTTTTTTTTTTTTTTTTTTACTATTGATAGGCACGCGTTTGACCACTATCTCACCTGATGGTAAGCGAGGATATGGTCGAAGATGGAGCACGCTTGCCTAGAAATAACCTATTCACTCTTGATTTAAAGACTCCCAGGTTGTAGCTATCAGGAAACACAGACTCCGGCAGGGAATTCCACTCCTTAGCTGTACGCACTATGAATGTGTTCCCAAAACGTTTTGTGCGTATGGGTGGGATGTCCACCATATACCGGTGGCGCATCGCCGTTCGTCTTGTGGTCCGATGATGGAACGGGCTTGGCGGAATTAAATTATGCAATTCCGTCGCACATTCCCCAAAATGCAACCGGTAAAAGACCGACAGGCTAGCAACTCGTCGTCGATGTTCAAGACTTTGGAGCTTCGACGCGACGAGCCTCTCATTGCCGATGATCCTCTTGGCTCGTTTCTCAATTGACTCAAGGGCATCAAGCTGGTATCTGGCAGACCCATCCCAAAGATGAGAGCAGTATTCCATACACGATCGAACTTGCGCTTGATAGAGTTTGAGCAGCTGTTCCGGCGTGAAGTACCGTCTCACCTTAGCCAGAATCCCCAACTTCTTTGCAGCCACTTGAGCTTTTGCCTCTATGTAAGGGCCAAAATTGAGAGTAGATGTTAATGTAACCCCAAGAAGCTCAAGATGGTCGGTTATCGGCACGGTTTCACCGCGGAAAGATGGAGCTGGGCGGAATTGGCTCCTTTTGGCGGAAAATAGACACGCTTGGGTCTTAGCAGCATTGAACTTGACCAGATTGGCATCGCCCCAATCAGAGACAGCCTGTAGGGACACGTTCAAGCGCTCAACCATTGCCTCCCGGAGAGACCGAATCTGCGACCCACCAGCTCGTGCGTCGGACACGTATCTTTCAGCAACAGTGCTGTCGTCTGCATACCCAAAGGTACCGGGTTTAAGCAGATCATTAATATGCAGCAAGAACAGTGTTGCCGAAAGCACCGACCCCTGAGGAACCCCGGCATTAATATCCAGCAGTCCAGACGAGCAGCCATCTATGACCACTCGGATAGACCGATCCCTCAGGAAATCTGCGATCCAATCACACAAACCGGCGGGCAGACCGAAGGAAGGAAGCTTACTAATAAGGCCATCGTGCCAGACCCTGTCGAAGGCCTTCGAGATGTCAAGGGAGACCGCCAGTGCCTCCCCGTGTTTCTCTATGGCCTCACTCCAGATGTGAATGGCATACGCTAGAAGATCCCCAGTTGACCGATTTCGGCGAAACCCGTATTGCCGGTCACTAAGGATATCATTCGCTTCTAGGTACGCCAGGAGCTTATGATTCAGCACGCGTTCCATAGTCTTACAGAGTATGGACGTTACCGAGATGGGTCTATAATTCGACGGGTCAGCTCGACTACCCTTCTTGGGCACGGGCTGCACGTTAGCTTGCTTCCAAGCCTTCGGCACTTTTCCAGTCTCAAACGAAAGGCGAAATAGGCGTGTCAAGATCGGAGACAACTCAGGCGCACAAGTCTTCAGAACAATTGCCGGTATCCCGTCGGGACCACTAGCCTTGTTCACGTCTAGGTTACGCAGTACCCTACGGACGTCCTTCTGATGAATGCGAATGTTCGACATACTCGACTCGCATTCACCAGGAGAGGCGGAGGGCGTCGCGCCACCAGGATCCAGACGCGAAGATTCCGCAAACAAAGAAGCAAACAAGTTCGCTTTCTCCTCAGCGGAGTGGGCCAGCGTCCCGTCGGGTCTCAGCAGTGGTGGTAGTGAGGGGCGGCAGAAGTTCGATTCGACCGACTTAGCCAGGGACCAAAAAGCCTTACTACCTGCTGGGTATGAAGCAAGTTTGTTCCCTATCCGGCTAATGTGGTCAAACCGAGCCCTCCGCAACACCTTCTTGCAGGACTTAGCAGCCCTGTTGAAGGCTCTCTTCTTCTGACTCACGTCATTTGCTTTGCGCGTACGAGCGTCGACCCATGCTAGGTACGCCGCGTGCTTAAGCGCATCGGCGCGATTGCACTCGGCACCAAACCAAGGACGAGCTTCGCCAGATAATGCTATGTTAGAGAACGGAATGTAGTACTCCATTCCCCTCCGCAACACATCCGTCACGGCGTCCGCGCACGACGTAGCATCAGTGGAAGAAAAGCAAGTAGGCTGCCAAGGGTAACATGCGAAGAAAGATCGCATGCCATCCCAATCTGCTGACTTGTATCGCCATACCCGCCGAGTGCCTCTTGGGCTAGGATCGGGCGGAGAGTAGACAGACACAGACTTCACCAGACAGTGGTCGGAACTACCCAGTGGTGATGAAATCGACACCGAATAGCGGTCTGGATCTGTTGTCAGCAGAAGGTCCAAGCAATTGGCAGTGTGCGAGTCAACATCCGGCACCCTCGTTGCCCCCTGGACCAGCTGGGTAAGATTTAACGCAAGCGCTAGCTTTCGCGTCTCACGTCCAGCATGGTCTGTGCACTGGTATGGGAAGAGCCACTCCTGATGGTGGGCATTGAAGTCCCCCAGTAACACCAATTGGGCAGAAGGGTACCGCTGCTGAGCCGCATCCGCCGCCTCACTCAGGTGCTGTGTAAGCCCAGTTGTCTCCAAATCACCGCTGTGCGAACGGTAGACGCATGCGTAGACAATTTTGTCTAGACCTGTGTCCACCATAGCCCACAGCGTTGAGAACCTGGAGTCTTCAAGGTAGCGGAGACGCCGATAGCAGATGTCGTCCCGGGCGTACATGCATACGCCCGCGCGGGGTCTAAAGTGGTGCTCCAGGGTAAACCCAGGGTAAGACAGGTATGACACGTCCGACGGACATCCGATCTGCGTCTCCGACAGGAACAAGAGCGCTGGTTTCTCGGTCTCAAGATGGTGATGGACTGCGGCGAGATTTGAGTGCAGACCTCGTATATTAGAGAGGTGCACTTTATGCGAAAGGACGTGCTGCCGCTGTACAGCTTTTCTCTTTTTATTCCTGTTCATTGATAAATTTGAGTGATGGAGGTTGAGGAGAAGGAAGTGAAATGAGGTTCCAAGCTGCTAACCTTCAGGCACGCCCTGACAGGACGACATCTTTGGGAGACTAGTCTGGAGACTGCGGGGACGCCCGAGCCCCCCCGGGAATGTCCATCGGGCCCTTTCATCTGGTCGCCAACCAGCACGATGGTGCATTCCGGGATTTTTCGTCAGATGGCGGGGCAGCCTTTCATGTGTGGCTAGCACACTACTTGGGCCCCCAACTATCTGCGGTCGGCCAGCGGTGCACCGTGCCTCGGATCCCGCTACCCTCCAAGACTAGTCTCCCGATACGCCCATGCCAGGGTTAGCCTGGCTGGGTCTACCTGCATTGGAACAACTATTTCGACCCAACTCCTCTGAATTGGCTACACTGAGCAACTTCTACACCAAGCCTTTAACAATAAGTCCTCATATAACCCAATTACGGGAAATGATGTACCAGCAGTTCTTGCTACTAAAACGCAAAATCAAGAACAACAAGGCAACAACGTGATCGAAATATTATTAGCCACTGCAATGATCAAAGTTCAAGCAAGTGACGGATCATACCACAAAATGCGTGCGCTAATAGATCAAGGCTCTCAAGCCTCCCTTATCTCCGCCAAAGCAGCACAACAGCTAGCTTTATCAAGAAAGTATTGCAGGGCCGTAATTAGCGGGATAGGAGAGAAGGAGAGTAGCAAAGGTGTTACGAACATAACATGTTGTTCGCATTTTGATGATTTTACATTTAAAGCAGATGTGGTAATCATGGACACGCTGATTAATCAATTACCAAGATGTACATTTGCCAAGCTAACATGGGCACACCTGGCCGGCATTCAACTAGCCGATCCAGAATACAATGTCAGCCATCCCATCGACATCTTATCAAGAGGCCTATTCTCAAGCTGTCTATTCTCCCTGTGAATGATCGGATCGACAAACAAGAGTCGCGTTCCAAGGAAGTGAAAGATGGCAAGCCATATCAAAACAAAAAACTAAACTACAGCTTCACATCGCTAGTAATGTTACTTTTTTGCGAAGGTAAATCACCCATCAGCTGTGTCATCTTGCTTGGATTGTGTTTACGACAGGTTACACAGGTACGTATACGCTTTTTAACCGCTCGATTACCGCCTATGATCCAGTAATTCAAGCGAATGAATGCTGATGTCACCCGTGCTCCTCCATGGAAGGTAAACTCATGTGCTTGGTCTATAATTAAGTTTGTTAAGTGTCCTTCGTGAGGTATGATAATCGGATGCATCATATCTTGATTAATGTTGGCCTTGTTTAGTCTTCCTTTTACTCTGAGAAGTCCCTCGTTGTCAAGGAACGGATTCAATTGCAATAACTTATTTTTTGCTGATAGCGGCTTTTTTTCTTGTAAGGTATGTACTTCGTGGGGAAATTCTCTCTGCTGTACATACATAATTATTTTATGCTTAGCATTTACTAATTCTTGTAATGTAAAATAAGTTTGCATGCGATTTTTCTTGTACCTTGCTTGCTTGATAAATCTTAATATCCATGCTAAAACTCTTGTTAGTCTAGCAAGTGAACTATATCTTGCTAATAATTCACTCAAAATGTTATCGCTTTCTTGCTGCGATATGTTATTAACATGCTTGACCTTTCTTGCTTCTTCGTCTGTGGTAAACACTGCTTGCCCAGTTTCTTGGTCAGGGTCATAGTTCCGCAGCCACGACGGTCCTTCCCACCACAGCGAATGATTTTTCAATTGATCGACACGCAATCCGCGGCTTGCACAGTCTGCTGGATTTTCAGCTGACTTGACGTAACGCCAGCTGTTTGTAGGTATGATGTTTGATATTTTTCGCACCCTGTTGGCGACAAAAGGCTTCCATCGTCCAGCCTCTCCTTGTAACCAGGCTAGGACTACCATTGAATCTGTCCAAGTATATATTTTGATATTATGACTGCTAAGGCATTGTTGAATTTTAGACAGTAATTTTGCCAGTAGAAGAGCACCGCTAAGCTCTAATCTTGGTAATGAAATTCATTTATGTACTGGAGCTAATCTCGCTTTTCCAGCTACTAGCGAGATCTTTGTTTCGCCGTTGTTTTCAGTTTTGCAATAAACAACGCATGCGTAGGCTTTATTAGAAGAATCGAAGAACCCATGTAATTCCAGCGTATTGTTCTCTCCTGTACCTAACCAACGCTCCAACTTGAATTGATTGATTTTGTGCATGTCACCTTTAATTTTTAGCCACTCCTTGCTAATTTGATCGGGTAACTTGTCATCCCATTGAATATTTGACATCCAAACTTGCTGAAAAAGTAGTTTCAGCTTGGTTGATATTGGTGACAGCCAACCAAGAGGGTCAAACAACTTTGATATGTCTGAGAACATGGATCTCTTAGTTGGTGTTTTGGTAGATGGTTCAATTTTTGATTTAAATGTAAATAAGTCTGCTTTTGAATCCGAACGTAATCCCAAGGTTTTTGATGTCTCCATTTCCTTGAAATCGAAATTTTCTTGCTTGCTATTCTCCCCGATTATATCGTCTTGTAAAGCTGATGCGTTGGAAGACCACTTTCTTAAATTGAAACCCCCTGATTATAACAACATGATTAAATCTTGCTTCAGTTTTAATGCTAACTCGACAGAATGAGACCCGTGTAGGATATCATCTATGTAAAATGAATGTCACTGTCAAAATTTTGTCTCTCATCTTCAGCCAATTATTTTAGAGTCATCATAGCTAAAAATGGTGCGGCCTTGGTGCCGTATGTAACAGTGCATAGCTGGTACACCTGATGACGCATGTCAATAGTATCCCTCCAAATAATTTTTTGAAACTTTTGATCCTGTTCATTTAACAAAATGAAACGAAACATTTTTTCAATATCTGCCGTAAAAGCTATGCGATATTGTCTCCACCTTAATAGTAAAAACTGGAGATCTTGCTGTAAATTTGGGCCTTTTAACATGACGTCATTCAAGCTGATGTTGTTTTTGCAGAAGCGTTGAAAACTACGCGAAGTGCTGTCGTAGTGGAATCGTTTTGCAATACACAGTGGTGCGGTAAATAGTAATCCGGTTGCATGTTACCGGACGCTGGTATCATATGGCCTAAAGTTTTATATTCTTGTATAAATTATTTGTATTAATTTGCTACTTCTTCATTATTGTGAAATTTCCTTTCCGACTGTTGAAATTGCGCCATAGCTTTATTTTTAGACAATCCCAGCTGTGTCTCATCCATAAGTCGCTGGTTCAAATCCGGCTCGAAGGACTAAAAAGATATGTATGATCTCTTGCTAGACCCTACATTACCTTTAGATGGGAGATGAAATAAAAGAAGGTAAGTACTAGAACACTACTGTATTGTCCCAAAAGTACTTATAGGTAAAATGAGCTTAATGGACTGATGGTGTGGCAAATGAAGTGAGTGACGCGGCCCTTGTTGGCTGTAACGGGAACGCCTGGCTGATTTGATAGCCTAACGCGAACTGAACTGTATTATGAGTTGAATCGAAATGTATGTGCGGCGTAAACTGCTGAATTGCATAATGTGCGGTTGCACTGTACAGTATTAGTGTTTTTTTTGTTATTGACTGTTTTTTTATGGTGATAGGACACGTAACTTGGGATTATTATTATTTAGTATTAGTATCTCCGGACCTCACTCCCATGGATTTCTTTTTTGGGTGTACATTAAGGGTGAAGTGTATGCCTCAGAGGTAAATACAATTGATGAGTTAAAAAATAGGATTATTTTAGCATTTCACAAATTAAAGTGCTTAGCGACGGACAGTGATCTAATTAGAAAAAATAAATAACAATATTCTCCGTCGGTATAATTTGTGCATCAGTGTGAATGGAGGAAACATCGAAAATTAAAAAATTTAGTGTGTTGGTTTTTGTACGCGTACTTCGAAACGTTACCTAACATAAAAGCCAGTGCGAGCGGAGGCCTAAGTCGCCGGACGCCCCCCCGCCCCGGCCCCGCCGGGGCGGACGAGATACCGCACACCGCGCTCCGGCGCGCGCGCGACGTTGCCGCTTTTTACCTAGCGGCCTAGGTATCTAAGGTCAGTGTAATTTTTTACAAAGGGTGGTTGCGTTTTATTCTGATTTGCAAGCTATTTAGTTTGTTTGAAAAAATATTTTCTCATTTTTGGCGCTTTTTGTTTTTGTACCGTATCGAATTAATACTGAACACGTATAGTATACGTGGTTTAATTTAATGCCCCTCTGTCGTATCAACTCTGTAGAAGACAGTTTCATAGAATTTCGTTTCACATAATTTTTTTCTCGTATTATCATTTCATAGAATCAATACGCAGAATACTTACTTTGAATAAATTTAAATCATAGATTTTTGTTACAAATAAATTTTGTTTCGATATTTATGATATCATAGAATTACAAATCAATTATTCTTTATCCGCATAATGAGTAGTTAACATAAAACTTGTTACCAAGAATACGATTTTATCAAGTGACAGTTTCTAAACGTTTGACAAAATTTCATACCCTCCTATAAAATTACAATATCGCAGTCACAAAAAAAATGCGGGTAAATTCTACTCAAGCAAAACTTTTCATTCGGGCCCGCTCGACAGGACCCCGCAAAGCGGCAATGGTGGCAAATGGCGATGGGAATAAAAGACAAAACTATGCAAACAAGCATAACCATTAATGCAGCAAGCATACAGCTAGCGTACAGGAAGCATACAGCAAGCATGCAACAAGCAAATGACATGCAGCATGTAAGCAAGCATACAGCACATAAACGAGCATGCAACATGCATAATGTAAGCAAGCATGCAGTATGCAAGCAACAATGCAATATGCAGGCAAGCATGCAACTTGCAGCAGGCATGGTTTCTGTAACGGCTCCGGCGCTGCGGGGCTCCGGCGTTCCCACGCAAACTTATCGTCGCAGATGGTTATAACGCTCACCACCAGCCTCAGCCGCGGTGGCGGGCGTTATAGCACCTGCTTCTAAGCTCGCGGGCCGCCTCGCCCCTCCGTGCTTACGCGGGCTTAAATTACACTCTAGGGGTAGGGCATTCAAGACTACGTGGGGTCGGTTTTACAGCAATTAAATTAAAATCATGTAAAGATCAAGATCATATTTTATTTTGGTAAAAGCTATTTTATAAAAATGGCAATATGTGTAGTTAAATTATTCCGAATAAAACTCTGCCATCTTAAATGTATGCCATGGACATATTATAAAACAATAATATTTAATTTCACTGAAGTATAAAATCGAAAAAGAAATAAAAAAAAATCTACTGTTAGATAAGTTTGTTAAATAAAAAAATGTGATCATGAAATTCATTGAATTGTCTTTGAAATAATAATATTTTGACATATTATGTGACATTACAACAACCAAATATTATGTGAAACATTTTCTGAGAAACGATATTCTATGAATTTTTTGTCTACGAATCAAGGGTACACCAAAGAAATTACTTCCTTCTTCATTTTTGTATTACGCGTCATTGTCGAGAAACAGTTAAGTACCATATTGTTCATTAAAATATCCTATAGATGGCGCTGTGAATAATAGCTGTAAACTCAATCGGTAAAACAGACAGGTGGATGGACGCCTAATAAAATATTACATTGTTTGATATCCTGGAAAAAGGGAATTGTGATACTAAAAAAGCGTTAAATGTCGTTTCTTTGATTTTCTGGTATAGTACCTAATTTGCATTTGTTTATGTAACAACGATTAATTACGTGTATCGGTATTAAATAAAACTCTTTGATTTTCAGAGCAACGCCATTTTTTTTCCAACGCATATTTTATTACCAACCATAAGAAAATCGTCTTATATGATCTATATTAAAAAAGTGTTGTTTTAATATTTTTTACATCTGCATTCTCATATTACTTTTACGTGACTTTCATTCAAATAAATAAATTGAACAACCTAAAATAAAATTAAAAACAAAGGAACACAACGTAATCAAAATCTAGTCAGAATAAATTTTATTATCCTCAGATTGGAACTTTCTCCGCGAAAATGTGTATTTACAGAGAATCGCAATAAATTAATTTAGTACTTTTAATTAACAGGTCCCGGTGGAGCTTTGTATTTAACGATTGTTTATATTTTTGGACATTGAAATATGCGTCACTACAATTAAGCGACAAATTTGAAGGCGACCTTAGGAGAGAGATTGCTGAAGTATGAATTTATTTTATACGTGCAATCGTGGGTTAATTACTTACAAAAAAATCTGTTAAACCTACTGCTAATTTAGGCCAGCCCTGATAAATAAGGTCTCATTAGCATAGCTGTGCACCCGGTGCAGCTCCCTGGCCGCGCGGCTAACTGAGTAACTGAGTGCCGCCCACGCGCTGTCTTGGTGTCTCCTCGACATAGTTATGCACCCAGTGCAGCTCCCTGGCCGCGCGGCTAACTGAGTGCCGCCCACGCGCTGTCTCGGTATTTCCTCGACATAGCTGTGCACACGGCGCAGCTCCCTGGCCGCGCGGCTAACTGAGTGCTGCCCACGCGCTGTCTCGGTGTCTCCTCGACATACTTAGCTGTGTACCCGGCGCAGTTCCCTGGCCGCGCGGCTAACTGAGTGCCGCCCACGCGCTGTCTCGGTATCTCCTCGACATAGCTGTGCACACGGCGCAGCTCCCTGGCCGCGCGGCTAACTGAGTGCTGCCCACGCGCTGTCTCGGTGTCTCCTCGACATACTTAGCTGTGTACCCGGCGCAGTTCCCTGGCCGCGCGGCTAACTGAGTGCCGCCCACGCGCTGTCTCGGTGTCTCCTCGACATACGTTAAACACATTCCAAATGTCCTTTAATATGATTGGCGAATAACTTTACCTCACTAATCGTTAACATGTCAATTATCACGCTGAGCTCTAATTTGTAACAATTTCAGTACCTCAGTATATTTCAGGATCTACTAGTTTGGGCCAGTAGACCCCGCTCTGGGCGGATTGACACTCATACTCGTGTTGCTTCAAATGCCCTTGCGTTCGTGAACTATCTCGCTACCCTGGATACAAGTACTTTCTGGCTCTACCGATAATAGTTTTACTATACATAGTGAATAGAAGAAAATCGGGCCTTGAAATAAAATTATAATTCATATCTCGCACCGCGTACGAACTTAAAGCCAGTAATAGCTAACATACTCGTACTTAGCTTATGATGTCTTTTTTTTTTTTTTTAAAGGATGGGAAATCATCAAATGACTCCTTCCGCTCTGGGCGGAGCGGAAGGGAGTGTCAGACTCTTACTGACTAAAACCCATCCATGTTCCTCCCAGTGCCCTTTGCATTCCAGGGACGCGGCGTCTCTTTCGAACGGATTCTGCACCCCGGCAGGCACTGGCCCTAGCGGGCTCCGTCTCCCTTGCTGACAGCTCCTTGAGGCGCGCGTGAAACACAGCGCGCCGCCAACCCGGGCCTGGTTCTGATCGGACGGCGAGCCACCCAAAGCTCGCCGTCCGCAGGCCCGCTAGCTTATGATGTCTACGACTTCGTTCTTCATCTTACAAAATGTATTTCCTTATGCTCATTCATTCCCTTGCTCTCCCACTCACATTCATGTAATCCTGCAGAGGATCCGCGATTGAATACGTATGTGTGTATGTGTGTGTGTCTGATAATGGGGTGTGCGTGTGTGAGTGCTCGCGGGAAGTACCGCGAGCGTCACAACCACGCGCTAATTCAGATGTGCGCGACGACTAAACGGCAGATAATATCCGGTGAACTGACGCTGCTTATTAACGAGAGTGCGTTAACTATGATTGATTTGACAGTTAACGTGAAGTAGTTTAGTTACGAGAAGCGTTCAGTTTTGTTGAACAGACCGTGACGCTCCTGGGGAAACGCGGAAGCGCTTTTAATTTATGATGTCGTTTTGGAACAAGAAACGTTATAATTGATAACTAGATATTTTTATCCAACCATAAGTCTACATCTATACTAATATATATAAAGCTGAAGAGTTTTTTTTGTATATTTGCGTGAACGCGCTAATCTCAGGAACTACTGGTCTTCTGATTTGAAATTTCTTTCAGTGTTAGATAGCCCACTTATTGGGAAAGGATATAGGCTATATATAAATCAACGAATACTCTAATCTCACATTAACAAGTTACTGCGCTACAAAGTGAAAGTCAAAACGTTTATAGCGAACTAAGTGTACATTGGTATTATAGTTATTTAGTTAGCATTGCAACATTATTATTCGCCTGTTCTTTCCATTCTAAATTAGCATGCATTAAACATTATTATTCCTTAGTTATTTTATATCAATAGAATCAAATTAAAAAATTATAGACATATCAGAATTAAAATTATCATTTTAATTACTTCCACGTTTTAATGAACTATATTAATAAATTTATAAAACATAACTATACAAATATACGTGCAAGGACACATTATTTAGGTATCCAAATAATACATGACAAAACAAAATATTATATATAAATACATTACATTATTATATTTAAGACAAGACAAGACTGATGGCACTTTTTGTACAGTCTATATAATGAAATATAGTAAGGTTATACCACTATTTAAATCGGGCGACAGCAAAGACACCAATAATTATAGACCTGTATCTGTTTTGCCGGTTTTTAGCAAAGTGTTTGAAAAAGTAATGCTCAATCAGATGCTCAATCATTTTAACATCAATAAAATTTTACACGATCAACAGTATGGTTTTACCAGGGGTCGTTGTACGACTGACGCTGGTGCCACGTTGTTATAACACATATACTCAGCGTGGGAAGAGGCACAAGATGCCATAGGAATCTTTTGTGACCTCTCCAAGGCATTTGATTGTGTAAATCACGAAACCTTGCTCCTAAAGCTAGGACATTACGGACTAGGTAAACTTGCACTCAGTCTAATAAAATCTTACTTAAATGATAGACAGCAGCAAGTTCAAATAAATGGTGTCAATTCACGGGGTTTAAAAGTCAAAATGGGGGTACCACAAGGTTCTATTTTGGGTCCTTTCCTCTTTCTAGTATATATTAACGATCTACCCCATCTTTTAAAAAATCAACCTCATATGGTATTATTTGCTGACGATACGTCCTTAATTTTTAAGATAGATAGACGTTCCATAAATCTTGACGACGTAAATAACGCCCTACAGCAGGTCCAAAATTGGTTTACTGCTAATAATTTAGTATTAAATGGGAAAAAAACTAAATACATCAGATTTGCCTTACCGAACGTTAAAAGAAATGATTGCGACATAGTATTGAACAAGGAGAAACTTGAATTCGTCGAAAACACGGTTTTCCTGGGGATTACGCTTGACTCAAGGCTACAATGGGGTCCTCATTTAAAATCTCTTGCGGGACGGCTAAGTTCAGTAGCATACGCTGTCAGAAAAATCCGTCAATTTACCGATATAGATACCGCGAGGCTGGTCTATTTTAGTTACTTTCATAGTATCATGTCTTACGGTATCTTATTATGGGGACGTGCTGCAGACATCGAGTCTATATTTATCCTGCAGAAAAGAGCCATCAGAGCCATTTACAATCTCCGTCGGCGTGATTCCCTAAGAGAACTGTTTAAGGATATCAACATCATGACGGTACCTTGTCAATACATTTACGAAAATATTATGTATGTTCGGAAAAATCTTCATCTCTTTAGCAAGATTAGTGACAGGCATAATTTTAATACTAGAAATAGGAACAAATTAGATCAACCCCGATTCAGATTGGCCAAAGTACACACTTCTTTTATGGGGTACTGTATTAAATTTTATAATAAAATACCAGTTGATATTCTCGAACTGAATGAGAGAAAATTTAAAGCATGCATAAAACGCACACTATGTAGACAAGCGTATTATAAACTGGAAGATTGTATCCTCGATAAAAACGCTTGGCTAAATGCTGGTCCTGCTCCACAGTCACTTCTGCTTAGGTCCACTTTTTAGGTTTTTATGTTTTTATGTTTGGAAGAGATGCTCGCTCCTTTTAGAGGTTCTTACATTATTTCGTTTATTTATTCTTATATACATGCAAATTATATTATTATATTAATTACTTATTTATTCTTTTTGATGTAAGAACTTAATCGTTCTCTTTATTAATTTATTTTTCATTATTTGGTCATTGACAACCATAGTTTTGTGTAAAGTAGAAGCATATTTTTCAAATTTTGTAAATGTGAGTACCATGAAACCATTTACATTTTATGTGAGTAGTTATAGTTTTACTTGTTGGACATGAACGAGCATGGTGGTTGAGAGCATGTCATGCTCACTCAAATGTCTCGCTGATGGCGGCGCGTGGGTTTGATCATTCGGTTCCCTTCGAAATGGTTGAGCTGAAGGGTGCCGATACACGCGTCATGTTCGTGAACAGGCGCCGTCGGTTGAGACTGGTCATCTCTTAACTGCCATTGGCTTATTTTAATCTTTATATTTAAAATTCTTATAATAAGCCCTTTTTTTTCCTTTGCATTGTCCTCACATGCAGAAGCAACAAGTATATGTAACTTGAAATTTTGTAAAACCAGAACATGATTTAAAAGAGTGTCCGTGGAGTTTCTTGCACGTTCTTCTCCATAGAGATCTACGCTTTGGAACGTGCAAATAGCTTCCATGTTTTTGACTGACCGACCTTGACGTTTCAAAAGTGCCTGTGAATGGTTTATTTGAAATAAAATGCTTTGAATTTGAATTTGAATATATAACATATAGGCAACTCCTAGTAGTAACAGCGTACATATGATCATAACCACAACGCTTATTGTGGATAAATGGAACTTGAGCTCCTCTATGGTGGCTGAGTTGTGGCTCCCAAAGGCACTGTTCTGGTTAACAAAAACTTCTTCATTCTGCACTTTCGACTGACACATGATGACTTAATGGGTTTCCAACTCGATGACACTCGCTCAGAGAACGATTATGATTAAATGCGCACATGATTGACAAATGTTCGCTCAAGTGGCAGGGTCGCCATATAAGGACGGGACTAAGGAGAAAGAAACATCTCAGATGCCGAGTAAATACTGATTATATTTGGTGTGTCAATATGTTTTATAGAGTACTCACACAGGTAGAATATAATATACTTATCTACTACATCACAACATTAGTGAAAATATTTAATTGTGTAAGTGCTCACACAAGTATAAAAAAAACATACATATATATATACAAAATGTAGTACGTTCAATATTAGACAACATTATTTTATTCTAGTACTTATCTGTTTTGTTATGAGTCAAGTGGTCTGATATTTTTGCATGTACTACTTGTTTACGCCAAACTTATTAGCTGTTATCGCATCTTTTGAATATTTCTTTATGACCATAAACAGTGGAGAACTGTCCTTATTTCAATAAACTTACAGTTGGCATTTCTGGAACGAGAATCCTTACCTTGCCGTAACACAGTCTTGACTAGCGCAAGGTAAAGATTTTTATATCTGTATACCGCCAAGTAGTTAACTTTATGTTAACATAGTTCGGACTTAATTTTTGTTTAGTTTGAAAGTTCAATCCAAAACGCATTTTTAAGCAGACGGAATAATTCATAATAATAAAACGTTTTATTTCCGAAATTCACAATTAGTTGAACACAAAATAAAATAAATTTAAAGAAATGCAAAAAAAAAATTAAAGTAAATTTTAAGTGCACATTATTAATTTTACAAAATGTCTCTTAATTCGGTATGCCTTACGGCAAAGGCCTCCTCCAACTCTTTCCATTGATTTCTATCAGCCGCTACTCTCATCCAAAGGGGTCCCAAGGTTAGTTTTAGATCATCTTCCATTCATCTTTTGGCTTTTCGACCTCGCTTCCTAACGCTATCCCTGGGATAGCAAACTGTCACTTCTTTACTCCATTTTTCCTTTTTGCAGCGGAGCATATGTCCAATCCACCGCCATTTAAGTTGGTCAATGCGTGACAGGATGTCTGTTAATTTTGTTTTCTGTCTGATGTTTACACTTTTGACTTTGTCCATTAGCTTGAAACCTAGCATGCTTCTTTCCATGCTTCTTTGACATCTTCCTAGTTTGTCCCTATGGTATTTTGTCAAAGCCTAGGTTTCACAGCCATAATGTAATGCAGGGTAGGATGCAGGTATCGAAAGTCTTCTTTTTGATCTTCATGCCCAATTCCTTGCTTTTCATGACCTCCTTCAAGGCCCAGTAATTTTTACACCCAGTGGAAATTTTTTTGTCTATTTCTTTAGTCATTTGATGATTTGGCGATATTATCTGACCCAAATATACACAGGGTTATTTGTAAAACACCAGAAACCTCTTAGGCAGTGAAAGTACTCATGATTATAAGCGACTTTTACTTTGGGAAAACTTCGAAAGCTCGAGAAAAATATCAGCTGTTCCATACATTCAAATTGACTAAATATTGCATTTTGTATGAAACAGTTGATTTTTTTTCGAGATTTCGGAGTTTTACTAGCTACTAGTGTCTGTATAATGGATTCCAGAATTAGTGGGTCCTCTTCCAGTATAACCAGGTCATCAGCAAATCTTAGGTGATTCAATCGTTTTCCGTTTATGTTTAGCCCCAGCTGTTCCCATTCTAACTTTCTGAACATTTGTTCAAGCACTGCTGTAAATAGCTTAGGTGAAAGTGGGTCACCCTGCCTGTCGCCCCTATTGATTAGAAAGACATCTCCTGTCGATTCCAGCCTGATCCTAGCTTTACTTTCGCTGTATATTTTTTTTGATGACATTTATATAAGCGTTTTCGATGCCCTGTTGTTCTAAACTTTGCCATACAAATTCGTGTTTGAGGCTATCAAAAGCCTTGAAGTAATCTATAAAGGCTAGGTAGATGATTTTGTTGTACTCATTGTATTTTTGTAAAAGCTAGCTTTGATTGTATGTATAGTATATGATCAATTGTACTAAAGTCTATCCTGAACCCGGCCTGCTCCACGGGTTGGTTCTCATCGAGCTTTTGTGATATTCTTTCCAGAATGACTTTGGCGAAAACTTTATATACATTTGATATGAGAGATAAATGGGTCTGTAATTTCCTATCTCATCTTTTGGCCCTTTCTTATGTAGAAGTATTATGTGTGATTCTGCCCACTGGCTTGGAATGTTGCCAGAATATAAGGTCTCGTTAAAGACTTTTGTCAGTATTGGGCTTAGTTCGTTGATTGTGCTTCTCATTAGCTCGTTTGTAATTCTATCTGGGCCGGGGGCTTTTTCCATCTTTTGGCTCTTTATAGCTTATTCTACTTCCGATACTAATATTTCTGGGATATCTCCAGTATCTTTGTTCCTATCGTTTTGTTTATTTTCTCCTTCGGACATGTGTATTTTAGGTTGATTTGAACACTGTTCTTCGTATACTGAGCGATAATAGTTTGTTGCTATATTTTGTATTTTGCTATGAGACGTAGTGGACAGTTCTTTGTCTTTTAACTTTGGTATCCATTCTTTTCCTTTTTCTTGAAGACGAAATAATTACATAATATTTAAGAGCGTATGTTTTGTAAACTAATTGTAAGTACTTATTTTGATTTATACTTAGTCTTAAGTTGTGGTATACAATGCAACATTTAAGTACGTTGGGAAAATAAATTCTAATTTTAATTCTAATAATCGCTACGCTTGGCAGGTGGGTATCGAAATTAAATATAATAAAAACCATTAAACTTAAACTTAAAATGTCCACGATAATTAACAATTTTCAGCAATATCGATCATATCAATGTCATAATAATAACAATGAAAATATCGATAAATTAAGTCAATAAAAACAGCAATATTCAATGTCAAAATTAAAATTTAAGTGATGTCAATAATAATTCATTCAATACAATTTCTACCTATATTAAATGTCATAATTGTAATTTAAGGGTAAACTTGGTCGTATTGTTTGTATAGGACAAATCGCCACATGAGAGAAAATCGTTATTTTAAGTTAGACTCTAAATATTTTTTTACTGAGTAGAAACATCTTTGGATTGGGTATAGTTTAAGCCTCTTTTGGAATATTGTTACTGACTTTTCAGTTTTAAATCATATGTATTTAAAACTGAAAAGGCAACTTATTATATATTTTTATTGCCATATAAAAAGGGCTATCACTTGGCATTTTAATTCTTGAGGGTGAAGCGCATAGCCTCTTTTTATGGCGAGTGTTCACGTTGTGCGTATTTTCTACTTTTGTGAACTTGTCGAAATTTTTAAAAACAAAAACGCAAATGTCAAGTATGTATATTGACGGCAGAGTTAAAATCTGATATATTATAAAGTATGGTCCGGTTTGACTGGAAGCTGACCCCAATATAGTTGGGAAAAGGCTAGGCAGATAATGATTTTATAAAGTATGGTTTGCAGGTCTCCGTGTTATCTATTTGGGCTAGAATTCTAATACACTTCTTTTGCATTACAAATAATTCATTTACATTAACACTATTTCCCCACAGCATGACGCCATATTCCAGCCATGAGTATGCATATGCGTAGTAAGAAGACATAGCTGTTTGTGTGTTAGTGCTTTGTTTTTTTTGAAAAAGAGTGTAAGAGAATCTGGAGTTTTGTTTTTTAAGTTCTATGTGTGATTTCCAGCTAATGTATGAGTAAATATTTATGCCAAGTAAGCTAAATGTATTAACTTCTTCTGTTTGCGTGTTTCTGAATGTTGTTTTTAGATTGAGAGGTGGTTTTTAGTATGATCTAAATTGTATTAGTTTAGTTTTATTACTATTAATTTCCAAGTTGTGGGTCTGGGGGGCTACTCTCTGAGCCCAAAGTCCGTAGATTCGGGCTTAGTTGCGGGCGTATTCTACTCCGTATTACCTACGGACGAACGATTAGTCCCAAACACAAACTAAGAATGAAAGACAACACGATTTTACAGAAACTGTCAAATTGTGTTGTCATTAATTCTTAGTGGTTAGGTGAGACAGAGTAGAATACGCCCGCAACTAAGCCCGAAACTATGGACTTCGGGCTTAGAGAGTAGCCCCCCTGGTACCAAGTCTCTACAGTTCTGAGGGTATCTTGTATTTGTAGACTAGGGTTATTCACATTTGCACACTTGATTAATATTGATATATCGTACATGCATAGAGGAGTGGTTTAATTGAAGTAATTAGATTAGGTAGTTGCTATATTTAAAAAAAAAGCTTTCCAAGTGCGAGTCGGACTCACGTGCAAAGAGTTCTGAACGAATTTTTTTTTTTTTACTTTTATTTTAACACTATAGAATTGTTATAGTATTATAGTATTTTCCTGCAATCTATAGGTAAAGAGCATCTGCATATTTTTTCAAAATTTTAGACTCAGTAGTTTCGGAGATAAGCCCCCCTCCCCTTATCTCCGAAACAATAATAATAATATAATAGTATTTTTTCGTCTAATTTCTTGAATAACTTCAATATCATTTATTTTAAAATTATGAAAAAAAATATTTAAAACCCTCACAGTAAGCCCTTTCATTTGATATGTCATACGATATTGTTTAAAAAACGTTTTTTTTTTTTATTTTTAGTATGGGTGTCACATTTTGGGGTCAAACTAGACCCCAAAATGTGACCCCCATCCTAAAAATTTAATAATTTACGTAACGCTTCCGTGTTTGGCTCACAGAAGTCCATATGTGTACCAAATTTTAACAGAATCGGTCCAGTGGATCTGGAGAAAACTGGCTGTGACTGACAGACAGACAGACACCCGAGTGATCCTATAAAGGTTTCGTTTTTTGTTCGGAACCCTAAATAATACAGCAATACCTAACGTTATAAAAAAGCAGTATGAAACAAACAGCAGTAACTCTTCCAAGTCCTCCGGTACATTAACTGGGGCGCAGCCACTACATAAAAGGCAGGAAACGGAAAAGTTTCAAAGATTAATGTACTTAGTACCTCCGATATTAGTTTGGAAGCACAACACTACCTCATGTTATACGAGAACTGCGAGGAAATATACTAAGTTAGGACGACACTAGCGTAGGCAGCTCTAAAATTCGTTGAATTGAAAGTAGTACCACAAACCTAGCACAGAACATTGCATTCTACTCACAATGCAGAATAAAGAACACATAGAATGATATTCCTCGCTTCCCGCTGCTCTTAGAACAAGATACATTGCCAGCTTATGAGCCAATCAACTTCAAAGCACGTGACATTATACAACGAGCATCCGAACTTAGGAATGAAAGTCGATGAAAATAAAAGTCTTGAGACTTAACATAATCTGGCAGGTTTGTAAGATATCTAAGATTAATGATTTTCTGCCATTATTCTGTGAACAGCGTCCACGTTTTATGAAACACTGCACGGTGCCGTCCGACAGCGGCGTCGGGCCGAGGTGGCTCGTTCTAATGGAGCCGGCGTAAATAACAATATTTTCACAATATTTCACAGAGGCGGATAAGGGCGCTGTCACACGGACGCGTCACGCACACTCGCAACAGTACGTTTGATGGAGGTAGACAGAAGGTGTGCTCGCCTCACGCTGTGTTCGGAGATGAGCGTCCGAAGATTATTGATGAACTGTTTGTTGCAGCGCCGGCGTCATCCGACGATAAGCGAAGGATGAACCAGTTAATGGAGGTTTCTCTCGTGATCAACATTACTTACTGAATTCCATTTCGCAGCGAAGACACGGGACTATATTTGAGCGTTATACAAAGTGGGCGTACTTGCATTCTTGTATTCAGTCCAATCAAAATTTCAAAGTTTAGACATTTCCAACTTTATTCTGTGCACCGTAGAGGTATTTGCAACCGCAAATTTTCTCATAGAAAATACCTAATAGAATTAGCGGTGAATACGATGTGGGTGTGCTCGAGCAACGAGATTCGGTTACAAAACATTGAAATCTTGTGTTTAGTCATACGTATATTTCGCCGTTTTCACGACACCCTCAGTTACTTTCCTATAATGTACAATGATATTACGAGAGTCATTTAGGTTTTTGGAAAAGTCAACAATTACAGTAATTAAAAGAGAACCTACCTTCGTCATAGACCGTGTTGGTCTATGACGAAGGTATCTGGATCATAGTCCACTCCGCCTCGCCCACACTGCCTGCCTGTGGAGAGCCCGACTCTATGCGCCACACACGCGGCCGTGTGCACCCACCCCAAAGCGGATCATTTAATAAATGGGAACATTCTGTAGTATTAGGGAAGTTTCTTATATAAATATAATAAATGTTGTTGTTTTATATGCCGCAGCCAGTGACCGGAATACTTCGCTCAATATATTGTAGACGTTATTTTTGTGCAAGGATTACGAGGTTTTTATCATACTTGTAGAATAAAGTTATGTCAATAATACCTTATTCCCGAGACTTCGTTTGCGCATATCCCGTATTTTCCTGTTCTTGTAAGAATTTCGGGAAGACACTAAATGTTACGTTACACTCTCCAAGGAACTTACATCCCAAATTTCAGCTTTCTACAACCAGTGGTTTCGGTTGTGCGTTGACTATCAATATCGGAAGAATTTTTATGTTATGATTGATTAATAATACGCGCTTTTGTAATGTGAATCTGTCCAACAGACTTAATTTATTTAATTACTGATAAGCACTCTGCCAACCCGGACGCTCCGCCGTGTTCGGTCATAGTGCCCAACAGACCGCTCGGGACGCTGACAACACACTGACTTATTAAGTTCGTTAATAAAGTTTAATGGCTGCAATAATTCCCAGAAATCTGACTTACGGAGGGGGCCACTCATAAATTGTCAATTTATTTGCATAATTGGCCCAGCGGGCCACGCCTACTGGCTCCGTCCCCCGCGTGAGATCCGACCTCAGTTGTAATGTTGGAGCGCAGCGTCTCCAAGATTGTGATTTGTTTTTGAATTAAGAGTATTAATAAGGAAATCCCGCTGTCGGCTTTTCATTCTGTACAATGAGGATTCTATGTTCAGACAATCTTATGAATATTTATCCCAGTAGGCTGATTTTGAATGGGACAAATTTTGTAAATACATTTAAATTTTAAGAGCTTTTGTATTTGAAACGTGAAGTGGTTTATTAATTACGATATTTATATTAAAAAGTGTTTGCTTTAAAACAAATTCACTTTTTTAGAGTTCCAAAATCCATAAAAAACGGAACTCTTATAGAATCACTCGGGTGTCTGTTTGTCTGTCTGTCTACCTTTCCGTCTGATTGTCTGTCTATCTGTCCGTTGGTCACAGCCAGCCAGTTGAAATTTAGTATATACTAGCTGTTGCCCGCGACTTCGTTCACGAGTAGGTCGGAAAGTAAAATGTTGTCGCTAGATAAGATCTCTAAAAAAAAGTATATACGAACAATCAATATCCAGCATGGCTTGATTCCTTTTAGATTAAAAAAAAAATGAAATAAAATTTATTGCAGAAACTTGTACGAACTTTTACAGGTACTCTCACATAGAGACCTTCTCTTTTAAGTAAAAGATATACCTGTGCTAGGAGGTCCCGCTCTTCAATGTCAAATAATTAAATGGTGTACTTAAGATTACGAAATTTAAACAAAAAAATTACAAGATAGAAAAGGCAAAAGTGTGTGTGAGTGTTGTGTGTGTGTGTGTGTGTGAGAGAGGTGTGTGAGGTGTGTGTGTGAGAGAGAGAGAGAGATGTGTGAGGTGTGTGTGTGTGTGTGTGTGTGAGAGAGAGAGAGATGTGTGTGAGGTGTGTGAGTGTGTATTCTCTCAATTTTCAATTCATAGTCACGATGCTCGCAGTAATAATTCAATGTCATTATAGGTCTTCTGTTTTAGCCATTTAACTATTGCCTCTTTGCATTCTTCAGTAGTCATAGGATAGATGTTAATAATTTTATTATATAGGGCAGCGGAATTTGTCTTAAATTGTCTTTTGGCATAAGCAGTTTTTTTTTATTTTATTTGTAATGGGTTTGCTCTTGACTCTAGTCTATGTCAGAGATGACAGAGACAAAGTCTACGATGGAGCGAACCTACCCAGAAGGAGCCTGTTCACTCTAACTTTGAAGAGATTAGGGTTGTAAGCTTTTGGAAACACAGACGCAGGCAGAGAGTTCCACTCCTTTGCTGTGCGCGTTTTAACAAATTTTACTGGTGCAACACTGTACTTTCGTCTTCTTTCCTGATAGTGAGGGTCATAGGGTAGAGCTTTGTGCAATTTTAGGATAGCATGGAGGATGTATCATTTTCGGACTGTGAGAATGCCACTAAGGAAGTATAGAGGATCATCGGCAATGAGAGGCTCGTCGCGTCGAAGCTCCAAAGTCTTGAACATCGACGACGAGTTGCTAGCCTGTCGGTTTTTTACCGGTTGCATTTTGGAGAATGTGCGACGGAATTGCATAATTTAATTCCGCCAAGCCCGTTCCATCATCGGACCACAAGACGAACGGCGATGCGCCACCGGTACATGGTGGACATCCCACCCATACGCACAAAACGTTTTGGGAACACATTCATAGTGCGTACAGCTAAGGAGTGGAATTCCCTGCCGGAGTCTGTGTTTCCTGATAGCTACAACCTGGGAGTCTTTAAATCAAGAGTGAATAGGTTATTTCTAGGCAAGCGTGCTCCATTTTCGACCACATCCTCGCTTACCATCAGGTGAGATAGTGGTCAAACGCGTGCCTATCAATAGTAAAAAAAAAAAAAAAAAAGTATAACTCGTTGGTTGGGAATCTGTACGGTTTGGTATACATGACCTTGAAAAGAGATCTCTGTGCTCGCTCTAGCTTCAGAAATTTCATTTTTGTCGCACCGCCCTACACGGGTATACAGTAGGTAAGAATTGATTGAGCCAAACAGACATAGACTTCAGTTAATATTTTTTTAGTTGTCACATGTCTTAGGTTCTTAAATATCCAGATAAGTTTTCTTACACGTGCCATGACCATATCTGTATGAGTATGCCAGGACAACCGCTGATCAACGATTATACCTAGGTATTTTATATGAGTCACTTTTTCAATATTTTGACAAGAACAGTTTGTATCGGATATATTATGACATGTGTTGAGTGTTGTTGTAGATAGTAAACGCAATATATTTTGTTTTAGAAATATTTAGTGTAAGAAGGTGTGAGTTCAACCAATCAGCAATCCTGGAAAGACCCTTCTCAACAGATTGATCAACAGATTCCCATGAATCACCAGAGAAAACAATACCAGTGTCATCTGCATATGAGAAGACACGACCATTATCTAATATCATTTTGCATAGATGGTTAATATAATATATCAGGAATAGAGTCGGGCCGAGTACGCTACCTTGCAAAACGCCGTAGGTCACGTGAGACTCCCCTACCTTTACCTTTTACCTGCGATTCCGTAGATAATCCATTAGTAACGCTAGCGGTTTTCCTCTTACGCTTATACTTTCTAGACTGTGCACAAGAATGGGAACAGAAACGGTATCGAAAGCCTTTTTAAAATCAAGAAATACAGCTAGACATCTTTTTCCTGAGTCTACTATGCTAACTATACGAGTGGTTAGTACTATAACTGCATCTTCTGTAGATTATTTTTGTCTAAAACCATATTAAGCTTGTGAAATAATGTCATATTTGTTAGTATAGTTGGTAAGTCTTATGTTAATTAGCTTTTCAATGATTTTAGATATGGCAGGCAGAATAGAGAAAGGTCTGTAGTTATTAACATCATCCCTGTCTCCACCCTTAGCACAGGTGTATTTATGGCTTGTTTTAGAGCTAGTGGAAATTTCCCTTGGCTAAAACACAAGTTATCAAGATGCGTTATTATGGGTACAACTATTTCATAGGCAGCTTTTATAAATTTGGTTGTTATACTATCCCAGCCTGGAGCGCTTTCAGATTTAAGACTCATTAACACGTTATAGACTTCTCTAGGATCCGTTTCAAGAAGCACGAAGGAAGACGACTGTGTATTTACTATATGATCAGAGTGTTGAAATTGGGATCGGCTTGCGTTGGTAATATCTTCAGCCAGGGTTTTCCCAATGTTTGAAAAGTAATCGTTTATGTGGTCTACTGAATCCGTGAGAGGTTTGCGATGAGTTATTTTATTAATTGTGTTCCACATCTGTTTTGTATTCTTGTTTGTTTTTGTAGTTGTTCCCTATCATATTTTCTTCTAAGCTTTTTAACTAAACTATTGCAATGGTTGCGATACCTTCTATAAGTAATTTTTAATAAATTGTTTTGTGGGTCAGATTGTAGCTTTCTTTGCATATTATTTATATTTGGAATACAGCGCAAAAGTCCTAAAGTTCATGGTTTAAGAATGCGATTATTTCTAGGAACTAAAGTAGTAGTAGTGTTTTGCTGAAGGAACTTTTGGAGTTGGTCTATTAATTGTACAGATAACGTTATTGGATCATTAATTAAGTTAAGTTCAGAAATATTACTTAGCTTTAAGGCTGTTATTGTTTTATCAAAGTCCACTTTTTATAGTTTTCGAGCATTTATGAGAATTGACTAAATTTGATAATTTAAGGAAAATCATGAAGTGATTCGTGCTAGTGGTATTCAATACAGCAACCGAAGCAGCATTTTTATTCTTGTCCAGTTTCAAAATAAAGTGGTCCAAACAGTTTTCGCTTTTGGTTGGTAATGTATGTCCCGGTAACACGCCATGCATTACAAGCATATTTAGGTAGTTCAATCTGGTTGTACGCTCATACGTTTGTTCCGTAGTTTTATATATTAAATTAATGTTTATATCACCTGTTATAACAAAATTTTTATGTGATTTAAGTGAGTCTAGGTGATTATTTAGCGAGTCTATAAAACTGTCAGCATTTTTATTGGAGGGAGATCGATAAATAGCATGGACAACATGATTAGGCATTATTAGCTGTAGACATGATGCGTGAGTTAATATTATTTCCTTAACACTAACCTTGTGATCACACTTTATATAAACTGTCACTCCATCGCACTGGTTTATATGGTTACTTGTGGTAAAAGTATTATAGTTTTTGATTTCAGGGGTTGTTTTTTTTTCGTCCAGCCAAAATTCATTTAAGACCAATAGGTCAACACTAAAATTAAATTATGTTAAGGAGATTAGTAAATCATCTAAGTTGCTATATACATTCAGTCAAAAAAGTATCGGGAATGGATGATTTGTTTATGGTTCCAAATTCAAATTTTTGTTTTTTTGTAGTTGTTAGATTGGCACAACTGTATTCCATTTTGGCGCGGAGTTTGAGTTGCATCTGTTATTTATATTAAATACAGTGCTGGTTTTAGTAATATCATATATATTACTAAGTGAATTTCACGTGTCTATTGCGAATTTCATAATGGACAAAGATATCGAACAAAGAGTTTGTCTTAAATTTTGCATCGCCAATGGAATATCGTGTTCGGAGTCACTGAAAATGTTACAAAAGGCTTACGGTGAATCGACTTTATCAAAAACTCGTGCTTATGAGTGGTTCAAAGCGTTCAAAAGCGGTCGAGATGTGATGGAAGATTTGCCTCGCTCTGGTAGGCCGTCAACGTCTGCAACTGAAGTTAACATCGCAAAAGTGAAGGAAATAGTGACTGAAAATCCCCATTCAACTCTGAGAGAGATAGCCGCCGAACTTTCTGTATCTCACGAGTCGATCCGTACCATTTTAACTAATCATTTGGGTATGAAACATGTTGCTGCTCAGCTAGTCCCAAAAGATCTGAATTTTCTCCAAAAACTCAATCGCAGGAAAGTCGCTGAGGACATGCTAGAACGAGTCAGTTCGGACCCAAGATTCATGAAACGCATTGTTACTGGTGACGAGACGTGGGTTTACGAGTTTGACATGCAAACTAGTCAACAAGCTTCGGAGTGGCGCCTTCCAACTGAACCGAAACCGAAAAAACCACGCCAAAGTCGATCAAAAGTCAAAGTCATGTTGACTGTTTTCTTTGACTATCGCGGTGTTGTGCACTCTGAATTCTTACCGGAAGGTCTAACAGTAAATAAAGAATATTATTTGAGCGTTATGCGGCGTTTAAGAGAGCAAATTCGACGAAAAAGGCCAGATTTGTGGAAAGAAAATTCTTGGATTTTGCACCACGACAATGCGCCTTCGCTCAAGGCTATCATTGTGAACGAATTTTTAACCAAACACTCAACAAATACCATCCAGCAACCACCATATTCACCAGATATGGCTCCTGCTGACTTTTTTCTTTTTCCTAAACTCAAATTACCACTTCGTGGCACCCGTTTTCAATCGATAGAAGACATAAAGGAGAATTCGCGGCGAGAACTGAACTCAATTCCGGAAGCAGCGTTTAAAAAATGTTTTGATGAATGGATTATTCGTTGGCGCAAGTGTATCGTTTCTAAAGGAGCATACTTTGAAGGTGATAAAATAAATTTGGATGAATAACAGACATTTTGTGTATTATTGATCTTTTCCCGGTACTTTCTTGACAGAGTAGTATACTTCTTATATTCTGCGATATTATAGTAAGATCTGATTTATGTACAAAGAACTGTTTTGAAAACTCATTAATTTGAAATTCTTTCGATTGCGCTATAACTGTGTCGACTATTTCTTGCATTATTGAAAGTGTGCTATCCATGATATAGGTAAATTAACAATATGAGTTTCAATACCATATTGTTTTCGTAAACGTATTTTCCTTGAACCTCAACAACAAGTATTATGCTTAGAGAGAAAAAAAGATTTAGGATTTGGATGAGTATTATGCAAGGCACTGGCTGTTTCACCTCTTCTGTTCCAAATGCCGACACGCCTTAGTAATTAGTCGTAATGAGAAACTTTGAAATGATAACACATGATGTTAAAGAAAGTTGCTAGAGTTGTTGTCGTTGCGGAATTCATTCGAAAGAGTCATCGCGGTTCTGCAACGCAAAGGGCATTAGAAGGAACACGGATGGGTTTTAGTCAATAAGAGCAGACTCTTATTGACTTCCGAAACCACTGAGTCTAAAATTTTGAAAAATAGATCGTAGTTCTATACCTAAAAATTACAGGGAAACCTATAAGAAGTCTGTAGTGTAAATTGGTTCGGAACCCTTTACACGCGAGTTCAACTCGCACTTGGCCGGTTTTTTTTTTTTAAACTGGCAGTTTTCCTGTAACATTTAGGTATAGAACTATTATCTGCCCAGCGCCCGAACGGAGCGGACGTGTTACTGCGTAGCTGTTGTGAATATTGAAAGTTATTTTTAAATCATCATTTAAATTATTTTAAATTATTTCGAAACTCGGACCCTCCTGTTTCTTCATGGGGCAGTGTCCATAAGGTGTGGCGGACATATTGGTTGGTGTCGGAAGTCTCGCTTTCTCGCGTCGTCAGTCACAGGCAGATATCGCTGTTTGGCCTTTTGGTGAGTCAAGATCAAGTTCTTATAAATCTCGAAAAGTGACTGTTCCTCATGAGATTCGAACCTCGGACAGCGAGTGCAGAGACAGCGAGCTCAGCGACTATGCCAAATCAACATTGACGTCATCGCACCAAATTTGTGTCCCTGTGCTACGAGTGCGTAGCTGCGGAGCGCGCGCTACGTCACCGTCGCGCATCGGCTACGCCTTTGGATGCTACGATAGCTGCGGGGCGCGCTACGTTGCTGTCGCGCATCGGCTACGCTTTTGCTTGCTACGATAGCTACGAATTTACACTGCATTGCTACGAGCTTCTATAACATTGGCCTGCTGTTGCTAAACTTATTCTTTGTTCGTGTTACGATATTGCAATACTTTAAAAGTATTTTGAAATGCCTAAAACAAAAAGAACGCCACCCCCTAGCCAGTCCGCAGCTACGATACAACGTGCCTCATCGATCACTAATATTGCGACACCACCGCGTGAATCGGAGTTTATAAATACTCAACAAAGATCAACAAAACGATCGTGTTTGGAATTTAGTCCCATAAGTGAACTTGATGATTTTAAAGAGGAAATTCGTGCAATGCTCACTAAGTGGAATCAAAATCAGGAAAGTATTCTGCAAAATTTTATGTCTAAAATAACACTGGAATTAACAGAGTTAAGAGCTCAAAACGAAGAACTGCAGAGCATCAAGACAGATATTGAGGAGTCGGCAAAATTTTTGAATGCAAAGTACGAGGATATGAAAACTGGTTTGGCAAACCTGGAAAGTGAACGCTCAGAACAAAGAAAATATATAAACCAGTTAGAAAGAAAAATTCAAGATATCCAAGAAAATCATAGGTCCGCCGTGATTGAGCTGCGCAATATAACACCTAAGGAAAAAGAAAATGGTAGCGACTTGTCAGAAATTATTGTTGGTGTGTGTAGATCCCTGTCAGTGCACGTAAAACCAGAGGAGATTCGAGACATATATCGAGTGCGGGGTAACGAAGGCCCTTCCAAACAAATAATAGCAGAATTTCAATCAGTCTCTCTGAAAAACACTGTACTTAGTGCCGTACGTAATTTCAACAAGGGGAAGCCACCGTCTGAAAAATTTAACAGTGAGCATGCCGGCTTGAGTGGCGAACGCACCCCTATATATCTCGCTGATCGTCTCCCAGCAACTTCCAGAAAGCTTTTCTATGATGCTAGAAAGTTTGCTAAAAACAACGGTTTTCAATACTGCTGGACTGCAAATGGAAAAATTTTTATTCGAAAGAAAGAAGGGGTTAAACCGATACTTATACTTTCTGAATCCAGCTTTCAAAACATTCTGCATGATACAGAGTAATTTTATACGTAGAGTAGCATTAGTTTCTATATTATTATGTAAACCTAATCTTATTTCTTATTTTTTAAGTTTCTGTATCTTTTTTGCAAAGTTGCCTTCATACACTTATAACCTACTGTGTTGTACAACCCTAAGATTGATCATGCAATTATACAATTCACACACGTACATTAATATTCACAATTCACTAAAATTACTGAGTAATTCAAGGTGTGGTCCTCATCTTAATGTACAACATTCTATTAAGCACCCGTATCGAATATGTTGTGTTTCTCGGCAGGTATTGGGAAGTAGTGGTGTTCAGATTTTTCCATGTCATATTAAAGTTAAATTTAGTTAAATGTGTTGTATTTAAGAGCATATTCTTTAAATTAAATTAAAATGAATAACGTAAATGAAATTATAAATAACTTGGATACATTTGGGACCCATGAATCTTTCATTTGTCCTCCTGATAAATGCCATCAGATATTGGGAAACCCAAGCAAAATGATAAATGTGTTACACTTGAACATACGCAGTATTAATAAGAATTTCAACACCGCCATGGTATTATTATCATCCCTAAAAATTCGTTGTGACGTCATAATATTTTCGGAGTGTTGGCTGAACGAGGATGTTGATGTTCCTGTCTTGCCTGGTTACGCAGCCTATTCGACAACAAAACATATGAATAAAAACGATGGTCTAGTTATCTACGTTCTTAAAGAGTTGCAACATGCCATTATAGAGCCAGAGTTTGATGACGCAAATTGCCTTATTTGCAAACTCTCTGACATAGTAATCATAGGTATATACAGGCCGCCATCTTTTCGTAAAGTAGATAACTTTTTAAATAGTCTCAATACTGTTTTAACTTCGGTATCTTCATATAGAAATATATTCCTGGTGGGTGACATGAACATTAATATTAGCCCAACAAATAATGATCCAAATTATAACGAATATATGATTCTGACTGCATCTCACGGGCTCCTGCCAGCCTACACGTCTCCCACCCGAGAAAAATCTTGCTTGGATCATGTCATGATCAGATTGGTAAAATCTGTAACATCTTTTATCATTGACAGTCATATTACGGACCATGTCCCTGTACTAGTTAGTATTAAACTTACAACAAAACGTCACACGGCTAAATTCTTCTCAAAAGTTGACTTGAGTAAAGTTGTCTCGGAAATAGCTAATACTGATTTTGGTTGTATTTTGACGTCTAGCAATGCTAATTGGGCTACTGAGTTTCTCATTAATACTATTGTGTCTATAATACAAAAAAATACTGAAACCATCTGCGTTCCTTCTAAGCAGAGAATTATAAAGCCCTGGATCACTCCGGGACTACTAAGATGTATTAAGAACAGAGATAACATGCACAGAGAATTGAAAAAGGCACCGGACAATTACACTTTAAAATTAACCTATTCACGCTACCGCAACTTCTGCAATAAACTTTTACACAGACTAAAAAGTAATTATGAAAAAAATGAATTGCAGAAGGTTAAAAATAACCCTAAAAAGACTTGGAAGGTAATCAACAATATAATAAACAAACAAACCTATCGATCTTCTGCTGGGAATTTGTTGTCTTTATCTGGCCCAGACTGTAAGGCGTCATTGAATGTAGTCAACAACTTTTTTGCAAACATTGGTAGAGATCTTGCGGCTAAGCATGCAAACTCTGATACGAAACATGAGTCATATGTTAAGGATTCTGCACAGGTAAACTCAATGGTCCTGCTCCCTCCCGACCATGTCGAAATTGATAATATTATAATGGGTCTTCGTGCTGATTCTGCCCCGGGATGGGATGGTATCACTTCAAAACTTCTAAAATTGAGCAGACAAACGCTTGTACCTCTCGTCACTCACATATGTGATCTCTGTATCGCGGAGGGTGTATTCCCGAAAGTTTTGAAGAGAGCTGTTGTGCATCCTATCCACAAAGCAGGTGACAGAGGCAGTGTCAACAATTATAGACCAATTTCCGTTCTGCCGGCATTATCTAAGGTACTCGAGAGGGTCCTCAACAATCGTCTTGTATCTTTTTTGGAAAAAAATAATATCATTTCTGACAATCAATTTGGCTTTCGTAGGGGGAAGTCATGTGAAGGCGCGTTCTCGGCCCTGATAGACGATGTTGTTGAGACACTTGATAAAAAGTCAAAGTGCTTGGGTATGTTTCTGGACCTTTCCAAGGCATTTGACACTGTCTCTGTCCCTATCCTTCTAAAAAAGTTGGAGCAAATAGGAGTTAGAGGTCCTGCTCTTGCTATCTTTGCAAGCTATCTTACTGAACGCATGCAGTGTGTTAAAATCGATACATATGTCAGTGATGAGAGTGAATTGTCCTATGGTGTGCCTCAAGGTTCCATCTTAGGGCCTACACTTTTTTTGGTGTACGTAAATAGCCTCTGTGATTTAGCACTCCCAAACTGTTCTATTTACACATATGCAGATGATACTGCCCTTCTGGTACATGGTGAAAGTTGGGACGAAGCCCGTAACAGAGCGGAATATGTTCTTAGCATTGTTATCTCTTGGCTTACAGCGAATAGTTTGACCTTAAATGTGGCAAAAACAAATTTCATGACGTTTTCGTTAAATTCTTCTACGCAACCTGACACTTTTTTAGTTAAAGCCCATACGTGTAATAATAATTCGAACCGTTGCTCCTGCCTACCCCTAACAAGAACAAACAATGTTAAATACCTGGGCATACTAATAGATAATCACATTTCATGGAATGCCCAGGTTAGAGTTTTGTCTGGCAGAGTTAGAAAACTAATTACAGTGTTTAAAAGGCTGAGATACAGTGCTGATATAGACACACTACGGATGGTCTACTTTTCACTCTGCCAGTCAATATTAACATTCGGCATAACAGCCTGGGGTGGCGCTCCAAAGACATGTATGATACAGCTGGAAAGGGCACAAAGAGCTGTTCTCAAGGTCATGACTTTTAAACATTTTCGTTATAGTACTGCACAATTGTATAATGAATGTCAAGTCCTGACAGTGCAACAGCTCTTTGTCCTAAACTGTACGTTGCGCAAACATACTCTTTTACAATTTGATCTCGATCTCTTGACGAAGCGTAGGAACATGAACGTGTGTCCCATAGAGAGACACAGAAGTAAACTTGCAAAACGCCATTTTTTAATTCTAGGTAGTCGTATTTACAACTATGTCAACAAACAATGTAACATTTACAAAATGAACAAATCTGACTGCAAAGCTAAAGTCAGCAAATGGATCATCACCCTTGGTTATGAGGAGGTTGAAAGAATCATTGCTTATACGTAGTAGCTACATACCTCTCCCGCTGTTTAACTATCCCCAGTACCACTTATCCCTCAACACACATACACACCACACACCCTTCACATATTTTATCACAAAACATAAACACAACACCTACACAGTTGGTTAACTTTGCATGGATTAATTAATTATTATTTTTTTTATTTTTATCAACATATTAAAATTTTTGCCCTAAAGTCTGTTTTCTGTATAGTATACTGAAACTCCGGATATACATGTTTTTGTCTTTTGTCAACCTAGAGAGCCCTGACACCCATACCACAAGTTCAATCTTAGCTTGGGTGTCAGAGGTGTATAATAATGTGTAAATTTACAATTTTGGATAAAATTTATGTTTTGTTAACAACATAGTGATTACTAATTGTAATTTGGGAAATAAAAATTATTATTATTTCCTTTATTCAACATATTCACCTACAAATTACATTTTTAAATATTTGAAAAAAAGAATTCTAAAAACATTTAAAAATATAATAAATAGTAGCCCACCGGTATCGGGAACAGGGTCCAAGCTACCGGCGGTCAGGGCTCCAGAGAGAGGAACCTTCTAACAATACGAGCCGTGTCCAGAAGTACCGCTTTCTGAATCAAGCCCTTGATCCAGCAGCCTAACGAGAGCCTCTTGAGGTATTGGTCGAGGCTCGTGGCTATTAAGCCATTGGCTGATACGACTATCGGTACAATGATTGCGGAATCCACATCCCACATGTCGACAACCTCGCGAGCCAAGTCAATATACTTGATTTGTTTATCTTTCTCGGCTTTCACGAGGTTCTCGTCATGTGGGACGGTTATGTCTACAATCATTGCACGCCTCTCGATTCGGTCCAACACCACTATATCAGGCTTATTGGCAACAATAGTCCTGTCAGTGATGATGGACCGATCCCAGTACAATGTAATATTGCCATTATCGAGAACTGGGTCGGGCGCATACCTGTAGTACGGCACCTCCGACTCCACAAGAGAGTATTTCAGAGCAAGTTGCTGATGGATAATCCTGGCTACAAGGTTGTGCCTATGCAAGTATTCTCCGTTAGCTAGACGAAAACAACCAGAGATAATGTGGCGAATTGATTCTCCCGGACAGTGACATGCCCGACATATGTCAACCGTGCCGTCCTTCACAATATATTTCCGGTAGTTCCTTGTCATGATAATTTCGTCCATAATTGCACAGACAAAACCTTCGGTTTCTCCAAAAAGATCACCGAAACGCAGCCAGGCTACGGACGCTAGTTGATCAACGTCAGGCCCATGTAGGGCCCGGAAAAAGCGTCCGTGAAGCTCCTTGCTCTGCCATACCGCCCTGCGATCGTTGGTGTCAAGTACTGCAGGTTTGCGCCAGTTCTCATTTGCCAAGGAGAGCGGGGTGAGTCCCTTGTCCACCGCCACTACATCTCGATGCATACCCACGTCGACAGCTAGGAAGTATTCCCTGAGACTGCATATCTCGCGATTGTGGAGAGTCTTAGCATTTAAAAAGCCTCGACCTCCACACTTTCGCGGGATATACAGTCTCATTACCGATGATCGTGGGTGATGCATTCGATACGCAGTAAGCAGTGTACGGACCCGTCTATCCAAGGCGTCAAGCTCCGTTTGAGTCCATTTGAGTACGCCGAAAGAGTACATCAATACCGGCATGACCCAACCGTTGAAGGCGCGCACCTTGTTCCCGCCCGATAGAAAGCTATTGAATACCTTCTTCAAGCGGCCAAAGAAGCGCTCTTTCAACGATTGTTTCATGTCAGTAATATTGATACCTAACGCTTCCGACATACCCAAATACTTGTAAGTTTCAGTTGGAGAGAGGGATCTCAGGTTTATAGAATCCGAGAGTTGAGTTCCCACGGATTCCATAATCTCTCCACGTTTTACATGCATGACTGCACATTTGTCCACACCAAACTCCATCCTGATGGCACTACTGAAAGTTTCAGTTACCTTCAGTAGCTCCATCAGTTGCAGATTAGTGGGGGCAAAGAGTTTCAGATCATCCATGTAAAGGAGGTGAGATATAACCTGACCACCTCTCTTCAACCGATATCCTAGCCCTGAATTCTCCAGCAGTGTGCTTATTATTATTATTATTATTATTTATCTGCATTTTTTTTTTTCAAAATTTTAGGGTAGTTTCGGAGATAAGGGGGAATGGTCATTTGTGGTCAAATTTCTGGAATTACTTCAAAACTATTTAATGTGAAATTGTAAAAAAGAATATTTAAATCCCTCACAGTTTACCCTTTCATCACACGATAAAGTTCGGTTTTTTTTTAATTTTTCTAGTTTGACCTCCAAAAGTGACCCGATACTAAAAATATATTAATTTACGTAACGCGTCCGTGTTTAAATTATAGAAATCCCTATATGTACCGAATGTCAACAAAGTCGGTCCTGTACGGTGGCCCTCCAGTGCACCGTCACCACGGACTCGTTGCGCAGGAGCAGCGTGCGTGATGTTATGTAAGCATCTGACGGTACCTGTGTCTAGTGTCCTATGGTGTCTCCGCGGCCAGCGACGCACGGTGGCTCTCGTTGCGCAGGAGCAGCGTGCGTGATGTTATGTAAGCATCTGACGGTACCTGTGTCTAGTGTCCTATGGTGTCTCCGCGGCCAGCGACGCACGGTGGCTCTCCAGTGCACCGTCACCACGGACTCGTTGCGCAGGAGCAGCGTGCGTGATGTTATGTAAGCATTTCACGGTACCTGTGTCTAGTGTCCTATGGTGTCTCCGCGGCCAGCGACGCACGGTGGCCCTCCAGTGCACCGTCACCACGGACTCGTTGCGCAGGAGCAGCGTGCGGGAGCGAACTGTACACAAATAAATAGTTTAGTCGATTGGCATACTACGTGTAACCGAGTTCTGTTGTGATAATAAATTAATGTTAAGTTAAATTATTGCAGCGAAAGTTACAAATTTGTTAACGTTTAAAGTTAACAATAATAATTAATTTAGTGAAACAAGAAGTAATTATTTATTGAGAAAGATAAGTTACTCCCGCTGGAAGTTTCGCGAGCACAAACACTCGAACACTAATTATAACTCAAACATTGTTTGCGCATTAGGTGGTTTACTTACTGTTACCGTGTGTACCATGAACACACATAACTGGAACCTGTGTAAGGCACTTGTCTCACCGCCAGCGAGGAAGCGATTAGCTATCGACTAGCTATTTGCTCGATGAGGAAAGGGCCAAAAATATAGATCTCGTTGAGTAAAAGTGACACATACATTTATAATCGATAGCTGGCTGTTCACACTGCCAGCAAGCCGGCTCTGACCACTAGTTGATCGCAGCGACAAGAGCTATCAAAGATTATACTCGCTCAGCGACACTCAAACAGCGATGCTCGCTTGGCAGTCGGAACTCACTAAACAGCGGTAATTTTTTCCTATAGTGCGGGCCAGAACGAGCATTGCGAATAAAAGCCCGTCGCACAAAAGCACTCGCTGAAAGCCGAGCGTCAAAACTATCGAAACTTTTCACTCGCTACTCGCTGATCGCCGGCGGTGAGACAAGGACGTCACTGCTATCATTTTCAAATGTCACTTTGAATTGAGTGAAAGTTTATGAAGCCAAGAAACTGTTGCTCTTTTGATTTCGTCTTTTGCGATGATAAAGTTAGGTTATGTTTCATATTAAAAACGTTTCGTATTTACTTGTGGTACGGTTTACCTAAGAATAAACATGCTCATGTCGTTAAAATTGAATAAAACAAACAGGGACAAACAAATCTACATAACAAACGAATCATGCTTTAGAAACTATAGAACAGATTTAAAAAGTCGCTTAACGAAGCCACTCAGTCAACCTTGTCTTCTCTTGTGATCACATTTGTGTGCGGCGCCCTAATTGCCTCACTCATTCAATTCAATCAATCTGATTCAATTTGACAATACAGACATGGCGCTATTTTTGCTAAATTAAGTTTTCTGCGAAACATTGCGTGCAGGAAAATTAGCTGAATTAACGTCGATCAGAGCGAATAATTCGAGTAGTTTTGAAAATTGGAACAGTAGTTCTTTGAGGTGTCCAGATGAACATACTAAAAGTCTCCGAGGGTGGGAGGTGAACCAGCGGTGGGTTAGGGGGGGGGGGAAGATTTAATTTTTGATTATATCTCCAAAACCATTAAAAATGTCTCCTTGCTCGCTTGTACATTATTTTTTACATTACATTTTCTATACCTTATGTCTGTCACATTTAACTGTACGATCTGATACTTAAGGAGATAGAGGCCATCCAAAATGAGTAAAATATTTTTTTTCATAAATCATACAAAGACGAATGGTTATTTGTGACCCAGAAGCCGACAGAGTTGAGACTTATCGTAGTTTTTTTGTCATCTAAAGTAGAGCAAGATTATCATTTTTGTTTTCCGAATTCGATGGCTATCGCATAAATATGTTTTCAGCAGAAGTAAACTTAAAAAGTTATTTTACTTCCATTCTTACGATGAGTGTTATGCTAAATTGATAGCAAGGGTCTGACGATGAAGAGCAGAAACCTGGAAAGTGGTGGTGGTGGTGGTGGTGGTGTTTAATTCCGCCAAGCCCGTTCCATCATCGGACCACAAGACGAACGGCGATGCGCCACCGGTACATGGTGGACATCCCACCCATACGCACAAAATGTTTTGGGAACACATTCTTAATACGTACAGGTAAGGAGTGGAATTCCCAGCCGGAGTCTGTGTTTCCCGATAGCTACAACCAGGGAGTCTTTAAGTCAAGGGTGATCAGGTTACTTCTAGGCAAGCGTGCTACATCTTCGACCACATCATCGCTTACCATCAGGGAGATGGTGGTCAAGCGCGTGCCTACCAAGAGTAAAAAAAAAAAAAAAAACAATGTTTTTTTTTTTCGATTTCGATGGCTAGCACGTAGATATTATGAGAGCTTGAGTATTTCTTTAGAAAAATTATAGAAAAGTAATTCTTCATCCACTCTTACCAAGTATGTCTATGAATCATACTGTTGCGTATCATTCACTGGAGTTGGTAGCAAGGGTCTGATGATGGAAATCATAAAGGTAAGTAGTGGCTTTCTTAGTTGACTACTCCTATACTCATCATCATGTTTGGATTCATTTAAATCCTTCTGATGAGCACTATCTATTGCACCTGGTAAAAACGATCTGATGATGGAAACCATAAAGGTGAGTAGTAGCTCTCACTTAGCAGACTGTTCTTATATTCATCGTGTTTGGACTCAAATGAATTGTACAAATGGGTTCTATCCATTGCAGCTAGTAACAATGATCTGATGATGGAAACCATAAAGGTGAGTAATGGCTCTTTTAGTTAACTACTTCTATGCCCATCGTGTTTGGGCTCATATAAATTATACAGGGCAGTACTATTCACTGCAGCTGATAACGACGACCAGCCGACGGAAATCATGAAGATGAGTAGTTAGTGACTTTTTTAGTTGACAACTCCTATACCCATCGTGTTGGAGCTCATATGAATTGTACGGGGTGGTACTATTCATTGTAGCTGATAACAAAGATCTGTTGATGGAAATCACAAAGGTGAGTAGTGGCTTTCTTATTTGCCTTTTTTTTTAAGGATGGGAAATCATCAAATGACTCCTTCCGCTCTGGGCGGAGCGGAAGGGAGTGTCAGACTCTCACTGACTAAAACCCATCCGTGTTCCTCCTAATGCTCTTTGCGTTCCAGGGTACGGTGCCTCTTTCGAATGGTTTCCGCACCCCGGCAGGCACTAGCCCTAGCGGGCCCCATCTCCCATGCTGACAGCTCCTTGAGGCGCGCGTGGAACACAGCGCGTCGTCGACACGGGCCTGGTTCTGATCAGACGGCGAGCCACCCAATGCTTGCCGTCCGCAGGCCCTCGCCTACGGTGGCCGGAAATCGCCCTGCGACTCCCGACGCCCAGGGCGTCTTCTTCTGTTGCGGCGGCTGGGACGAGAGGTTTCCCTCTCTCTCACACGTTCGGCCTCCTCCTTCGCTAGCATTACTGCTTCGCAGAAGGAGGTGACCGCTTCCCATGCCTGCTCGCTCCGGACCATAGATTGAACTAGAGCCGGTCGCGAGAGGTCGCCGCCACCGATCGCCTCAACGAGGACATGGCGGTGCTCCGCCCAAGCAGGGCAGTCCTCCACCGTATGCTCCACTGTGTCCTCCGGGCGATCCTCGCAGTGTTGACACCCGGGCGTGTCCTCCCGCCGAATCCGCAACAGGTATCTTCCGATACAACCATGTCCGGTGAGTACCTGCGTCAGGCGGAAGGTGAAAAGGCCGTGGCGCCGCTCCAGCCACGCCTCAAAGAGGGGACTAATCGCCTGGATTGTGGCGTGCCCAGCGCTGGGTTGCGCCTTGCTGTGATTTGCCGCGGCAGAGGAGTCGCGCCCCGGCGTTGAGCCTCCACGCTCCCATAGCGGCAGTCCGGTAAGGAGGCTCGCCGCCTCGCGTGCGGTATCCCCGGGCCAGCCGGATGGCCACTACTCTTATACAAACCTTGCTCGGGCTCATATAAATTATACGGGGCGGTACTATTCATTGTAGCTGATAACAACGATCTGCTGATTGAAATTATAAAGGTAAGGAAAAGTAATCAACTAAATGAGTCTCACCTTTATGGTTTCCATCATCAGAGTATTGTTACTGGCTGCAATGGATTGAACCTATTTGTACAATTCATATGAGCCCAAACACGATGGGTATAAGAGCAGTCTAAAAAGTGAGCCACTACTCACCTTTGTGGTTTCAACATCAGGTCGTTGTTACTACCTACAATAGATATAATCCATCTGTACAATTATTCATATAAGCTTAAACACGACCGGCATACTTGTAAGAATTAATGTAAAATAACTTCGTCTACTGAAGACATATTCAAGGTTTATGCGTTAGCCATCGAAATGATATTCTTGCTTTACTTTAGATGACAAAAAAATTACGATAGATCTCAACTCTGTCGGCGTCTGGGTCAGAAATTACCATTTGTCTTTGTATGATTCATGAAAAATTTTATTTTATCAATTTTAGATACCCTCTATCGCCTAAAGTATTGATCCTAAAGTTGAATGTAAATGACATAATGTATAGATTTAATGTAGAAGTGAGCAAGGTGATATTTCAAAGCAAAAAACTGAAAAAAGGAACCTTTCTCCCCCTCCCCTACCTTTGGGGCTAACCTCCCACCTTTGGGGTCAAATTCAAATTCAAATTCAAATTCAAAGCATTTTATTTCAAATAAACCATTCACAGGCACTTTTGAAACGTCAAGGTCGGTCAGTCAA
The DNA here is from genome assembly GCA_950371165.1 of Lacanobia oleracea. Lineage (NCBI taxonomy): Eukaryota > Metazoa > Arthropoda > Insecta > Lepidoptera > Noctuidae > Lacanobia > Lacanobia oleracea. The sequence continues at coordinate 490,504 of OX493398.1, forward strand.
AAACATGGAAGCTATTTGCACGTTCCAAAGCGTAGATCTCTATGGAGAAGAACGTGCAAGAAACTCCACGGACACTCTTTTAAATCATGTTCTGTTTTACAAAATTCCAAGTTACATATACTTGTTGCTTCTGCATGTGAGGACAATGCAAAGGAAAAAAAAAGGGCTTATTATAAGAATTTTAAATATAAAGATTAAAATAAGCCAATGGCAGTTAAGAGATGACCAGTCTCAACCGACGGCGCCTGTTCACGAACATGACGCGTGTATCGGCACCCTTCAGCTCAACCATTTCGAAGGGAACCGAATGATCAAACCCAAGCGCCGCCATCAGCGAGACATTTGAGTGAGCATGACATGCTCTCAACCACCATGCTCGTTCATGTCCAACAAGTAAAACTATAACTACTCACATAAAATGTAAATGGTTTCATGGTACTCACATTTACAAAATTTGAAAAATATGCTTCTACTTTACACAAAACTATGGTTGTCAATGACCAAATAATGAAAAATAAATTAATAAAGAGAACGATTAAGTTCTTACATCAAAAAGAATAAATAAGTAATTAATATAATAATATAATTTGTATGTATATAAGAATAAATAAACGAAATAGTGTAAGAACCTCTAAAAGGAGCGAGCATCTCTTCCAAATATAAAAACATAAAAACCTAAAAAGTGGACCTAAGCAGCTGTGACTGTGGAGCAGGACCAGCATTTAGCCAAGCGTTTTTATCGAGGATATAATCATCCAGTTTATAATACGCTTGTCTACATAGTGTGCGTTTTATGCATGCTTTAAATTTTCTCTCATTCAGTTCGAGAATATCAACTGGTATTTTATTATAAAATTTAATACAGTACCCCATAAAAGAAGTGTGTACTTTGGCCAATCTGAATCGGGGTTGATCTAATTTGTTCCTATTTCTAGTATTAAAATTATGCCTGTCACTAATCTTGCTAAAGAGATGAAGATTTTTCCGAACATACATAATATTTTCGTAAATGTATTGACAAGGTACCGTCATGATGTTGATATCCTTAAACAGTTCTCTTAGGGAATCACGCCGACGGAGATTGTAAATGGCTCTGATGGCTCTTTTCTGCAGGATAAATATAGACTCGATGTCTGCAGCACGTCCCCATAATAAGATACCGTAAGACATGATACTATGAAAGTAACTAAAATAGACCAGCCTCGCGGTATCTATATCGGTAAATTGACGGATTTTTCTGACAGCGTATGCTGCTGAACTTAGCTGTCCCGCAAGAGATGTTAAATGAGGACCCCATTGTAGCCTTGAGTCAAGCGTAATCTCCAGGAAAACCGTGTTTTCGACGAATTCAAGTTTCTCCTTGTTCAATACTATGTCGCAATCATTTCTTTTAACGTTCGGTAAGGCAAATCTGATGCATTTAGTTTTTTTCCCATTTAACACTAAATTATTAGCAGTAAACCAATTTTGGACCTGCTGTAGGGCGTTATTTACGTCGTCAAGATTTATGGAACGTCTATCTATCTTAAAAATTAAGGACGTATCGTCAGCAAATAATACCATATGAGGTTGATTTTTTAAAAGATGGGGTAGATCATTAATATATACTAGAAAGAGGAAAGGACCCAAAATAGAGCCTTGTGGTACCCCCATTTTGACTTTTAAACCCCGTGAATTGACACCATTTATTTGAACTTGCTGCTTCTTTTAGTATATTCATCTGGACACCTCAAAGAACAACTGTACCAATTTTCAAAACTACACGAATTATTCACTCTGATTTTCTTAATTATCCTGCACTATTAGCAATGAGATGTCTGTGAAAGTTGTCATATTGCTGTTACCATTGGAGTTCTTTCCCACTTAATAAAAAAACTCCTACTAATTATAGAACTATTTTAGTGATACCCATTTTTATAAAAACATATTTAAGAACATCTACACAAATTCTAAAATATACACAGGTACGAACTGCTTTGTTTCACGAGGAGTCGTTCAACGAGGTGTTAACATGGATATATTTATAATACATGGCAAGACAAATAAGATGCTCTGGGTCTTTTGGGATTTCTCCTTGGTTTTCTTTGCCTTCTTCATGAAACATTTATCAGAAAACTATACCACTACGGGATCTAAAAGGAATTATCTTGCGTCATACGAGTACATGAAAGTGAAAGGAAAACTCTTTCGAATTTTTCGTAATGGGTTTCGCCCAGGGCTCAATTCTTGGTCCATTGTTATTTTCAAATGACTTGCCTTACATGAAACGAATAGTGTGTGTCACTTTGTTTGCTTACAACATCCGTAGTACGCGTAAGGGAACATACGCGCGACAACGAAGTGACATAGTGTAGTACCTGTCCTGAGCGGCAGCGCTGTGAACTGCAGACAGATGGGCTGCTCTAGCGCCGGCAGTAGCGGCTTGCTGCAGTCCGCGCAGGGGCACACGCGCGTCAGCGATGGGGGGTGCGATACTGGGGAACAAATAGCGGTGTAAAAATTGTTGCTTTCTATTTTGTGTTACTGCTCAGCTAGATTGTCTGTAGGTAGTATGTTACTGTTGTTGACGGCTGCATGTATTGTACGCATTTGTTACTTGCACGGGTACCTACGGTCCCGTTATACTATGGTCGCGTTTTGAAATTCCTAAGCACTGCCCTATTCTGTTTGTCTCTTTGTTACTACGTTGTGGAGACACAATCCCTACATGCATCCACGTCACACCCAGACACAATATAACTCATGACGTCAAAATACTTAATGAAAATTCTAACATGACTTTTACGAAGGTTATTTAAGCTTAAGCGAGTTTTAGATAACAGATTAACTTTCAATTAGTTTTATGAATTTAATTAAATGTTAGGTATTTAAGTCAGCAGTAGTTGGTTTAAAAAGTTTAAGTTTAATAATCAAAAATCACATGTACTAAACTGATGATGATGACCCCCGAATTAGACGTTTGTCTGTATCTTGGGGGTCAGAGTAGCGACATATTAGTAGTTGCAGATTGTAAACATTGATTAAGTACAAGAAAAAAAACATAGTTAAAAGTAGAATCAAACTTAATATAAAACAGTCAAAAAATGAGGCCGTCAAAATTATAAACAACAAAAAAATACAGAAGATTAATTATCACCTAACAGAGTGTGTTAAAAAAGTATGAGTCCTCAGTCAGCTATAATATTATGAACACAAATCAATCAAAATGTTAACAGGATCAAAACAAAAAAAAAGATGGTTGGTGTATTGTTAACTGTGGTTGGAAGCAAGTTTAGACTGAGTTTAATTAAATGTCCAAGAAAACTGAAATGATTACATATTTTTGTAATAATCGTCGTGATCGTCCGCGTGACCTTTCATCACGTATTCTAGGAGAACGTTGTGGTGTCAGAACGTAATGTGATGTAACGCGACGTGCGAGCACTAGGTAATAAAGCGCTTTGTGTGGCGCCGACACTTTAGTAATGAAATAACTTTAATATTCAGCGCTGCTCTCATAAAAACTGAATTAACTACGTCAAAGAGAATATTCCGTCAAGCATAGAGTCGTTGTAAGTTATTGTGTGTCAACGACAACACTCTAAGGCTTATGGTTATTTATCGAGGCCCATGAAGGCATTATCATAATTCTTTCTTGTGAGGGTTTTGACATAAATAATGGAGATGGGAGGAGCGTTATTCGCAACAAATAGGATTACAATTTATAACTTTTCATAATGTTGGTGCAGTTAAGTTGTATAGCTAAGCATGTAGTATAATCTACTATGAGCAACAAATAAACGTGAATATCGTGCGTGAAACTTTTTTTTTTTTCTCTTTTTTTTGGGGTTTTTGTCTATACAGATATGTCAGCCCCAAATTTGCGTGAACCTAATGATGATTCTAATTTTCAGTTATTAAAAACCTATAATGGTACAGTGAAGACAAAGGTGAGTCTCTCAGGGTTACTCGGGTGGGTCACGCGGCGGCTGAACCTACGGCTCACGCCTCAGGGAACATTAGAAGGCTGCAAGCTCCTTTCCATTCACGTGATGCGCCACCGTTGTGGGGCTGAGTGGGGGATTATCGTCACGCTTGACGCGGACGGGGGAAACTACTGCAATTCTAACTATTTGGAGATATGTATTTGTATATTTTTCGGTCAAAGAACCAAAACGCTCATTGAGCGAAAAAAGAAACTCTTAATGCGTTGTGGCTTATTCCAAACGGCCACAAAGCGTATTTCGCGTCATGAAACTCAAAAAACAGGCGCTGAGCCTTAACTGATACAACCACATTGCAAATTTTCCGTCATTTACAAACAGAGAACCTAGCAACTACGTGATATCAGTATTATCATATTTCAGTTAGAAGACGTACACACTTCTAGACATAGGCCTCCCCAAGCGTGCTGTTTGCACCCCGAGGATTACCGAATCATTCATAGTTGTATTATATAGATTGACATATTTTGTCTTTGTAAGTGTTATACATCTATATTTGCAAGCAGACAAGTCTTCAAAAGAACAACTTAAAATTTCCATCGAGACCTTAATCAGAATGAAGTTAGTCTTTCCACTTGAATCTTTAGATATGACGAGAAATTTAAGTTTCTTGATCTTTGATTAAATTATTTTGATCTATTAAAAATCAAAAGTAAGTTGATTTAACTTTTTATACCACTACTGTGATTATTAATTGAAATTAACTTCGAAAATTCAATATATTTTGTTACAGTTCATTACTGCCTCTTTTATTTAATAGAGCTTTATGTCCCTTCAATTTGAATTTTTACTTTATTTGTACCAGTAAATTTGACACATACACAAACATAAACACACACACACACACACCCACAGTATATTAATTGTTAAAATAACGGATTGTAAAGTATTTTGCTCAAAGTATGGCTTGTACTAATTAATTGCCTAAGTAAGTAAATCATAGAATACAATGAGAGTGTGCGTCAATATGACCGACCGTAGCGACTCATTCAATCATATGATAATTTAAAGGCAAAATGAAAACCTTGTAATAATTAAATCTCGACCAAAATGGAGCACTTTAATCAACTGAACGTAATAAGGTTTCACTTGGGTACCGGCAACACTAATCTCTGCAAGGATTAACGGATCACCTTCATTGTACCACAGCGCCACAAAATTAATATGCCACAAATGATATACTGCGTCTGGTACTGTACTGCACTTGGAGCTTCAGGAGAAGATCGACACACACACAGGATACTATTCCAAGTGTAAAAGTGGCTACAGGCTTGCAGAAGTCTCACTTATAACAGCTATAAGCTGTCATCAAAATCCATCAAATATGATAGATGCTCGAATACATTAAAGAGATACGGACAGTAGCTATCTTGCGTGCTACTGTACGACTAGTGGTCACTCTTTTTGTAGTAGTTACGTGACTCAAAGGCCAAAACATCCGCTCAGGAGGGTTGACCTCCTTGCCTTCCCTTGCCTTTAAGTCACTTGAAAAATGTGCGATGCGTCGTAATTGGCGCGCTATTCGCGGACTCATGAAGCTCAGCATTGAATTATGTAACACGCTAGTTGTAACGTGAGTCGCCCTGAGTGTGTAGCATGTTACATGGTAAGATATAAAATAATACTGGTGCAGTAATTCGTGATTTCTCGATCGCGTGATCAACATAACGTCAAAGAGATAGGCATGGGCAACTATTGCTGAGCGCCTTATATCTAATACTTGTATCTGCTATCAGGCGATCATGTTTTGATTTCCGCTTTTTATTTAGGGATCCTAATGGACGGGCTGCTAATGGACAGTTTGTTATTAGATTAAATTTCCGTTATTTAAACGGACCACTTTAAATTAGTTTTTATTTATTTGTTTTGGGTTTGCTCTCGAATCTAGTCTATGTCAGAGATGACATAGACTGTTTAAACTTTTTATATAAGCCATGTCGTTCATTCTCAAAAAGCAGTTATCAATTTGTTCTTGAGGAATTTGTTGTTTCTGTAATATTGCCACCAACAGTTCAGGTATAGCGTGTGGTGTCGCGACAGTTGCTCACCGATGGGGATGGGCGTCTCTTCCTCGGTGAGCTTGGTCGGCTCGGGCCTGTTCGGCGGCGGCGGCAGGTACACCATCTGGAACGGGCAGCGACAGCAGTTCTCTGCAACAAAGCAACCACTCAAACGTCACGTTTTGTCGCCAACCAGTCACACTAGTAGTAATGCTGATTAAAAATTTTAGACAAATCAAGCCCTTAAAGCACTAGTGAGCAACAACAGAGCCTAGCGGTCGGGCAGAAGATTGATTGATAATCACACAAAGCTGTTATTGTAAGTAATCCGGTTAATATATTTATATTTTACCCGACTGCGATAGAAGGAGGGTTATGTTTTCCGAGTGTTTGGCACGCCCAAGAGCCTAAACGGCTGATGGAATTGAGTGTGAGAGATGTCGTTAGATTTGTATTTACTGTGAGAGTGACACTGGGTATATCACAATAAAAAAACAAACAAAATGGCGGATTTTGGCGCTATATTATGCCATCAATAAATGTTTAATTTTCAAAGCCTATCGAGTGGGGATCAAAGTAAAGGGCTCGAGGAGACAATTCCAAAAATGTAACTCACTAAAAAGTAGGAAATAAAAATTTGTATTGTAAAATAAATATTACATAATATATATTGATAAAAACCCGACCGCTAAAAACAACTAAAAAAGTCGTTTTTCAAGCAGTCTGATGCAGTTCAATCATGAACGTTCGATGCCACCAACTACATCAGACTGCTTGAAAAGCGACTTTTTTCGACCTTTTTAGTTGTTTTTAGCGGTCGGGTTTTTATTAAATATTATGTAATATTTATTTTTATTATACAATACAATATTTTTTGACAAAGTCAATATTTTTTAAATGAACGTGTAGATCCTACGCATGACCCTTTCCTGTCAATGCAATAGTTTAGTACAGGACACCGTAAGTATAACTCTTTATAACTTGTTTATAGCGTGTCGCTATTAGATCTACAAAAATACCTACAAACTCGTTATGCACAGTAGGTATTTGAGTGTTCGAGTAAAGCAATGTTATATTCTGCGTATAATCCGAGTTCTTAGATTGTCAAAAATGTAGAAGAAACACGTCGACTTTGGCCACACTGCTCAGCTGCACTGGTGCTACGAACAAGCCATATATATTTTTGTTGCAAAATTAAATTGAAAATCAAAACCATTTCAAATATAGAAGTTTCTCTTCAACTCCCAATATACTCGTACGTATGTGATTGATCTTCGTATTGAGAGCACGCGAGAATTTAGTTATTAGACTTCTTACAAACTAGGAGCTCGTGGCTAAAGAATAACAGCCGCACGGGTCGATCTTTGAAGGTTAAGCAACGCTTGCCAAGGTTGTTATGTGGATGGGTGACCGTCTTAACATAACGATTTTCCTCCATGCCTCAGAAAGCACGTTAAGCCGTTGGTCGCGGCTGTCATTTGTAGATCTTTGGCAGTCGTTACGGATTGTCAGAAACCAGTAAATCTGACTCCAGTATTGCCAAGATGTACCGTGTTACCCAGTTAGTGGGTTGTGGAGGTTTGGTAGGCAGCCGCTCCACGTAAAATACGGTATTCAACTGAATCCGGTTTGACTGGAAGCCGACCCCAATGTAGTTGCGAAAAGGCTAGACAGAAATGATGATGACTACTTACAAACACTTAGAATACTTTGAAATGCTCTAAAAAAGCGTATGTAACTGAATAAGATAATTATATGAAAACAGAACAAAGTCCTCGTTTTTTAACCGACTTCTTCAAAAAGGTTCTATGTTCGGCTGTATGTATTTTTTTTTGTATGTATGTTCTCCGATTTCTCTGCCATTTGTGGTCCGATTTTAAAAATTATTTGTTTGTTCGAAAACCTATACTCCTGAGGTGCTCCCATTGTCACCAAGTTAGAATCTGATGATGGGATCCAATGAAAAATGTTTGTTCAGCAATATTTTCGCCAATTGTTAACCGATTTGGATGATTCTTTTTTTTTGTTTGGAAGAGTATTTTCTCGGACTGGTTCCATTTAAATTTGGTGAAGATCTGATGAAGAACTTCGGAGGTAGGCCACGGAACTCTTCAATCAATGATAGCAAATGGATCAGGATTTCTGAAATCGCATGTCTGTTGATTGTTTACACCAGTTCATAACATAACATCATGCCCGCGCCGGGACGCTGTGTTTGTGGTTTCACTTTTTAGTAGTACCTGCGTACAACTAAAAAGTGAAAAATAAAAAACATTTTTACAAAAAATTAAAACCGATTTCCAAAAACAAAACACTACAAAGTAAAAAATAACTAGGTATAATTTCGGTCGTTGTTTTTGTAAAAAAGTATTTTTACTTCGTCGGGATGTTGGTCAGTGCCAGACTTATAGTAGGACGCGGACGTGGAGACAGACGTGAAATGATACACAGGCGCTGTTGAGTACATAACTCTACTGTTCATTTGGAAAGCAATGATGGAATACCTACTATTGTTTATCTAATCTTCTTCTAATATATATATATACAAATATATACAAATTTCGTGTCACAGTGTTTGTTATCGAACTCCTCCAAAACGGCTTGGCTAAACATTTGAAACACAAGATCATTTTAATGAAATTTTTGTGTATTTTTTTTTAGTAGGTCTGCGAATATGTCGCAGGCTATTTTTTTTATTTATATGGTCAAACAACGTTTGCCAGGTCAGCTAGTTTTGTTTTTTAGTTCAGTATATTTCATTTTTTCGGAATCGATTTCTTACACTTCTTTTTATAAAAGGTATCTACTCGTAATTTAAATAATAAACATTTTAGTAACTTGTTAAAATATTTGTACCTCTAAACCAACTTGATGAAAATAATATTAATGGAATTTTATATGAATGTACACTTTTGTAATATCATCGAGCTACTACCACGCTTCACTTTATGAACTCGTAGCCATTTTTCAGCGAAGTAGAGATCAGCCTCTTGTGTATATGTACACTTGTACACTTGTACAGTCGGAGCTCAATATAAACTGCCAACTATTATTACACTGCCTTGGATGGTACGTAATCTATAAATGTTCAGTCAATTCAAATCGACAATCTTATGTTAGTTAGAATAGCTTGACCGTTGTGGTCAAGCTATTTCAAAGAACCAACATATTCAGGTAAACATTAACATTATTTTACAATGATTATGTATTTATTATTTCTCTAGTGGTTCAACAGACTTGTAAGAATTGATTATGTACGCTAAGATTGTTCCAGTCAGTCTCATGAAACATGAAGCGAGCCTACTGCCGGCCGCTGCACTATTTGACTACTGAGGGTACAATTGGAAGCCCCAATACCACTACGTTGAGGCAGTCGTTGTAGTGCATGTACGACAGTAATACAGAAAGTCCCATCAACTATAATTTTTAATTGAAAGTGTTCGTTCAATAAAACTGATGCGACTCGTTGGTAGCGGCTACTAGCCCTGAATTTAACACTAGCACTTTAATATTATTTCCGTAACCAAGAATAATGGTCGCAGTAATCCGTATGAACTTATCTCTGTAACTAACTAGTTGTTACTTCATCAAACCGCTTGAGAAATGATTTAAGTTCTATTCTTCTTAAACAACTGCTGTTAATTACGCAAAAGTAAGCAATTAGTAGGAAGGATAAGAAGCTGACAAGTCGCAGTAACAAAGTTAGTAATCAGCTCGACTAAGTAGGGGAACACAGAGGCTGAAGACACCGAAAATTTTGTATCTGAGAAGAACACAACGTTTCTACAAGTTCCTGCATGTTGATCATTATGTATGCTGAAGTTACTGTGGCTTATTTCTTAAAAAATCTTACAAAAATGTTTATAATTCACTAAGCGTTTCTGTTTGTAGTAGTTTTTTTTTTACTATTAATAGGCACGCGCTTGACCACCATCTCACCTGATGGTAAGCGATGATGTAGTCGAAGATAGAGCACGCTTGCCTAGAAGTAACCTATTCACTCTTGACTTAAAGACTCCCAGGTTGTAGCTATCAGGAAACACAGACTCCGGCAGGGAATTCCACTCCTCAGCTGTACGCACTATGGATGTGTTCCCAAAACGTTTTGTGCGCGTGGATGTGATGTCCACCATGTACCGGTGGCGCATCGCCGTTCGTCTTGTGGTCCGATGATGGAACGGGCTTGGCGGAATTAAATTATGCCATTCCGTCGCACATTCCCCAAAATGCAACCTGTAGTAAACCGACAAGCCATATGCAGCAACTCGTCGTCGAAGCTCAAGATTTTGGAGCTTCGCATAACAGAATAAACGCAATAACTTTGAAGGGGTCATTGTACTCATAATTATGAACAGCTTTCATTATGCGACCAATTCCAAAATCGTAAAATAAATCGTTTTTTCAGTCCATTTTGTCGAGTTATTCGCACATAAATGTTTGGGCAGTCGATTTTTTTTTTGCGATTTCTGTGTTGGTCCCAGAGTACAACTTGTTCATAATTATGAGTCCAATGACCCTTTAAAAGATATTGCGTTTGTTCTGTTACACCTGGTTAATATTATTACTCAAATATTGTTTAACAACCCCCCCCTTAAAGCACGTCGCACTCCGGGCACAACCGGCGGAATGATTAAATAGTCAGTATTGTCCAGTTTATACGCCGTTTAGATCAGTGACGCCTGCGCTTGGCGACGCACTAATGTTTTATTCAAGCCGAGCGTGTTACACTCAGAGTTATATTAACTATTTCAAAGGTACCTATATTAAATTTAATTATTGGTCGCTCAGTATTGTTAGTTTCAAAAATGTTTCGCCTGTGAGGTGATCTGAGGGCCTAGCACAAATATTTTGACGTATAGTAACGTTAACGTATTTTGGTTTAATCTTATGGGACATACACAATTTATATCATTGAAAAATATGAATTTAATAAGTATCTAATTCAAATAAACATTATGTGCCAAACGAGTACTGTAGCTATGGTAAAATGTTACGTTACGTACGAACTGTACTGAGGTCTACATGGCAAGCGACATTTCAAATTAAATGGCTTATTATGAGGATGTCATTTTTAATACATTTACAAAAAACCGTTTTGAAGTTGTTTAAGAAAATAGATGACAATTGCACATCCCCCGTTTTCTCTGTAACTACTTTGGTGAACGCATCTTTGTTGTCATACGAATGTGATTTATTGAAATCGTTACCGGTGCCGCGACTTTCAGAACCCAAAAGTTTGAGAACGGGTCTGTGTTACGAGGAATTTCAATATTGCTCCATGGCCATCCATTTTGAGGAAATTAATGTTCTGTTCCATCTGGTGAGAATGGCAGTGAACCTCAACAAAATGTGTACAGGGGCGAGACGAGATGGATGACGACTGTGGCAGCATGATTAACTAGTTCCTCAAACTGTCGGTAAAGTCTATTTGAATGTCGTTGTATTTCGATTAAGGTCAGTCTGGACCACGAAGTTAGACTTTGTTGTTTGGTAAAATTGGGTCACGCATGCCATCTTCAGCCTTAAATGAACTTAAACGTATACCAAACAGATAATATTCAACAAAACAGGTCTACAAACGACATTAGCATATAACTGTGCTGTTAGAGTTGCTGCTCGGTCACGTCGCAAGCATCGCACATCGCGTACGTGCGACCACGCCGACAACAGCCGTGCGACACTTGCGACAAACTGCAACAATACCCAACTTAAACGTAACACAAGTTTATACGACGCCGCCGCGCTAGTAGCTCGGAAAGGATTCGACATTCCTTTCACTGCACTCAAGTTTACTTGTATAGTACAAATATATTATTGGAGTTAGGGAAGTAGAACACGACAAAGTGTCGTACAAGCGTAAAAGTTGGTGGAATTTGTGGTTAATCAGATATATTGATCTTAAGAGGGGAAACTGGAATGTACAGTCATATACATCCTTGTTACTGATAAAGCGGTATAAATATTGTGGAACTGTCGTGCAATAGTGGCATAAGGTGACTTCTTCATAGGGAGCCGACTCTCCCGAGCTCAGAGCTGTCGCGGGTCTCAACACATAAGAAGTTCATTCAGAGAGGACAAGTCGCGGATGATGACTCACTATCGCGCGGTATGCAGGTGACAAGTAAGCTGTGCTCAGGAACAAAGGGCTCTGTGATTTTAATTACTACTTTAGATTTTAATACAGTTTAATTACTGCACTAGAAAAATTCGAGGACGGTGTGAAAATTTGAAGACGGGGAACCCACAATGACTAACTTAAGTTTGTAAATGAAGAAAAGATGTTTCTAAGATTTGGAATTTTTTTAAAGATTTTCATTTATTTATTAACGTTATTTTCTCAACTGTTAATAAAGAGTTGTTTAAATCGCAACTGCTGTCATGACAATCATCATTTTATATTTTTTATAACAGTCCAGTGCTTATTGTTTTAGGTATAAAATATATTAGAAAACACTTATTCGACAGAAACACACCACAACAGCAATCAATAAGAAATTTTCCACAGAAATTGCATCGTTTTGAATGCATAGAGATTACAAAACTTGTCTCACTTCAATCAAAACCTTTTCAAAAATCCAGAGAAACGTAAATCGACGGTAGTGCGACCTACAGTTTCCAAATAGTCCGAATATTCAGCAAACGTCCCCGAACAGAAGCGTCCCTAAATGTGAGTACTACTAGCTCGCAGCAGCGACGCGGAGTAATGACGTCATCACGTCACACTTCCCACGCACGTGACGTCATTACCGGCGATGTGCGACGACACGCGAGCGACAGACTTGTGAACACATCGCTCACTACCGGCGAGGAACTCGGCTACATGACACTAGATCACACTACATCATTTGGTACAAGAAGAATCTAATCCTAAATACTCTTTCATTCAATCATTGATCAATATATGTCAGAAATAAGTGCGAAAGTAGCTCATGCAAAACAATTCTGAATCCAGATGTTTCTTACATAGAACTTCGATTAAATATCGAAACGAGATGTCGACGTTCAGGCCGAATGGGACAAAAATCTGTGTGAAACAAGACAGCACTTTTCTTATTACAAAATGTTGTAGATAAAAAGTACCAGAAAAATCCATCCATTGTGCGAACTGTTACATAAGAATATTTATTTTCCTTAACGAGAACTTTTTTTGACAGAAGTGGTCATCATGACATCTTGGTCCACAAAGCATTTCTAAATGTACGAAAACCAAAATAAACCAAAAGGAAGGAAGTTTTCTTACAACTTAAATTGAAGGAAATACATTCATATAAAAATAATCATAAACGCATAACTTAATTCGGACAATATTAACTAAATGCTATTAAATGCCAGCAAAATATTTTTTTTCTTCAATAAATCTTTTTTCAAAATTGAACTTCTGTTTAAAATTACAAATAATTATGTGAATGAACGCAGAGATATGTGGCATTGGGAGATTCGAAAAGCTGAGGCCAGTAGCGATGTCGTAGCCCGTAGCGCTATGTTGCTACGCCGTAGTACGACATGGCTACGCCGTGGCATATCGTAGCACTTCGTGCCGGCTGAAAATATCGCGCTAAGCCGCGGGTTGCGGTCTCTATAAATATTATTTTTATCAGTTAATAAGGATTTTGTTTGACATTTTGTATTTACGAAAAAAATATTTCTTTTCTACTTTTTCCTTCAACAATGTTGATGCAAAAGTGAAGATAAAGTTTAATAATTGAACTATTTTATTTTTGTGCCATGTTATTGATAATTAGAAAACATCTTACATGTATCTTTTGCATAAGATAAGAAAATGCGCTACTATCTTAATATATTAAATTCTTCCGTTACTGACTGATCAAGTGATTGACAGACAACGCACAGCCGAAACTACTGGTCGTAGAAAACTGAATTTTGAGAAATTCCCACGGGAACAGAAAAAACGGGATATGCGCGAACGAAGTCGCGGGCAAAAGCTAGTCACACATATTCGAGGTATGTACCTCAATCACCAACACAACAGTAAAGTCTTCCTTCGTCACTAACCCTCACTACACAAGAGTCAGCGCACCCTGCAGGCGCCATACTGGTCTTTTTTACAGTGACGACGTGGAAGTTATGTTTTCCTTTATCTTTCGCTGTTCTACGTAATTATTTCCTATCGATTTGCAAAATTGACGACAGTTGAATATTTTCTTTACTCAGAGATTTGTCGAGTTTTATTAACTTTTATTTTTGAAGTAAAATGCGTTGTCCTGCAGCCCACAACAACGGGCACAGTGTAAGCTCAGCTTTAGTAAACAGCGATCAGTCATCACTTGACGCCGCAACGTTGTGACTTAACGGATATTTAACATTATTTATAGCACGCATATAAAATACTCACAAACAGTTTTTGTTTTAAGTTGTTCAGAGATTTGACAGCTCACCTAGTATCGGTTATCAAGAATGATAACGAAAACTCTCAGCTCTAGCAGACCCATTTTTTATTTCTTACTGTAAATACGGAAGTTTGTATGAGTGGGCGATTGTTTGTTAGTCAATCATCTCAACACATCTGAACGGATCTGGATGAATTTTGGCACAGCGATAAATAGTCTGGAATAGCACATAAGCATATCCCGAGAGTATGTTCCGTTTAAAAATAGAAATGTACTAAACTTTTTTTCATGCTATGTTGTAGCAACGCAGTTTTACAATCTATTAACGGATATCGTTTGGCTTGTTTGTCCTTTTAGCTCATTGCGTTGTCTAGGATATCCGAAATTTCAATGATGTTGTCTCAGTCCGCGATGGCAGGATTTTTGGTTCAGGAGCCAAAAAGAGCCAAGAAACATACAATAACCATTAAGTATAATTATCACTAACTAAAAGAAGTTTTTTCTACAAAGCTAAGATTGTTCTCAGCCAGCAATCACAGAGAGTGCTGCGAAACGTTTTCATAAAAAGGAACGAGATGTGGATGTAGTAATTACAAATTGTATGAAACAAGCGATATAAAGTAATGAGTGTCGGCCATCGAGCGCGGCTGTGCTGGATGTACGGGGGGGGGGGGGGGGTGGAGCGGGACGTATTGCGACCCGTGGTTAATACAGTGTGCCCAACGAGCGCAGTATATACAGTCAGATAAACTAGGAATCAATTTATATTTCAATTTGTGTTGATGGCTGAGGTCAGTGATGTGGGTTTTTAATGTAAACATGAGCGAGCGCGCCCGCCGGAGCGCACTGTTTACATATTTATCGAAATAAGGCAACACATACATATTACATATTTTTTAGTTTGTAACAGAAAATGTAAATTTATATAAGAATAAAATAAGAAGATGCGGGAAGTTGCCAGAACGGCCGGATTATTTAGTTTTTAACGTTATATTTTTGTTGACCTCGTATTTTTAATTTAACTACTGTAAAACAATTTCTAGCGTGGTGAGTTTTTTTTCTCATTTTGCGAGTATCCTCAGACCGAGGTTTCTAACAGTAACCGCGAGATTAAGCCTTAAATAAAATTATGTTCAGTGTAAGCTATTAATTAGGTAGTCCCTGGAATGTAATCTTCGCATACACCAATACCAAGTGTAGGCAATGTTGTCTGTAATTGGATTCCATTCCTGCGAATTACGTACTATGTGATATGTATAACTTATGATATGTACGATTGTCATGGATCACACATCGCGGAGCCAATAATAACGCGATTAGATTAAAGACAGGCGTCCACGCGCCACGGTGCAAACAGTTAATTGGAAACAAGGGACACTACTACTATGTATGAAAGTACGCAAGCACAATTGTTGAAGTAAGGTAACTTGAATTTTGTTTATTATTATTGCAGTATCTATTGAGCTTGCTTTTTAACTGATATTTAACGCACGAACCGCGATGGGAAATTTTATTAACACGTGTCTCACAGTTGTGTGATCATGCGACAATCCTTATATCGACAGACAGCCTCGACTCACCTTGTCCTCGCTTGTTCTATTGAGCCTGCCGTATTGGGAGCATTCCAACCACTCGCCGAAAACACGAACCGATTTAATTAAAAATTGTTTGTGGAGTGTTGAGTTCATTATGAACGATACCGCTTCCGCGAACCGATGATAAGCACGGAAATAATTTTTCCACCTATATTCGATATTACACAATATCTGTGTAATTACAAAAACTCATTCAACGTTATTATTAATTCGCAAGAAGATTAGCGGCTCGTTTATAGGATACATGACGAATTCTAGAGCTTAAATTAAAACCACATTCTACTTCCTTTACAGTGCTTACGCCATAAAAGAAAGTCGTAAGACAAAATAATTAATAGAAGGCGCGCGGCGGCGGCGGAACTGTTGCTGTGGTGCAGGCGGCGACGGTGCGGCGGCGGTGCGGCTGCGGTGCGGCAGCAGTTGCGGATGCATTGCGGGTGCGTCGTCGCGGCACGCGCTTAGTTATAGCGACACTTATAGCTGCATTTCCTCTGATAAATGTTATAAAAAGCTTGTCTTGCTAAACAAATTCATGTCAACGAGATTGAAAAATAAAGAGCGTTTAGCTCGGTCTGCAGAGACTTAGATAGAAAGCCTAATTTAAAAACATAAATCATAAAGAAGGTGTGTTCAGTACAGGTTTCCTTGTCACCGTGAGACGCGAGGAACGCTGAGATTGCGCGATTTATGAAGTTATTGCGTCGCGGGCGTCACGATGCGACGTAATACGCTCATAGAATATAAGTTGACATTAAGTGACTCTCACCTCGCTCGCTCGCGATCCTGCCCGAGCTTTATAAAGCGCTCACATACCAGCGAGAACATAATCATACAACAATTACTTTACGTATATTGCTGTGATGATGTTTGCCAAGGTTAGATTCTGTTTGCCTACCAAAAGATTATTGAATGGGCGCTAATCGGTGTGATCATACGCTAACCGCATATCACACAAACAGCATGTTGTAACTATCAGGAAACACAGACTCCGTACATGTCACGTGTAAGCTCATGTGCAGTCAACATGAAGTGACATGTCAGGAAGGAATGACAGTTCACTTCATAGTCACTCAGCAAAGCGCAAGCAAAGCGGTGAATCGTTAGCAAAATAGACCGGCAATATTCTGTTAAATATCGTATGACGGTTTTACCAAAACCGAATTTCAGAATTTTGTTATTCGTGTGTACTGCAGTTGAAGCCGAACTCCGATCACTACACCAATCGCTTGACACACGATGCTTTACTAATTTAATTCGCTACAGCAGTAGAATCGATTACATTCACTGCGAATGGAACTGCGTTACAATCGGTGAGTCGGAATAGAACAGAAAGAGTTGAAGTGAAATGTAAAGTAAGCAATCTGCGAGGTGCCGGCGGAGGTGGGAGCGGCGAGGTAATGAAACTTATGTAAGTGAAGCTCATTTGTGTGGGAAGCGGGACAGCGGGACGATTATTAACCCCCGACGCAAAAACAGTGATGTTATAAGTTTGACCTGTTTTTGTTCAAGTGTCACCGTGTCGGGGGACCACTAATAAATAAAAGAATATTTATTAAATACAATAAAAAATGGCGGTCTCCCGAGGCGTACACGCTTGGGCCAAAATATTTTTGTACTAAATGGATCGAAACATAATTAATTTTTACTAAGATTATTGTTTCGGTGGCATAGCGCGACGGTTTCTTTGTGGGAAACACCTACGATTGTTTTAAATGTAATTAGTTAATGTGGAATAAGTTTGATAATTGTATCTTCTTCTAACATATAAAAATCTTGTGTCACAGTGTTTGTTATCGAACTCCTTCGAAACGGCTTGACCGATTTCTATGTTTATTGTGTATATTTGGTAGGTCTGAGAATAGGTCGTAGGGTATTTTTTTATATGTCAAAGAGAAACAACGTTTGCCGAGTAAGCTAGTAATTCAATATAATAATACAATCGTCATCGAAACTGTTTTCTCCGATTGCTTTGTAGAGCTAATAAACATTTAACTAAATGTATTTCTTCCATCAAAGTTCATAAGTGCCTACTTTACACTTCTAACTATTGCTATTTTTTCGGATGGGCGACATATTTCCAACGTTGATTAGTGTAAAAGCAATCGCACAAAATGTAACTGATTCTATATGCGTACCCGACGACGAAACGAAACACCAATAACCACAATTTCCTCAGCAACAATGGCGCTGCACGGTACGCACCGATCGTTGCACTAAACCTCAGCCACCCTCAGCATCGAATCCAATCCCGTGATTGAATAAGGGCGACCCCACACGGTCGCACGCGCGGCTCTCACCGACGCGCGGCGGCAGGCGCTCTATTTCCACGAATCCAATAAAGTGATTGCTCGGCGCCGCACCATGCCACACCGCGCCACACCGCACCGCGACGGATTAAATGCATCTCCCTTATGAGGAGCAAACTTCGGTGTTACTTAGGCTCGTATCACAATAACACCGGCGTCGATATTGTTTTCCTTTAACAAAACCTATTAATTAAATTGTTCCAATTTTGTAGGGTTCCGTACCCAAAAAGGAATAAAACGGAACCCTTATACTTTGATTTCCGTCCTTCCGTCCATCCGTCATTCTGTCTGTCAAGACCTATCTCGGAAGCGCGTGGAGGTATCGTTTTGAAATTAAAACCATATTCTCAAGTATACAGTCTCTTGAATCTGTGAAAAAAAAAAAATCTACGTTAACGTAAACAAAAAGATACAACCGTTTATGCCGCAAAAAACGTATATTTCGACACTCTCAAGGAAATCAAAATTCATAGGGTATTTCCTGTTGACCTAGAATTATGAAATTTGGCACGTAATATCGTCTTATTTTACAAGTATAGGGAAAAGCGAGGCAGACTCGCAATTGTCCGGTTTTTAACTATTGATAGGCACGCGTTTGACCATTATCTACCTGATGGTAAGCATAGAAGCAACCTTTTCACTCTTGACTTAAAGATTCCCAGGTTGAGCTATCAGGAAAAATTTGTATAAGTTAAGAAGTGGAATTCCTTGCCAGACTCTGTGTTGTCCAGAGTCTATGAATGTGTTCCCAAAACGTTTTGTGCGTATGCCGCAGCTACTTCAAATAACACATTGAAATCATGTAACGTTGTTACAACATCACGACTATCATCTAACTTCTAAAGCCGGTAGCAGCAGCTGCAAGATGCTGGAAGTACCGCGTGTCTAAGGTCTGGATTTCCATTGTTTTTACAATTTTCCTACTACCGTCGGAAGTATTGGAATCGTTTTCACGTCGACCGAATATACATTAATTAAGGAAAACAGTCCGTCCTCCGACAGAGTCGACCGAATCCGACTGTCGCTGAAACCTTCGTCGAAATGTGTCTCTTTATTATACGCATTGAGGCGACCTCAATCGTGGGCGTCTTTAACGTACTTCGAACCGTAGACTTTCAGCGCGACATTTACAATACAAAAAGCGGAAAGATCGTGTTTTCCTTACGAAGTCAAACTAAGTCAGTGCTTAAAAGAACCAGAAGTTGGGTCGTCTCTCTAGAGTTCAGTGAATTCTTGGAACTAAATGATCGGTACTGAAGACAGTAATGTTCCAGATTTATGAAAGAACTCCAAAGTTTGTGCGTCTACTAGCCCAAATAATGCTAAGAAGGAACGTAAAAATCTAACGACGTATTTATATCGGAGACAGCGTCCTAGTTGCGAACTGTGTCAATTCTATAATGAAAATAATGTAGTACGGAGATCGTTTTAAAAGCTCAACAAAAGAGGGTTTAACTGTAATTTGGTGAACCTCGCGGTGGCTGGCGCACAAAGAGGCGAGCGGGTGAGAACAGCAGACAGTACGAAGTTCGCGTGCTGTTTCACGTCACAATAATTGCATTAAGTGCTGAGCAATGGCGGCGTGACACGGCGACAATGTTCTCAAAGTCAGTCACTGTGTCAGCTCGGCCACTGGATGTAATAAACTTAATTACAGAAGTATGTCTCTACTAATAAAAAATGTTATATGAAGGCCGAGCTCTTAATTACAAAGTCATTTTAAGAATAAAGGTTTTAGTCTGATAGTCCATTTTAGTTTGATAAAAGACTTCTTCTTGAGTTCTACTGGCCGACGCTACATGCAAAGTCAATGATAATAATATGAGAATACTAAATTATCTTATACGACAACGCTGAATATAACTGTAATATTTATCAGTCTCGAGTAGTTGTTTAGTTGCACATGTTTAATTTTCAAATCTCATTTTGCCGAATGAACCTTGTTTTGTTTTATCACTTGTGAAAGGGCGGGCTCGCTCACAATTGAATAACTCCGGCAGTTATGAGAAGTGCCCACGACACTCGACCGTGCAGTACAACCACTTCGCTATGCGGACATATGAGGAGACAACAACATATTAGTGCTGGGCTGCACTGTACTCCTACTTTATTATCAACATAAATAGTCCACTGTGGACGAAACGACGCGACTTGTATGCAAACAGCGTATACTGTATTATATATAACGTCGGCGTCGTGGGTATGAGAGAATTATATGTTTATTCGAAACTGCTGAAGATGTATGCAGATTCTTCTCGACTGAGATAAGTATCGATAAATCTGAATATATGTGCCATTTCGCTTGTATTGTTAAGAGTATGTGCAATACTTTATCCTTTGTTGTGTTGTATGGTGTATTCGTCATATTATTCTCATTCCACTCAGTCACTCGGTGCAGGACTGAAGGCCGGTGCGGCGACAGATTCACTGCGTCATTGGAGTGGCATTCGATGAATTTATCGTTCTCGCACAAATCCGACGAGCGAATAAATTGTACCAAAAACAAACTAGATGATTGATTTGCAGAACAAACAAGCTTGTTCAAACATGCAATATTTCAATATACATGTTTTCTGTTTAGTTTGTTAGAAACTGCTCTATTTTTTGTGGTGTTGGTCATAAATCATAACGAAGTATGTTTGCTAAAAGATTAAACGATAATGATCTGGCAAACAAAGATTCTGCCAGAAGCCGGAATCAAAAGTTTGTAACAAAGATGGACCGGTAAACAATATCGTTGATGTGCGGATACCAACTCTCCGCGGAGACTATTCTTCAAACTAAAGTAAGTTCGTGGTCGTTCGGGTGACAAACGGAGAACGCTGAGTGTTCCGGGGAAACAAGCGACTGTCGTAAACATCTCAGTAAAGGTGGACGACGGAAACAAACACTTAGTTATAAACTAGAAACAGTTTTGTATTTATGACTTAAGGCCATTTACTTCTCAGTGTATTTCATACATATTGGGATGTATTTTATATTCTTGAAAATTTGTGGCAAGATTTGAATGAAACTTATTGTTGGTTGAGATATTTTTCGAAGTTTATAGAAACAGAGACAGCAATGTTGATTTTCTCTTCCTCTGTATACTCTTATTTGAAAAAGTTTATAACTTTTATAACTTGTTTTTCATTACTAAGTATTTCACGTACGCGTATTAAGGCTCATTAAAATGGGTACATTCATTTCCGAGGATAAGGATTTGCCAGTTTGTATGAAATACCGTGAGGAGGAAGAAGTGTTCACTCCTCGCGGTATCTAATAACCGTGCTATAATTTATATCTACTCACAAAACGAGACTCAGAATAAAAAAGATATGCTGTAATCTATACTGATATATTAAGCTGAAGAGTTTGTTTGTTTGCTTGAACGCGCTAATCTCAGAAACTACTGATCCGATTTGAAAATTATTTCAGTGTTAGATAGATTTATCGAGAAAGGCTATATATCATCACATTAAGACCAATAGGAGCGGAGCAGACGAAGTTGCGCGGGTCAATTAGGGACTCCATATAAATAAGAAAAGGTTAAAATGATGAAAAAAATACACACAACATTGACGTTCTATTGAAATCATTCAAATCTACGAATCCATATTTTAATGAATAAACGGTGTAAAGAGAATACAGGCCTCAGACGTGATGTTATATGTTTATTAATGAATATTCATGTACCTTTAACAGTTTCCCTCTTGCGGTCCTCATCGGCGAACACCTCCTCGGGAGTGCTCAGTTGGGGCTTGCCCTCCTCCCACGGGTACTCCTCTTTCTGCAACAAAACAATCATTTTCAACACTTATATGCAATAACATTGTACCAGACTCAATATCTTAACTCATTAAACATTTATAACATCTGTCTTCGATAAGTTTTATTTCAAGATCTTGAGAAATTAACATTTCTAATGAATTCTCAGAATGAAATAAAACATAAGTCAAAGCTTGGTTTTATACCCTTTTTTGGAGGATGGGAAATCAGATTCTTACAGACTAAAACCCACCCGTGTTCCACTAAAAACCATCCGTGTTCCTTGATGTTATACCGAAGTCACGAATATACGGCTTCAGTGTTAATAGACAACATTCATCATCATTGTGTAGGTAGCAGCTAGCTCGCCAATTTCAACGTCCAATTAAATAATTGTTTGATTATTTTTATTTGAAATTGGTACTTTTTATTTTTTTTTAACATTTAATTGCTTTAAGTGCAGGAAAATTAGCTCAATTAACGTCGACCAGAGCGAATAGTTCGTGTAGTTTTGAAAATTGGTACAGTTGTTCTTTGAGGTGTCCAGATGAACATGCTAAAAGTCCCGGAGGGGGGGGGGGGTAAGTCACTCGGATTTCCTTAATTTTCCTGCACTATTTAGAAATTCAAAATACTTTTTATGATTTTGTACCAAATAGTTTTTGTCATATATTTTGTTCGCCTATCGACGAGACATGGCTATCACAAAATATGTATCGAATAGTAGACTTTTGATTTTGATTTAACGTTATACATATAGCCTTTGTGCGACGCCTCTGTACGAATCTACCCCAATTCCGAGAAACAGGTGTATATTGTTGTTGCAAGTAATTTCCAAACTTCAGAAGTGCCGAACCCAAAGCTTTGAGCGGAAAAAGCAAAAAACATCCGTTCATACAGTAGGCGTAGGGTATGTGTATACATACGAGTGTATTGACACCGCACGGCTTGCGACCAGTCGGCGCCTCTCAACGGTTCATACAGTAGGCGTAGGGTATGTGTATACATATACATAGGAGTGTATTGACACCGCACGGCTTGCGACCAGTCGGCGCCTCTCAACGGTTCGGGAGCTCCGATTTTGTTGAGCCCCGTGCCGACTGTAGGTAACTTGCACTTGCCGGAAATCTCGTAAAATCCAGCGTTCACTACAGATCATAATCGATCGGCTGTCATTATCCTCTATCATTGGTATCTTTTAATTCCCGGCAGGTTCAGGAGGTGGTGTCAGACTGGTCCCAAGCTTGAAGGAACATTTTAACTTAGAAATTCAAGTTTTATGAATGTACTCGTAGCTGAAGCAACAAATCCCTGGAGTTTTAAGTGACGGCAACAGTCGGTCAGTATGCACTAGTCTCTCGAAGCAGAGCCAGCACGCAAAGTTTAATGAGAAGCTGCAACACCCACTGAATTTCTAATTAGCGAACACTTCTTGCGTACCAAGTGCCTAAGTAGTGAGGCCATTCAACTTTATTCGAATAAATAATAATATGTTGAAGAAAACGAGTGTTCTCATCAAATTATATTTGTCTAGACTGAGCCATTATGTTGATTAAATTAGATATCTATTGAAAGACACACAATATATCCCTACAATGTGTAAAACATAATAAAAAGTATGTCTTATACGTTTTTCATGTACATTATGAATATAAAAGACAAGACTGTCATTTCTTAAATTGAATCTATGTTTTTGAGTCGGACTTGCATAAGAAGGGTTCCGTACCATATACCTTACTTTTTATTTGTTGTTATAGCGGCAATAGAAATACACAATCTGTGAAAATTTCAACTATCTACCTATTACGGTTCTTGAGATACAACCCGCTGACATATGGACGGACGGACGGACAGCGGAGGCTTCGTAATAGGGTTCCGTTAGTTACCCTTTGGGTACGGAACCCTAAAAAAGATATAGCAGTCCTGTATTCAACTAGCCACCAGTCTAAAGCCTTAACTAGCTATCACATTTACTACCAAAACTGGAACTTACTGGGCAACACATAAACCAGGATAATTCTTAAGTAAATGGGAAGTAGTAGGCCGGATAGATCTGACGATATTTCTTCATTAGGGGAGGCGCGCGATGAATTATTTACGCGCCATACATATGAATGCGCTCATTGCTCGCGGGGCACGGAACCGGCTGGATTAGTGGCGAACGAGCTCACTAAGCACCCCGAATAGGTTTGTTGTTATTTGCTTGCGTCGGACACTCTCCATACTCTCTGCGCTCGCTACACTCGCCCGGGGATACACTGAAACACTCGTAATTGGAACGTGGAGAGCTTTGTACGCGCCGGTTTGTTAGAATATGCCAAACTGAATGGGACGACATGAAATCGATTTCGAATGCTTAAATTAATTCTGTTTGGAACACAGTACCTATGAATTGCTAAAATGGTTAAGCGACATTTAGTTTTCAGTAAAACAACTTTTATATAAAAGCAGTGAAGCTGTAAATCGTGATTAATATACCAATTTGTGAAGCGTCCGTTGGCAATCGTTCTTTAAGATAGAGAAATGCGTGAGGCGTGCTCCCACAAGGGTCGTGGTCGAATGGTTTCACTCAAGTTGTGCGATAAGCCGCCGCAATACTGCGCGGTACGTGACTCCACGGCTATCGTACACCCTTATTCACTAATATAAAGATACTCTTTTTGTGTTCAACGCCGAAAAGGCTTACGGTGGTGTTCTCGACCATAAAGAGTACAAAGGCTTATGGTGGTGTTCTCGACCATAAAGAGTACTGAATGGTTTAAACAGATCATTAGCTAATTTATTTGTAAAAAGAGTAATATGAAGTAAACAAAAAATGCCTTATTTGTTTAAAACTTCATGATTAAAAGCATTTATCTATACCTACATATAATAAGATCGTAACCGTGTCTGTACATTGAATATTTTTGCATAAAAATTACATTGAAAAGTTAGAAAAAGGTATAAAACACAAATATGCTATTTTTGTAATTTTTGTCTGTTTCTCTGTTCGTCTGTGCGTTGGAGGGAGCATCACGTATAAACCACAGGTTGGATTCCAAATCTAGGTGCCTAAAATATTAAGTCATTACCACAGTAACATTTAACGTTTATTTCATCAAAATCGACCCACAAACTGAATGAAACTTCCTAATGTATTCTGATTTTTCATAGCGCCAAAGTCAAAGTCAAAAACGTTTTTTCAATTAGGCCATTAAACGGCACTTTTGAACGTCATCATTACATTTAAAATAACATAGTGACTCTACTGTCCATTCGGAAGGGTAGATTCTTATGGAGAAGAACAGACAAGAAACTCCATAGTTACTCATTTCAAATCAATGTTTTACATGTGCTGTGGTATACAAAACTTCTGGTAATATATGTGAGGACCATGAAACTAGAGTATGCAGAGGTAGACTTATTTTTTTTTTAATAAGTACATGGTACTCACATTTCTACATAAGTACATGGTACTCACATATTTACAAATATTGGAGCCATTAATTAGCAGAGTGTGAGTGAACAGAAAAATAAAAACCCAAAAATTAAACAGTGCGTACAAAAGTAAATACATAAACCATCCGCCATCTATTGAATAAGATAAAATGCAAGAAAACATGTATAAAACACCAAAACAATTTTTTGAGTTATAGTGACATGGCAAAATAAAAGTGAACATTTTTATAACTTATCGGTATTTATAGTAATAACCGATCCACAAAATCAAAACATATTGATTTTTTAAGTTTAGTAATAAACTTCCTAATGTATTTTGATTAGGGAAAGCGTTATCTATTGAGAAAAAGCATGAATATTAGTATAGTATAAGCACCAAAACTCATTGTATTGAGTTATTTGTGAAACTTTTTAAGTAGCAAAATAAAACTGACCATTTTTATACCTTATCGTTATTAATCGTTACAATCGATCCACAAAATCAAAGTAGGTACATATATTGAATTTCTATGTTTAGTAAGAAACTTCCTACTGTATTTTGATTTGTCAGAGCGCCATCGATTGAGAAAAATAAAATGCAGGAAAATATGAATTTCATATTACACCAAAACACATTGTTGAGTTATTTGTGAAACTTTTATTCGTAGCAAAATAAAAGTGAACATTTTAATACGTTATCTTTGTATACAGGCTTCTTATTTAACGTCTTCCGTTGCTAAACATTTTGTCAGTTTACGACTTTGTCGATAGATGGCGTTGCACTGATGACGGGTTTTTTTGAATTGCGGTGTAAAGATTTTCCTCTCGAGTACGACCCTCACACGTTCTTAAACACAGTCGAGTTCGTTACGGGTTAATATTCGGTCTCTAAAAGGTTTTGAAAGTCTTTGTAAGGGTCCAAATTACCAAAATCGCTGAAATCTCAATTGGTTTCGGTAATTGTGCGTTTATCATTTGGTTTTTCTTGCGTAGTTCTATACGTACAAATTTACCGAGCTACATGACGTCACGCCTGTCTTTAACTCGCTGTATCCTCTTCATTTCTTGTTCCCGTGAAAAAAAAAATTACGTGTCCATTTTTTTTTGTAAAATACCCTATTGCAGATCAGGCTCGTAGGGTTCCGTACCAAAAGTGCTGATATATTTTTTGGTATGCGTCATGCTTGGCGCAAATAAACGCTTTTTCTTTCTTTATTTTCTTTCGCTAAGCCTACGCGATTGATTCCGTTTAGAGCAAAGCAACAAACGGTTCGATTTGCGAAACAAGGCTAATAATAACAATAGGGTACTGTACCAAAGGTGGTCACGGCGACGGGCGGGACCCTATTACTTAGCCTTCGCGTATGATTTTGATTCGTGCGAATCAGCCGATTTTTAGGGTTCCGTACCAAGGTTGCAATGTAATCGTGTTTATTAACAAGCCACCGCTATCCGTCTTCCTTCAGTTTATTCGTTTTATTTCTGTCTCGCTAATTTAAAAATGCCTTCTAGAAAAAGATAGAATCTTTCACAATATAGCAAAAATCGTAATATACAATGTATAAAACAAAGTCGGGTTTGTCCGAACACTTAACTCAAGAACGTTTGGACCGTTGATTGATTTTTGTGTTTTTTGGATTAGTCTATGTCCGGAATAGCATAATAATGAGTATTTTCGCCGTTTTGCGCGAATATGACGCATATCTACCCAATTTTTATAATTTAGTTTTATTTAATTTCTATTTTTTTTTTTTTTTGGTATGCGTCATGTTTGGCGCAAATAAACGCTTTAAAAATAATAATAAAAATAGTAAGTAGGTAACCCTACCTACCTACCCTATGTACCTACCCTACCGAGGGTAGGTAGGTAGGGAGGTAGGTAGGGTAGGTAGGTAAGTAGGGAGGTAGGTAGGGTAGGTAGGTAGGTAGCAGTAGCAGTAGCAGTTGACGGGAGCGAAGCCGCGCGGGTCAGCTAGTTTGAAATAAACTATTTACATGAAGCTAGATCTTTATGGAACGTGCAAAAAACTCCACGGACATTCCTTTAAATCATTTTATGTTCTGGACAAAACCTGTTTACATTATCGCTTTTCTATTTGTGAGCACATAAATTAAGCATAAAATATTAAAATTATTGGCAGCAAGAGATGACCACGATTCGGCACCATTCAGCTCAACCATTTCGAAAGGAACTCAATGAGCCGCCGGCCGCCACACGCGCCTCCATCAGCAAGGCAATCGAGTGAGTTGTGACAATCTATATTTTAAGCTCTATTGTAATTTGTTATGGTGTAGATACACAATGTAACAAATTACGCAATTGAGCAAAAGAGTCACTTACTTCGTGACAGCCATTTTGAAATGTTAATACTTTAATACAAAAGAAATCACCTGTTAGAGGAGAAGATTGACATTGAGATTATTATGGCTAATATTACACAACGATTTTACGGAGAAAAAAAACCTATCTGTGTTATTTTAACGACATACGAGGGTAAGAGCAACCTGAAGCTTACCCTTTGAGGTTCGCCGCCAAATTACGTTACCTTTGAGCACACTTTACAGAAAATAATTTGATAAACGTGGAAAAATACTCCGAAAATACTCAGCGTTCATATGAAGGCACTTAGAGAAGAAAGGGCCAAGTGCGTATCGAACTCGTCCGCAAAGGGATTCCGAACAAATCATATTTTTTAAACACGTAACTTTAACAAATAACGATTTCTTAAATTTTTAACATTTAAGGCTTCTAACTATTTCGTATAACTTCGACCTGTTTATTTAAAAATAAAAAAAAAACGAATTGAAACATGAAAGATCCTATCCATATCTAATAAGTGTGCCATCGTTTCAACGTACAGAACGTCTAGCATGACTTTTATATACTCGCTAGCGACTGTAGTTAAAAAATGTATGAAAACTTTTAAACAACAAGCTTCTTATTTATTTGTTTAGTTGTTAACTAACAAACAAGCAATAGCAAGTAAAACTTTAGCTAACAACTAAGTAAATAAATTAGAAACTTTTTTTTTTTAAGTTTTCATACATTTTTTTAATTACAGTCGCCAGCGAGTATAGATTGTATAAAACAACTTTTTAACAAAAAAATAAAACCGACTTCCAAAAACGAAAAAGTTTTTTTATTTTTCACTTTTTAGTGGTACGTAGGTACCACTAAAAAGTGAAATCACAAACACAGCGTGCTGGTGTGATGTTATGTTATGAACTGGTGTAAACAATCAACAGACATGTGATTTCAGAAATCACGATCCTTTTGCTATCATTTATTGAAGAGTTCCGTTGCCTACCTCCGAAGTATAAATAAAGATTGTTTGTGTCTTGTTAATTTTAATTTAAGCTAAGTTAGTATACTAAGGTTTTAGGAAGTATGATTTTTAGTTTACACCATTTATACCTTTTTTATATACCTAAAATATGACTATTTAATTTTATATAATTACGTGATTATTTAATAACATTTACCTCCTTTTTGCCTGAAACACAGGATTTCCTAGTTCAGGCACATATCAATGTATTTACATACACATAACAATGTATTTTAAGCAAAAAATGTATTTACTGTTTTACTCACATAACTTTAATAAATTTGATTTGATTTGATTTGGGGACCAGTCGGAAAAAATACTCTTCCAAACAAATCAAAACAAAATCTTCCAAATCCGTTAACAATTGGCGAAAATATCGCTGAACAAACATTTTTTATGGGATACCATCATCAGATCCTGACTTATGCCTTCCATCATCAGCTCAGCAACATGAGATTATGATTACCAGGCACAAATATCTGAATTGCGTTAGAAAGTTTATGAAAAACAGTGTATGTGCTTATAAAATTTGAGTGATTCCCTCGATTTTCATGGGATCCCATCATCAGATTCTGACTTGGTGACAATGGGACCACATCAGAAGTATAGGCTTTCGAATAAAAAAAGATTTTTTGATATCGGTCCAATTGGCGGAGAAATCGGTGAACATACATAAAAAAAAAAACATACATACAACCGAACATAGAACCCCCTCCTTTTTGAAGAAGTCGGTTAAAAACTCTTGGTAGACGTACAAGCTTAAAAATAACATTAGTATGTTATGAAAACAATAAGACGCCGCCGCCGCGCGGGTACAAACTGATTACAAGAGTACACATAGATAGAGTGTAGTCTACTGTACAAAGTGGTAGTACGCCAATATGTAAAGTTCATACTATAAAGTTTCTAGACTTAACAAATATACCTAAGCGATTAACTTGTGAGCACTCAATTTAAATGAACTTTGTATTTAATTTAAAGTCTGCTTATGTTTTGAAATAATCGTATACCAATTACACAATAAAACCATTTTGTATTATGTTTAGACGTAATGAATAAAGTCTGCTAACTTATTAGCAGAGTCTGTTCATTACGTTACTACGGGATATTGTCTACCCCCAAGAAATAATAGTACCTGCGCTCCTATTGTCAGCCAGTCTGATCTCAACAGCAGGCTGTCACGATCAGAACTCGGCGCGATAACGGACACCGTCATCATCGCTTTATCTTTTTTGCTTCACTTGTCATCATTTTCTGCGGTTAATAGTATCTAACGTCGAACGAGCGTTTTATCAAGATTGCATAATTCATTGAATGAACCACTTTTTTGTTTGAAAAAATTGTAGCAGTCTTTAGAAGTTATCGAACAATAAATGTTAGACATGAAGCCGAACGATCCGCTTTAGCCTTAGCACGCATAGTTTGAATTTGATGAAGACTTTAAATAATGGTACGAGACCAAGAGAAAGTTCTAATTATAGTTGGAATAGAATGTGTTGAATTTACAGTGAACGGTACCCCAAAACTTTAATGACAAACTATAACTACATACATTTTCTTATAAGACAGTGTTGTGGCTGTATAACAACTTTATGTATAAGTTTGTCTGAAGAAGAACTATGTTTGTTTTTAAACTAATCCGATTTCGCTAGATGCCCATGACCACTGGCTCCCCAAGTCGCAATAGTCTAATAACTTCACTAACGACTAGCATAACACATTACGGAGTCCCGAATGACCCTTATGGGACGATAAATTATCCGATTTAAATATTCAGTTTATTGCCTTTCCTGTTTAACGACTTTAGATGGGAATTTCAGAAACCGCATTGTTAATCAAACTGTGAAAACATCCGTCGGTATCCGGGACACGATGCGCGCCTGATCCTCTGATAAGCTTGCGAGGTGTCGAACAGGCGCCATGCTGGGATACAAATGATCCGGTCCAGCTGACGCGGGTCCCTGGGCCTCCGCGTGTCACGGGCCTCGGGCCCCGGCGTGTAGCTAAACGGTGCGCAATCATTCACTTTGGCAAAACATGTGATATTTAATCTTATCTCAACCTTTGGAAATAAGGTCAGCGGCGATATTTATAGCGAGTGCGGCGAAAGGTCAAAGGGCTTTTCATTCACGGCTTAAAGCGCGACCACACGTTCCTAGCTGCTGAGTAAATGGATTAGTCGCGAACTAAACTAAACTCTTAACACTTTTACCCGACTAGACTGCAGCGAAGTCCAAAAGATAGAAAGGTACCTAGGTACTTCTACATACGTACAGTAGAGGAAGTGGACGCCATTAACTTTCCTGAACTATCATCTGGAAGTGGCACCTGTTCCGTGTAAAGTAAAGTAGAGTTTATTTGCTAAGATTGCAGGTACAATAAGGTGTTACAGAAAGATGTGCGAGCCATGTACAATCTACCTTACAATAGGCATGCAAACATTAGTGCCATTGTGAACTAAATTAAAATAAATTAAATTTTAATTTACAGTTAAACATAGTACATTCATAAAATAAAAATAAAATCTACATAAAACAATTGGAATAGAAATCATATAAATTAAGAGAATTAGATCATTAGGCATGTCAATAATAATTAAATTACATTAAATTATTCGATATTATAATAAATTATTCAATACATAATTAAGTCATTATCATTTAAAAAGTCATTCACTGAATAATAACATTTTTCAATCAATAGATTACTATTGAGAGACTGATATTAGTCAGTCTCTTTTTAAAATTTTGAATGTGTAATTTTTAATGATGTCGGGTACTTTATTGAAAATGATTAGGCCCATTACAATAACACTTTTTCTGAGCAAGGCCGTATTACATCTGTCAACATGTAGTAAGTGTTTATACTGAGATCTTATAGGTCTCTTTCTAGTTTCTGAAATTGAAGTGATAAGGTTCATGTTACAATTTACAAAGATTTCAATTTCCAGAATATACTCGTACATAGACGGGAAAGTTAAGAGTTTTAGGGACTTAAACACAGGAACGGAACTACTATCTGTCACTTTCATGTTAAGTATTGCCATAAGGGCAATACGACTAGACCATGGTATGCAACTATTGTAGTGTAGATGATGACCTTTTTCGCCAGATTATGTAGGACATACGCAGATACGCTCAGTTTATTGACATACTTCTTCTGCTTGAAGTTTCCAAGTTAACTGGCTATCTATTAACATTATATATAGTATACCTAGAAATTTCGCAACTGTTACTTGGTTTACACTAAAGTTATTATATTCCATAATTATATTCGGTAATGTTGTGCGCTGATAAAAGTGCATTACGTTCGTTTTTTGCAAGTTAATTACTAAATTATTTTCATCAAGCCAATTGACTGATTGATTGATTGGCTTGATGTTGTGACGTTGTCATGCTCGTATTTATTTTATGTCTGTATATTGAATTAGTGCGGTGCTGTCGTCAGCGAATAAGACCATGGGATGCTTAATGTGATGAGGTAGGTCATTTATGTATAGCAAGAACAAGAGAGCTAAGCACTCCACCTTGGGGCACACCATTGTTATAACTCTTGCTTCGGCTTTATATTTTGTCTCACGCCTAGTGCTAGTGCAAATTTTAGTAATGTCCTATGTATTTTTTACGATCACTTGGATATGACTTAATAAGATCTAGTACATTTCCTCTTATTCCGTAATGTTAAGCTTATTAAGAAGAGTTTCGTAATGGACACAATCAAAAGC
Source organism: Lacanobia oleracea (assembly GCA_950371165.1). NCBI lineage: Eukaryota > Metazoa > Arthropoda > Insecta > Lepidoptera > Noctuidae > Lacanobia > Lacanobia oleracea. Next base: position 522,950 of record OX493398.1, read on the forward strand.
TTTTGTCATATCTGTAAGGATTGCGCAGATTGGTTGTTTTTATCGATATTCCCCAATATAACCCTTAGCAAGTCGTATATAGCCATGTTTATACCTTTATTTTTCCTGAGTCCTTTTTGTTCATCACACAAAATATTATATTTACACAAAAACTTATTATAAACTTATACTAAATCATTTATGAATCAATAAGATTCATAAATGATTTTTTACCGACTTTTGAAAATATGGGGATTAGGGCAATGGGTATATAGTTAACAACACTCTCTTTATCGTTTTTTTGTAAAGTGGTTTTACAATAACTGTTTTTAGACCGTTTGGGAATACTCCAGAGCTAATGCATAAATTTATAATGTGGCTTATGTGTAAGGCAATATTATCAGACATGAATTTTATGACTTTTGTATGATGGTATCATACCCAACGCTGTTAGTATTTTAGTGCCTGTATTACCCTTATCACGTCTTGTGGTAGTACAGGAGATATGAAAATTGAATGCGTTTTGCTTGTTTTGCTTAGTAAACCGGTATGTACACGTGTTGGTCGAATATCACAGAGTATTTGCCGTGCTGGTGACATCACATATAGTTGCTCAACACCTGTTGTTTCGCCAGCTGCTCGTACATTTCCGTCGGCGCCACACACCGCACGAACTCATTTACATACGCAGAGCTCCAAACTTCCCAACTGCAAGTGCTTTGTGAATTTCAAAAAAGGTTCACCACATTCGCCCGCAATTTGCGCAATTCGCTCAATTTAGCTGATTTTGTGCGGGGAGCGCGAGTGGCTCGAAATATCCGTAATTACCACATAGTTGAGTATGTTCCGAGGACCACGCCGCTAAGAGGTTTGGGCTGGACGCTGAGCGTACATGCCTTCCGAGGGACATTAGGCCGTGTCCACGACTAGTGATGAACGCGCGATTTACCAAGAGTTGGCATGCTACTTGTGAATTGGGGTGTAACATCATGGATATCAAAATTAGTTGGAGTATTTGAAGTTATTTATTTTGACAACATTCCTTAAGGAATTATTAACAATCTTAGTTTTTAAATATCTGGGTGACCCTTAATGAGAATTAAACCTGCCCTTACTTGATACAACGCTTTCGTCTTCTGAGTTGAGTACCCATTTTAGGAATTCATAGTCCACACCGGTATGAATGCAGCCTTAGGAACAACACAACGTTAGGAAAACGTTATTTTATCCGTCCAACGAACTGCTTTGTTTTCCTTCTTTCATTTCAAAAAAAATACGAGATAATTGCTATGTACATACAGGAGGTTTAGACAAGTAAAGCTCAGGTTTAATTCAAATGTTTTAGGAGGTATTGATGCGCTGTTATTAAAATATCGCATAATTATTATTCTACTTTAAAAGGTATGTAAAAGGTATTTAAATGCCGGATCCCTATTATCCCTCAAAAGAGTTGACTAAAAACCGTAATTAATTTGGCCTCAACTAGGGGCTGAAATATTATAAATTTCGTTCTGCAACCTCCCCGCTACCCCGCCACCCCACCATCCCGGCACGTCGCGCGTCGCTCGTATAAATGCTCGACGCTCAAAAGGTCGGATATTTTCTACAATAATATTATGTACCTTTTTAGTTAATATTGTGAATAAATTGTGCTATTTTTACACAGTGACCACTGACAAGTAAAATAAGAATTCGTTTATTTTTTGATTTGCTTCACACTTAACAAAACCTGAAAAACAACGAATCAAAATAAAAAATATGCCAAAAAAGTACATATAGGGAAATGAAGGCTTTTTGACAGTGTGCTGACTGATATGCGAAAGCGAATGTTGTTTAAAAACTGGCAAAGTGCGAATCACTCGCACACGAAGGGTTCCATACCATAAACCTTATTATTTATTATTTTTTGTTCTAACCGCAATAGAAATTCACAATCTGTGTAAATTTCATTTGTCTACCTAATACGGTTCTTGAGATAGAGCCCGCTGACAGACAGACGGATGGACGGACGGACAGCGGAAGCTTAGTATTAGGGTTCCGTTGGTTACCCTTTGGGTGCGGAACCCAAAAAAGAATCGGCACTCAAATCTTAGTTATGAATAGCAAAACTTCAACAAAAATGTGTTCGTTGTAAGTGCACTTTTATGAGCGATAGAATTTCTTTAATATTTCATCATTTTATTTATTGTTCAACTGCTCCAATGCGTAATATCTTTCAAGTAGTTTTAATTTAAATACATGTACGTTTTAAAACAGATCCAATTTTTCGACGATAAAAAGTAAGCAGGTAGATTTTACGAGCAAAATCATTCTCTATGTAAACCTAAGATCGTTAAACTTGGTTTATCGAGTGAGGTTTGAGCAAGCGCCCGCAGCCGTTAACTCCACGTTAGTGTGTCAGTAACAAAGAGACCGACACCCGACACCGGCGCGCGCTGACGAACGGATAGTTACAAGAAATTCTTTGCGTCGCCATTTTGTACTCGTTACGTGTTGATGGCGCATAAAGCAGCAGTTTCGTTTACTAACACATTTTCAGTGGCAATATGGTAATTGCTGCAAATGAATATTTTACTATAATTGTGGTTATTAAGTAGAAAACTGGATTATTTTAGACGTAACAACATTTCGATATCGGTCTAAAAACACGTACACACAAAAGTCGACGACCTGATCTCACCATCGCTCTTTTACTCTATTATCAAACGTACTGCAGGGTACCATCCGCACTTCGTCGAGATATCACGACTAGTCGTACCCAGCGTCTCTCCTCCACATTTATTATGAGCACAGCCAAAATGTAGAACTCTCTGCCAGAGTCCGTGTTCCTGTCCACATACGAGTATGCTTTGAAGGCAGACCGGATGGTCTGCCTTCAAAGCAAGAATGAAACAGGCGCGCTCACTCCATCATACGAGTATATATTATCTCATCCATTGTTTTCCATCAGGCGTGATCGAAGTCAAGAGCAAGTTCATAACTGAATAAAAAAATAGAATAAAACAGGAGTCCAACAACATATGGTAAACGTTTCTCCATTTAGAAGAGATTCAACATCCTATATTAATAAATTTGCCCTTTACGAGCTAAAAGCTGGAATTAATATTCTCGGAGATAATCTATTTGCGTATCATCACCACGTCGTACCTCAAATTATAACAAGTTAGACTATGTGGAGACGTATTTACATATTCCTACGACGTTTGCCCAATTTCACGAGTTAGTAAGCTAAAAATTAAATCTTAGAGTTAGTTTAATATCACTTTGTGACATGAGAGCTACCACGCTGAGGTTAGTGGTCTACTGTTAGCTCACCACACTACTCTCAACGCAGTGACTGTGTGCTCTCAGAACTGTTCTGAGCTAATTCTAGACAAATGCAAACAGTTTGCCCACTGTGTCGCACAACACATTCACAATGAATTAGACACGGAAGGATCCTCTTAAAACATCGCACGATACGATAACGAGTGTACACGATATACGACACGTCATAAATGATAACGGCACGCCATTACAATGTCCGGGAAATTAAAGGGACTCTACAATCTCGTATAAAATTGGGTCGCAGATAAGGTTTATGTATCGTTAACGAATCGTATTGCGGGACCTTATGAATTAGCCCGTTACTTAAAGACAGGATACACCAGTTCAATCAGCAAACATAAGCGTATTTCAAGAAGAGTCTGCTCACACAGGGCGAGTAGGCCGGCTTGTGGTGATATTAGTACGAGTACATTGTTGTAGCCGAAGCCGCTACGCTAATTAGCTCCAGGCTACGGCGTAGCTAATAAGGGTAGCCGCCCGCTACGAGGCTACGCCGCGCGCGGATCAAATCATAATCACTAATAATCTAGATTATTGAAATGAATACGCAAATGGTAGCGTCTGTGCGCCATGATATTACCAAGGCTTTGTCTTTACGATCTAGGCAGCCAGGAGCCACGGCCGCTAATCTCAAAAATAATAAATGCGAATATTAACAACGGACACATATTAATCGTTAACACAACATTCATATTTTTTGTCATAATTCTACAAACAGTGCGAAAACAAAAAAGCCGATCAAAGTCGATTTAAAGTCTGCGCCTAATGGCTCGAACAAAACGGCACAAACACATACCTAGCGAAATACTATTGTCTTTTGGATTCAATAAAAAAGGTTTTGGACTCGACATGACGGAAAGCAAACAGCGCTTTGATTTAAGCGACAATTCGTTGAAAAATAAAGCGGGTTTTGCGTATATTGTGAATGTTTTATAAAGCTAGCATGTAAAAGGACGGTCCGAAGTGGAAAGTATGGAAACACAAACAGGCGCGGTACAGTCGCGCACAGTCGAGGGCGGCCTGGAAGTACACTCGCGCTCAAAGTCACCGCGCTCCGATGTAGGGCAGTACGCTCTATTTTTAGTGTCGCTGGAAAAGTATTGCAGTGACAAACTATTGTTCTCACTTTGTTTTATTTGATTGTACTACTTAACTGTCAGTACTTGAATATGCATGTTAGAACATCTACACAGCCCTAACCCTGAAGATAAAAGCGAATGCAATGACTGCCCTACTCAATTTATCACAACATGTACTTGCCAAAAGTTTACAAAACGTTGACAACTTTTAGATGCACTGTATATAATCAGTTAACTTAATTTTCCCAAGTTTTTCAGTGTCTCAATAAATACTTATGTATTTATGTTTGAACCCTATCTTTCTAAATTTGAGGTTATTCCACTTGTCCCTAATATTTTTGGACAGTCCGCCGTATAAACGAGATAAACCTTTTCGGCGAAGAAGAACTGCCGAGATAGAGTTGAATAGAGGCAAACTCCATCGACTTACTGTTTTGTCGGTATCCTGCAGGTCGGTACAAAATGACATCTCGAGATGTTGTTCGTCGGGATTTTGTTTGTCGGAATAATGTGGTATAATCGTTTTACCTCATTACATACGTACCTACCCACTTATGTTGAGATATTGCTATCATTCACTCTTTATTATGGGTCTAATTATTTTAATTACTTTTCATAAACAGCAAATTATAATATTTGTCAGCGTTCTTAATTTTTTATGAATTTGAACTATGGACTACTATTTATGTATAATATGTTTACATAGCTATCGACCGTGTTCTGTAAATTATTTTTTGAATATTAAAATGCTAGCCGCTCTTTGTGTACCTAACTATGATAAAATCTTGAATAGCTGTTTTAAAAAGTAATTTTCGTTTTTACTTAACATCAATTTATTCTGCAATACGTCTCACAAAGAGACTGAATTATCGGCTGTACGCAAGCTACCAACGTGCTTTAGTGAAATATTTTCAATGAAGCTGCTTCATTTCCGCCCGGAAATCAGCGCAAATCACAAGGAAATAAATTGAGAAATGCTCAAACATTCGTAATGAACATGAAAAGTAAATATTCGAGTTCCATGTTTATGATTACAAACATGTGTATGTTGATGTAAATCAATCGAATGTTCATCAGAAACACGCCCACAAACATACGCATACACACATACTGTGCAAATTACAAACATAACATAAAATCATGTCATGTCTGTATTCCGGGTTGTGAACGGTCATGGAGGCTCGTACCTTCCTATGTAGACATACTTTTTACCAGTTGTGTTTTAGCTCTCGTGTGAGATGTAGCTAATAAAGCGCGATCCGAGCCGGCACACGTGCAGACTGCAGACTGCGGGCTGCTACTGACACTACCAAAACCCTATACGCTAAGCAGTAGGGTGTGCGACTCCACTAGACCGACTAGACCATGGATTAGATAGTATCCTGACTAGTATTATAATGCGACAGTGACTGTGTTTGTACACTTTAACGCCTCTATCACGAATGTTGGTACAGCTGATGGCACCCTCAGTATGTTTATAGGCTACTTTAACGCGAAGCCGCGGGCAAAAGCTGCTAATAAAATGAAATAGAGAACAGAAAGGTAGGTCGCTAGTGTGATAGATGACGATGTGTTGCGGTGACGAGACCGTTCCATATTGTTGAACTGTGGCTGACAAGCGCCCCGAGCGGCGATTAGTTCGAGTACTCGCCGTAGACACACGTTACATTAATTTTTCATAAAGATACACTGTCTTCGCCCACGTCTTTTCGTTTTGATGCATTTATATGTTAGATGTTAATATCCATTAAGAGCAATTATGTCGACAAACGTAAAAGAAAACGTTTGCCAGCTGACGTAGTTGTTACTAACTATCTCGTAAATGTTTAGTATTAATATCTGCTTTTTACTAGTCTAGTTCTGTAAGTGCTTTTGGAGGAACGATTCGGAACAATTGTATAATTATATCAATCAGTTGAATTAACGTATTGGAAAACAGAAGAGAAATGATAAAGAAAGTAACTTACAAGCCGAAAGGAAATAGCTCTATTCAATTCATATAATAGTTTTTTTTACTTGAAACGTATTCGACACTCTCAAGGGAAACAAAATTTATAGGGTATTTTCCATTGACATTTGGCAAGTAATACAGTATTTTCCTATAAATATAGGGAAAAATATGAAAAGCTTGGAAAAAACTGGCAGACTCAATTCCTGAACTATTTATAATATGTACCTACGAATTCGTACGAAACCCTCGGTGAGTGATTCCGACTCGCTCTTGTCCTACATTCAGATACAATATGTATGCTGAATATAAGTAAATTCTACAGAATGTGAAAAACTAAATTAGGCACACACAGCCGAGTCTAAGTCTAATAACAAAGCTAAAACAAACGAGGCTAAGTACCAAAAGTGTTATTACGGCGGTCTGTATACAACCTAAGACCGCACGGCGCTGGCCGAGCACACTACGGCGTTTCAATAGAGTAAGAGGTCTGGTTACACTGGTGTTGTTACTGACGTGGGACGTACTGAGCCCAGCTGAGTACGGCGGCCCAGCGGCTTCTAGTAGTGGTCAACGAAGTGCTCAATGTGCTCATAACTGTGATCGTACAGTAGCAGCGGCCGGCGATCGGCGGTCACAGCTGATAACGTTTTATGACATAGCGCGGTCAGGCTATCAAGGTGCTACAGAAACTGGCGAGAAGCCGGCCGACAACCGTTCTCGGAACCGTAATATACCGACCGCTGCTAAAGCTCAGACAAAGGCCCGAGGAGATATTACTGGGTATTACGGTTTTACGGGGAATGTAGATTTCTGTGTCAATGTTAGCTTTCTATTAACTGTAAGCCTAGTACTTAGAGGCTGAGATTGTAATATTCTCTGTGGAGGTTATATTTGCACGTCGTCGTGTCGTACTTAATTACTTTTCGTATAATGTGAGCTAATCTATCAATGAAAGTTATGATTTCAGATATACCTAATATAAAAACGTTTTTCTAAGTTTATAAAATGAAGACGAAGTTATGGGTAAGATATTTTTATGATTTGTTCAAGATCGACAGAATGGGTCGATGAGGCAACGCTGTGGGTGACCTATGTCCAGCAGTGAACATTTTTTGCCTATTATATTTAAGATTATCATCTGCTTGCCTTTTCCCAAATATATTGGGGTAGGCTTCAAGTCAAACCGGATTCAGCTAAATACCAGTATTTCACATAGAGCGGCTGCCTACCAGACCTCCACAACCCGGTACTGGGTATCACGGCACTTCATGGAGGACTGACGTCAGATTTCCAAATTAGACTAATCCATACTAATATTATAAAGAGGAAAGATTTGTATGTAATGAATACTCGTAAAAACTACTGGACTGATTTTAACAATTCTATCAGGAATGGATAGCTACATTATCAGCGAGTAACATAGGCTATATTTTATCTCGTACTCGCACGGGCACGGGCACAACGTGGGTGAAACCGCGTGCCATCCGCTACTGTTAAGTATAAGTAATGACTCTTATTTTACCTGCATCAGCGGCAAGACAACAATGGAGTCGGGTTTGGGTCCTCCGCCCAGGGGCACCTCGCATGACACCTTCACTCCCTGAAACAAAGTCACTACTCTGATTATAACGTCTTAATTTCTTAGCATTAAGTGGTTTAAAAAGTTCAAGTGTGACTTTTAACATGATCTTAAGGGCCCTGTTGACCATACAGATATAATTACTCAAATCATTTTGCTTCTACAAATGCGAAAATACTCAGGTATTTAATGTTCCTGGAAATACCTACTCAGGTAAATATACACTATCAGGAAAACCTGATCAAAATATTAAAGGGAAAATAACAGAAACGAAGATTATTTCAAAAGTAATTATTGGAGAACTCTCAAAGAGAAAATACTTCTTTATTAATATTATTCGGTCTCCTCCAATACATATTTATAGTTAGCAAAATGTCAGGAGTTTGTGCGGTTTTCACTCGATTTAAGTATTCATGGAGGATTGTATCGGGTCTTTATCCCTTTCGGGTAAGCAAACCGGGCAAAGGACCAGCGGCTGCGGCCCTCGAAATAACAAACTAACAGTTTGTCTAAAAGACTTACCAAATTACATCGTTACTATCGGTTACACACACATACAAAGTACATTGTTACTATCGGTTACACACACATACAAAGTACATCGTTACTATCGGCTACACACATACAAAGTACATCGTTACTATCGGTTACACACATACAAAGTACATCGGTACTATCGGTTACACACATACAAAGTACATCGTTACTATCGGTTACACACATACAAAGTACATCGTTACTATCGGTTACACACACATACAAAGTACATCGTTACTATCGGTTACACACACATACAAAGTACATCGGTACTATCGGTTACACACACATACAAAGTACATCGTTACTATCGGTTACACACATACAAAGTACATCGTTACTATCGGTTACACACACATACAAAGTGCATCGGTTACTATCGTTACACACATACATACAAAGTACATCGTTACTGTCGGTTACACATACATACAAAGTACATCGTTACTGTCGGTGACACACATACAAAGCTAGAACAACTTGAAGAGAAGTTACGAAATGCAAAGTTTTCTTTTATTAATTTTCATATTTTCGGTTGTTGTTTTTGTGAAATTTATCATCCCTGTGGATCTGTTCATTATTTATAGCCTAATCTCAGTTTTATGTGTACCTTACCTTGTACTTTTTATGACTTAAGCAACAAACAACAACCCGGACAGAGATTAATGAAGAGATAAGTCAACAAAGCTATAGTCATCAATTGTTTCTGCTCAGATTTGGAGAAACCCTCATCATACTGAAACAAATCTTGCACTCAGCAGCAAAGTTTTCACGCGAGCGAACAGAACGTTATTCTTTGTTCATAGCCCATCAAGCCACCACTCAATTATTTTAATAACTAAACTCCATTAAAACCGCAATTTTAGTTATGCTATTAAAACATTTCAATTAGTCGCTCGGCGGCGGCGGCGGCTCCGTCTTAGTTCGTGGAACAATCCCGCGCGTCACTCACCTGAGCGTGGCGTGCCGAGTGACGTCACCGCCCAATTTCACATCAGGGATGTCACGGAGGATATTTATCGGAATCAAAGTTGACGTCAAAAAAAATCAAAATCAAAAATCATTTATTTGCATAAATAAGGTACAAAAGGTTGGTAAAATGTATAAAAATAATAATAATAATAATAATAAATCCGCAAGGCAGTTTTGTGGCGAACTGTTGGGCACTAGCGACCCCACGGACCTGATCTCCAGGGAGAATTCTTGTTCCTCATTTCCGGCTTGCCTTTATTGGCTGGCCGGGGTGAAAACTGACGAGGAACAGAGCTCCCACCTCTTTCTTGCCTTAATCGGCCGGTCTGAGTGGAGATTCGCAAGAGCAAACGTGCTCGGGAGAAGGATGTATAATCCAGTAAGGTGCTGGTAGGGATCTTGACCGTACTTCCGGGATTGTCCTGATAGCCGTGGTATACCTCTCCACTCCTCTAGCACCTCAGGATATGTTGCCCCCTTGGCGCTACGTTACTTTGTGCTAGCGACCCTTTTCGGGGGGCCCGTTTATTGAGTGTGCAAGTCACCCCCTGCCATTTTAAAGCCGTTTTAATTGTCAAGTCAGGCAGGGGCCAATAGTTCTTCCATAGTAAACGATTATTAGTCCACTAAACCAGCCAAACCCATAGCGTTTCATCTTTTGTTTCTATATTCTGCAATAGTCCTGCTCCAACCGGGGATTGTCCTTGGGTATACTTTTACAGTGCATACAGGGATAATCATCGGTTGGTGTCCCATTCCATTTGAAATGTCTAAAGAGGCCTCTGCGAGTTGGCTTCGGCCCCTCGTACGCCTACCAAAGGACCGGGTCTCTAGGAAGAGGGACCCGAGAAAGTAAAAAACATTGAAAATAATAATAACGTTTATTTGCAAAATCAGAACTTAACCTACTACAGTTCAATACTAAAATCATAACATATAAGAGGTTTTGGTAATCGAAATGAACTCCTGACTTCCAAACTAGGTAAAACCTGTATCTCGGAAATCAGTGCTCTTCCAATGAACGTAATATAACAAGGACTCTTACTTAGATGAGGAGTAACTAAGATGCATTAGTACTGAAAAGTTCGACCACAATTTTAAGTAATATGAAAAAACAAAAAAGAGGAACTCAAACATATAAATACAATAACAAAGAAAAATGACAAATTATTGCGTTAGGTTTATTTTACAGCTTGACGACTTAGAGAGGTATTATACGTGTTGTGTTGTGTAAGATGTAGGAGTGTTGTGATGTGTAGTGTAGTGTGGAGTATAGTGTAGTGTATATTGGGTTGGGTAACGTAACGATTAAACTATTTCTGGACAAGTAGTAACTTTTCGGTATTAGCGTAGTCTAGGTCAATGAGCCAGGTTATTACGGTTGTTTTACATTTGTGTTTGGTAAGGGGATACATCAGTGTCGAAGCGCTTACGGTGTTGCTTGGACGTGTTTTTGTGGTGATTAGCTAATTACTTTGCTATCTATTGTGCAGTACACTACACCGCACGGTCGGTCGCCCGGCCGACCCGGCTAAACTCGCGCGAATCTACACCTTATGCGTAATGAGTACAGACGAGAATCATAATGAAGAATTAGTCAATACGAATACTATGGAGGCCGAAGAGAATACATATACAGAAGACTTAACACAATTGTTTGAGATGGAGGGTAATGAAATGTTGAAAGATGGAATGCGACCTAAGAAAAGGGGAAGAGAAGATGATGAATGGACTGAAGTTAGGAATAGCAAAAGCAGGACGAGGCGTGTTAGAGGAATTACGGAATTACGTGTCACTTGCAAAGATAAATTTCCTAAACAATTTGCACTCGCAAAATTATTTAAGGAGCAAGGAATAATGAATATAACAAAAGTAAAACATATAAACCCGCACAAAATTATTGTGGAACTTAATGATGTTGAAAGTGCTGAGAAGTTTGTGAACTCCGAACATTTTAAAGGTTTAGGATGGAGATTCCAGCGGCCGTTTGAGGTTGGTTTATCATATGGAGTCATTAAAAATATCGACTTAGACATCTCTGAGAATGAGTTACTTTCATGTTTATCAAGTACTTGTAATGTAGTGAATGTTAAGCGCCTACAACGTAGGGACAGAGAAGCAGCCAGTTGGACCGATAGCGAGACATGGAGAATAGGATTTGAAGGAGCATCGTTGCCATCTTATGTACTTATTTATGAAATGAGAGTGCTAGTGGAACCTTACGTTTTTCCTGTCACACAATGTTCCAGGTGCTGGAGGTACGGTCATTCTGTCAAAATGTGTCCTACAATGAACATAATATGTCCAAAATGCGGAGGTAAACATAATAACTGCGAAACAATTTCTTTTAAATGTGTGAATTGTTCTGAGAATCACATGGCACTCGACAAAACCTGCCCAGTGTACATTAAGGAAAGAAAATTACGTACTATTATGAGTCAGTTTAACGTTTCATATAGAAAAGCACTGGATATGTATGTACCTCCTCCTGCACCTTCGCTCGTGGCAGAAGTCAACAGACAGACACTTACACCTTCCTATGAAGGAACTTCAGCTACGCTAGCGCCTTCCTCAAGTATACCGATGTCACCCGTGTTACAGTCGAAAGCTACATTTGCACAAAAAACAGCACGCCCTGTGAAAAGTCACGAAACAGTCTCTACCCAAAAATATATCACAAATGGACCACAAACCAAAAACACAAAAATGGACAAAACACAAACAGATGAAGAAACCATAAAGAAAAGTAAGAAGAAAAAACATGAAAAGAAAGCACCCCATCTTGAAGGTTCCCAGGAACAAGATTGTTATATAGACTTTCAGGAGGATACGTGCAGAGGTGACACTACGGAGGAGGAAGACGAAAGTAAACATGAAGATTCGGAAGACAATAGTTCATTCGGATGGCTGGTAGATAAAATAAAATACGTTTTATTTCTGAGAAAAGACTCCTTCAAAGTTAAAATTATATCCGTTGTTCAAATTAGTGTGGAGTGGGCAATATCTTTTTTCCTAAACAAGATAATACCTAAAGATCTTTCCTCCTTTAAAAAATATTTCCATAATGAATACTGTTAAATTAAATATTTTGCAATGGAACTCACAAAGTGTGTTACCCAAAAACTAGATTTAGAACAAATTTTGTATTTAGAAAAAGTTCATATTGTTGCGTTATGTGAAACTTGGTTGAATCCTGACTGTAATTTTAATATAAAGGATTATAACGTGTTTCGATGTGACAGACCAGACTCATATGGAGGAGTCGCAATTTTAACTCACAAATCAATCAAGGCTCAGCAATGTCATATTAATATTTCAAATTCGTATATTGAGATGGTCCATGTCAAAATTATGAATTGTAGTTCCATTCAAAATGTAATTTCAATTTATTGCCCACCTAACATTCGTACTACTCAAAATGAGTGGGACTCGTTGTTTTCTATAGCTAGCTCTAGGACTGTTATTTTAGGAGATTATAATGGTCATCACTCAAGTTGGTCCACGAAAACAGATCAAAGAGGTACTCTGATATTTGACTCTTTAATTGACCACAATTTCGTTACTTTAAATGATGGGAAGCCGACTCGTGTAAAACTTGTTAATGGAATTTTACAAAAATCTGCACCTGATATATCTGTAGTCTCTTCAGATGTATCCTTAATGTTTGATTGGAGCGCAACTAACGAGTCCTTAGGAAGTGATCACGTAGTAATCAAATTAAAGACGTCGGTTAACTGTACTCCACGCATCGTTAATAAACGAAATTTTAAAAAAGCCGACTGGGTAACTTATCGTAATTATATACAAGAAAAACTAGATCGTTATAAAATGCCTGCTAATCCCCAAGAAGCGTATAATTTATTTTTAAATATCATCAACGGAGCCGCTGATGCAAGTATTCCTTATTTCAAATTTAACCAAAATCCCAGTAGTCAATTTAAACCGAAACCTTATTGGTCTCCAATATTATCTAAAGCGGTGGCGACGAGACGATTAGCTTTGACGAACTTTAGAAAAAACTCAACTCCAGATAACTTACGAATATTACAGGAAAAAACTCGAGAAGCTCAAAGACTTACTAGAAATGCTCGTAACGCAGGATTCCGTAAGTTTTGTTCTTCGGTAGACGAAGTAACTTCGGCAAGTGACATGTGGCGACGCATGCGCTGGTTGAAGGGCTACCGCTCAGCTGGATTCAGTGTAAACGAGACGTTGGCTGAACAAGTCCTTTTTAATTTAGCTCCCGATTTTACATGCCCCCCATTACCCTCCTTTAGTTCTCAAAATCATTTATTGGAAGTTGCTATAACAAGACAAGAACTTGACAAATGTGTTAAATCTAAAGATACCGCACCGGGCTACGATGACATTTCCTTTTCGATGATTAAAAATCTTCCGGACCTTGCTAAAAATATTTTAATACAACTTTATAATTCATTTTTTTCGTTAAATTTCGTGCCCGAACAATGGCGCCAAGTCCGCATAGTACCAATCCCCAAACCAGGTCGAGACTTGTCTTCCTCCTCCGCAATAAGACCCATTTCACTAATGTCCTGTCTATGTAAAATCTTTCATTCTGTTATCAATAAGAGAATTGAGTGGTACCTAGAAAGGGGGGGTCACTTTTCTGAAGAGACTGTCGGTTTCAGGAAAGCACGCTCATGTTTAGATAATTTAAATTTACTTATCTCAAAAATACAAATTGGATATTCAAAGAAACTTGTTACGATCGGATGTTTTGTTGATATTGACAACGCTTACAATAACGTTGACGTCAATACCCTTCTTTTAACCTTGGACCAACTTGGCGTGGGAGCGCAATACTGTAGATATCTATGGGAATTTCTTAAAGAAAGATATTTAACGATTAACGGATTAGATAATAACGTCACTAGAATTGCTAGAAGGGGTTTGGCACAAGGTGACCCCTTGTCACCACTTCTATTTAACATTGCGACCATTCATATTTGTAAAGCAATACCTAGCACCGTATCTATCTCACAGTACGCCGATGACTACGTACTATATATAACTTCCCATAACACCAATCAGGCAGCCGCCGAGTTACAAGAAGCATTAAATGTCTTATGCAATCTATTCGATTCCCTTAACCTTACTATTTCACCAAGTAAAAGTAAAATTTGTATTTTTAACAGAGGCTATAGAAAACTTTCAGTTAATTTGTCAGTTGGAGGTGATAGATTGGAGGTTGTTGACACGGTTCGATATCTTGGTGTGTGGTTGGACCGTTCTCTTCGTTGGGGAAAACATATCAATGAGGTTTGCCAAAAAATTCTCAAATTCATTAAAATTATTAAAGTGCTAGCAGGATTAAGTTGGGGTGTGCACCCAAAACATTTAAGAAGAATTTATATATCCCTAATTAGAAGCCGTATTGACTATGGAAGCTTTTTCTATGACAACAGTGCAAAAACTCACTTAGAAAAATTAAATAAAGTACAAAATCAAGCAATGAGGGTAGTGGGTAATTTTATAAAAACTACGCCTATTCACGTGATGGAGAGCGAGTTATGCTTACAACCGTTATATCTACGTCGACGATTCTTGGCTAGTAAATTCTGGCTTAAAACGAAAGCCTTGCAGGCGAATACTGGAGGAATTAACTTGCTTTCCGAACTATCCAGATTGTGTAATAATTCTTCATACTGGCAAAACAAAAGAATCCCCCTGTTAATCTTAGTTCATGACTCACTACATCACTTAAAAGTTCATTGCAGTAATAAGTTAGATATGTTTTCCCTCAATACATGGGTCAGTAGTATTGATAGCAATAAGTTTATAAAACACAACGTTAATTTTATGACCAAGCCAAAACGGCAATACAATCCTGTTAGCTTAAGTAACCTATTTATTGATTATATTAATTCAGAATACTCGACTTATCTTAAAATATTTACAGACGGATCTAAGGATAGTGGCGGCACGGGAGCCGCCTTTTATGAGACTGACGGGCATTCAATGAAATTCCAAATTAATGCCAGTGTGTGTATAATGGAAGCTGAACTGATTGCGATAGCGGAAGCTCTGTCGTATGCAGAATCAATCCAGCAAAACAAGATTGTCATACTCACAGACTCCAAAAGTTCGCTCCAACACTTGGCTCGATGTACCTCGACATTTCGAGGAACACCGATAGCCTACACTGTACTGAAAATTATTTTGCAGTTACAATGTTCTGGAAAGCATATAGTCCTTCAATGGATTCCATCACATATCGGAATAAAAGACAACGAAATTGTTGATAAACTAGCCAAGCAGGCCATATGTGATGGTATTTCTATTAACTTTTCTCCTTACTTCACTAACTTTATACCTTATATCAGACAAGATTGCTATTCGCTCTGGAAGGAATACTTTGATAAAAGATCAGAAGAAAAAGGAATCTGGTATAAAACGATCCAACCACATCCTTTGAACTCACCGTGGATAGATAATCAGCTGTTGAACAGATGTGAAACTGTTATCGCGCTAAGACTTCGATCCGGACACATACCGTGCAATAAGTTTCTACACCTAATGGCAAAATCAACAACAGCTAAATGTGATTTTTGTATTCATTCCGTTGATGATGTTTATCACATATTAACTGAGTGTGTCCGCAACGAGGAATTTAGAACTAGCTTAGATTGTAGACTTAGAGAGGTAGGTTACTGTAATAGTGTTCTAGCTGTGCCACTTTCTGACGCAGCTAGGGCACTTTACAAACTAGCTATGTTAAGGTTAGGTTAAAAACTGATTTGTACTGTCTAATTTTGTTAAGCCTACCAGGGCGGCATAATCGCATGTGCGACAAAGCCCTTTCATTTTGAATAAAAAAAAAAAAAAAAAAAAGGGGATACATGTTGAGGATTTGATTAATTTTATTGTAAAGATGGGCACCAAGAAAAGGGAAGAATTTCTGAGCAAATTTAGTGCGGCACGCTGTAGACACACCGACTGTATATTTTCTGCGCTTCTGTAGAAATGCTAAGGGATTATACTTTAAAGAACCATGCATTCTGAGGACTGTTTGTAGTATAAAAAGCTGCCTCACCGTCAATACTTCACAGGTTTGATAAAGTCTGGTTGTGGGATAGAAGAAAGGTAAAAACAGACTTACTTTAAGGAGTGCTCTTTGAGCACGCTCTAGTTTGATTAAGACTGTCTTACACGCACCTCCCCAGCTAGTTATACAATACACCAACAGTGACTGACATAGAGCAGAATAAATCATCTTTAAGACCTTCGGGCTGGCAGTGTGTCTGAGATTTTTAAATATATATATTAATTTACGAACCCTAGAAGAAACAAGGTCTACGTGAGGAGCAAAACTAAGGCTCTCGTCGATCACTATTCCAAGGTACTTTATTGATTTAGATTGTTCAAGCAAAGGACACTTGCAACTTATAATTTTATGACATATCCGAGAATGTGCTATTATTTTATGCGAATTTTGAGAGAGATGGGATTCATTACGGAGCGAGAATTTTACAAACTTGGTTTTTTCGACATTTAACGTTAAAAGATTGCATCTAAGCCAGTCATTAACAACATCAAAACCGCATTGAGCATGTTGGAAAGTTTTGACCCACGACGTGTCGCTGAAAATAAGGGCAGTGTCATCCGCGAAAGTTATAATTTTGCCATTTTGGAGTTCAAGTTCACAGAGGTCATTAATATAGATGAGAAATAAGGTTGGTCCAAGGACACTACCTTGCGGCACTCCGTAAGTTACGGGAAGCTTGTCGCTTATCCAGTCAGCCACCTTAACACACTGAAAACGATTACTGAGGTAATCCGTGAATAATTTATGTGGTAGGCCTCTGATCCCTATGCTCTCCATCTTATCCAACAGTCTAGGGACAGAGACTGTGTCAAATGCCTTGGCTAGATCGAGAAAAATAGCCAGAACTTTATTTTTGTTATCAATATTATCTACTACATAATCAACGACTTCATGAACTGCATCACTAGTAGCTTTATTGGATCTGAAACCGAATTGAGCACCAGATAGAAGCTTGTTATTCTCTAAATAATTAATTAGTCTCTTATTAATAATTTTCTCGAGAATTTTAGACACAGCAGGCAATATTGAGATGGGTCTATAATTATTGACACAGTCCCTGTCACCAGACTTGAATATTGGTATAATTTGGGCAGTTTTAAAAGCTTGTGGGAAGGATCCAGATGAGAACGCTAAATTACAAATATAAGTCAATGGGGAAACCAATAGGGGTCGATATCGTAAAAGAAAATTTGAGGTTATCTTATCACTTCCAGCAGTGGAGCTAGGTTTTAGATTAAGGATGATATTATTAATCTCACTTTCGTCGGTTGGCAGGAGAGCAAAAGAGTTATTGCGGGTAGGATGAATAGGTGATGAAGGGGCAAACCTTGGTCCCTGGGATAGCTGCTTTTCTGCCAGTGATTTTCCTACATTTGCAAAGAATTTATTTATATTATCAACGGAGAGTTGGGGATTGTTAGGACATATTAATTCAGAAGCAATCTCATTCTGTCGTCTGGTACTAGTTACAGTCTTAACAACGTTCCATATTTGTTTAGAATTGTTACCTGCCTTAGCAAATTCATTCCTTTCATATTCTCGTTTTACTTTGTGCAGCAATACATTACAAAAATTCCTGTACCTTGTGTAGGTTAATTTAAGAGTTGCGTTATCAGGAGATTTTTTTGATTTAAGATGAAGGCTATCTCTATTTCTTACGCATCTCAAGAGACCTGGAGTAATCCATGGCTTTATTATACGTTTACGTCTTGATATGGTAATTGTTTTTGTACATGACTCAATAGCAGCACTAAGAGAGCCAGTGAAATTTCCAACAGCTTCATCAACGTCTGTTATTAAATAGAGGGGCATAAAATCTATTTTGGGTATAGTTGAGTCAAGAGCATTATAGTCTACACGCTTGATGGTTTTTTGGAACTGTTTAGCTGGGATTGATACATTGACCAAGATAATTACACTGTAATGGTCAGTGAGAGATGTTTCTGCAATGAAACATGATGTTGGAAATTCGGATTTGAGTATGGCATGGTCAATACAGGAATTTACACGCGTCGGAGTTTGGTAGGCTGGTAGCATACCATGTGACGCTACAAGATTTAAATAACGGTCTTTTCGTGTGTCAAGTGTGTTATCGGCAATATCTATATTTATATCACCAGTCAAAATAAAGTTCCTATGTTTAGGAGCAACCTCAACCAGCAAACCATTCAAACTCTCCAAAAACACATCAACATTCCTGACACTGGGTGATCGATATATAGCGAGAACTGCAGTGTTCTTATCGAGGGTTATTAAAAGACTATTACAATCTAGAATGACCGGTTCCTGTACACATACATTTATGCCCTTTTTAACAAAAATAGCCACTCCTTCATTTTGTGTATGGTTTCTAGTTGTACAGTAATAATCGAAACCATCTAGTATAGGAGGATTGGAAACGCTTAGCAGCCAACACTCCGTCAATATTATCAGGTCCCAGTCAACTTTAGATTGAGCCAAGAGGGTCAGCATTCCATCCATATTACAATTTAAGCTTCTGATATTCTGAACAATCACCCTAAATGATTTCCCAGTCGTTGATAGAAGTGTTGAGCATTGGTCTATGGTACATGTAGAAGTATAAGCCACGGATATTGAATCGATATCAGTAGAGATGTTTTCTTCATTTATATTATCGAAAATTGGTGACAGTATCAATAAGTCTAAGGGTGCTTACGTGGGAAAAATCGGTTAAGACAGTGAAAACATACTGGACAAAGCATATGTTGGAAATAAGTAAGGTGTGAGCATGTAAGAGTAGTGATAAAATGTGTAGTGTAGTCGTCAAAGCTTTACAAATATGACAAAAAATGAAGTTACTTGTAGCATAATTAACATTATATAAAAAACTTTCTTGGAAAAAATGCTTGAGATGAAATAAAAATATTATTATAAGTTTCATTCTTAACGCAGATAGTCATGCTTGAACAAGTTTTTGAATATCATCTTCACTATCAATACGTAGGGTCGGGTGATCGTCACTCTTTTTCATGTATATTTTCCCGAAAGAGTGCCAGCAACCCACAAACGAATGTCTTTTAGCATGCTGTCGCGCCAAGTAAAACAGTTTCTTGGCAAATGGAGTTAAAGACTCGGAGATATACACTGGTTGAGTAGGGCCGCCAATCATTAAGTGTGAACTGTTGAGCATATTATTCTTGTTGCCCTTATTAAAAAGCTTTACTTTATGTATTAAATTTTCCTTAGTGGCTATGGAAGTAAATTCTACTACAATGGGGGAGGAACCCTTATTCTTAGTTTTCAATCGGTAGGCATCACGAACGTCAGAGATTTGAACAGGATACTTAACCACTTCACCGACTTTTTTAATAATTTGTGAGATATCTTCCTTGGTCTCCGTAGTCGCTTGAGGCACATTCCTTAATTCAACGGTTGAGGACCTGGATTTCCTTTCCAGAAAATCAACCTTTTGCTCAAGTAATTCGATTCGCACCCTATAGTTGGTATTTTCCTTCTGGATTTTAGCAAGGTTCTCCAGTACTTCATCATACTTATTTGACATAAAAATGAGAGATTTCTTCATCTCCGCTGTTTCCTCCTTCATTTGTAACATAGAAGAATTAAGAGCATCCAACTTGGCATTTTGGGCATTGCTAAATTCTTCAAACAGTTCTCTTATTTCGGTCATATGCAAGTCACCTTGCTTGCGCTTAAATTTTCGTGAGGCAGTATGGGTAACAACTGAGTCACTGTCAGACGGTAATCGGTCTGATGCAGTATCAGAATCGTGAGGGACCAGTAGATTATCATCCACCTTAGTCTTACTTCCCTGAGGTGGCGTGCGTGACACCGACATGTTATTAATTAATAAACTTTTAAAAGTAATGTGGTGCGTTAATAGTCCTCGTAGCGACTTCGTAGCGAAAACTTCGTTTTGTAGCAATGTCTTGTAGCAGTAAACGTGCAATGAGCCGTGCGAGAGAGTGACAGCGAAATACCAGGAGCACGGGTACGTACCTCCCAGCTGTGGTAATGATGTGGAGCCGTGACCTTGCGCGTGCGCTGCTAAGTGGCTGAACTTCGTCACGCCTCAGGAGGTGGGCCGCTGGCAGCAGTGGGCGGGGTAGTGTAGGTGGAGCCGAAGCGGTGCGTCACTTCGATGGCAGACTACGACGTTTGGGCGACTTGAGATCTCCTCAGGAGTTATGAACTCCTATTTTTTAACTCGATTTAAGTGCCGAAATTTTATTTAAATATTTAATTCAATTAACACAGTGGGTCTCCTTAAAAGCGTCTGAACTCCTCAGCGGTCCGGGGGGGAGAGGGAAGGAAGGGAAAATACAGTTACATAATTATTTTATTTTCAGTGAATTGATGATCATAGTCATGCAGTTATTTAAACAGATAATCCCATTGAAATTGTATTATTGAATTAGGTAAATGTCAATATAATAATAAAAAATAGTAAAATGTCAATAATATCATGTCAATATAATTATGTAGTGTCAGTGCTTATAGTTATTTTTTCTTATTCTGTTCGTTTTTACTGTAATTGAGAACTTATAATTGGCTTTCATTATATTAGAATAAGTAAGCATGCATGTTATTAGCTGTAAGTTTTCCAAATATAATAAAATATAAAATATAATATAATATAATATAATGTAATATCAAATCCATAATGGGGGAGATTCACCACACAGTCTTGCCATGAAGCACCATGTAATCCAGTTAATGGGTTGTGGAGGTCTGGTCGGCAGTCGCTCCATGTAAAATAATGGTTATAAAATAAAATTGTGAAAACATTATTAACTCGGCCTCTTTAATTTAAATAAAACAGGGGTTAAAAAATCATGCTTCCGATAACACTTACAAAATAAAAGCAGCGTTATCATGCTTCCAATTCAAAGGTGTTGTGAAGCCAAAGTCGGTACCGGAGGTGTAATATCAATCGGAAGTTACACTCCCACCAACTTATCTGTAATATGGCGAAAATTGGAACTACGGCCGTCATGTTGAAATGTCATTCGATTGTCAGTGTCTACTACATTCGGGTTCTCTGGTTATTTTGTCGTGATATTGCTGAATTTGTAAAGTTAAATATGCCGAAAGCTATTAAAAGTGATGCACGAAACAGTTTTCTAAAGGTTAAAACCTTTTTTGAAGAAGAAGCTCGGGCAGGGTTGCCGATTATTCAATTTAATCAAATATACAAACGAATTTCAGCAGTGACAGGTTAGTGTTGTCAAACTTCTTGTTATAAATTACCCGATACTTTACTAATTATTTCAGTCCACGAAATATTCGTTTCTATTCTTGTTGCAGGTTAGCGTAACGGTAACGTACATCTATTAGGTAACCTGCTAAGTGAGTGAGCCAACTAACCTGCCAGATTTACAAATTTCTACTAACATTTATTTTATATATTATTCCTATATTTATTATATATTATTCTTATATTATTCCTTACAAAGTAATCTCATAAACACACATATACACACGCACACACATACACACATATACACACACGCACCACACACCCACACCTACACACTCTAGATATGTCTTGTATAAATAATAGTGAAAATAACGGAAGGACTTTCCATTAAATAACTGCCGTTTTTTATAGTAGGTATTTTTTTTTTGGGTAGAATGTACCTTTTCTATAGTAAATTTGAAATCACCAAAACGCGAAAAACCATAGGTGCTGAAAAAAAAATCGCCAAAAGTTTCTTTCGGGATTGGTGGGATAGTGGGAGTGTTAAGGGTGGGGAAGATTATGTGGCGAGTCTATATAAGATTTCAATCCAAATTAAGGTCAAGGTCCAGGTCAAACTCGTAAAGGTCAAGGTCAAACACTTCAAGGTCAAAATATTCCTAAAATCGTAGAATATTGCCCCTATCAAACTCCAACGTCTAGAACATATTCAAGGTCATACTTGAACGTCAAAAACCTAAATTTGAAAGGAACTGTCGACGGAGCCCCGCTGCGCGGGGCTCCTACTTCTGGGTGGTTTATAAAAAAATAACCACGAAGGGGATGGCGGGGTCTATTCGCTCGCTTCGCTCGCTCACTCGACCCCGCCATCCCCTTCTAACCTAACCTATCCGAGTCGGGGTGCCCCCAAGTCCAGAGCTCGCTCCGCTCGCTCTTGCATTCTGTGTCCTCCGAAATGTTACCAAATCTTAACGTATCAGAAGCCGAGGATTTCGGAGACGCCATGGTGTCACTCAATCGTTGAAACAAACAGGAGTACGATAGACACTCTCGACTGTGAGTGAAACAAACGATGAATGCAAATATTCAAACACAAACGTCACATACATCATATTCCGAAATTACGTTTCGTTACCCACAATCGCTAAAACAAAATGCTTTGTTTTTGTTTAATAAATTCAATTATTTGCTTTTCATTTGAAAACCCAATGATTGTGCAACAATTTAAAAATAAAATAAAGTCAAAAACTATAATATTCATAGAAAAAAACCATTTAAATGTGTGGTCACATAGTCTGACCGTAAAACGAAACGACCTTGGACCGATTTTTTTAAGTTATCTGTGGCAAATTATGTCAATTTTACGTAAATAGGTTAGAAATTATTGAATCTTTAGGATTTTTTTTCTCTAAAACTATGAAGTTGCGCGTTATGAAACTTTTTGATAGTGTTCAACAAGAAGATTACTCTACCCAAAAAAATAATGAAGCTCCAAAACCACTGTTTGTAATGCACAGACGAGCCAAAATAACTACTGTATAGTAACTACTGTCATACATATACAGATGCTGTTTCAAATTTCAAATTTTATATTAAGCGCTCACTATTTTATATAATCCGCCAATCAGGGGACCGGCACTGTCTCTCCTTAACACAGGCTAAATTTTAACCTAGCTAGGAGAACAGTACTTCACCCGTCTTTATTGTATATTGTTAGTGTACCTAAAAATGTGTAAATACAACATTTGTAAACTTTGCAATCCCATTATGAAATAAACTATTATTATTATATTATTATTATTATTATTATATTTCAGGTGTGATTCAAGGACTAATTTCAAAAATATTTCAGGAAGGGCACGCACGAATTTTTGTGCAGAAGAAACTGGTACAAAAATTCGGACACCAGGCAAGGACAGAAAACGTAAAAGTGGATTTGTGCATGTTGATGATTTTGACATGGGAGTTATACGGAGGAAAGTACAAGAATTTTATTCTGCTAAAACAGAGGTCCCTACTGTTAAAAAGCTTCTAGAGGTCTTAAAGACCTGCATACACAAGTATGCAGGTTCATCTAAAGATCACAATTACTGTAAACCTGGTTTTCAATAAATTATTGTTAAGCAATTGTTTTTTTTATTATACTGCACTACCACTAGATACCACTGCTAATTATAATTAGTCAAATCTGGTGTTAGGAGTTAGGTACGGTCATAACTAAAAGGTAGGTACCTATTTAACTTCGCAATAAATAAAAACCTACTTAACTTCGCAATAAATAAAAATTGTATTCCCCCGTGGAACATTTTATCTGCTGAATTTCCACTTTTTAGATAAAGCCACTGTTTATTCCTGAGATACTAAACTGTTAGCGTACCTACGTAACTGTAAATTATCAATTTATTTTTATTTATTTTATTATTTTTATATAGGTGTCATTGTTTTTAATTTGCAAAAACTGTAATTCTTATTAAACGATTATGTCTACTGCGAAATTTGCTTCTTGAAAACTTACTAAATTTTGGGCACCTTATATTAATTAGCAACACTAATTCGACGGTGCCGTCCTCTATGTACGACTTATCGGAGTCTTCCATAAACTTCAATAAAGTTTGTCTGTGCAAGAAAGCAATGCAGACTGGTTTGATAGATGTTTTATACAAAGTCTGTACAGACAAAATTCTGTATCGTGTGGGCCCACTATAACATCCCTACTTCGCGCCACCGCATGCAAAGCCCAGATGTTGTCGTGTTAATATCACTTAGCATCGCTCAAGCCTCGGCTCGTTCATCACGCAGGTTATTATTATTTTCACGCGGATCTCGTCGGGCGCCGCTCTTACTTCTCAAATACGGATTAAATCTCCGGAGCTGCGGAGGCGTTTAGTGGTAATTTCCTGAAGGCTCCAAGTAGGTGTGACAAAACCTTTTTATAAATTGGTCAACGTGGTTAATCAGCTAAGCTTTTCAGTAGATAACATGTTTTGATGTAAATCTCTTCATGTCTATTACATCGATAGCGTTCCAAAACTATATTGATTAAAACTCGTTCAGAAACAATATTTGAGTTCCCAATAAAACTAAAACTTCAATTAAAAAGTTTAAAGGTCACAGAATTATTACGAAATCTCTGTAAGTTACTGCTATAGATCTACGATATATTTTTGTTAGACATTCGCAGAATCGGGAACGTTTCATTATAATTCGAAGTAGAATAATTACACTTAATGATATCTAGCCGGTTCTGTTTCGGGAGAGCGTTCCGGCGTGATCAATCCGCGTCAGACAAAGAGCTCGTTGTTTCGTTAATCAATGGCGTCTTATTACATCGCTGTAGCAGTACGCGCAGTTGGCGGCTCGTAAACGGATCTAATAATGTCAATCACACAAGGAACTTTATTACTTACATGAACATTAATGAGCAAAAGAAGTAGAAGATGTCGGAATGTAATATTAATATTGACTAGACTGATATTTGGAGCCTAATTAAATATGAGTTCAGCGTGCGGGCGGCTTGGAGCTTACCAAAGTTGGGAGAAACTATAGAAAAGTTCATAAAATAAATTAAGAAATCCGAGCGACGACTTCACTGGATATGGAGTGTCATGACGCCGCGCCCGCTCAAGACGGATGACGACGTGTGGAGGGCTGACGGAGAGGAATGGCGAGAGATCAATGCACCGCAGATAAATGGCGGCCGCCACCTCACCTGCTCGTCGAAAAACAGCGCTCTCCCAAGCACCGCCGTCTAACGACCCCCTACATTAGGCGCCGCTTGACAATCAATACAAGTCGGATAAAGTTTTCTGGGCCGTTAGCCATGTTGCCGCGCAACATATTTTAAACCGCTTCTAAATAAATGGTAATGGTCTAACACGCCGCTGTAAATAACTTTCCTCGTCTGTTTTTTGCGACACTTTTGTAGTTTTGTGTGAAATAAAGCTTCAGTAGGTAACAATGTGCGACGTGATAATAAAGCTTGTTCGCACATATTATATCTCTGTTTGAATGATAAAATGAAAAAGCACTAAGTAGTCAGCTGTCGACATATAAGACGGATTTATTTTTGCGAGAGTAATTTTTGCTGTGAGGATAATATTTCACTAAAAATAATCATAAAACCTGCGAGAGATGGAAGCTGATACTCCTCAGACAGGATTATTGTCGACGATTGTGTATTGAATGGCGTTGAAATTTCAAAAGGCGATAGTATTCACAAAGACGGAATGATAAAATACATTTCCTCTGAAATGTTCCTCCATCAACTGAGCTGTTAGTCGTTTTACTAAAAGATATTTGCGTACAGTTACTGCTATGTGACGGTTGAATGATTTTGTTTTCATGAATGGTCTGCCCCAAATCGTCTTAATACTTTCGTATGAAGGTACTCCGAGAGGTTTATTGTTAAGATCTAGAACACAAAAGGTCTGGTATGTCTCCACTAGTTCTCAGTTGTCTGAACTTATTTTTTGAACACATAATGTCAGAAGACAAGGTTACCTCATTCAATTTCACTCAAGTTTCCCCAGATATTACGGCTTAACGAGCGAAGTTGAGTAACGGAAATATTATAGCAATACCTAACAGGAATAGCCTGTGTTTCAGTACCGTCCCAAGTAGCGGTCTCAGACAAGACGAGCCGAACACCGGCGCACGACGACCTGTTTCGCTACCCTTCCCACAAACGGACAGAACTGCTATAATTGTAGCTCCCTATGTAGCTCTACTAATTGTGAGGTTTGGGCTCCAGCAACCCTTTACCAATTATAACCAAAGGGATATACGAGTATAATACAGTTTGGATCATCAAAGGGATCATTCTACTTCAGTATCTATTTTATGTGATACACATAAAATATTTCATTACAACAATAATGTAAACATTCAGTTGATAGATCTTAAAAACTACCGCCAGTATTAGCTAATATATGATATCTCGAGGGAACCTCTAAACATACAATTAATATTTATGTTCCGACGCCATCTTTTAAAAAAGATCACGTAAATTTTCAGAGCTCTCAAGAGTGGCCCGCGGCAGCGACCCAGCGGAGTGGAGCTGAGCGGAGCGGTGCGAGGCGCTAGTTCCAAGATTATGTTTTAATCTGGCGGCTTGAATGGCACCTGACCTCGTTTGCGGGCCCGGCCACGATAACATGTTGAAATCTCGAGTTCTAGGAAAAAATACGAAATATTTTCGTCGACTCAACGTTTCAAAAGTTTTTAATGTATTCTCTTTGTTCTGCAAACTTTTCGTGACTGCGGGTGCCGAGAGACATTCAATACGGTAATGACGAGCGTTCCAATGGACCCGGATATCATTTCTGTTCGCTTGCTGAGTGTCACTCGGTGTAACTGGTGTTCCTCGAACTAGTTTATTGTGCGTCCAAGATAGAACTTTTTTGGTTGCAGCTGCATTGAAACTTTACGTGCAAATTAGCTTCTAGTTGTAAATAGTCGGTATACTTAAGTACACAGAATCCATAGGATTATATATTATACCATTTTGAAGCTAGGGTGCTATTAAAAAACCTTGTCTTATCTTGAAATTAGTTTATGTTGGAATTTTGTTAAACGATTTACACCGTTTAACAAAAATTATTTAATTCATGAGTTTTGTTGTAAAAAAAGTCTTACACTACCTGTATTTACTTATATTATAATGTTTTCTACAAAGAAACTACAACTAAAATAATTGTTAAGGCTAGTTCTTAGACAAAACTTAGTGAATAAAATGTTTGAGACGTCTTTAAACGCACCTACATAGTAGTAATATTAATTACTAATTAATATTACTTTAAATTACTTTTAGTAATTTATCTCCACTTTTTAATTAAATAATCTTCTCCCGTGAGTTCATTAGCCGGGGCTTGTTCCGTTATTCAAGCGACAAACGTTTAATTAACAAATTCAAATCAGTCTCTTTTCTATTCACTGTTTTTAATCAAATTAATTATTATATAAGACCATCAGATTGAACGCGAGTCTAGGCTTGAGGTGCAAGGAAGGAAGGCTGTTTTATATTCGGAGCAAAGTGGAAGTTTGTGACGCCGCGCGCCGTGTGCCGGCGCTGTCCCGGACACGAATTAATTTAAGTTAGTAAACTGCTGGTATCAAGTTCTTTCAGCGGTTATGATATAAACTTGCTCCGCGGCATCGCTATACATAATGCACGTCGTCGCGTCACTACTGCGCGCCGCCGCGCCGCCGCACGACGGACGCTCGGAGTTCCGGTGGATCGATCTGCATGTTTTTATAATGCCATTATGAGTTCTTGTAAAAGTTTATACTGATCGACAAACTTGGCACATCTTTTTGATAGCTCGTGCGACGAGTTCCACTGTAAGCCTTTCTTAATAAAACTTGTCGGAGAGTCCACTCCGCAAGTTTGATGTCTTATAAAGTAAAGTTTAAAACTTGGACGCCTTGCACATCTTTGACACTAGATACTCCATTATTGGCAAAGTGAATTTTAAATTCAGCTCTGATATTTTATTCAATAATATTCTTGGACTTCCTGCCTGATCGCTACGATAAGGTCACTGTTATCTGTACTGAGTCGGGTTTGCCACTTTGATACTTATATATTTACAATGTTTTTGGATTGTTGTGTTGGTGACACCTGAAAGGGGTCTGCTATGCTCATCCTAACCCTCTAACCGTGTTCATTGACTGCTGCCTATTACATACTTAATTACATATAGCAGAGATTAAGCCAACTTCCACTAATAACAGGTTTACCATTTAACTGAGACGGTGCCTGAGTTGGCTGACGCGCGCGGGTTTGATGTCTGTCAACAGTCGAATGGCTGAGGTTTAACATCACTTCGCCACACCCATCCCGCACTGCCTCAGTGACTCCCTCAGTAACAACTAACATGTTTAAACAGTGCACCTGGTATGTTATCTCTTCAGCAGCACTTTTGGCTGACTAGTCGAGAAAGCCTAGCTAGGGCATTAACTCCGCCTTTTTACATTTATGCAAAAAGTCTTAATAAATAAATGTCTGGTCGTACCTCGATGGCGACGTCGATGAGCAGGTAGATGGGCTTGTAGGCGCGCTCCACCACGCCGCGGTACACGAACAGGCGGCGGCCGCACACCCGGCGCGCCTCCACCACCACCTGCAACCACGCACGTCACTAGCTGTCGATGATACACAAAAGAAAACGAAAAGGAGAGTCTGACACAGGTATCATCATCATATCAGCCAAAAGACGTCCACTGCTGGATATAGGCGCCCCAAGCGTCACCACAACGATCGGTCCAGCGCGTCCCGCATCCATCGGCTACCCGTGACCTTCACCAGGTGATCAACACAGGTATGAATGATATCAATCCTAATATATAATTTGTTTCCGTTACTGAGTGAGTGAGGGTCTGACAAGCAACGCACAGCCATAACTACTGGTCGTAGAGAGCAAAATTCGGAGTGTAGGGAGCACTAGGAGCGGATTTCCCGAAATTTTTACGAGAACAGTATATGTGCGTGCGAAGTCGCGGGCAAAAGCTACTTAAGATGTTACAAAATGATGCGCCGCATGTATTTGGTGGACAGTTACGAGTATATCTTCACTTGATACATCAGCGAACCGATTTTAATGTATTTTAGCACAGAGACAGATGGGACCTTCCACACTGGTATAGGCTAGTCAAGAAATACAAACAGATCTGCAAAGAAAGTCTAGGTAATGGTTTGTCACCGAGATGTTCTTTATTTAGGGGGATATAATACCTAATGTCTGAAAAGTCTATTGCAAAATCATATTGTGTAAAAAAACTCGAATAAAAATAAATTTTTATCTATTCTAATATTATAAAGAGGAAAAGTTTGTGAGTTTGTAAGGTTGTAGGGGGTAATCTTTGCATCTACTGAACCGATTTTGAAAATTCTTTTACCGATAGAAAGCCCTGTTACTTGTGAGTGTTATAGGCTATAAATTAACCCGAAAAATACCGCCCAACGAAGTGGGCACGGGTCAGCTAGTAAATATTATAACGACAGTATCTTTTGTAATCTGTATTCAAAATAAGTCGATCCAAATTAAGTTGATTCTGAATTTCATATGCTTCTAAACAACAAAGGGGCACCCTAGGAATATTCATAACTCCACAAATACCGCGCTCTTAGCCCCGAACCAACCACATCATAACAAGATAATTTAGTTACACAAGATAAGACATAATCCCATCAAAAATATTCCTTGTAAAAATCAAGCCAAGTTTCACGATACTTTGTAAATATTGTAACAATTTACGTCAAACATTGTTTTATAAATGACTCTTTATCATATCATCATCTGTCTAGCCTTTTCTCAACTATATTAGGGTCTGCTTCCGTCAAAACTGATCTAGCTTATTTTTTATTTTATCATTTTGTTTATTCATTATTTTTACTTATTTTGTACATTTTTAAATATTTCAATAAAAAAAAATTAAAAAAAAAACATTTCAAAATTTAAAATTTTAGCCTACCGGTATCGGGAATAGGCTCAGCGCTCCAGAGAGAGGAACCTCCTGAAATTGCGAGCCATGTCCAGAAGTATCGCTTTCTGAATCAAGCCCTTGTAGAGCAAGTGCACACGACGGCCAGACCTTCGTTATTTTATAAAAGCTGAAAGTTTTTTTGTGCATGTCCCTATACAGGTAAGCCGACCAGCGACTATAGAGTTTAAGTTGTGGTTACTTGAGCAAGTAAAAGGTAGTAAAGGTGTATAAATACTCCCTTAAATTCGTTAAAGTATAAAGCTCATTTTTTTTATATTCTCTTCGGGCTAACTTTAGAAATCTCGTCATCCATTGCAGGACACTTATGACAGATGCTACCCCCTGCCAGACACCCTTAAGCTTTAATAAATTATAATAATACTTTTGTTATAGTATAAAAGCTAAATTTTATATAAGGTGTAACTATTCATACACGAAATATTTTAAGACAATCATCTAACGGTTATAACGAAATTTCATTACATTAACATTTCAACGAAAAAAAAAAATTTTATGTAAGAGTTTTTGTTTTTACGAAATTATAATAATTCTACATTTTCTTGAGACATCTTGCATAAAACCTTTACTCCCTATTCTATGAATGAGACGCACTGCGCCGACGACACGGCGACGGGCGATGCCCGTCATGCGCGGGCGTAATGGATGTTGAAAAAATAAGGAGCCAGTATTTATTTTGTGGGTCAAGTGATTAAAAATTATTATTTTTTTTATAAAATATACTTAGCAAAAAAAAAAATCCTTTGAAATGGCTTCGTTATAACCGTTAGATGATTGTCTTAAAATATTTAGTGTATGAATAGTTACACCTTATATATGTTATTTAGGGACATAAAAAAATGCTTTCAACTAATAAAAAAAATGTTCATAACCATGTTATTTTAATAATATAAAATACAAAAAAATATATATATTTACGAGTACATAAAAAACCCCCGAACAAAAACAACTTTAAAAAGTGGAAAAACAATACGTATTGATCCTTTTATACCATACCGGGTGCCATACCGGGACCATACCATAGCGGGACTAACCGTACTTTCATATAGAAACAATTCTTTTGGCCAAGTGTGTTATTAAGTTTAAAAAGCATGTTATTTCATGCTTTACGGTGCAGACGACAGCACTGTTGCTGAGAGATACGTGTCCGACGCACGAGCTGGTGGGTCGCAGATTCGGTCTCTCCGGGAGGCTATGGTTGAGCGCTTGAATGTGTCCTTACAGGCTGTTTCTGAGTGGGGCGATGCCAATCTGGTCAAGTTCAATGCTGCTAAGACCCAAGCGTGTCTATTTTCCACCAAAAGAAGCCAATTTCACCCAGCTCCATCTTTCCGAGGCGCAACCGTGCCAATAACCGACCAACTTGAGCTTCTTGGGGTTACTTTAACATCTACCCTTAATTTTGGCCCTTTCGTAGAGGCAAAAGCTCAAGTGGCTGCAAGGAAATTGGCGATCCTAGCAAAAGTAAGACGGTACTTCACGCCGGAACAGCTGCTCAAACTCTATCAAGCGCAAGTTCGAACGTGTATGGAATACTGTTCTCATCTTTGTGACGGATCTGCCAGATACCATTTTGATGCCCCTGAGTCAATTGAGAAACGAGCCAAGAGGATCATCGGCAATGAGAGGCTCGGCGTGACGAAGCTTCAAAGTCTTGAGCATCAACGACGAGTTGCTAGCTTGTCGGTTTTCTACCGGTTGCATTTTGGGGAATGTGCAACGGAATCGCATAATTTAATTCCGCCAAGCTCGTTCCATCATCGGACCACAAGACGAACGGCGATGCGCCACCGGTACATGGTGGACATCTCACACACACGCATAAAATGTTTTGGGAACACATACATAATGCGTAACAGCTAAGGAGTGGAATGCCCTGTCGGAGTCTGTGTTTCCTGATAGCTACAACCTAGGAGTCTTTAAGTCCAGAGTGAATAGGTTACTTCCAGGCAAGCGTGCTTCATCTTTGACCACATCATCGCTTACCATCAGATAAGATGGTGGTCAAGTGCATGCCTATCAATAGTAACAAAAAAGAAAACTCCCTATTCTTTCATTTTGCTCCTCATACCATCCATCGTTTTTGGTATTTCTCTCCCTCTCCATCCATTCACATAAATATGATCTACACTCACCTAAATGGCACTTCATCCACCAATGTATTAATTGCGACCATTTAAATGAATATGAAAACGGAAGGTCTGCTGTAAGTGAGGAGTTGGGTATCCCGCAGATTTCAGGACATGCTTCAGCATCAGGTTAAGAGTACTAATCTAAAATTCTAAATATAATATGTTCATTGAAACCATTCCAGTGAGTTCAAACACGATAGCCTCTGTTGCAACTTAATGAGGACTTGGGTAATCTGCAGACCTCAGGTAATGCCACAGCATCAGGTCAATATAACCATGTTTTTGCAATGTCATTAAAGTAACAGAATACCAAATTTCGCATCGATTAGACCCGTAAAAGCTTAAAGCGTAAAATGCCTTCATAAATGCATTCAAAACTTCTCTAAGAACGACCGCTGAAAAACCTGCTTTCAAATTAAAAAAAACCGCATCCATATCGGTTCACCCGTTTAAAGAGCTACAGTGCCATAGATAGACACACATAGCGGTCAAACTTATAACACTCCTCTTTTTTTTGGGGGGGGTGGGGGGTTGGGGTTAAAAAAGTAGATATTATTACATGTGATCGCAAACTTTTTTTGATGTGTGTATGTTCAAATCGCCCGGTAAACTCTGCTTGCGCGATGCACAAATTCGACGTAGTAGTTGGTTCTTTTCGTTGACATGATTGGTCCGTTGGATTTTCCTCTCCGTTGTGGTAGCATTGATGCCGCTACAAGCTTGAGTATTTCTTTGGAGAAAGTATAAAAAGGTTATTCTTTCTCAACTCTTACAAGTATGTCTGTGATGTTTGCACTCATTCCAGTCGTACTGTTGGGTACCATTGACTGTAGTTGGTAACAAGGGTTTGATGATGGAAACCATAAAAATCTACTCTCATCTCATAATCGTCTTCTTCACTGTCCATCTCACCGTACTGACTTCATTCACAATTATTTTTTCATACAGTCCATTTCCCTGTAGAATGCCCTTCCCCAGGAAATCAGGATGGCAACCAGCCGATTAACCTTCAAAGTCAAGGTTCGAGAGCACATTCGTAAGAAGTTGGCAGTATTATCGTCACAGCGCTAGTTATCATTTATTGTTTGCTTGCATCACTTGTTCAAGTATAATTACGTATTAGTTTATTTATATGAGTATATATTATGGTATTTTATTGTATTTATAGTTTATATATATTTATCTTTGTATTAATTTAAATATTAATCGCGGTTCCGTTTTTTATTTATTCACAATTTGCACCTACTAGTATTATTCTCTGCATTACCCAAAGGTTGACTGGTAGGCATTAAGTCCGCCTCTGTACATCTGTGTGCATAAAGTATTAAATAAATAAATAAAGGTGAGTAGTGGCTCACTTAGTTGTTTACTCTTATACCCATCGTGGTTGGGCTCATGTGAATCGTAAGCGTATGCTATTCATCATTATTATCGTGTGCTATTCATTGTAGCTATTATCAACGATCTGATGATGGAAACCATAAAGGTCAGTCTGTAGTGCCTCTTTTAGTTGACGACTCTTAAACACTTCGAGTTTAGGCTAATTAGAATTTTCCTAACAAGTAAGTATGTTAGCTGTAACTAATAGTATTCATCACGACGACTCAAATGAGCACTAATACGGTGGGTATAAGTAAACTAGTAGCCAATTAAGAGATCAAAACTTCTCTGGTCTCCATCATCAGATCCTTGTTTCCAACAACAATTAATAGTGTTTATCAAACGGATTCAAATGAGTCCAAACAAAATGGTTATACACGTTTCAACTAAGAGACCCACTGTCCACCTTCCTTTCTGCTTTTCAATATCAGATCTTTGTTCCAAACAACAATGAATAATGCTCATCAGAATGATTCAAATGGGCCCAAACACGATGGCTATACTAGTAGTCAAATAAAGAATCTACTATCCACCTTTCTGCTCTTCACCATCAGATCCTTGTTCCAAACAACAATGAATCGTGTACATCAGAAGGATTTAATTGAGTTCAAATACGATGGATATACTAGTAGCCAAATAAGGGATCTACCATCCACCTTTCTGGTCTGCATCATCAGATCTTTGTTCCCAATAGCAATAAATAGTGCTCAGCAGACGGATTCAAATGAGCACAAACACAATGGTTATACTATTATCAACTAATAGATCCACTATCCACCTTTCTGTTCTCCATCTTCAGATCCTTGTTCACAACAATATTGAATAGTGCTCATCCCTCGCGGTAAAAAAATCGCAGTGCGGGACAGGTCTCACTCACATCCGGTTGAACAGTTGTTACCTCGCGCTCGTACCTACAGCGGACTTTTAATGTGTCTGGCAAAATGTAAAAGTCATTAAAACTGTCCGGCTATTGAGGTAATATTTTTTATAGGTCCCAAGTAACATAATTTAAAATTTAGCTTTTATACTATAACAAAAGTATAATTAAAATTTATTAAAGTTTAGGGGTGTCTGGCATGGAGTAGCAACTGTCGATAAGTGTCCGGCAATGGAAGACGAGATTTCTAAAGTTAGCCCGAAGAAAATATAAAAAATTGAGCTTTATACTTTAACGAATTTAAGGGAGTATTTTACACACCTTTACTAACATTTACTTGCCCAAGTAACTAGAACTTAAACTCTATAGTCGCTGGTTGGTCTTACCTGTATAGAGTGAAAAAGATCACCGAAACGACCTGGCTGGTTATATCTATTATTATAATCAGCAAAATACTGGTTCCGTAAAAACTTTAAAGTTCGATTGTTGGCAATAACTTTACAGGATAAATCCGTCCTGACAATCATGATGAATAAAAAAGAAAATGAAAGTAAATATGATTGCATTGCCTCAACATAAGCGAGTGGGAAAAAACACTGAGGCTAAACTTGGCTGACTCTGCCATACCCCCAAATTTATCATAACGTGGAATCTTTTCATATCGCAAGAAGTTCCATTAGGTAAAAATTATACGAAACAGAGGGTAGATATAGCTTGTTTATTAAACTTGAGCGACGCCATGGGGCAAGCAGATGCAGAAGCCTTACTGGACGATCACAAAAGGCAGCTAAACCACAGTAAACAGTGAGGCAAATTACCTATTACTAAACCCAATAATATGATACTTAACTAAACGGATTCTGAAATGTAGAGGCAATTTATTCGCTGAGCCTGTGTTTAAGTTAAAAAAACTTACCATTCCTAAGAAAAGGAGATGACTAAATGACTGCCCCAAGCATGTATAGGAATCTCACAATAACTGCAAATATTTAAATATTCATTTATGAATTGTTTAGTGTTTGATAATTTCCTAGAGGTGGTGTGAACTTTTTTACTTAAAAAGGTATCTTGATTATTTTTCAAGCATTTTCTGTTTGACATGACAAGCTAGGAAGAGGTCATATCGCATTTCCAGAAAATCCAATTGAAACTATACGTATATCGATTTTTGTTAACAGTTATCAAAACAATTTACTTTCTGAAACTACATAATAAATAGCAAATATATTTAGTCCGCCAGATAGAGTATTGAAAAATAATGGACACGTATTTTTTTGTCTTTGTAGATCAATGTATATTGACAAAGATAAAACGCATCAAAACTCGGCAGTGGGGGAGGGGGGGCTCGTGACGTTGGAACACACTTAAAATAATACCACGGCGTGACGTATTGACAATTTTTAAAGCGTCGTATCTTCGTTAATTTTGGTTTACGTGATAAAAGAAAAAAAAACGGGTCAAATATTTTTTGATATTCTAACCGACAGACTATTTAGATTTTTCAGTGGACAAGCTTATTACGGCTGGATTAGCACATTACTAACATTTCGGGTGATTTGGACATCATTGTAATGTTTGGCTTAACTTCAGGAGGCTTGGCTCAATTTGGTGGCGATCATTATTTAGGTGATATTGACAACAAATTTTATAATCTTCCAATCCTCTTCCTCCGGCTTCGTCAGATACCGGAGCTTTCAAATGGTGACCGTCATAATGACGTCCTCAGTACCTTGTTAATTTTGACGTCGTTTGTTTATGGTTCAGTTTTTGTTGTTGTCAAACATGAAGCAAAACATTAGTTCGATTTTTGCCACCGGTGAGGGGGTAACATTCTACGTTTTTTGTTAGTTTTGTCACCACTCAAATGTCGAAATAATATAGAAAAAAAAACATTCGACGGCGGCAGGTCTAGCGAGAAAAATACTGACATAGTAGATGGTCAGGTATCAGGTATTATAAGATTATGATATAACATCATAGCGTCGGTGCGCTTGACAAATCTAATATGTGCATTTCTATGATATTTTCTTGTTCCTAAATATCCTTAAAAATCAAGTATATCAACAGTATATTTTATCATTTTCACTTGTATCTCAGTTCATACGGCATTTTGAAGTTATAAATTAGTCAAAAAATCATCAATTAATAATGAAATAAAACATATTATTGTCTCCCTTATGAACTTGATGAAAAACACATCAGATTTGGCAAGCGCACCGATGACAAAATGTTTAAAAAAAAATACTAAGAATAATTATTAACCCACAACTTTGGTCGTGGCTTGAAAGTATTATAAACAGTGTTAAAACATGAATATATACCACTGGCACCAAGTGCCACCACGCAGGTACTTCGCCCGCAACTTCGTCCGCGCTGCAATTTTCTTAAGAATACCTATTTTTTTCTAGTAATAAATTATAGCCGATGTTGCTTAGGGATAATGTACCATTCTAATAGTGAAAGAATTTTTTAATCGGTCCAGTAGTTTTCGAGTTTATTCGTTACAACATACAAATATTTCCTCTTTATAATATTAGTGTAGCACCCACTGGGCAAAGACGTACCGCCAAGCGGCTTAGCTGCGTTCCGGTACGATGCTCAGTGTAGCCAATTCAGAGGAGTTGGGTCGAAATAGTTATACCAATGCAGGCAGACCAACCAGGCTTGCCCAGGCATGAGCGTATCGGGAGACTAGTCGCGGAGGGTAGCGGGATCCGAGGCACGGTGCACCGCTGGCCGACCGCAGGTAGTTGGGGGCCCAAGTAGTGTGCTAGCCACACATGAAAGGTTGCCCCGCCAACTGACGAAAAATCCCGGAATGCACCATCGTGCTGGTTGGCGGCCAGATGAAAGGGCTCGATGGATATTCCCGGGGGGGCTCGGGCGTCCCCGCAGTCTCCAGACTAGTCCCCCAAAGATGTCGTCCTGTCAGGGCGTGCCTGGAGGTTAGCAGCTTGGAACCGCATTTCACTTCCTTCTCCTCAACCTCCATCACTTTTTTATGAACAGAAATAAAAAGAGAAAAGCTGTACAGCGGCAGCACGTCCTTTCGCATAAAGTGCACCTCTCTAATATACGAGGTCTGCACTCAAATCTCGCCGCAGTCCATCACCACCTTGAGACCGAGAAACCAGCGCTCTTGTTCCTGTCGGAGACGCAGATCGGATGTCCGTCGGATGTGTCATACCTGTCTTACCCAGGGTTTACCCTGGAGCACCACTTCAGACCCCGCGCGGACGTATGCATGTACGCCCGGGACGACATCTGCTATCGACGTCTCCGTTACCTTGAAGACTCCAGGTTCTCGACACTGTGGGCTATAGTGGACACATACCTAGACAAAATTGTCTACGCTTGCGTCTACCGTTCGCACAGCGGTGATTTGGAGACAACTGGGCTTACACAGCACCTGAGTGAGGCGGCGGATACGGCTCAGCAGCGGTACCCTTCTGCCCAATTGGTTTTACTGGGGGACTTCAATGCCCACAGGAGTGCCATCAGGAATGGCTCTTCCCATACCAGTGCACAGACTATGCTAGACGAGAGACGCGAAGGCTAGCGCTTGCATTAAATCTTACCCAGCTGGTCCAGGGGGCAACGGGGGTGCCCGATGTTGATTCGCACACTGCCAATTGCTTGGACCTTTTGCTGACAACAGATCCAGACCGCTATTCGGTGTCGATTTTTTCACCACTGGGTAGTTCCGACCACTGTCTGGTGAAGTCTGTGTCCGTCTGCTCACCGCCCGATCCTAGCCCAAGAGGCACCCGGCGGGTATGGTGATACAGGTCAGCAGATTGGGATGGCATGCGATCTTTCTTCGCATGTTACCCTTGGCAGCCTACTTGCTTTTCTTCCACTGATGCTACGTCGTGCGCGGACGCCGTGACGAATGTGTTGCGGAGGGGAATGGAGTGCCACATTCCGTTCTCTGACATAGCAAAATCTGGCGAAGCTCGTCCTTGGTTCAGTGCCGAGTGCAATCGCGCAGATGCGCATAAGCACGCGGCATACCTAGCATGGGTCGACGCTCGTACGCGCAAAGCAAATGACGTGAGTCAGAAGATGAGATCCTTCAACAGAGCTGCCAAGTCCTGCAAGAAGGTGTTGTGGAGGGTTCGGTTTGACCACATTAGCCGAATAGGGAACAAACTTGCTTCATACCCAGCAGGTAGTAAGGCTTTTTGGTCCCTGGCTAAGTCGGTCGAATCGAACTTCTGCCGCCCTTTACTACCACCACTGCTGAGACCCGACGGGACGCTGGCCCACTCCGCTGAGGAAAAAGCGAACTTGTTCGCTTCTTTGTTTGCGGAATCTTCACGTCTGGATCCTGGTGGCGCGACGCCCCCCGCCTCTCCTGGTGGATGCGATTCGAGTATGTCGAACATTCGCATTCAACAGAAGGACGTCCGTAGGGTACTGCGTAACCTAGACGTGAACAAGGCTAGTGGTTCCGACGGGATACCGGCAATTGTTCTGAAGACTTGTGCGCCTCGATTATTTTATTGATTCTGTTACACTTGAAGTTCAATTCCATCTCTATGAAAAAAAAACAAACGTCAGACAACGTTTACTGTCATGTCATCATGGCAGTGTGTCAGTAGCAGAATTGTTTACCAGCATTGCCAACTTGTGAGAAATTCCCCAAACTGCAGGGAATCTCAAGTTAACTGGGGATTTATTGGGATTGGCAAGAAATATTAATCATTTTAAGTAATATTAATACGTGTTTTAACATTTTTGCTAAGTTACATGAATATCGAATGACTCCCGTTTTTTAATGATCTTCTTTGCATATTTATTTTTCGAATTTATTGCGGCATCTTTCTTCAACAAGGGTAAGATAATTTTGTGTACCGGTGTGTGTTTTGCATTTATTTATTTTTTCAAAATAACTCCAAAAAAAACATTAGCAATGCTTATTAATTTAAAATTATTTTTTTTTTTTAGTACGCATAATTTTTCCGGTCTATTATTTAAATACATAATTATACTGTAGTACTTTTCAATGTCAAGTCTACTCCATCAAGCAAACGCTTGTAAAATAAAGAGTGAAAAAAAATAAAACAAAAAGGAATTTTACATTATAAAAACTGTTATAAAATCAGTTGAAACTAATTTCTTTAAAAAAAAATTGAGAGGACTTTATGGAGAATCAGTAGATTTTTTGTCCCCTAATTGGGGAACTCGACTTGCATTTTGGGCAATTTGATAAACTGGTGTTGGCAACGCTGTTGTTTACCTACCTTACAAACGATTTTGTTTTCAGGATTGTAAGGATATGAATGGATTAAGAAACTATTTATATACGAAATACTAATATTCAGTTATTCAACATTTCATATTGTTACTTGCCATGTTTTGCGTTGCTAGGGCAGTCGCACATACTTAAATTTAGTCATCTTCTTTGATCAATTCTAAATAAACAAGTTAGATTTTGACATTCAAATGGCAGATTCATTAATTTGAATGTCTAAATCTCTTACAAAATTAGTTAGTACTATAACTCGTAATTCAGTAAAATTTACTAGACTTTCTGTGTTTCTCTGTTTAATGGTCATAAAGTTAACAAAGGGGCTGGTTCCTGGATCTCAGTGGAATTAAAGCGAAGCGCATGTACGGCAGAAGACGAGATCACGTGGCACCGTAATAAACAGACGTACCCGGGGGGCACAGTTATGCACAAGACTGTTTGCGCAGACGTCTATATCCAAAAAACACACGCTCTTGGTACACACCAGAATAGATTTGATTTAAAAAAGATTTTTAATAAAGTCGGTGAGTTAAGGAGTTCGTGTTTTCTCGAAGTTTGATAAATCTGTCTTGTCTACTTTATTAAAGTCTCAGTTATTATTTCGTGACTTAAAATAATCTGAGAAAATGAAAAGAATAGTCTAGGTTCGGGGAATGAGATTTAATTAATTACTTGTTACGCTCTTCCTAATTCGTCGTGCTGTGCTGGTTCTGTCGCTGCTGTTTGGAGTTGAAACTCTTGGACCGTGGAGTCCGAATGAGTACGTGTTCTTTAAAGAACTACTCGTAGCTAAACGTTTAGTTGACACTTCGCGTGACCCAAGGGCTGGCTTTTACCTTGGACAGAGGATAAGCATTGCCATACAACGTGACAATGGCGCCAGTCTTTTGGGCTCACTTCCAGTCGACAGCGATGCGGACGAATTTTTGACACCATATATAGTTAAGAGTTTTATTTTATTTATTTAAAACACTTTCAGCACACAAATGTACAGAGGCGAACTTAATGCCATAGGCACTCTCTACCAGTCAGTAAGTCTGTATTTTCTACTAGCTTCTGCCAGCGGTTTCGCCCGCATGGTCCCTAGGGTCCATGGTTCTCAGGCTCTCTAGACTATCTGTGTACCGAATTTCATTTAAATCGGTTCAGTAGTTTTGGCGCGAAAGCGCGACAGACAGAGTTACTTTCGCATCTATACTAATATGCTGAAGAGTTTGTTTGTTTGTTTGCTTGAACGCGCTAATCTCAGGAACTACTGGTCCAATTTGAAAAATTATTTCTGTATTTATCATCACGCTAAGACCAATAGGAGCGGAGCAGTATTGAAAATAGTGACGCAGACGAAGTTGCGCGTGTCGACTAGTTTATAATATTAATAAGGATTTTAAATGTACATAGTTATAAAACAGGGTCGGCCTATAGATACTTGTATTTTTCTCTTATTATAATAAGAAGGAGAGAGGGGGTCAAAAACTAGCGAAAACAGTCTTACGCAATAAATGAATGGATGCATACGAACCTTTACAGATTCGCTCGTAAACCAGCAATTCGAAATATTTCAACAAATATTCTATGCTCGCATAAAGGAAACGATAAAAGTGGAAGGCAGAAATAAATACAATACATGCAGTTGGCAGTCGAGACGTTTGCCAGAATCAGGGCTCTCTCAGAATACTCTCGCGAGAACACAAAGTAAATGCAAAATGTCCTTGAACCATTTTGTGTCTTGAAGGTCTGTCTCATCATATTTAATTCTATAACATTCAAATAGGTTTCAATATCTACTGTGCTATGCTGCAGTTCGATTCCGCCCCCGCGACCTACTTTTATGAAATGTTCGAATATCTGGCGCGCTGCCTGATTTCTGCTTACTTCATTATTGTCACATTTCAAAACAGTTTTAGCTTCGATTTATTTTAAGTATTGAATTCGGCTGGCGGAAAAACGCTTACTAAAAAAGAAACTAAACGCACAACTGGAAATATAAAGTTTTATCTAACGTTTTCGTAATCGGGCATCGTAACAGACGTCTAAACTTGGCAGTTACATACGAGTACAGTTACAAAATTAGGAGAAAGATTGGGCAGGTCGCGGCGGCGCCGACGGGCATTTTCTTTTTTTCACTCACAAAAAAAATTGCATTTAGCTTTACGCAATTTCGCTGCTAAGGAATAATACAAAATACTCGTAATAATTATAACAGATCCACAAGGAATAAACTGGCATTCACCCAAAGTAACGGCATTGTCCGTATTTCATAATTTAGGAATTAAAAGAGGTGTAATTTTTTTTTCATATGT
The DNA here is from genome assembly GCA_950371165.1 of Lacanobia oleracea. NCBI lineage: Eukaryota > Metazoa > Arthropoda > Insecta > Lepidoptera > Noctuidae > Lacanobia > Lacanobia oleracea. The sequence goes on from OX493398.1 coordinate 565,064, forward strand.
TTGTGCAAACTGAGGTAATAATGTAGTACCCTGAGGGACACCACAGATTTTCATTAGCCATCTGACGTCATACCTACAAAATTTTATTCAGGGCGACAAGAGCTTCTGAGATAAGTAAAGGGTTAACTGCGATATATTTGCGGAGACATTATAACGTTCTTGTAATAGCCGTGTAAAGGGATGTCATTCGTCTCTAACGACTTGTTCAATTCTTAATGCTATTACTAATCATTTTAGGCGAAAATAACAAGGAGTTTGTGTTTGTTTGTCATCGGCAAGAAATTATGATTTTAATACCACTGGTAAGAATTATTTACCATGACATTACTACGACTTTTGTGAATGCGCACGGTCTCATCCATTACCACTCTTATCACTTTATTGAGTAGTTTCATAACTTTTTACCTGACTCTAGCTTCTTGCAGTTGTCTACCGTCAATAGTTTATTTAAAAGTAAAATCTGGGTAATATGCAGCAGAAATTTAGATTTCAATTCCCTTTCATGGATTCTCGTAACACTAAACCCAATTACGCTTCGCACAATTCACCAACGATATCCGAGCTCTGTTGCGTCAACCGTCAAACGCTAATAATGCACGATACTTGCTGAAACTCTCTTTAATAGTAATTGGAGAGATATCCTTTACAAACCGTTATAAGTATTACAACAGCACTGTTGAAGTGTGGTATTAGCGAGTCAACTGAACTCAGCAGTTCCGAGCCCTGACAATTAGCCCCGAACTTTACCTTACTCTTTATATTCCTCGAACAAATACAAATGAGCGTTATTAACTCGATGTTCCGAATAAAATCGAGTCCAATTTGAATACGTAACCTTTTTGTGTTTGCTGAATGAATATTACACCTGGAACTAATTGGCAAGTTAGATAGCATCCCGGTGGGAACACGGAGAATGGGCTTGACTCTATTTTATCAACTCATTGCTGACCGTGTTAATTGAACTAAATCATTCAAAAGGAACTGAAGTATATTTATTTGGGATATATTTGTTTTCATGAGACCTTATGGTATCTTGGATGCTTGAACGAACATACGAGTATAAAGTTAATGTTCATATTTTAATAACAAGGAGGTAATCGGCTTTTCTTCGCTGTCGAGCATCTCATTAGGTACGTTTGTGTTTGTTTGTCATTGTTTTTTTAACGACTCGTACAACTGACTTTGTGATTTTATTATGGAAACTACTTTTCACTTACAAATGCCGTTCTGTTTCTTTGGCCATTCCACAACTTACAACTAATTACGTTTTTATTTTCACCCTCATCATCCATTTCCCAACTATATTGAGGGCGAGTTCCAGTCAATTAAATTTAGCTGAATACTAGTATTTTACGTGGACCGGCTGCCTACCAGACCTCCACAACCCATTAACAGGGTAACACGGTACTTCATGGCAGGACTGGAGTCAGATGAACGGCTTAACGTGCTTTCCGAGACACGGAGGAAACTCGATATGTTAAGATGGTCACCCATCCACAGACCAACCTTGGCAAGCGTTGCTTAACCTGGCGGCTGTTATTATCTAGCCACTAGCTCCTCTCCTCCTTTTATTTGCACCCTCATTTTTATTAAAAGCGATTATGAAACTTTGAAAATGAAAGTACTGTTTTCTTATTTTGCTATGTTTTGATACACGCATTAAAACGTTTCAGTTGCCAATAGTCCCAGTGCCTCGAGGGTATTCTCCGAGGCACTGAAACTGTTAGAGTTAACCGAAGCTAAGCCAACTTGAAACAGATACAAACAGCGTCAGTTTCAGTAGAAGTGGCATTGAGAGCGGGTTATAGGATAAACTGAAGTCTCCGTGGAATATGCGAGCACATACCGTGGGCATTGAGGTAGTATGAGTTTGTGTGCTGATGGTAACAGCAGAAACACAGTAGCATCACTTTCATATTTTATGTTGACGAAAGAGTTATAAAGAGTGAGTTACTGTTATAGTACCACCTTTGAGATTGTTAAGCTTGCAATAAATAAAACTGTCAGGCTCAATATCGCTTAGCTTTTTCCCATATATTGTGGGATCGGCTTCAATCTGACCTTCACAACCCAGTTACTGGGTAATACTCAGACCATTGGTAGAACTGGTCGTCAGGCTTTCGGGCTTTTGATTCCCCGAACCGACGGCGATGTGCAAAATCCGCAAATGACAAAATCACACTCAATAGCGTACGGATCTAGCTATTTGGTAATAAAAGCAAGGATTCCGACACTGACAGACATCTGACAGAATTATTGCATTCTTGTTGATCTTTCGGGAATAAAAGAATAAGAAGTATTGACGTTTTTCCGTTACATTGAGTTTAGCTCCCGGGATATTACAATGTTTTAGATTTCTTCGTTAGGTTTATTTGAATGATTACAATTACATCCAAAAGTCACGGTATATTTTATTTATGCTGTGTTTAATCTAAATTACCAGCAATCTTATACTAATATATAAATCTGCAGAATTTGTTTGTTTGTTTGTTTGTTTGCTATATATCATCAGGATAAGACCAATAGGAGCGGAGCAGCAATGGAAATTGTGACGCAAACGAAGTTGCGCGGGACAACTAGTTATTAATATACAGTTTATTCAAATGTTAATTATTGGGATTTCTTTTGATGGTAAGGGCCACTTGGGATATAATTTCAGTACCTTTTCGAACTAATATTACTGTTCCTCTATCTGTAGGTATGTTGGGGGATTATTCTCTAGTGTTCTTTAATAAATCCACCAAAGAATCGATTCGTTCATCATCTTGTACAACATATCTTGAGGTTTTGTAAGAAATAATTTATTTGCAATTTCGCCAAACTTATTACGAATTTGGCGAAATTTTGAAATGAGAAGAAATTAAATTACTAAAGTGGAAAAGGCAGAGGCAATGGAATAACGAAGGCTTTTACTTGGAACCAGTGCATCAGCATTAAAACGAATAAGGAAAACGTGATAACATTTTCAACGAAGTAAGGATGAGAATGACACAATTTGCTTGGAAAAACATTGACAGGATTTCTGCGCAGAATCCCGTGTAAATTAAAAAACAGTTTTCTTTATCCATTTTCTCCAGTGAGTAGTTGGTAATCGGAATCCACCAGAAACATTTAAATTAAAATGTCTGTGAGCATTTGCATTCCCTTTGCAATGTAAAGCATTCCCGTCCACCTGCGTCTACCGGAGACTATTGCACTTGTATTTCACTCTTAGCTCTGATGTACGAAGTAATTAATAAAACCAAATCATGTGCATTCAGTTTAAACCATTTAAAAGCTGGAAATGAGTTGCGCTTACTTATGGGCGGTGGGGGTGCATTTTACTGTGATAAAGATATTCAACTAGCTTCTGCCAGCGGCTTCGCTCGCGTGATCCCTAGGGAACATACTCCCGCGATAAAAAGTAGCCTGTGGGTTATTCTAGACTATAAACTATCTGTGTGACAAATTTCGTGGAAGAATCCTTTCATGCGTTCTGAGGTGAAAAAGTAACAAACATCTATCCTCACAAACTTTCGCATTTATCTACAATATTAAATACTCGTATTAGTAGGAAGTACGATAGAAGGTTTTACATTCGGTCTGTTTGTTGCTAGTTTTCTTGAAGGGTTGTTACTAGGTTTTTTTTTTTACTCTTGATAGGCACGCGTTTGACCACTATCTCACCTGATGGTAAGCGATGATGTGGTCGAAGATGGAGCACGCTTGCCTAGAAGTAACCTATTCACTCTTGACTTAAAAACTCCCAGGCAACCAGGAAACACCGACTCCGGCAGGGAATTCCACTCCTTAGCTGTACGCATTATGAATGTGTTCCCAAAACGTTTTGTGCGTGTGGGTGGGATGTCAACCATGTACCGGTAGCGCGTCGCCGTTCGTCTTGTGGTCCGATAATAGAACGGGCTTGATGGAATTAAATTATGCAATTCCGTCGCACATTCCCCAAAATGCAACCGGTAGAAAACCGACAAGCTAGCAACTCGTCGTCGATGCTCAAGACTTTGGAGCTTCGTCGCGACGAGCTTATCATTGCCAATGGTCATCTTGGCTCAATTGACTCAAGGACATCAAGCTGGTATCTGGAAGATCCGTCCCAAAGATGAGAGCAGTATTCCATACACGATCGAACTTGCGCTTGATAGAGTTTTAGCAGCTGTTCCGGCGTGAAGTACCGTCTCAACTTTGCTAGGATCCCCTACTTCTTTGCAGCCACTTGTGCTTTTGCCTCTATGAAAGGGTCAAAATTGAGAGTAGATGTTAACATAACCCAAGAAGCTCAAGTTGGTCGGTTATTGGCACGGTTGCACCTCGGAAAGATGGAGCTGGGTGGAATTGGCTCCTTTTGGCGGAAAAAAGACACGCTTGGGTCTTAGCTGCATTGAACTTGACCAGATTGGCATTGCCCCATTCAGAGACAGCCTGTAAAGACACATTAAAGCGCACAACCATAGCCTCCCGGAGAGACCGGATCTGCGACCCACCAGCTCATGCATCGGACACGTATCTCTCAGCAACAGTGCTGTCGTCTGCATACTTAAAGGTACTGGGTTTAAGTAGATCATTAATATTCTGCAAGAACAGTGTTGCCAAAAGCACCGACCCCTGAGGAACCCCAGCGTTAATATCCAGCAGTCCAGACAAGCAGCTATCTATGACCACTCGGATAGACCGATCCCTCAGAAAATCTGCGAACCAATCACACAAACCAGCGGGCAGACCGAAGGAAGGAAGCTTACTAATAAGGCTATCGTGCCAGACCCTGTCAAAGGCCTTCGAGATGTCAAGGGAGACCGCTAGTGCCTCCCCGTGCTTCTCTATGGCCTCACTCCAGATGTGAATGGCATACGCTAGAAGATCCCCAGTTCACCGATTTCAGCGGAACCGGCGGTATTGACGGTCACTAAGGATATCATTCGCTTCTAGGTACGCCAGGAGCTTATGATTCAGCACGCGTTCCATAGACTTACAGAGTATGGACGTTACCGAGATGGGTCTATAATTCGACGGGTCAGCTCGACTTCCCTTCTTGGGCACAAGCTGCACGTTAGCTTGCTTCCAAGCCTTCGGCACTTTTCCAGTGTCAAACGAAAGCCGTAATAGGCGAGTCAAGATCGGAGACAACTCAGGCGCACAAGTCTTCAGAACAATTGCTAGTATCCCGTCGGGGCCACTAGCCTTGTTCACGTCTAGGTTACGCAGTACCCTACGGACGTCCTTCTGATAAATGCGAATGTTCGACATACTCGACTCACATCCACCAGGAGAAGCAGTAGGCCTAGCGCCACCAGGATCCAGACGTGAAGATTCCGCAAACAAGGAAGCAAACAAGTTCGCTTTCTCCTCAGCGGAGTGGGCCAGCGTCCCGTTGGGTCTCAGCAGTGGTGGTAGTGAGAGGCGGTAGAAGTTCGATTCGGCTGACTTAGCCAGAGACCAAAAAGCCTTACTACCTGCTGGGTATGACGTAAGTATGTTCCCTATTCGGCTAATGTGGTCAAGCCGAGCCCTCCGCAACACCTTCTTGCAGGACTTGGTAACCCTGTTGAAGGCTCTCTTCTTCTGAGTAACGTCATTTGCTTTGGGCCTACGAGCGTCAACCCATGCTAGGTAAGCCGTGTGTTTAAGCGCATCAGCGCGATTGCACTTGGCACCAAACCATGGACGAGCTTCGCCAAACATTGTTATGTCAGAGAATGGAATGTAGTACTCCATTGCCCTCCGCAACACATCCGTCACCGCGTCCGCGCACGACGAAGCATCAGTCGAAGAAAAGCAAGTAGGCTGCCAAGGATAACATGCGAAGAAAGATCGCATGCCATCCCAATCTACTGACCTGTATCGCCATACCCACCGGGTGCCTCTTGGGCTAGGATCGGGCGGGGAGTAAACGGGCACAGACTTCACCAGACAGTGGTCAGAACTACCCAGTGGTGAAGAAATCGACACCGAATAGCGGTCCGGATCAGTTGTCAGCAAAAGTTCCAAGCAATTGGCAGTATGCGAATCAACATCCGGCACCCTCGTAGCCCCCTGGACCTGCTGACCTGGGCTAGCTTTCTCGTCTCTCGTCCAGCATGGTCTGTGCACTGGTATGGGAAGAGCCACTCCTGATGATGGGCGATGAAATCCACCAGTCACACCAATTGGGCAGAAGGGTACCACTGCTGAGCCGCATCCGCTGCCTCACTTAGGTGCTATGTGAGCCCAGTTGTCTCCAAATCACTGCTGTGCGAACGGTAGACACAGGCGTAGACAATTTTGTCCAGGCCAGTGTCTACTAAAACCCATAGCGTTGAGAACCTGGAGTCCTCAAGATTGCGGAGACGCCGATAGGAGATGTCGTCACGGGCGTACATACATACGCCCGCACGTGGTTAGAAATGGTGCTCCAGGGTAAACCCTGGGTATGAAAAATAAAAGGTACGACACGTCTGACGGACATCTGATATGCGTCTCGGAAAGGAACAAGAGCGCTGGTTTCTAAGTCTCCAGGAAGTGATGGACTGCGGCGAGATTTGAGTGCAGACCTCGAATATTGCTGAGGTGCACTTTGAGAGGGAGGATGTGCTGCCGCTGTACAGCTTTTCTTCTTTTGTTACTTTTGGCCATGAGTTTGAGTGAATTAAGGAGAAGAGAAGGAAGTGAAATGAGGTTCCATGCTGCTAACCCTCAGGCACGCTCTGACAGGACGACATGATTAGGGGACTAGTCTGGAGACTGCGGGAACGCCCGAGCCCCCCCGGGAATGTCTATAGGGTCTTCTCGCCTTGTCGCTAACCAGCACGATGGTGCATCCCGGGACTTTTCGACAGTTGGCGGGGCAGCATTTCATGTATGGCTAGCACACTAATTGGGCCCCCAACTACGTGTGGTCGCAGCGGCGCACCATGCCTCGGATCCCGCTACCCTCCGCGACTAGTCTCCCGATACGCCCATAGCAACGCGAGCCTGTTCGGTCTGCCTGCATTGGAACAACTATTTCGACCCAACTCCTCTGAATTGGCGACACTGAGCATCGTACCGCAACGCGGCTAGGCCGCTTGGCGGTACGTCTTTGCCCAGTGGGTGGTCACAAGCCACACAAGTTAGTGTCACCTGATTAGCAACACCCGGGGACACCTGTAGGGTCTAGCATTAGCAAGTATGGCAAACAGGCCTTACCCTGACGTCTACGATTCCATAAGGCCGCACTCTAAAGTCAGTGGGGTTGAACTTCACCTTCAAGATGTCGGCAGCATCTGTAACAAACAAAACAACATCAATATACTTTACGTCAACTTTAATAACTAACACGAGATTAGATACCATTAAGAAGCCCAACATTTTAGCTTAATGGACGGCTATTATAATAATAATAGTCTAGAAGCCATCACAATATCAATTAAAACATCTTCATTTAGTTGAATGTGGCACAAATGGCGAACAGACGGATGGAGGCGGCTGTTTTCAGTAATAAACTTTTATTCGTCAAAAGTATCCTTGGGCAGCAATAAAGGCCCCGGACGACCCTCTCAAGAGACTCTCCGGGATGAGAAATATAAAAATGGTTTTAAGAGAACTGCTCCAAGCTGTGAAGTGCTAAAAGTGCAATTTTCTATAAAATAAAAATGTTATAATGTATTTGGGTGGTGTCACAACAGGCACGCGCACCGGATAGCTAAGCCACTGAAGTGATTACATATAACTTTGTGCTGTATATCCGGGTGATGGCGTCACGACCAAAAGCGCATTTAGTGAATGGTAGATTTCATTTCAGTTATTTTCACCCTCCAGTGTGTGAGGTCAAAAATGTAGAAATGACAGCAAAAGGAACAACGAAAGTATGCTAGGAGCTAGATGGAATATTTATTGGATTTCCCAGCACATACGTAGTTTTATACAAAGCGCAATAAAAAATTAAAACTGCTTCAGTGTTGTTGGTTCTACATAATCTTATGAATATGGAATGCTTATGAAATTGAAAACCTTGAGTAGGTCAAACAAAATAACTGGATATATGCGCGAGCGTCGGAGTTTCCCATCAAAGATTAGCTAAAAATGGAGGCAATTTGTTTCAGCTAACATGTCGGAACTAGTTTAATAAGAACTAACCTCATAAATAACGAAAACCATAGAATAAGTGGACGCAGAAGTTTCAAAAATAATGTAGGTGTACATTGTTAAGGTTGATGACATAATAATAAAATAGATAGATAGAAATATTTATTTTGTGTTTTTTAATATTTAATTTATGTGTGGACCAAGGAGTCTTTCCGGATATAATGAAATATAGTAAGGTTATACCACTATTTAAGTCGGGCGACAGCAAAGACACCAATAATTATAGACCTGTATCTGTTTTGCCGGTTTTTAGCAAAGTGTTTGAAAAAGTAATGCTCAATCAGATGCTCAATCATTTTAACATCAATAAAATTTTACACGATCAACAGTATGGTTTTACCAGGGGTCGTTGTACGACTGACGCTGGTGCCACGTTGTTAAAACACATATACTCAGCGTGGGAAGAGGCACAAGATGCCATAGGAATCTTTTGTGACCTCTCCAAGGCATTTGATTGTGTAAATCACGAAACCTTGCTCCTAAAGCTAGGACATTACGGACTAGGTAAACTTGCACTCAGTCTAATAAAATCTTACTTAAATGATAGACAGCAGCAAGTTCAAATAAATGGTGTCAATTCACGGGGTTTAAAAGTCAAAATGGGGGTACCACAAGGCTCTATTTTGGGTCCTTTCCTCTTTCTAGTATATATTAATGATCTACCCCATCTTTTAAAAAATCAACCTCATATGGTATTATTTGCTGACGATACGTCCTTAATTTTTAAGATAGATAGACGTTCCATAAATCTTGACGACGTAAATAACGCCCTACAGCAGGTCCAAAATTGGTTTACTGCTAATAATTTAGTATTAAATGGGGAAAAAACTAAATGCATCAGATTTGCCTTACCGAACGTTAAAAGAAATGATTGCGACATAGTATTGAACAAGGAGAAACTTGAATTCGTCGAAAACACGGTTTTCCTGGGGATTACGCTTGACTCAAGGCTACAATGGGGTCCTCATTTAACATCTCTTGCGGGACGGCTAAGTTCAGCAGCATACGCTGTCAGAAAATCCGTCAATTTACCGATATAGATACCGCGAGGCTGGTCTATTTTAGTTACTTTCATAGTATCATGTCTTACGGTATCTTATTATGGGGACGTGCTGCAGACATCGAGTCTATATTTATCCTGCAGAAAAGAGCCATCAGAGCCATTTACAATCTCCGTCGGCGTGATTCCCTAAGAGAACTGTTTAAGGATATCAACATCATGACGGTACCTTGTCAATACATTTACGAAAATATTATGTATGTGCGGAAAAATCTTCATCTCTTTAGCAAGATTAGTGACAGGCATAATTTTAATACTAGAAATAGGAACAAATTAGATCAACCCCGATTCAGATTGGCCAAAGTACACACTTCTTTTATGGGGTACTGTATTAAATTTTATAATAAAATACCAGTTGATATTCTCGAACTGAATGAGAAAATTTAAAGCATGCATAAAACGCACACTATGTAGACAAGCGTATTATAAACTGGAAGATTATATCCTCGATAAAAACGCTTGGCTAAATGCTGGTCCTGCTCCACAGTCACAGCTGCTTAGGTCCACTTTTTAGGTTTTTATGTTTTTATATTTGGAAGAGATGCTCGCTCCTTTTAGAGGTTCTTACATTATTTCGTTTATTTATTCTTATATACATACAAATTATGTTATTATATTAAATACTTATTTATTATTTTTGATGTAAGAACTTAATCGTTCTCTTTATTAATTTATTTTTCATTATTTGGTCATTGACAACCATAGTTTTGTGTAAAGTAGAAGCATATTTTTCAAATTTTGTAAATGTGAGTACCATGAAACCATTTACATTTTATGTGAGTAGTTATAGTTTTACTTATTGGACATGAACGAGCATGGTGGTTGAGAGCATGTCATGCTCACTCAAATGTCTCGCTGATGGCGGCGCGTGGGTTTGATCATTCGGTTCCCTTCGAAATGGTTGAGCTGAAAGGTGCCGATTCACGCGTCATGTTCGTGAACAGGCGCCGTCGGTTGAGACTGGTCATCTCTTAACTGCCATTGGCTTATTTTAATCTTTATATTTAAAATTCTTATAATAAGCCCTTTTTTTTTCCTTTGCATTGTCCTCACATGCAGAAGCAACAAGTATATGTAACTTGGAATGTTGTAAAACAGAACATGATTTAAAAGAGTGTCCGTGGAGTTTCTTGCACGTTCTTCTCCATAGAGATCTACGCTTTGGAACGTGCAAATAGCTTCCATGTTTTTGACTGACCGACCTTGACGTTTCAAAAGTGCCTGTGAATGGTTTATTTGAAATAAAATGCTTTGAATTTGAATTTGAATTTGAATTTGAATTTGTAAAACATGAGTAGGTACAGCATACAAGTCTTATAAATAATGATGTGGTTGCTACATGTTTTGCCATTTATGGCGCACAAAATCAGTTGAACAAAACATAACAATATATTTGACGTAAAAATTTATGAAATATAAAATTCAAAATTGCCATTTCAAAATTTTAATCGAATTGAATTGCCATGTCAAAATTTAAAAGATCAATGTTTAAGTTTAACTAAAAATCTCAATGTCAAAATTTAACTTCAATTCAAAATAGCAATGTCAATATTTCAATTCAATTAAAATCACAATATCAAAATTAAATATTCAAATTGAGTAAAACATTCAATTTCAGTTAATAAATCAAATATCGTTTAATAAATCATCTACGCTGTAATAATACTTCTCCAATAAAAACTCCTGAAGGGATGTTTTAAATTTGTTTAGAGGCATACATTTTTCTTTTATAATGTTGATACGCGTTTGATCACTATCTCCCCTGTTGGTAAGCGGTTATATAGTTGAAGATGTAGCACGCCTGCCTAGAAGTAACCTGTTCACTCTTGACTTGAAGATTCCCAGGTTGTACCTATCAGGAAACAAACTCCGGCAGGGAATTCCACTCCTTAGCTGTACGCACTATGAACGTGTTCCCAAAAGGTTTTGTGCGTGTGGGTGGGATGTCCACCATGTACCGGTGGCGCATCGCCGTTCGTCTTGTGGTCCGATGATGGAACGGACTTGGCGGAATTAAATTATGCAAATCGTCGCACATTCCCCGAAATGCAACCAGTAGAAAACGAACAGGCTAGCAACTCGTCGTCGATGCTCAAGACTTTGCGTTTGGGTCTTAGCAGTCTTAGCGACCCACCAGTCAGAGCCACTAGCCTTGTTCACGTCTAGATTACGCAGTACCCTAGGGACGTCCTTCTGATGAATGCGAATGTTCGACATACTCGACTCACATCCACCAGGAGAAGCAGGGGGCCTCGCGCCACCAGGATACAGACGTGAAGATTCCGCAAAAAAAGAAACAAACAAGTTCGCTTTCTCCTCGGCGGAGTGGGCCAGCGTCCCGTCGGGTCTCAACAGTGGTGGTAGTGGGGGGCGGCAGAAGTTCGATATGACCGACTTAGCCAGGGAACAAAAAGCCTTACTACCTGCTGGGTATAAAGAAAGTTTGTTCCCTATACGGCTAATGTGGTCAAATCGACCCCTCCGCAATACCTTCTTGCAGAACTTGGCAGCCCTGTTGAAGGCTCTCTTCTTATAACTCACGTCATTTGCTTTGCGCGTACGAGCGTGAGGTACGCCGCGTGCTTAAGCGCATCAGCGCGATTGCACTCGGCACCAAACTATAGACGAGCTTCGCCAGATTTTGCTATGTCAGAGAACGGAATGTAGCACTCCATTCCCCTCCGCAACACATCCGTCTCGGCGTCCGCGCACGACGAAGCATCAGTCGAAGAAAAGCAAGTAGGCTGCTAACGGTAACATGCGAAGAAAGATCGCATGTCATCCCAATCTGCTGCAAAATTGATTACTGTAGGAGGTGTTTGCAGGGGTTTCACTCTCGAAGGAAACACACACGAAGTTTTCAGGAGATTTGTATTTCAGCAACAGTTACAGGTGATGAGATGATATTATAATCGATAATAGGTGATGAGATGATGATAAGCGAAGGTTGTTTTTGGATGTGAAGATAGGGATAGTTCCGTCGACCAAGACCTTAGGACGAAGGTCGGGGAATGAAGTCCCTCTATCCAAAAAGTTCCTGATGGAATATATTGAGCCACAATTATCAGAGGTGTCCCTAGTAATCTTTCCAAGTAGGACGAGATTCCAGAATGCACTCCCAAGGTAGTTGTGATCAAGGAAGTTCACTGATCTAGCGAGGGTCATTAAGTCACGGAGAATCTTAACACCGCGATTCAGAAATGCGCGTCATAGGCACAGCGCGATCTAGTGGAAAGCGGCGGAACCTTTTTTACAAACAACTGGACCAATGAACTTTTGTTACTTGTATATCTAATACATGATAGGAGGTGTACTTAATAAATGTTAAAACTGAACGTGTGTTACAATCTCCCCCTCAGTCCTCAAAGACGTCTCGGCGTGGTGGACTGGATAGTGAGATTATTGTTTTCTAGGGCGTCCACGTCCTCGTTTGGGCCCCGATGAAGGCTTGCTGGCAACCTTCTCATTTCTTGGTCGTCCTCTTCTTCGAAGTGGTTGCACAGGTTCGGGAACGGTTTCGAGGCTTTCACCTTTATATGGAGTCAAAGCGGAAACATGATAGAGGCCGATTGGGTTAGTAGGATCATTTGGTGAAGCTACTTTAAAAGAGGTGGGCCCATGTTTATTGAGGATGACGTATGGTCCATCTCTACGTGGCGCAAATTTGGCGGCTACACCTTGAGCTCCCTTGCTCACGGGGTGTAGGTTAACAAGTACCAAATCGCCAGGTCGATACTGTGGATGTTCACGCCTATGCTTATCAACATATGCTTTTCGTGACTCCTCCTTCATTTCTTGTACTTCTCTCGCCTTGATTAAGGTTTCCGCTAGTTGTACAAGTTTTGGAGTTATCTCTGGTATTATATTTTCAGAAATCACTATATTTCGAAAGTCAACTTCGTTGTAATGTGGGGATCTTAGTTCCCTTCCGAACGTCAAATACGCCGGGGTTTTACTTGTTGTTAAACCGGTAGTACTATTCATAGCGAAACGAATCGCCGGCAAAAGTTCTGACCATACATTATGTTTCCCTCTTTGTACCATTATAGCTAGTTGGGTCTTTAAGTCGCGATTCTTGCGTTCGACAGGATTAGCTTCAGGGTGATACAACGGGGTATACTGGTGCTTTATGTTCAGGCTGTACATAACTTGTTGCATTACAGCACTCACAAACTGAGTTCCATTATCACTTATTACTCGGCGCGGCATCCCATATCTTAGAAAAACTTCGTTGATCAGAGTTATTGCACAAGTTTCAGCGGTGGCGGTAACTAAAGCGAAAAGCTCCACCCAACGGGAAGCGACATCCTCAACGATTAATATCCAAGTTTTTCCATCTTCTGTTTGTGGTAGAGGTCCAAACAAATCAAAAGAAACTACTTCAAATCGTTGGCACATGCTTGTAGTTTGCAGTAATCCAGCCGGTTTTTGATTACAGGGTTTATACCGTTGGCACTCCAAGCAATTCTTCACGTAACTTGCAACATAGCTACGCATCCCACTCCAATAGTATCTGTTGGCTATCTTCTTGTAAGTTTTCTCAGCCCCATAGTGTCCTGCTAATGGATCATCATGGTAGGCACTGAGAACGTTTGCCCACTCGTGACCGGGTACCACGAGTTGCGCATCATCAGCTTCGCAATCAGGATATTGTAATCTGTACAGCATACCATTATTCATAAGGTATCCTTTGTTACTCTAGTATACAGCATCCTCTGTTCCATTTGTATCCTCTAAGGCTCCTATTATTTTCTGAATTTTGGTATCCTTCATTTGTTCTTCTCGGATTTCTTTAACACTCCTCGTGGGCATATCCACGATTATAGAACATATCTCACAGGTAGATGTATCCTCACAACACGGTGGTCTTGACAACGCATCAGCCACAGTATTCAGTTTACCAGGTTGGTAGTTAATATTAATAATGTTGAAAGTTTGGAGTTGTAATGCCCATCTAGCCAAACGTCCGGTTGGCGATTTCAGGTTCATTAACCATTTTAAAGCTTGGTGGTCAGTTACCACAGTCACAGGTTGACCTTCAACGTATGCTCTAAATTTATTTAGTGACCAGATTACGGCTATCGCTTCTCGTTCAGTAGTGGAGTAATTTTTCTCAGCGGTCGTGAGCAATCTACTCGCATATTCAACGGGATGCTCATCTTCCTTCTCCCCCTGGACCAGAACTGCTCCAAGCGCATAGCTACTGGCATCAGTCTTCAGAATGTAGGGCTTTGTTTCGTCGGCCTGCCGCAACACAGGGGCAGTAGTTAACCGGGTTTTAAGCGTGTTGTAGGCCTCTTCCTGTTCAATATTCCATACCCAACGGGCTTCCTTCTTTGTTAATTTCGTAAGGGGCTGGGCTATAGCGGAGAAATTCTCAATAAAACGTCGGTACCAAGAACACATTTGTAGAAAAGATATGAGATGTTGAAGATTCTTGGGTGTTGGCCTTTCTAAGATAGCTTTGGTTTTATCTGAATCTGGCTTTAGTCCTTCAGGTGTTATGATGTGACCTAAGTATTTTATCGACGAGTAGAAAAATCTACATTTATCTTTGTTTACAGTGATGTTATATTCTCTCATCCTTTGTAATACGTCCTTCAGGTCGGAGAGGTGGCTTTCAAAGGTGCTGGAAAATAGGAGCAAGTCATCCAGATAGGCCAGCATGTTAACATGCTCTAGGGTAACACGGAATCTATCGACAAGTCGCTGGAAGGTAGCCGGTGCATTGCGTAGGCCAAATGGCATCCTCTTGAACTTGTATAGACCAAAAGGGGTGATGAATGCTGTTTTCTCTTCGTCTTCTTTCCTGATCCTTATTTGCCAGTAACCAGCTTTCAGGTCGAGTGACGTCATGTAAGGCGTTGGCTTCGCAGCGTGCAACAAGTCGTCTATTCGTGGAATAGGGTAAGTGTCGGGCACAGTGATAGCGTTTAGACGTCGGTAATCGATACATACTCTAACCTTTCCATTCGGATTCGGTACCATGACCACTGGCGAGGCCCAGGGCGAAGAGCACGGCTCAATAATAGCCTTCTCCTTCATTTCATGTAATTCCGCTTTAAGGATATCTTTCTTTGTTTGAGATAATCTGTAGGGAGGTACTGATATTGGAATATCGTCCTTTGTCACGATGCAGTGCTCCCCAAGCAAGGATGGTTTGTTGTTATCAATAAAAACATCTTGATAGTCGACAAGTATTTTATTCAACATTGCCTTTTGGCTATTGCCTATACCAACACTACAAAAATGATAATCACCATCAGAGTCCGCAGGTTCGTTTGCGCTAGGAAAAAGGTGGCTTGAATGCGGGGATAATGTTACTTCCGCTTCTTTGACATTCATTTCCGCATCACGCATCATAAATTCTGCGAAAGCAGGTAAGTAACCGTCGAAGACCCTTTTTGTTTTCTTAGCAGGTGACAGCTGGAGTGGTATCAATTTATATCCCGGGGAACCCTCGGGAAGAGCGGCAGCACTTGAGGATGCAATAGCCGCTGAAGGCATTCCTTCTGTGGTATCCAGAGCAACACTGACCGAGTTGCTATTTGTTGGTTCAAAGGTCATGAAGTCCTCCTCATATAGCTCATAGGTCGAGTCGGCGTCAAGGAATTCCCAAGTAAACTGAGGAAGGTTGAGTACCATTTTTGCGTCTTGTATGAATCCGACGCCTAGTAGGGTTCGGTTGTCCCTTGAATTCGGCAACACAATGAAGCTGGTCGAAATGATGCGGTCCTCTAACTTCACAGTAACGGTTATTTTCTTAACTCGTTGGTTTTTCCCGATGCCATCTGCCAGAGTGATCTTCACTATTTCTTCGTGGAATTTGTGTCCCTTGTTCACCAGCTGTTGATACAACTGATACGATGCGATGCTGGTCTTCGCACAACTATAATAATAATAATAATAATAATAACCAAGTGGCCAGGATTATCCATCAGCAACTAGCTTTGAAATACGAACTTGTGGATGCTGAGGTACCGTATTATAAGTATGTGCCCGACCCAGTTCTCGAAAATGACCATGTCACGTTGTACTGGGATCGATCTATCATCACTGATAGGACTATTGTTGCCAATAAGCCTGATATAGTGGTGATAGACCGATTAGCGCGCCGCACAATGATA
Source organism: Lacanobia oleracea (assembly GCA_950371165.1). NCBI lineage: Eukaryota > Metazoa > Arthropoda > Insecta > Lepidoptera > Noctuidae > Lacanobia > Lacanobia oleracea. The sequence goes on from OX493398.1 coordinate 581,348, forward strand.
ATTGATGTTACCATCCCGCATGACGAGAACCTCGTGAAGGCCGAGAAAGAGAAACAAATCAAGTATCTCGACTTAGCGCACGAGGTTGTCGACATGTGGAATGTGGACTCAGCTGTCATTGTGCCGATAGTCATTACGGCCAATGGCCTGATGGCCAAAAGCTTCGACGAACATCTGTCGAAGCTGGCGTTACGCGGTTGGGTAAAGGAATTGATACAGAAGGCAGTACTCCTCGATACGGCTCGTATTGTGAGGAGGTTCCTTTCTCTGGAGCCCTAACCACCGGTAGCTTGGACCCTGCTCCCGACACCGGCGGACTACTACTTTTTATATTTTTAAATGTATTTTTTTATGGTTTTTAGAGATATATTTAAAAATATACTTTGTATGTAATAAGAATAAATAAACGAAATAATAATAATTATAATAGTATTTATTAGCAAAAAATACGACTGACACACACATTTCACATCATTGTCACATGGGGGAAGAAAAATGATTAACAAAATTAATGCGCGAGAGATAGGCAAAGTACAGTCAATACAAAATTTGGGCCCTGCCTCCTAAACTAGGAATATCCTGTATCTTAGGAAACAGTGTCTTCGCTAAAAAAATGGACGAAACATATAATGAGTGTACAAGCAGACTCGGAACAGTCACAGACAAGATACATTTATGTAGACTACAATTGTTTAAATTTGTTTGATTTATTTGGTACAAATGATTTATGTTGAGTGTACATATGAGTAGAGTAAATTGTGTGGGCGTCGTGTCATGTGTAAGTGGGGTGTGTAAGGGAGACGGGTGTATGGTGAAAATTGGTGTTGTGTGGTGTGAAGTGATGTAATGTAATGTGATGTGATGTGATGTAAATGTGGTGTGATGTGATGTTGAGTGGTGTGATGTAATGTAATATGATGTAAAGTGAAATGCTGTGATATGAGGTGATGTGTTGCGATGTGATGTGATGTGATGCGATGTGGTGTGGTGTGGTGTGATATCAATAATATTTCTGGATTAGCAGATCCAGGCAAGTAAACTTTCGGTTGCCTCGTAGTCTTGATCTTTTATCCACTCCTCGACTTTAACTTTAACCCTATAAGTGTCTAATTCAATTATGTTTGTTTTTTTATTTATTATTGTGTATAGGTGCGAGCTTAGGACATAATGCTGGCGTCTAGCAATAGCGGTCCTATGCGTTACCGTGAAAATAAGGGGTTTGTTCTTGCGGCGAGTTGGGTCTGGTGGGGGGAGTTTAGTGTGTTTCCTCAGTACGGATCGTAGCACAAACAGTTGCCTAACTGTAAGCACATTTGCGTCTTTGTGTAATTGTGTAGTAGGATACATAAAGTGCTTCTTTGACATCACCTTTAGAACAGCTCTTTGTGCTCGCTCCAACTTGAGAAACTTTGTCCTAGCTGCACCTCCCCACACTGTGATGCAGTAGGTGATAACGGATTGACAGATGGATATATACACCATTCTAATCGTTTTAAAATCAGCAGAAGATCTGAGCAGCTTGAATACGTAAATCATTCTCCTAACTCTTGAACTAATAGTATCCAAGTGTGAGTACCAGTTCAGTCCGCTATCAATAACTACACCCAAATACTTAAGATGGTTTACCTCACGAATAGAGACGCATGAGCAGGGTATATGGTCATTACATGTGTGCGCGTTAATGAGAAAGCCTGTAGGAGGTTTAGTACTGGGGTGTAGCCTAAACGGGATGAAGAAGGTCTTATCCAAGTTCAGAGTAAGGAGATTTAGCTGCAACCAACTGACTACAGATTTAAGTGACGATTCTGCAGTCGTTCTCAGAAGTTCCCAATCATTTCCATGAACAATAATTGCCGTGTCATCGGCATAGGTGAATATTTTGGAATTCGTGAGGGGTATGCAGCAAAGGTCGTTGATGTAAACCTGGAAGAGGGTCGGGGCAAGCACGCTACCCTGCGGCACACCGAAGGTGGTGGTTTCCTCTCTACTAACATGGTCTCCAATTCTAACACACAGTCTACGGTTAGTGAGATAGCTAGCAAAGAAATCATGAGCTAAACCACGTATTCCGATGCTTTCCAACTTCGACAGGAGGGTGGGAACTGAAACTGTGTCAAATGCCTTTTTTAAGTCTAGGAATAAACCTAGGCAATTCTGTTTCTCGTCAAGCTTTTTTGCAACAAATTCAGTTAAGTCGAGAACTGCATCTTCTGCTGATACTCCCTTTTTAAAGCCATACTGATTTTGTGCAATTATTTTATTTTTATCTAGGAACTGAGTGAGCCTTAAATTTACCAATTTTTCAAAAATTTTAGAAATAGATGAAAGGACTGATATAGGCCTATAATTGTTCATACAGTCCCTGTCCCCACCTTTATAAATCGGATGCACAACAGCCTTTTTAAAAGCTTCCGGAAAAATTCCAGTTGCAATTGAACGATTATAAATATGCGTAATTGGAGGTACAAGAACGTGACGACACTGTTTTAGTAAGTTTGCAGAGATACCGTCCCAACCGGTAGCAGAATCACGGCGGAGCTGAATAATGGCATTATTTATATCCGATTCATCGAATTCCAGGAGAACCAGTGAGTTAAGGGGAACATTTTTACAATGCTGTGTGCTAGGTTCGGGGGGCATCGGAAGACGCGAAGTGATATTAGATGCGAGGTTCCTGCCAACATCTGCGAAATACCTACACACGCGATCAACAGCTGCTTGAGGATTAGGTGCAATTTTTAATAAGTTTTTAGAGGATGTGGGTGTTTTTTTATAGTTTGTGATGTCTTTAATTTTATTCCAAAGTGTCTTAATGTTTGCTCTAGCCCTTTCTAACTCGACCTTCTCAAACTGAGTTTTTAGGTTCCGTAATATAATGTTACAGTGGTTTCGGTAGCGATTGTAGGTGATTCTCAGGATGTCATTATCAGGTGACTTTTTAGCGTTCATGTGAAGTAAGTCACGATGACGAATGCAACGCATGAGACCAGGCGTTATCCATGGCTTAATATTTCTATCCTTTTTGGGAATTTTGACCTCGTATGTATGTTTTTTAACTAATCCCTGAATAACTCCGACCAATTCATATGCGGCAGCATTCGCATCTTCCATGTTCGTGATATGTGAGAAATCCAAACCTTCCATTTCCTGAATCAGCTTAGCGTAATCCAAACTATCGACGTATGCTACCCCTTTAATGCCATCTATCTCAATGAAGACAATTGGCCTGTTTCTTACATCCGTTTGGACGTCAACCGGACAGAAGGCTAGATTTGCTGATGGCAGTGACCGTTGTTTATTGGCGCAGCATATTGGGCAGCTACTACGAACTACACCGGGCGTACCACAGCCGTAACAGGTCACTTTGGGTGCGGATGGAGATGGAGCCTGCGTCGTTTTGGTAGTAGCTATTTTGGCTTGACTCTCAGGGACGGGCTCAGCTGCCTCTAGTTCTTGCTGTTTCTTCTTCAGCTTCCTACAGTTTTCGGTAGTATGGCCTGAGAAGTGACAGAACCCGCACTTCACCTTGGGTTTCACGGTCGGGTTTGGCTTAGCTTTGGCTTCCTTGTCACCGTCATTGGGTTTGTCGATCCACATCTGTTCGATGCCCCGAGCTGCTTCCAATAACTCGTCGTAACTTTTAACCGAGTTGCGCGGAATTTTGTCACGTATTCGGTGTTTCAGTTGGCCGTATATCATGTGAAATTGATGGGATTCCGGTATTTCGGGTTCCGGAAGTTGAGCAAAAAGCATTCGCTTATGTGCGATGAAGCTTTCAGTAGTTGCTCGTGGGTCTTGCTTTTCCGTAACGATCTCCTGGAATACCACATAAGCTGGTTTCTTTGGGGCAAAAGCATGACGGAGACGCTCTTCGAAATCCGCCCATGTGGAGACATGCTTTTTAACTCCCTGCCACCACACTGCAGCTTCACCCTTGAGGAGTAGTGGTAATCCAGTGAGCGCTTCTGCATCACTTACATTTTCGATTTGTTTAAATACTGTTACTGCCGCCAGAAAAGCTTCCGTCACTTCGGAGTCCTTGGTCCCGTCGAATTCAGCTTTACAGGTTGTAAACGAGCCGTATCTTCCTGGTGAAAGCTTCGACAGCAGCGCCTCGAACTGAGTATCGGACATGGTCACCGACATCTCTGCTTTTCTTTCTGTAGCTGGTGTCGTTGTTGTTCGTCCGTAGCGTGTGACGTACTTTGGTATCTCTTCGGGCCTACGGTTGGTCGCCAGATTGTAGGAGGTGTTTGCAGGGGTTTCACTCTCGAAGGAAACACACACGAAGTTTTCAGGAGATTTGTATTTCAGCAACAGTTACAGGTGATGAGATGATATTATAATCGATAATAGGTGATGAGATGATGATAAGCGAAGGTTGTTTTTGGATGTGAAGATAGGGATAGTTCCGTCGACCAAGACCTTAGGACGAACGTCGGGGAATGAAGTCCCTCTATCCAAAAAGTTCCTGATGGAATATATTGAGCCACAATTATCAGAGGTGTCCCTAGTAATCTTTCCAAGTAGGACGAGATTCCAGAATGCACTCCCTAGGTAGTTGTGATCAAGGAAGTTCACTGATCTAGCGAGGGTCATTAAGTCACGGAGAATCTGAACACCGCGATTCAGAAATGCGCGTCATAGGCACAGCGCGATCTAGTGGAAAGCGGCGGAACCTTTTTTACAAACAACTGGACCAATGAACTTTTGTTACTTGTATATCTAATACATGATAGGAGGTGTACTTAATAAATGTTAAAACTGAACGTGTGTTACATTACTTATATCTGTTTTTTTTATTATAAATATTTGGAGCAATAAAGAAACTCTTTTTCAATAAGAGAGAAAGTGATTCTGCTGTCAACGCAGAATAATGGCAAAATTAAAGTTGAAACTGTTCTGAAATGAATAAATTCGATCATTTTTGGGTTTCCGTGCAAGTAGTCTTTCTTTTGCTTTTAACGATATGTGCAACTGCACAAAAATTTACATGTGTACAGGAGGTTCGGAAGTCCATCTCTGTACCTACATTTTTTTAATGAGCTCCACTACCCAGGAACTGGGTTATTCAATACCCCTTGGCAATACTAGCGTCAGAGTGTTCTAGCTTCTAACATGTACCACTAACACGTATTAAAAAGTCGAGTTTCAAGTAATTTAAACAGTCTTAATTTACTCGCACCTAAGAACAATATTTGTGCAGGAGGCACGAGTACTTAGACAAATGAGATAAGGTTGTCATCACATTAAAGCATTATAATGTAGGGTGTCTCTGAGTGTTTCAGTAAAAACATTTTGAGCAAGAGCAAAAGTTTTATAACGCCTCGGGGAATTAGGCTCCCTACGACAACATGGCGGAGCGTATACCTTCAGCCTTCAGTGAACGGGTGACAGGACACACATTCGCGCGGCCTCACAGAGGGGCAGGCACGGGCGCACATTGTACGCTCAGAGGATTAACCACGGCTTTAATCGCCAGGGAGGGTAAATGTGCATGAACGACAAATATTTGCTCTGAGTTCCGATGTTAGTGAAGCGAAGCAAAATGTTTAGAGTCAGAAACGGATCGAATTTTTACTGAAACTGTACCTACGTTTATGTTTTAAACAGTATTTGTTTAACTATTTTATTTGGTTTCTGGTCCGTAGTGTACGGGTATCTTGTTAAATAAACTATACAATGAGGTAATAATAGGATTACTTGGCTGACCCAACTAGCATATATTCCGAAACTCATAACATGCCATACTGTCCAATCTAACTCTCCTATATTTTCCCATTGCGCCGCAAAGGCTGCTAGTCCAAAATTTCTGTTTTTTGATAAAACACTTGGCTTGACAAGACACACAAAACAATAATCGCCTCCGCTCATGTCTATGTCCTGCATGCTACAGGCGGACAATCGCACATGAGAGCGATAACACGCGCCCAGTAGTAAGATGCTCGAGTACTCGAGCTGTTCGCGAACTCGTGCCATTGTCAAACATCGGCAAACCCTCGCAAACACTGGAGCAGTCGGAGTGGAATAGTTAAGTAAAGAAGGTAGGCTGCATACAACAAACAGCATTCGTTTAAGATGGCTTTCAGTACGTATCTAAATAACTAAAACCCTGAAAGGGGTCATTTTACTAACTTCATTCTCTCACTTTATCATAAACACGGTTGATTTCCGGTTTTCAGTAGTTTCAATTAGGCAGACCTTGTTTGCTTGTGCGCCTATTTTTAGTCGTAGTATTAAATCGACCTTCTGCACTACTCTATGTAGTGACTGAAGGGACTCTCGGAGAGTAACATAGACACAATGTTTTCATTAAAATTCAGCCCTTTACACCGAGTGCTGCGCGTTGTGAGTGTTCAAACACAAAGCTGTGCAAGTGTTCTGTAATTATCCTCACTTCCTGTGCTCCTCTGCAAATTATCTGCACGTGTTCGTTTTATTTAATTTCCTGTCGTGTTACGTGTGTTCTCTCGTCTGGACGAAATGGTGTAAAAATATCCTTGCTGTTGCGAGTAAACAATGAGTTTGGATCAAATTAAGAGGCACCCCATAACTTTGATGTAGATGTTAATTACAGCTTTTTTGTGCAACCGTGCATTTGATTTGGGGAACTTTTTAACCCAAAAGTAGGCACAGCTCTTATTGTACACGGCATAAGAGCAAAGCAATTCGAGTTAGCGAATTTCTCGTTTTGCAATTAAATTAAGTTTTTATTGACATTCAAAACAGGTGCCAAAAAAATGTTTAAAACCTTGGCGTCTGAGCTGGAGTTTTAAACACTTTTTTGCAACCATGGTAAACACCTGTTATGTACTCGTATTACCTGTAGAAAATAATTAATTGAAACAGTTTTCATAATGGGATCAGTAGTTCCAGAGATATCGTTGTACAAAAAGTACAGGTCGTATCGTTGTGCAATAAGGGTGAAGTTGGGTAGCTAATATGCAATGAGGAAAACCAACTTCACCTTTATATGAGCACGCACAGAAATGCGTGAATTATACAGGATGTTCCAGGTATAATTTAACATATACCTGTTTCTGTTTAGTTATAAATAAATAAATAAACCAGAACAACGTGCTTGCTCTGACCACCGATTTGAATAGAAAAAGTTTCTACCGAGTTACTCTTCCCATTTACGCAAGTAAACATTTTAGACACAAAATCACAAAAGGCCAGGATTACTTTGTAACGAATGCGTGTACCTGCCGACCGGCTTCACATCGTCGACTTGGGGACGGCCCGAAACTTAGAACTACACCAAACAAGTGGATTATTGTTGTTCTAAGCACTAACTTTGCAGATAACTTCAAACATTCGCTGAGTGAGTTGTTTCAGGTAACGACTCACGTGTGTCTGAGATAGAGAGGGATTTAGCTCCATAGCGCGTTCGCATATGCTATATTTACTGTTTACTTACATAGTGTAATATAATGTTTGTTTGAATTCCTCGAAAGAGATTTTCTTCTTATTATGTTAGAAGCGGGACTATCCATAGTATAAATTCATATTATTCAAAGTTATTTTTAACTCTTTGAAAGTTTGCCAATGAATATATCACCCTGTACCTACTCAGTAGTGTACCGTATTTTTTTCGAATACAATAACTTGCTTTACCCGATCCTTACCTACTGCTTCAGGCTAGGTTTGCAAGGCTATCAGTTGAAGTTGTTTACTGGATAGTTCCTCAAGTCAGCCATACATTGAATATCGGTTTAATACTGGAGTAAAGGATATTCGATTAACGGCATAACTACTTTGTTCACTGCCGACCGCTTGTCTAGCAAAATTTCTGCAAACAAGACTTTCAAGAGGGTAGGGTACTGCGTAACCTAGACGTGAACAAGGCTAGTGGCCCCGACGGGATACCGGCAAATGTTCTGAAAACTTGTGCGCCTGAGTTGTCTCCGATCTTGACACGCCTGTTTCGCCTTTCGTTTGAGACTGGAAAAATGCCGAAGGCTTGGAAGCAAGCTAACGTGCAACCCGTGCCCAAGAAGGGTAGTCGTGCTGACCCGTTGAATTATAGACCCATCTCGGTAACGTCCATACTCTGTAAGACTATGGAACGCGTGCTGAATCATAAGCTCCTGGCGTACCTAGAAGCGAATGATATCCTTAGTGACCGACAATACGGGTTCCGCCGAAATCGGTCAACTGGGGATCTTCTAGCGTATGCCATTCACATCTGGAGTGAAGCCATAGAGAAGCACGGGGAGGCACTAGCGGTCTGCCTTGACATCTCGAAGGCCTTCGACAGGGTCTGGCACGATAGCCTTATTAGTAAGCTTCCTTCCTTCGGTCTGCCCGCCGGTTTGTATGACTGGATCGCAGATTTTCTGAAGGATCGGTCTATCCGAGTGGTCATGCACTGCTGCTCGTCTGGACTGCTGGATATTAATGCCTGGGTTCCTCAGGGGTCGGTGCTTTTGGCAACACTCTTCTTGCTGCATATTAATGATCTGCTTATACCCGGTACCTTTGGGTATGCAGACGACAGCACTGTTGCTGTGAGATACGTGTCCGACCCACGAGCTGGTGGGTCGCAGATTCTGTCTCTCCGGGAGGCTATGGTTGAGCGCTTGAATGTGTCCTTACAGGCTGTCTCTGAATGGGGTGATGCCAATCTGGTCAAGTTCAATGCTGCTAAGACCAAAGCGTGTCTATTTTCCGCCAAAAGGAGCCAATTCCATCCAGCTCCATCTTTCCGAGGTGCGACAGTGCCGATAACCGACCAACTTGAACTTCTTGGGGTTACATTAAAATCTACTCTCAATTTTGGCCCTTTTAAAAAGGCAAAAGCTCAAGTGGCTGCAAGGAAGTTGGGGATCCTAGCAAAGGTGAGACGGTACTTCACGCCGGAACAGCTGCTCAAACTCTATCAAGCGCAAGTTCGGTCGTGTATGGAGTACTGCTCTCATCTTTGGGGCGGATCTGCCAGATACCAGCTTGATGCCCGTGAGTCAATTGAGAAACGAGCCAAGAGGATCATTGGCAATGAGAGGCTCGTCGTGACGAAGCACCAAAGTCTTGAGCATCGACGACGAGTTGCTGGCTTGTCGGTTTTCTACCGGTTGCATTTTGGGGAATGTGCGACGGAATTGCATAATTTAATTCCGCCAAGCCCTTTCCATCATCGGACCACAAGACGAACGGCGATGCGCCACCGATACATGGTGGACATCCCACCCACACGCATCAAACGTTTTGGGAACACATTCATAATGCGTACAGCTAAGGAGTGGAATTCCCTGCCGGAGTCTGTGTTTCCCGATAGCTACAACCTGGGAGTCTTTAAGTCAAGAGTGAATAGGTTACTTCTAGGCAAGCGTGCTCCATCTTCGAACACATCATCGCTTACCATTAGGTGAGATGGTGGTCAAGCGCGTGCCTATTAATAGTAAAAAAAAAAAAAGAATTCAACACTTAAGTCAATAATCTGACCAGCACGGACCATCGTCGCCCGCATCGTTGCTTGCTATCTGAATTTCAGATGATTTATGTAAACTAAGAAATGAAAAGACAATTATGTGCCAAAGTCGCACGACACTGCTGGTGCCAAATATTTTATCCGAGAGCTCAAAAGAGATTTTATTGGACTACAGAAAAACGATTATTTAGTTTTTTCAAAAAACAATAGAATGGTTTGTGCGGAGTTTGTAAATCAACTGTGATTTTATAACATTTTTCGGAACGTCAGCTTCTTTATCTAACCGCCACTATTATATTTACTTGAAGCACAGAGTTTTGAAAACTTTGATTTTTGAGTTAAGTAGGTATGTGTGTTGCTGTCAGTTACATGATGAATCAATTTAAGATTTATAATATGAAGAAGATCACATCAACCCCGTGCATACCTCCAAGCAATGGGTGACACAGGACGGACGGCGCCGCCGAGGCCGGCCCAGAAAGCGACGGCGGTTTGGCCTGGACGCACACCACGAGGACTTGTTTGAGGTGGTGCAAGTAAAGAGTGTCTGGTAAGCTATGGTGGAGACCTGTGCCCAACAGTGGAACATAACAAACTCATAAAAAATTTGAAGATGGCTGTTAGGTACCATGAGCTATGTAAAACATCTTGTGTAATGTGAACAGGCTCCTTCTGGGTATGCTCACTCCATCGTAGACGTTTTCTCTGTCATCTCTGATCTAGACTAGAGTCAAGAGCAAGCCAATCACAAAAAAAAACAAACAAAAAGAAGTACTGACCGTGGTCCTTGTCGAAGTGCACGGCGGTGGACAGCGGCGTGACGTTGGTGAGGCGCAGGTGGTAGCACGAGCTGAGGCCGCGCACCAACGCCGCGCGCGGCCGCAGCGTGGCGGCGCCCAGCCGGCTGCAGCCGCACACGTCCTCCTTGCACGCCGCACCTGTCGTGTCCACGTCGCTCACATTAGCACCCAATAGCTTCCGACCAACAATACAAAGAAACCAATGAGAAAGGGGAGCGGACTGTAAGTCAGTGTCACCTGTGTTTAATTTCTAACTGAAGGTTTTTGGAAAGTGGATGCTTCATTGTTAAAATATTAATTAGTAGGTACATATATATACGTATACAACGTGTAACAGAATAAACGCAACACCTCTTAAGGAGTAGTTTTACTCATCATTATGAACAACTTTTACTGTGGGACAAAACGCGAAATCGCGAAAAAAAATCAGCTGTTCAGTACATTTTGTCGAGTTATGCTCACATAAATGTACGGGGGAGTCGATTGTTTTTTCCACGATTTCAGTGTTGGTTCCATAGGAATAGTTGTTCATAATGATGAGTCCATTGATAAAGAGTTGAGTACTTACTCGTACATAGGTTAAAGTTATTTATGTACATTTACTGCTATTTGTAAAATAAAATACCCCGATTTATTTACCATAGCTGACAATACATAAGCAGATTCCTCAGAGCATTTTTTGAACAAAAACAGATTCAATAAAGAAAATGTTATTTCAATTTAGTACCTTTAAAGAATTTAAGCTGTTGGTAGGAGACTCTCAGTGCTCGGGTCGGTTGACTTCAATGTTATTAGGAATAGAAATAAATTTGAACTTTTACAAGTGGCTTACTTACTTCAAGTTGTGCTAGCACAAGTGAATAAGCATTTAAATGGAGTAAAGTCTGTAGTACCTGCACAACGGTAGGTAAGTAGTACCTGTTAGGTAAGTGCAATCAGTACTGTGGTTATTTTGTTTCTTCTAATATCGTGGAAGCCTGAACCGCAACAAGATAATGATGACGTTGATAAGTGACTGTTGGAATGGGAAACAGGTTCAGTATCCAGACAGCAACACAACAGTAAGTAGTCAGCGAGGACCACACGTGGTTCATAGGACAGTGAACTTCATAAAAGCACTCAATCGATTCGTTCCCAGGTATGCCGATGCAAACGCATGCAAGTGTGCTTATACATATTGTTGAGTATGTTGCGCGAGGCAAGTGAAACTGCGGGCTGCTGTTAGCACACTGTTTATTGTACATACGAATACATACATGCAGGCGGTCGGCGGGTCGCGCGCGTACTCACATACACAACATTTCCTCCCCTTATTACACTTATACAGTAAACAATAAAAATAAGTTGTGATTGTCTACACTATAAATTACATCAAAATAGGCCTTATAATCTACGCGTGGAATATCTTTTTAAAGTCTATTCGCACACCTTGATGCCGGGGCATCCGGCTCGGGTGACGACGGCGTATTTGGCACAACACTTTCCTCTCCCGCGGGTGTTTGTTGGTGTATTGTTGTTACTGTCCAAGTCGTCAAGGTTATAATTCCGTAACTGTTTTTGTGGATTGCCTTTACACAATGTCAACTGGTTTACATGCTTTTTACTTCGAACGTAGTGTTTGTGTCTTGGACGACGTACAACACTTTCCCTATTTTCTTTTTAATAAAATTCCTGTGCACCAATCAAATTTGTTGTTGTTTTTATATTTTTGATACAATACTTGATCACCTGGTTTGAACACTTGTTTGTTTCTTCCCCCGTATGACTTAATCTGCGAGGACTGTTGACGAGTAACATTGTCAGGGGAGTTGTGAGCGAGGCCGACGCTGTTTGTGGGTCAAACAGATCTAACCGTGACCTAAGCTTTCGCCCATAAACCAGTTCAGCTGGTGAGAAAACTGTGACAGAATGGACCGAATTTTTGTAATCAAATAGGTACTTTAAAATTTTTAACTTCTGTTTTGCCTTATGTTGTGACGAGATAATACTAGTTTTTATGCCTTTTTTCACAATTTTGACAAAACTCTCTGCTTGTCCGTTACTTGCTGGGTTATAGGCCGGTGATGTTAAATGAGTGATGCCATTGAGCGTGCAGAAGTTCCTAAATTCGAATTACGTGAATGCGGTACCGTTGTTACTGACTATTGTGTGGGGTAGGCCGTACTTTGACATAAAATCGTATAATTTTTGCACGACGCTTGCCGCAGTGGTTGACGTGTTCACGTCATACACTTCTACACACTTGCTGTATGCGTCTACCACTATCAGAAATGTTTGATTATGAACCGGACCGAGGAAATAGATGTGTATTCTATAAAATGGTAATGGTGGGTACTGCCACGGAGCGAGAGGTGCTCGTCCTGGGGACGGCCGCAGTGTTGACATACTTCACGGGAATTAATAATTGTTTCCAATGCTGCATCTACACCGGGAAACCAAACCCGAGACCTGGCTTCTGCCTTCGTTTTGACAATTCCCAAATGTGAGCTATGTAATTCCTGGATTACTGTAGTACGTAACGTTTCGGGTAGAACTACTTTATGACCCCTCATAAGACATCCGTTTTCATTAGACAACTGTGTTTCACATAAATAATAAGGTTTAATATGCAAGTCTGATAATAATTTCCCTCGCCATCTATTATGTACGAAATCAATCACCCTCTTTAGCGTAACATCGTTTGCAGTTTGTTCGCGTAACTCATCCAAGGTCACCGGCATATTACCTTCGATTACAAATTTGACGTACGACGCGCGGTCTATAGCAAGCGCGGCGGCGGCGGCGGCGGCGTGCGTGTCGCATACTCGCCCGAGATAAATAATCTGCGCTATTGTCGGCACTGCGAACATACTCGATGAAATAATTATACGCACTTAAAAACATTGCATACCTTTGCAATCTGTTGCAGTCACCTCGGGAATTCCTTTATACGGACCAAGTATTGAAATCAGTGGTTTATGGTCTGTACGTAATGTGAACGGTTCCGATCGCCCATACAAGTATTGATGGTAACGTTTTACTCTAAATATAATTGCAGTCGCCTCTTTTTGAATCTGCGAGTATCGTTTTTCAGCAGAATTCATTGTGCGTGACGCGAACGAAATTGGTCGTTCAAAGCAGTCACCATCTACTTGTGACAGAACTGCACCTAGACCGTATGGAGAAGCATCTACTGTTAATATAATTTTTGATTTACTATTGTAATGTGTTACTACTTGTTCGGACGTTAAATATTTTATTATTTTAGTGAACGCATTTTCGTAATCTGTGGTCCAATGCCACTTCACTCCTTTTTTTAACAAGTTGTACAATGGACAAATTATGCTCGATGTTTGTGGTACAAAATTCCTGTAATAGTTCAGTAGCCTTAAAAATTACTGCAAGGTGTTAACATTGGTAGGCACTGGGGCGTCAACAATTGCCTTAACTTTCAACGGACCTTTCTTCAGGCCGTTCCTATTGATAACGTACACTAAATAATTTATTTCGTCTTTGAAAAAATCACATTTATCTTTCTGCAGTGTCAACCCTGCATCCCGCAGCCGTTCTAATACTATGAGTAGTTTTTTCATAATTGCCTCAGCTGGCTCTGCAGTTATTAATATATCGTCAAGCAAACACAAAACCCATCTAATCCAGACAGCAATGTTTCCATGGCGCGCTGAAAAATAGACGGCGCACTCGACAACCCGAACAAAAGACGCGTATAATTGAATAGGCCACGATGTGTGTTTATGCATGTCATGTGTTGCGACTCTTCGTAGAGTTCAAATTAGTTGTAGGCTATTGATAAGTCTAGTTTTGAAAACTGCTGACTCCCATGTAGTTTGGAAAACAATTAATTAATAGTGGGCAAGAAATATTGTTCATTATCTTATTAATCTTAATAACTTATTAATCGTTACGGAATAGTCCGCGCGTAGTCTAACTGAACCGTTACGCTTAAGTACGGGCACAATGTTATTGGTGACGCATAGTCTGAGTGGTGAACTGGTTTTATTATTCCTAAGCTCAGTAGTCGTTCTAACTCCTTATCAACTTTGTCGCGGAGTGCAAATGCGACAGGGCGCGCTTTAAAGAAAACCGGTTTCGCATCACTTTTCAACCTCAGTTTAATTCGATAATTTTTAAAGGTGCCTAGCTTATCCGAAAATACACTACTACTACACTACTACTACTACTACACTTTGGCTACCGTTAAAGAAGTTAACTGAAGTTAATTTTAACTTAAATTTTGATATAAAATCTCTGCCGAGCAGAGGTGGGCCGCCGCTACGTATCACATAAGCTTCGAGGGTGTGTGTGCTCTTTTTTTTTTAAGAATGGGAAATCATCAAATCACTCCTTGCGCTCTGGGCGAGGCGGAAGGAAGTGTCAGACTCTTACTGACTAAAACCCATCCGTGATCCTCCCAATGCTCTTTGCGTTTCAGGGCTGCGGCATCTCTTTTGAACGGATTCCGCACCCCGGCAGGCACTGGCCCTAGCGGGCCCCGTTTCCCATGTTCCATGACAGCTCCTTGAGGCGCGCGTGGAACACAGCGCGCCGCCGACCCGGTCCTGGTTCTGATCGGACGGCGAACCACCCAATGCTCGCCGTCCGCAGGCCCGCGCCTACGGTGGCCGGAAATCGCCCTGCGACTCCCGACACCTGTGGCGTCTTCTTCTGTTGCGGCGGCTGGTTCGTGAAGTTTCCCTCTCTCTCACACGTTTGGCATCCTCCTTCGTTAGCATTACTGTTTCGCAGATGGAGGTGACCAGGCCCGGTCGCGAGAGGTCGCTGCCGCCAATCGCCTCAACGAGGACCCGACGGTTCTCCGCCAAAGCAGGGCAGACCTGTACCGTATGCTCCACCGTGTCCTCCGGGCGATCCTCGCAGTGTTGACAACCTGGCGTATTCTCCCGCCGAATCCGAAACAGGTATCTCCCGAAACAACCGTGTCCGGTGAGTACCTGCGTCAGGCGGAAGGTGAGGACGCCGTGGCGCCGCTCCAGCCACTCCTCAAAGAGGGGACTGATTGCCTGGATTGTGGCATACCCAGCGCTGGGTTGCGACAGTCGCTACCATACCCCCATGAGATCCTGCCGGAGCTCCGTTCGATTTGCTGCGATTTGCCGTGGCAGAGGAGTCTCACCCTGGCGTTGCGCCTCCACGCGCTACTCGTAAATAAGCGCGAGAGCTCTCGCCTCCAGATCCCATGGTGGCAGTCCAGCAAGGAGGCTCGCCGCCTCACCAGAGACCGTACTCTGAAACCGTACTGTCATCTGCGTACCCAACAAGACCAGGCTGAAGTATGTCATTGATGTGCAGCAGGAAAAGAGTTGCAGAGAGAATAGACTCCTAAGGAACTCCGGCATTAATAGCCATGAGGTCAGAGGAGCAGCCGTCAACGACCACTCGGATCGACCGTTCACTCAGGAAGTCTTTTATCCAGTAGCAAAAACCAGCTGGGATGCCATAAGCAGGAAGCTTGCTGAGTAGACCTGCGTGCCAGACCCTGTCAAAAGCCTTCGAGATATCAAGCGACACGGCAAGTGCTTCACCGTGTCTCTCAATGGCTTCGCCCCAGCAGTGCGTGACATACACAAGAAGATCGCCAGTTGATCGTTCCCGGCGAAAGCCATATTGACGGTCACTGAGGAGATAGTTGTCTTCAAGGTAGGTCAGCAACTTATTGTTCAGAACCCTTTCCATAACTTTGCATAGGATGGAGGTAATGACGGTAATGCGCAGGGTCCTGGCACGGTCTCCCTTTTTGGGCACCGGTTGCACATTCGCAAGCTTCCATGATCTCGGCACCGTTCTTTTTACAAGAGAGAGGTGGTACAGGCGTGTCAACACAGGAGACAATTCAGGTGCACATTGCCTCAACACTCTTGCTGGAATGCCATCAGGCCTTATTCACGTCTAAACTGCACAATACTCTACAGACCTCTTTATTATGAACTGCGATCTCCGGCATCAAAGAGTCATAACGAGGTAAAATTGGTGGTTGCTTGGAGCCAGCGTCCAGACGCGAATTGCCTGCAAAGAGAGTCGCAAATAAATTTGCTTTCTCTTTTGCAGAGTGAGCCAGAGAACCATCAGGTTTTAGCATTGGAGGCAAAGTGGGTCGACAAATTTGTTTCAAACGTTTTCGACAGGGACCAAAACTGCTTACTACCCGGAGGGTGCGATGCTAGTTTGGCCCCGATACGTCCGATATGATCAAAACGTGCTCTACGAAAAACCCGCTTGCAGAACTTCGCGGCAAAATTAAAGGCTTTTTTCCTCGCGCGAACCCTACGCGCTTTAGCCTTTCGGTCGCGGGCTTTGATCCAGGCTTGGTAAGCAGACTCTTTACATGCCTCAGCCTGGGCGTATTCTGCATTATACCAAGGCCGGGATTTGTGACCGAGCGGGATGTCGGAGAATGGAATAAAATACTCCATCCCCTGCCGAATCACGTCCGCAATCACATCAGCGCAGCACGAAGGGTCACCTGAGGAGAAGCACACTTGCCGCCAAGGATAAGACGCAAAAAAGTGTCGCATCTCATCCCAATCTGCTGACTCGTATCGCCATACTCGTTTCGTGCCTCTAGGACTCTTATCAGGAGGAGAGCAGGCCAACACGGACTTCACCAAGCAGTGGTCAGACGTTCCCAGCGGGGCTGAGACTGATACTGATTGACTACCCGGATCAGTTGTCAGCAGAAGGTCCAAGCAATTGGGTGTATGGGCGTCAACATCCGGTACCCACGTTGCCACATTCACCAGCTGGGTTAGCGTTACAGCAAACTTGCGCGCCTCTAACCCAGCATGGTCAGTTTTCTGGAACGGGAACAACCATTCTTTATGGTGGGCGTTAAAGTCCCCCAGAAAATTGAGCTTCGCTGTTGGGTACCGTTGCTGGGCTACGTCGGTCGACTCCACGAGGGAATTAAACAGCGCTGTTGTCTCCTGGTCACCGCTGTGCGATCGGTATACGCCGATGTAGATAATTTTTTCCACGCCAGTGTCCACAAGTAGACATATGGCAGAAAAACCCGATTTCTCAAAGCAACGGAGACGACTACAACAAATGTCATCGCGGACGTACACACAGACCCCAGCCTGCTTCTTGAACTTATGTTCCAGAGAGTAGCCCGGGTAGTTGAGGTACGCAACGTCCGACGGGGTTGTTATTTTCGTCTCCGTTAGGAAAAACAGGTGCGTCTTCTCGGTCTCAAGGTGGTGATGGACCGGATCGAGATTTGAGTGTAACCCTCTGATGTTGGTGAGGTGCACTTTGAGTGGGAGGAAGTGCAGCCGTTGTTTAACCTGTTCCCTTTTTACTTTCGTCATTTTTGAGTAGTCGGGGAGAAAAGTCGAACTGTCGAGGCGCTGCTCAGTGAACCAAGTGGAACACTAGAGCTAAACTAACCTATGGGGAACTCATTTGGAGACTGCGGGGACGCCCGAACCCCCCCGGATATGGCCACCGGGTCCTCCCATCCAGTCGCCGGCTGGCACGGTGGAGCATACCGGGATTTTTCGCTAGTTGGCGGGGCAGCCTTTCACACGTGGCTGGCGTGCTACTTGGGCCCCTACTAACTGCGGTCGGCCAACGGCTGGCACCGTGCTTCGGGTCCCGCTGCCCTCCAAAATGAGTTACCCGGAAAGCCCAGCCCAGCGACCAAGACCGGTTCTGAGCAGAGCAACTGACAATCTCCTTCTCTCCCAAAGGCACAGGCACTCCCACACACCGACGGAACACAGCAAGCTGCTTGGCGCCGGACTTCGGCGGGATGGTGGTCGCGAGCCAGGCGGCTCCATGCGGAGCCTGCCACCGCTTTAAGTAGGATCGTTCTGCCGTACCACAGGCAAGCCTATGGTGCCGTTGCCCGGGGAGGACCGCGTGGAGGTAGATCCCAAACCACCCCACAAGCACAAGCACAAGAACCACCCCACAATACTCTTTCAAAGAGCTTGCCCACCTCATCGAGCAGCACGATGGGCCGGTATGCGGACGGAGAGTCCGCAGGTCGCCCCGGCTTTTTAATGAGGACCAGTTTCCCAGTCTTTCAATGAAGTGGAAACTGGCCCCATTCCAAGCATGCGGTTAGGAACCCTCCTTTAATACGCGCCAGTCGATGACACGCGGTAACAGAGCAGGGCTGGCGAATGAGATGTCCACTACAGATTCCCCCTGCATCCGCACACACGTGGGGACAGAACCCCGGTTTAAGACGACCTGGCCTGTCTCCAGAGCCCAGTCCTCCACCATCCTGCCCCGCTTGTCCGTGTAACGGGAACCCCAAGCCAAGTGCTTGGCATTGAAATCCCCGAGAACGAACACGGGGAGGGAACGATACCCGGCGACGACGACGCCCAACTCCGTAAGGGAGTTTTGGAACTCGACGAGGGTTCGGTTTGGGGAAAAGTACACTCCTACCACGACAATCTCCCCGAACCGTGCTGGTACTCACCCCTGTCCTCTCCTGACGCTTTCGAGAGATGGGGTACCGGCAGCGGCCGACGAAATTAGGGCCACCAAGCCGTTCAGGTCCTCCACCCTGTCATCCCTGGGCGGGACAAAGTACGGCTCAGCGACCACGGCGATATTAATCACCTCTGCGCCATGCTCTGGTCCTGAGCGGCAGCGCAGTGGTTGATATTCGCCTGGAGGAAGCTTAATGGAGCCGTTATTGACACTCCATTTCAGCCTCCTCCTGAATCTCCTGTGAGGGCTCTCTTGCAGCAACCAAAGCGGCGGCGGCGGCAGTGACGGCGGTGGTGGAGGGCTTCTTTTTGCCCCTGGTCTTGGTGGGTCGAGCGCAGGCTTTACCCCCAGCCCAGTGATCGGCCGGCTTGCCAGCTGCCGCACATACAACGCAGTGCAGCGTGGCGTTACACGAGCCGGCCATGTGACCGGGCTGACCACAGCGGAAACAAAGACCGCTGCGATCCACCTCCGAGGTGCACTGAACTCCCACATGGTTGCCCACTTGGCAGCGGAAGCACCTCAGAGGTCTAGGTTCCAGCAGTTTGACCTGCGCAGAAACCCAGCCCACCAGGAGTCTTCGGCCCTCCGATATTTCTTTGGCCGCCGTCACTGGGCAGCTCACCACGACTGTTCGCATGCCCGTGTTGTCCGGACGTATGGTGCCTGCCTTCACCTGCTCGGCAGAGCACCCCCCAGTCCTGACAACGGCGGCCACCACCTCCTCCTCCGTGACGAAGTCATCCAGGTCCAGGATGCGCATGTCGACGCACTTGGTCGGCCTGGACACTCGGACCTCGTCCGCATTTAAGGACGCTCTGAGCTTTTCGGCCAGAGCGTCAGAGGTCGGGCCACTGGCTGCACCGGGGATCTCCAGCACCCGGGCCTCAGTCATGGTCATCCTGAGCCGGAGGCCCCCCGAGATACCGAGCTTCTGGAGGTTCACCGCCTCTTTTGCCTTATTAATCACATCGCGGTAAGTCACGCCCCTCTTCTCCGCGTCCGGCTGTAATATCATCACTACAGCTGCGGTTTTTGGGGCGCGGAGCCCAGCCGCGACGCGTTCCGCTTTGCGCTGCCGCTTACTTCGTCGTTTCTTGGCCGCCCTGGCTGCCTTGCCCGCCTTCTTCTTATCCCCGACCACTTGCCATCCGGCTTCAACCGCAGAAGAGTTTAAAGGCGAGGGCGCCTTTTGTACCGCTGGCGCTAGCGCTGGAGCCTTCACCGCTTCTGCAGTCACTCCACCTTTCTTATGTTTGGCCAATGCCGGGTTTCTCGGTGCGGGCTCCGCGGGTGTTGACCCGGCCCCTCGTTTGGTCTGGCTGGACGGCCCCGGTTTGGCAGCCGCGGCGGTTGCGTAGGATGACGCCTTCGGCTGACCCGTTGCCTTTTGGCTCGCCGCTGGCGGGAAACGCAAAACGATGCCCTCCAAAACCGAGAATCGTGCCGCAAAATTGGCCATCTCCTGCCGCACCAGGTTCAGGACCTGCTCCTCCACAGGCGCGGCCTGGCTTTGCCCGTGCTTGCGTCCCGCTTGAGGTACCTCTTTTGGACCGGCTCCTCAGAGCCCGGCCAGATCTGCTCGGAGCTTCTGCTTCTACTTCTGAAAATGCTCCGTGGCGACCGCCAGGCGGGCGACCTCCGCCCGCAGCTTAGACATTTCGTCCGACGGAGGCCCGCAATAGTTGTTTTCCGCTGCCGCCAAAATGGTAGCCACCGCCGCGCTTGCCTTGATAGCCTTGTTTTTAGAGGCTTGTGACCTCTTCAAAGCCACATCGTGGACCGCAGCCTCCACGACTTTCACAAATCTGGCCTTGCGCTCCTGTTCGGAGCCGCCAGCGACGTCTGGCTCACAGCCGGAAGACAACGAGAGAGGCACCTTCAACTCGGCAAGCTTCACGGCTCGCTACGCAGCCTCTTGGGAGGCGAGCCCTCTTCCTTTGCCTCCTTCTTGTTCTTTACCCCGCCTGCTGGTGGAGATCTTTCGGGCTGAGGCCTTCTCTCCATCGGAAGACGACCCCTTGTCATCCGCCGGTCTGGGCTGCTTGCGGTAGAACTCGGAGTTCCTCCCAGCAGCTCCCGCTTCCTCGTGTTCAGAGCCCGCTGTACTGCCGTCAGAAGCAGAGTCAGAGCCTGACCCCGCATCTCCTTGACGCATGAGCGAGCCCTTCCTCCAATATTTGGAGGGAGCATCTACATCACCGCGCTCGCCCGACAACTTGTCAGGCGTGTTAAAATTAGTACCGATCATGTCCATAAGGGACTCTACGGATCGGGAGCCTCCTCGGCTCTTGTTGCCACTGGCAAGTGGAAGACATCCGTTGCCCCCCCCCCCCCAGAAAACGAGGGGCATGACGCCTCCAAAGGAGACGTGGTGGATTCTCTCTTTTTCGCGTCTGTTTTTTCATTTTTCTTTTCCTTTTAAAAGGGTGTGGTCCCTTTCTCCCTCTCTCTCTCTGCTTGCTCACTGCCCTCTTAGTCACATCTAATGAGCAGACGCGTACCAGAGAACAGTGAGCAAGATTCCTACTAATGAAACGCACACCGTTCGAAGACTTGACCACTGCTCAAGTCTCCGAACGTTGTGCCCCTCGCGTGTCCCTCTTTGTCTGGTCTCTCAATTGAACCTTTCCGGCATGAATAACTCTACTGGCAGAGCTTCAAGATCATTGAGACACGCAAGCCCAACCACGAAGGCAACATGGGGACACCCTCGGTGGGGGTGTCTGTGCTCTGCATGTATTTTAAGTGTAGTTGCACATACCCTACACAGTCCATTATGTTTCCTGTGCAACTATAAAACTTTTTCCAAGATGATAGCAAGGGTATGTAGACAAATAAAGTTTTATAAGTACCTTCTGATATTACCGAAACAGCTGACCCACTATCAATTTGAAGTTGTATATTTTTATCATAAATTGTAACCGTTTCTATCATAGGTTCCCCTTGAGCTGAACATAATGTTAAAAAGCGACTTACCATCGTCGTCCACGCTCACATCCCCTGGACATGTAATTTACTTTACTACTACACATCCTATGCAGCTGACCTACAACGTTACACTTTTGACTTCGCGAATCGATATTCCGACGACTTATGATTACGACGTCCGCACACCGAACATTAATTTATCACTCACGGCACTGTTGGATTTAGCACTGTTTTGTCCTTTCCCGATTTTGAACACCTGAAGCTGGTCCGCTGATGCAGCCGGCGTGGTGGCGGCGGCCGCGGCACCTGCATGCGCGCACCGTATGCTCTCTGCGACCTCCACTGCTTTTGCAAAGGTTAAACTCTCCAGGTTCCGGACAAACAGCTTCTCTCGTTCTAGACACACTACCATTCCCATTACGGTCTCGTAACGCTTCCTTTACCTTGCTGAAGTCACAATGTGCGGTGAGTCTTCGTAATCTTGCTGCCCATTGCGTGTGTGACTCGCCTGGTTGCTGCGAAGCCGAGTAGAACTTATTTCGTTCACTGAACCCGTACCGTTTCGGGGTGAAATGATCATCCAACAACTTGATGAGCCCTTCATACGGCACCTCCTGTACGTCTTTCAGCAACGCTAAATCCGCTGCCAGTTTGTAGGTACCGTCGTGGAGTGCACTGAGCAGAATCGCTCGCCTTTTTGTATCTGCCTCGTCACTTTTGGCGTCGATGTCGTTTGCGACGAACCATTGCGTGATTCGACCTTTGTATGTTTTCCATTCGTATACATTGTGATCGAAAGTGGACAATACACCAAACGACGCCATTTCGAGTATACCATTCGCCACTGTTGAGTATGTTGCGGGAGGCAAGTGAAACTGCGGGCTGCTGTTAGCACACTGTTTATTGTACATACATACATACAGGCGGTCGGCCGGTCGCGCTCGTACACACATACTTATGCGCGCACACATATATAACACACATATTATATTACATAGAGCACTATAGGCACTAATGGCATTTTGTAGCCCATACCTGCACCTGCAGTACAGACTGAGAGTTAGCATACTTCTAATAGATCGAGTTCCAATCGTCGAGATCCGAAGACGTACGAAGGTTTTGGACTTCGGAAAACGAATTTCTGACTGGAAAGAAGCTGAGCAGGACACTTGATGAGGCGCAGTGATGATAGATGGAATAAAGCGGTGACCGATGAGCGTCCGAGGGCTGGAGTGTGGGTCGGCCGGCAGCGAGATGGGCGGAGCGGACAATGTTGCCATCGCACGTAGAACTTGGATGAGGCTGTCACAGGAACGTGGGGATTAGCACAAGAAAAGGCAGACCTATGCTTAGCAATGGGCGAAGTGGGTGATGATGACCTTTGAGAACCCAATGATGAAAGCTTTTGACTTTGTTATTAAAGTGGCCCTCTTCTAGGTTTAAGTTTGTTAGTGTAGAAGAGTTGTCAGAGTCACCACTACTCTTGCATCTTCATCTGAAATGGTGACAAAGCTCGATCGTGAGGTGATCAGTGTAATTGATTTTTAACCGATTTCTTCAAAAATAAGGAGGTTCTATGTTCGGCTGTATATATATATGTATATATTTGAGCGCCGCGCGCCTCGCTTGTGAGCTAATAGAAGGTACAGTGTGAGTGACGTACAGTCGCGCGGCTCGTGCAGACAGGGCAGCAGGCGCAGGTAGAGGCGCGGCGCCAACACGCGGTACGCCACAAGCGCCGCGCGCGCCTCCGTGCCGGGCGCGCCGTGCACCTGCGCCACGTCCGGGCCCGTGCGCCGCACGCGCACCAGCGTCGCCACGCACCCGTCACGCTGCGCAACATGCAGAGAAAACAGTGAGAAGGTGTCGTGTTTGAGTTAAAGCGAGGGCTTTACAGAAGGAA
The DNA here is from genome assembly GCA_950371165.1 of Lacanobia oleracea. NCBI lineage: Eukaryota > Metazoa > Arthropoda > Insecta > Lepidoptera > Noctuidae > Lacanobia > Lacanobia oleracea. The sequence goes on from OX493398.1 coordinate 604,875, forward strand.
GATTGAGGGAAGACGCCATTAACACGCCTTTTTTTGTAAATTTGCAACCCTAGGCAAAACAGGGGCCTTTTTTTTTTAAGGATGGGAAATCATCAAATGACTCCTCTCGCTTTGGGTGAAGCAGAAGGGAGTGTCAGACTCTTACTGACTAAAACCTATCCGCGTTCCTCCCAGTGCCATTTTCGTTTCAGGGTACGGTGCCTCTTTCGAACGAAGTCCGCAGCCCCAGCAGGCACTGGCCCTAGCGGGCCCCGTCTTTTACGCTGACAGCTCTTTGAGGCACGCGTGGAACACAGCGCGCCGTCCACCCGGCCTAGGCAAAACAGGGGCCTGCGATTGCACTGTTAATAAATGACGTTTGTACATAAAGTCGAATATTAAAACAAAAAGTTCTTTGTTGGTTCAGGATGGTAATAGGATATAGCACACATCATTTAAAATAGAAACTGCATGCGATCATTTTTGTGTCGATATTTTAACCATGAATGGTACAATAAAACAGGCGAGTACCGTAGCCGTCTTGATGAGAGCGTTGTTCGGACCAAGTCCTAATGAGTTCTGCATAAAGCTTAAGGCACTTCTCGAGGCACTTTCGCAACTTTCTTCAAAGACAAGGGTAAAACAAACACCACCGCCTTTCTTTGAGGTGACGCTGCGCTTTTCAAACTCTTGATGGTTAAACGTCAAGAGCAGTTTGCTTCCGTGCTCCTAACACAGGGATGGCGACCCTTTGGCACGCGTGCCGGTGGTGGCACGCCGCAAAATAATTCGGGCACGTCAATGTAAGATACTTAGCATCCAGGTAATTTAAAAAAGAAAAAAGAACCATAACCTTACCCTTTTTAACCGACTTCTTCAAAAAGGAGGAGGTTCTATGTTCGGCTGTATGTATTTTTTGTTTTTTTGTGTATGTTCACCGATTTCTCCGCCAATTCTGGACCGATTTAATTTTTTTTATTTTTTATTCAAAAGCCTATACTCTTGAGGTGGTCCCATTGTCACCAATTTAGAATCTGATGATGGAATCTCATGAAAATTGATTGTTCAGCTATGTTTTCGCCAACTTTTAACCAATTTTTTTTTTTTTTGAAAGAGTACCTATTTTCTCGTACTGGTCCCATTTAAATTTGGTGAAGATCTGATGAAGAACTTCGGCAGTAAGCAACAGAACTCTTCAATAAATGAAAGCAAATGGATCGGGATTTCTGAAATCGCATGTCTGTTGATTGTTTACACCAGTTAATTACATAACATCACGCCGGCACGCTGTGTTTGTGTTTGTGGTTTGATGATATACCATCATTAAAAAAAAAAAAATAGTAGGATACAACAATCGCAATAAACGTTGACTTTGACTTTGACTTTTCAATAATTTTGTTCTTCACTTTTTAGTGGTACCTGCGTACCACTAAAAAGTGAAAAATAAAAACACTTTTTACAAAACAATAAAACCGACTTCCAAAAACAAAACACTAGAAACTAAAAAATAACATAAATTTAGGAAGTCGGTGTTAAAAAAAAATAAAAAAAAAAAATTTTGTTTGTTGTTGTTTTTGTTGTTTTTGTTCGGCTTGTGTTTAAACACCGCCCAAAAAAGTACCTATTTTACTACCAAAAAAGTTCTAAACGGTTACCAAAACAGATTAATGGTCACCAAATAATATTCGAGAAGTAGCGCTCGCCGGCCGCTGCCGCGGCACCGCTCGCTTCGCTCGCTCGGCTCGCGCGCCGTTGGTCACAATTCAACCTAACCTAACCTATTTTATCCAGTTTGTAACCCCAAGCCTAAATTTTATGGCAATCACAGTTGAGTTGGATAGAATTTGGTGACCGTTGATCCATTTTGGTGCCTAGGCTTAGAGTCTTAAAAATATTATTTTTGGTGACCGTCTAAATTATACCCTTTTTGTTCATTAAATTACCAAGTGTAGATTCTTGGTGGCACTCATGAACATATTATTATTAGTTTTTTGGAAAAATGCTACGGTTACCAATAAAGGTTCGCCATCCCTGTCCTAACACAAAGATCTGAAGGTGGACACTAACAAAAGTACAAGTATACAACTTCTCACCGGACACGGTTGTTTTTGGGAGGTACCTGTTTCGGATTCGGCGGGAGGATACGCCCGGGTGTCAACACTGTGAGGATCACCCAGAGGACACGGTGGAGCATACGGTGGAGGTCTGCCCTGATTGGGCGGAGCACCGCCGTGTCCTCGTCGAGGCGATCGGCGGCGGCGATCTCTCACGTCCGGCCCTGGTTCAGGCCATGGTCCGGAGCGAGGAAACATGGGAAGCGGCCACTTCCTTCTGAGAAGCAGTAATGCTAGCAAAAGAGGAAGCCGAACGTGTGAGAGAGAGGGAAACCTCACGCCCCAGCCGCCGCAACAGAAGAAGACGCCCGTGGCGTCGCGAGTCGCAGGGCGATTCTCGGCCACCGTAGGCACGGCCCTGCGGACGGCGAGCTTTGGGTGGCTTGCCGTCTGATCAGAACCAGGCCCGGGTCGACGGCGCGCTGTGTTCCACGCGCGCCTCAAAGAGCTGTCAGCACAAAAAACGGGGCCCGCTAGGGCCAGTGCCTGCTGGGGATGCAGACTTCGTTCGAAAGAGACACCGTACCCTGGAACACAAAGGGCACTAGGAGGAACACGGATGGGTTTTAGTCAGTAAGATTCTGACACTCCCTTCTGCTTCACCCAAAGCAGGAGAAGTCATTTGATGATATACCATCATTAAAAAAAAAAAATAGTAGGATACAACAATCGCAATAAACGTTTTGACTTTGACTTTGACTTTTCAATAATTTTGTTCTTCAGTTTTTTTTTTGTTTTTTTTGACATTTTGCTTCTTAAATTGGTTGTTTTATTGCAAAACATCGCACTGCGGAACGTTTGATAAGTTTTCTGAAGCAAACACTTTAAAATGTTAATTGAAATGCGCGAGCGACGACGGTGTACACTTGTTTGAACAAGTTTTAGTCGCAAACCATTTCTCCGGAGGGACACAAACTTGTTCGAGTGGGGTCGCTCTGCTCGCTCTTGCCGCTTGTTTGCAAGCGCTGACCGTTATAAATCTTCTTTTAAACGAGAAACTTTTAAGTTAAATACGCTCAGCACCCGATTTCCCGGTGACTGAATATCCGGCACTTTAGCATTATCCAAATGAGAATTTAAGAGTCACGCCCACAAGCTCTGGAAGCCGGCAGTCTGACTTTTTTTCTCCGAAAAGGTAATATAAGGATTAACTTAAAACCTTTTTGACCCTCCGCTCTTGAATTATTAACATGCCGAAACCATTAAGGCTTTTGTCGGCGTTAAATTGGTATGAAAAACTTTATGATAAAAAAAATAAAACCGACTTCCAAAAACAAAACACAAATAAAAAAATAACTATAATTTCGGAAGTCGATGTTCAAAAACAAAATAACCAAAAACACCGACTGCGTACTTTTTAGTGGTACGCAGGTACCACTAAAAAGTGAAACAACAAGCACAGCGTGCCGCCGTGATATAATATTATGTTATGAACTGGTGTAAACCATAAACAGACATGCGATTACAGAAATCCCGATCCATTTGCTATCATTTATTGAAGGGTTCCGTTGCCCACCTCCGAAGTTCTTCATCAGATCTTCACCTAATTTAAAAGGGACCAGGCCGAAAAAAAATTCTTCTAAAAAAAAAAATATCATCTAAATCGGTTAACAATTGGCGAAAATATCGCTGAACAAACATTTTTCATGGGATCACATCATCAGATCCTGACTTATACCTTTCATCATCAGCTCAGCAACATGAGATGATGATTACCAGGCAAAAATATCTGAATTGCGTTAGAAAGTTTATGAAAAACAGTAAAGATACATACAGCCGAACATAGAACCTCCTCCTTTTTGAAGAAGTCGGTTAAAAATATTGTCCGTGTACGAACTGCAAATCAAAAGAATGGATGTAATTTGTTCTGAAGGTAATTGTGACCGGTGGGACGAAAATTTAAGGGTCATCGTAAAACACAGAGGTCCCTGTTTCTATCGATTCTGACTTATTTAGGATTTTATTGCGATTACGCCGTATTGCTTCCAAGTAAATTACTTTGGATTCAATTTCGTTCTTGACATTTGAACTGCTTCGTAAACAAAGCACAATTCAACTATTCCTTGGTCTCATCGTCCATTTGGATCAAGGTTTAGTTTTTGGAAACATTTCAGTGAGTAACACATTTAAGCTTTACCTTAAAAAAAAAATCGGAGTTCAGTATAAGAATTAAGAGTTACATTGACATCAAGTTAATAGAATGATCTCGAACCTCAGGCGCATTGACGTTGTAGTGGATCTCCGTGTCGTCCTGGTGCCGCAGCGCGCCGCGCGCGGGCCGCAGCAGGCCGCACGTGCAGGCGCGCTCGTGGCACGTGTCGCACGGCAGGCGGCCCTCGCATGCGGGCGACGGCTGGTTCTCGCCGAGCCAGCGGAACGCCTCCCCCCACCAATAGATCTAACGCACGTGGGATAATACACGAATAAGCATGAGAATGGGAGTGAGAAAGATAATGAGACATTAATGCACAATAATTAAGTTGCCATTTTCACTTTCCCTGAGATTCCTATGTAATTAATTATTTTATGAAGGCTCTAGCTACACTGTAATCTCGAAATAAAAATCGATTACCCCAGGTGTAAATCTCGACAAATTGTTCTAAAATCTGATTTTTTTCATACCTAGTTTCGTAGACCCTTTTGCTTCTGTTACACGCTGCATTATGACCATATTATTTATGATTAACAGGATCTGTGCACGACGCCCTGAAGTCAACTCACACCTAGGCTCAAATAGTGAGGACCGCGACCTACCGAGCGTCGAATATACATTCAGTCAAAAAAGTATCGGGAATGGATGATTTGTTTATGGTTCCAAATTCAAATTTTTGTTTTTTTGTAGTTGTTAGATTGGCACAACTGTTTTCCATTTTGGCGCGGAGTTTGAGTTGCATCTGTTATTTATATTAAATACAGTGCTAGTTTTAGTAATATCATATATAGTGTGTATTGCGAATTTCATAATGGACAAAAATATCGAACAAAGAGTTTGAGTTTGCATCGCCAATGGAATTTCGTGTTCGGAGTCACTGAAAATGTTACAGAAGGCTTACGGTGAATCGACTTTATCAAAAACTCGTGCTTATGAGTGGTTCAAAGCGTTCAAAAGCGGTCGAGATGTGATGGAAGATTTGCCTCGCTCTGGTAGGCTGTCAACGTTAGTTGATTTTATCTAATAAGACTGTTAATTTATAATTAGAATAACATATTAGAGTGTTTCTAGTTAGAGTAAGCAAGTTTAATGTAAAAATAAAGCGATTAGAACCCAATTTACAATGTAAACAATGTGATATGTAAGACTGTTTAATTAGTAATACATTAATTAAGATAAGTTACGTAAATAAATGATAGTTACCACCTGTTTTTCCTTCATCTTACCTCTGCGACGCCCAAATAAACAGGTTTGTGATTTTTTTTTATTGGACACCTCGCAGTTCTTTAGGGGTGGTTGCTGCTTAACCGGACTAGGAACACTTTGTGGCGCTACCGTAAGTTTTTATAGTAGTGAGGCGGGGGCAGAGGCCATTTATATATGCGCGCCGCTCTTTTCTCCCGCCATTGCGCAATGGGATGTCGTAGAGGTAAGACCTAGTCATTAGTTAGGTATTAGGTTAGGTATTAAAAAATAATTGACGCCCCAGCTCATGGCTTTTGTATGTTATGATTTTTAGGGTTCTTCGGCCACATCCTCGCTTACCATCAGGTGAGATAGTGGTCAAACGCGTGCCTATCAATAGTAAAAAAAAAAAAAAAAAAGGGTAACCAACGGAAGTCCACTAAGTCCATCCGTCCGTCTGTCTGTCAGCGGGCTGTATCTCAAGAACCGTAAGAGCGAGGCCCCATTAGTGCGTTGCGCTGCGTTGCGTTGCGTTGCCGCAATGAGGCAGAGCTCTAATGTCCATGTTTCACGACGCGATACAAACACGATTTGATCGGACAGTCTGTCCATCCATCTGCCTAGAAATAAATCGAAATATATGGAAATCGACGCAGCGTCACCGCTGCGACGACGCAACGCACTAATGGGGCCTCGCTCTAATAGGTAGAGAGTTGAAATTTTCACAGATTGTGTATTTCTATTGCCGCTATAACAACAAATAATAGAAATTGAGGTTTATGGTACGGAAACCTTCGTGTGCGAACCTAACTCGCACTTGGCCGGTTTTTAATAAATATGTGGTAGCAGGGTGAGGAAGGGTCCGCTGGCCAGCCAAATAGGAACAGTATAAAATAGGCGAGGGCTAGTGTGATAGTTCGCAGCGTACTCGATTTCCAGCAGCCAAACAAGAAAAGGCGAACCTCTGCCCGAATGACTAGCCACCGCTGCCGCCTCCACTTACAAACGTGTTTCACTCACGGCGCGGCGGCGTTCGGGCGAACCCGAATAGGATCTTTATGGATTTTCTTATAGAAAACTTGAATTTGGAATCTGCTAATAAATAATCCTTGAAGAAGACCACAACAGTCACTCCGAATAACATTTAAATCTTGATGAAGTTTAAGTTTGTTGCCTGTTGTGAAAGGGAAGTTATAGTGATCTCTGGCATTACAATCATAAAGTTGTTTTTATCAATATTTGTTTTCAATGTAATAAAAATGAGATTGAGAGAAATAAGTCTCCCAGATAAAGCTCTCTTAACCATTTTTCAAATTATCATCCGGGAGGAACTTGGTCATGGAAATCTGTTGCTGGCTCGCGCACCATAGGTCTTTGCTCACAAAACTGAAGAATAAAGATGGCAGAATCATATTCGACAAATCGTAGCTTCTGAGAGATTTATTGTAAATCTACTTATTTTAAGTTGAATTCCTCACTATTAGGTTTTATAAATGCAAAAGGTAAATACTTATTATCCCTAAAAAATAAATAATAAAACCCTTGACAGTCAACGCTGTGCTAAGAGTTCATAAACACTCTCTGAAAGTCCCCCGTGTACGTTTAACGAATGACTGCTCGAACTTTCCATTCAGTAGTTAAAGTGCAGTGAATTTAATCTGTTTTTGCCATTAAAGCCAGCAAGTTTATATTCACGATAAGCTTCGTTCGGAAACATAAAACCGAGCTTATTGTTCTATCATACGAAGATAATGTCGGAGATCACTATAAATTCTCACTCATAACAGGAAGACTTCATGGAGATTTCATTGTTATTCTGACTGACTATTGTGGTCTTACCAAGTTCTGTTTACATAAAGGTTGTGACCATATAGTGCTGGAATAAAATGTTGGTAAAAGAATAGAAGTGAAACGAATAAATAACGTGTAAATGTAAGCCGAGTGAGTGCGAGCGCTGATAACACTAATCCCGCGTCAGAATACAAATGCGGACAATCCAAATGCGTAAAAAATAAATTGTATGTAAATTGGAATCAGCATTAGTCCTCCAGTCCTTATCATCTATTATGGAATTTAATGTAAAGTGGATTGTGATATCTACTAAAACTTGGTAAATAATGTGATTTAAATTGTTCAATTACTCTTAAAACAACTAGCAGGCTTGTTCATAAAAAATAAGCACTAATACTAATAAAAGACTCAGTTCTAATTACCGAATTAAAAATGTCTGCAGAAAAAATTAAAATAATTCGTTTTTACTTGACCAGATTGTCCTCCAATAATAAAAAGCCTGGCAGGGTTGCGGAATTTGTTCGAAAGAGGCACCGCACCCTGGAACGCGGCAGGCACCAGGAGGAACACGGATGGGTTTTAGTCAGTAAGAGTCTGACACTCCCTTCCGACCCGCCCAGAGCGAACGTTACTTATTTATAAAATAAAACTATTCACAACGGATTTTCCGCATGACATGTACAATTACTCTCCATGTTATTTCACGCTTTCCCACAGAAGCTCAGATGAAATATGGTGGACCACAATATGGAATATCATATTATTTGAGCCGTAGGACTATTTCTGGACGTGGAATCAAAATAGTAGTAATAATAATATAAGCCTGATATAGTGGTGATAGACCGACTAGAGCGTCGCGCAATGATTGTTGATATAGCAGTCCCTCATGACGAGAACCTCGTGAAGTCAGAGAAAGATAAACAAACGAAGTATCTTGACTTGGCTCGCGAGGTTGTCGACATGTGGGATGTGAACACAGCAGTTATTGTGCCGATAATCGTGACGGCCAATGGCATTATTGCCAAGAGCCTCGACCAACATCTCAAGAGGCTCTCGTTGGGCAGCTGGATCAAGGGCTTGATCCAGAAAGCAGTACTCCTGGACACGGCGCGCATCGTTAGGAGGTTCCTCTCTCAGAAGCCCTGACCACCGGTAGCTTGGACCCTGTTCCCGATACCGGTGGGCTACTATTTTTTATATTTTTAAATGTTTTTTGTGTTTTTATAGAAATATTTAAAAATGTAATAAGTAAGTATATATAAATGAATAAATGGAATAATAATAATAATCTGTGGTCAACTTGACTGACAAGAAAAATGTTCATCCCGTTTTTTTATATTCATTAAATTCAAACCGATTCCCAAAATGGAAAAAATCCAGGAAACTTCGAAAAAAAAAAACCAATAAACATACTTACTAGTCATATTTGAATGGAAACACACACAACACATCATCAATCAAAAATCAATGCTGACAAGAAGCCGGACTCGAATACAAGTCGCACCAACTCCATCTTCGGGTTCGTCGCTCAGTTCCGCCTCGCAGCCGCCGGGACCAGCGCCAGCCGTGAGTCCTGAAATTCCGGTAGCTGCAGTTGCGTCGAGCTCGAGCGACGAATACTTCTCGCCGCCGACAACACCACCACCTGCGCGTCGGCGCGGACGAGGCCGACCACCGGCCAGCTTAGGACCTCGAGGCCCACCGGTCTCTGACAGGGGCTTCCCCGCTATCGGTGGAAGTGTGCAGCGTATGAAATGGACTCAAGCCATAAATGAGAATGTTATACGCTCATATTTTGGGGCTACAGAGGGGGGAACTAACCTGACTGCGTACCGTGGTCGGATGCTCTCTCTGTTTCAGGTACTTGAACCAGCTGTCAGCGTATCGGCCCAATGACTGTCGGATCAGGTGCGCGTCATCCAGCGTAACCGTATGTTGGATGATAGTGTGCTTGATCGCCTCCGCACTGAAATGTGTAGCCATGTCATTGCTCCTCCGTCGCAGACTGTGGCACCAGCACAGTCAACCCAATTGCCCAACCACGCTGACGAGGAGAGTAATGGCAGGGTTACAAACGTAAGTACCCAGGGCAATGACGAATTGAGGAGTGCTTTGGAGTGTGCTATTCGGGAATACCGCTACATGCCGCCTGAACTTAGACCACGCTTACCTCGTTTGCCCATGCATAACAAGAACAGGGAGCTGGTGGCTGCTCTGAATTCGCAGTGGTCAAGCCATTTTGATAACTGTGATAACCTCACCGATGCACATTCGATCATGTACTGCGCGGCTGTAGCGGCATGTCGTGTAGCTCATGTCAAAATAAAAATAACCAATGACAGAGTTACACGACCAAAACCAGCTGTACCAGCTTGGCAGTGCAGGATCGAGCGTCGTATTGGTGGGGCCAGAGCGCTAATCGGCAAACTGATCTGCTTCAGGGAGGGCAACACACGCCCTCGAGTGATGCGCTTTGTGAGACGGGCGTTTTCGGGGACTGATGTCAATCCCCAAGATTATATATCTCGTGTCACAGAGCGCATCGACTTCCTGAAGCAGAAGGTGTATGCATGGGCAAGCCGTATTCGTAGGTACAGGCGGCGAGTGGAGCGATACACCCAGAATCGCACATTCCAAAGTAACGAAAGGTATATAGGGATTGGGAGCGACCGGACCAAGGTGTGACTGACACGCGCTTGCCGAATGATGATGCTATGTGTTCATTCTGGCGCAGCATCTGGTCGGTTCCTGTCAGTCATACTGAGGGTGACTGGACTCGGGAGGTCGAGCGTGTGTGCGATCCGATACCAGAAATGGGGGCAATTTCCATCAGCCCCCAAGATGTAGCTTGTGCAGTCCGTCCGTTGCCTAACTGGAAATCTCCAGGGCCGGACGGGCTGCACAATTTTTGGATAAAATGGCTTACGAGATCGCACGCTTGCTTGGCGTCTCAATTCCAGTCTGCCTTAGAGTCTGGGTCGCTACCCCAGTTCTTAACTACAGGAATAACCCACCTGCTCCATAAATCAGGTAGTACTGCGGAACCTAAAAATTATAGACCGATCACGTGTTTACCAACGGTCTATAAAGTTCTTACATCCATTTTGAGGGCAAATATTAATAGTCATGTTAATAACAACAACATCATGTCTGCCTCTCAGAATGGATGTAGGAATGGGTCTGTTAGCGACGCGCTCAGTAGTTTTAAGAAAAATATGTTTAGTCAATAAATCGAGTAGCATCACTAGTTTTTAAGAGGCGGGACACGCTGACATGCTTGTCACACTGTGGGCCAGTCTGCCACCTAACGTGAATCAATGCGCACGCCGATTTGTAAATTTTTGCGCACGCGGCCATCTTGTTCCTTTTGAAAACGATCAATAAACGTGAGTCTTGAAGTTCGCCTGTGTTTTCGTTGCACCCCCTTAGTTCCTGCAGCACCACCCCTAACAAAGTGGTACTTCGAGCCCGATCTAAGATGATCCACACTCCAGGTGTAAAAACACGGCGAGCAAAAATGCTGCATGAGCAACGTGTTTTGCAACAAAGCAAAACTGCAGAAAACACTCAAGCTGAGCAACACGAACGTACTGTGTCGCAACGCTTGTTTTCCGATGTGCCGGGTAGTAGCATCAAGTCGGAATCACTACCTCACGCCGCGAAAACGCCGGTAAAATCTGTTGCGTCATCGAGCAAATCTATGAAAGAAAGCAAGAAAAAGCTGTTGCAGCTGGAAACCGCTAAACAAAAAGCTGCTATTCAAATGGCGCTTATTGATCAAAATCTGGATGCCCAATTGGCAGTACTCAACGACGAGGAAGAACAGTTGGAATACAGTTCACTTATTGATGGGAAGGAACTTCCTTGCAGCGACTTGGAAGATTGGGTGATCCATCAAAGTAACCACGAATAGGGGTTCCTATTGGAGCAGCAAGCCCCCGAGAAAGGAATCGTAACGGGTGAGCTGCACGCACGAGTACCGTCACTACGCGCCGAGCACATGGCCGGCCGGCCGCGCGCCGCAGAGCCCCCGCCACTGCAGCCGCCCGGCGACTCCGTGACTGTGCTTAACAACGCGGTTCAAATGTTGGCAAGTGCTTTGAAGGAAATTTCTACTAGCTGTGCAAACAACGTGCCTCAAGCCAGTTTGCTCAGCCGCATGAGCATACCAAGAGATTTACCTGAATTCTCTGGTGACCAGTTGGATTGGCTTCAATTCAAACAAGCCTACGATGAGTCGTCTGCGTTGTGTAAATTCACGCCAAAAGAAAACCTATGGAGGCTTCGAAAATGCCTACGAGGGCAAGCGAAAGATGCAGTCGCCGCATTGTTTATAAGCGCCACGTCGCCTGACAAAGTGATATCGACATTGGATCTACGGTTTGGTAACCCCGACTGCATTATTTCCAGAATATTCCAAGACATAAAGAAGCTTCAGCCGCTACAACAGGAATATCACAAAGATATTGTCGCGTTTTCTGTGAAAGTGCAAAATGTAGTGGAAGCAGTACGAGCGGTCGGGCGCGAGGAGTACCTACATGGTATCAATATCGTCTCGATGATTCTGTCCAAGCTCCCCGCAGTGCTTATCTCCAAGTGGTCTGACTACAGCTACAAAATGATCACCGAAGGGAAGAAACCAAGGTTGGTGATTTTATCAGATTTTTTGTATGAAGAAGCTGTAAAGACTTCCACGACTGCGAGTATTTTCACTACCTATAGAAGCGACCAGCATCTGAAAAATAAGACAAACACTTGCACACACACACAGACCGTGCTAGTTCAAGATGAAGAACGTAACGCTAATTGTTTGTTTTGCCACGCAGTGGTACACAATCTCAGCGACTGCAAACAATTTAAGAAAGCACTACGTAAAGTACGGTGGCAATTTGTGAAGAAACACGGCCTGTGCTACAAGTGTTTAATATCCTAACACGATACAAAAACGTGTTCAGCACCTGTGTGCGATAAGGACGGCTGTAATGAAGATCATCATCGTCTCCTGCATTATTCTACGACTAAACAACGTGAGCACACCAGCGCTGACAACAACAATGCGTCAACTACGAGTACTAAGACGTCGGCTGACGCGCAACGAACTGAGCCTACCGTGTCTTCGGAAACGATAACGTACATTAACGCGAGAGACAAATGTGACAATAAAGTGTTATTGAAAGTGTTACCTATTCGTGTGCACGGACCTAACGGTATCGTAAACGCCACTGCTTTACTCGATGACGGATCGAGTGTGTCACTGATAAGCGCGGGCCTCGCCGAGCGCGTAGGGCTCCGCGGTCGCCCGGGCCGCCGCCGGCGCTTACTCAGAGTGCGCTGAGGCCGCCTTGACCATCACGGAGAACGAGGTGGTAAGTGACATTTCATCACAAGATAGTCTACTTCAAGAAATCCATGATGAGGTTCGACGCTCGTTTGCATTGGATGCCTTGGGTGTATCCAGCAAGCCACGCCAGAATGTTGACGATTTGCACGCCATCGATCAGCTGGAGCGATCAGCGGCGCTCGTTGACGGACGCTGGCATGTTAGCTTACCTTGGAAGGAGCCAGGTCGCATCATGCCGGACTCGTACCCAAACGCACTGAGAAGGTTGAAAGGTATCGAGAGGAAAATGGGAAAGGATATAGGTTTTGCTAAAAGGTATGAGGAACGCGTTCGTCATTTGTTAGAAAATGATTATGCGCGGGAACTGTTGGAAAATGACGTCACATCGAATACGTGGTACCTACCTCACTTCGGTGTTGACAACCCAAACAAATGCAAGCTTCGGTTGGTCTTCGACGCTGCAGGAAAGGTAGATGGTACCTGCCTCAATGATTATTTACTTACAGGACCGGATCTTTTGTCATCACTGCTTGGTATAATGCTGCGCTTCAGGGAAAACAAAGTCGCAGTAACAGGTGACATAAGGGACATGTTTCTAAGGGTGAAGATACACGCCGAGGATCAGCACGCACTAAGGTTTCTGTGGAGAAGTAACCCTACAGAAAACATCAAAACGTATGTCATGACTTCTTTAATTTTTGGAGCTAGTTGTTCACCATTTGTAGCCCAATTCATTAAAAACAAAAACGCAAGCCGATTTAAGACTTCTTTGCCGACCGCAGTCGATGCTATTTTCCATTCTCATTATATGGATGACTACATAGATAGTTTGTCGGACGAAAGTACTGCTATTGATATGGTAAGTAATATCAGTGACATTCACAGGGCCGGTGGGTTTGAGATTCGAAACTGGACGAGCAATAGCGTTGCGGTTTTAAATAGCATACCAAAAGAGACCTTAGGTTCTGCTGCAGTAAGGTTCAAAATCGGTCAGCAGTATGGAGGTGAGCGAACACTGGGACTTATTTGGTTTCCTGGAGATGATATGCTTGGGTTTGACGTGTCATTAAAGCGGATTCCTAAAGATATCACTCATGGCAACGAACGACCCACAAAAAGGATAATGCTAAGGGTAATTATGTCTATTTTTGATGTCTTAGGATTTCTCGCCCCCTTTACTATTCAGGGTAAAATCCTGCTTCAGGATACCTGGCGCCTAAGTATTGGATGGGACGATAATGTTCCTGACAATATTTACGAAAGGTGGGTGAAATGGATTGACCTAATTAACGTTATCAGTAAACTTCGCATTCCAAGATACCACGCGGTGTCTGCATGCGCTACGACTACGACGGTAGCGGGAGCGAGCGAGATGGAAGTACCCAATACCGCGCCGCCACATGCGCCGCTCGCATCTCACAGTACAGCCTGTGCTACGCAGCCTTGTGCTACGAGCTACGAAACCGTAGCGACCTATAGCAGTGCTACGAGTTTGGCTACAAGCGAGTCTGCTTATAGCAACTTACTTCACACGTTTAGTGATTCATCCACTAAAGCACTGTGTACAGTAGCCTATTGGCGCTGGGAAACGCAGGGTGAAATACGTGTTTCTTTTATTGCGAGTAAATGCAGAGTTGTGAATGTGAAACCTATGACAGTACCTAGATACGAGCTTCAAGCGGCAGTTTTAGCGGCAAGGCTAGCTAACACTATTGGTAAGGAACATAGATTATCTCCAGTGCGTCGATTCTTTTGGTGTGATTCCACTACGGTTCTCCATTGGATTCGGAACAATACGCGTACCTATAAAACGTTTGAAGCGAACCGTCTTGGGGAAATTGATGAATTGACACGTATTGACGAATGGAGATACGTTCCTACGAAGCTCAATGTTGCTGACTTAGCTACACGGGAAACTTTCGATCCTAGTTTGTAATCTGAGTGGCTAGCCGGTCCAACTTTCCTACACTTGGATGACGCATCATGGCCTAGGGATGTCATCCAACGGGAAAATGACGCAGCATGTGAGGAAGTAACAGCTGTTGTTCAGGAACATTCAGCTCATTCGCCGGTTCCAGATCCGGTTCGATTTTCTTCTTGGCTGCGCCTTCTAAGCAGCCAAGAAAACAACAGCAGCTGACGCTCAGCTGCTGTTTTCAAATTTGTTGACAGGTTGAAAGGTCTTCCTAACAGCGGCTACAGTGTGCAAATGATGGAGCGTGCAGAGCGGCAGCTATTAAAGTACGCACAAGGGCAGTCGTTTGCTGAGGATTTGGCCGCGATCAGCAATGGTAAGGCGTTATCTAAAAATAGTCGGTAGCATAGCTTGCTTCGCGTGGGCGGTCGGATCGATGCAGCTGCAGACGTCGCCATGAATGTAAAGAGGCCTGTAATATTGGACGGCCGGCACCCTGTGGCTCGACTGATTGCTCAGCACTACCACGTGAAGGCGGCTCATGGGAATCAGGAAACAGTAGTCAACCTGCTAAGGGAAAAATATTGGTTAGTAAGACTCAGACCTACCGTGAAGACTGTAGTGTCGCAATGTATGCTGTGCCGCATCAAGAAGTGCAGGCCACTAGTTCCTCGCATGGGTGACTTACCTCAGTCTCGTGTGGCACATCATCAGCGACCCTTCTCTCACTGTGGGCTGGACTTGTTTGGACCTATGGAGGTAACAGTCGGCAGACGCAGAGAAAAAAGGTACGGTGTCCTTTTTACCTGCTTAACAATACGAGCTATTCACGTTGAGATTGTTGCTTCACTCACGACGGACTCATTGATCATGGCACTACGTCGGATGGCAGCAAGGCGTGGCTGGCCACGTCACTTGTACTCCGACAATGGCACAAACCTAAGAGGCGCTGAAAAGGAACTGCAACGGTCTATGCAGGATCTGGATCAGGAAGTCCTGAAAGATGTAGGAGGGAACAATGGGATGAACTAGAATTTCATCCCTCCCGCCAGTCCCCATTGGGGTGGGGCATGGGAGCGACTGATTCGCAGCGTCAAGTCGTCGCTCAAAGTAGTTTTGCTCGAACGGGCACCAAGGGACGAAGTGTTGAGCACACTTCTAGCAGAAATTGAAAATATTGTGAATAGTCGTCCCTTGATACACGTTTCGGTAGACCCTGAGGGCATAGAATCCCTCACCCCCAACCACTTTCTGCTGGGTACGTCGTCGAACTTACCTTTAGTCGGAGCGTTTGACACTTCTGACCTGTACTTACATAGGCATTGGCGTACGAGTCAACGTTTAGCTGACCTGTTCTGGCAAAGGTGGGTAAAGGAAATTTTACCTGATCTTCTACCAAGGCGAAAGTGAAAAACGGAGCAGCCACCACTACGAGTGGGCGATCTCGTACTGGTTGTGGACCCAAACTCTCCCCGGAATTCGTGGCCGAAGGGACTTATCACTGAGGTATTCCCAGGTAAGGACGGTCGTATCAGACTCTTGGAAATGAAGGTGGGCTCCCGGACGTGGCGCCGCTCCGCGGCACGCGTCGCTCCTATCACTCTAGATAATGAATGCTGTGACAGCACTAGGGTGGGGAATGTTAGCGACGCGCTCAGTAGTTTTAAGAAAAATATGTTTAGTCAATAAATCGAGTAGCATCACTAGTTTTTAAGAGGCGGGACACGCTGACATGCTTGTCACACTGTGGGCCCCCCGCCAGTCTGCCACCTAACGTGAATCAATGCGCACGCCGATTTGTAAATTTTTGCGCACGCGGCCATCTTGTTCCTTTTGAAAACGCTCAATAAACGTGAGTCTTGAAGTTCGCCTGTGTTTTCGTTGCACCCCGTTAGTTCCTGCAGCACCACCCCTAACAGGGTCCAGCGGTACTAAGGAGCTACTCCTTATTGATATGGCCATTAGCCAACAGGTTCGGCGTTCCCGAAAGGATCTGTCGACATGCTGGATAGACTATAAGACGGCCTATGACTCGGTGCCTCATACATGGCTCATGAGGGTGCTAGAGTTGATGCAACGCTACGCACCTTCCTGATGTCATGTATGGGGCAATGGAGGACAGTCCTTCGCTATCCAGGATGTCGAAATATCCAGAGGAATAGCGAACCGATAAAGATCGAGCGGGGTATATTTCAGGGCGATAGTTTGAGTCCACTTTGGTTTTGTCTAGCCTTGAATCCTCTTAGCACACTGCTGGAGAATTCAGGGCTAGGCTATCGGTTGAAGAGAGGTGGTCAGGTTATATCTCACCTCCTTTACATGGATGATCTGAAACTCTTTGCCCCCACTAATCTGCAACTGGTGGAGCTACTGAAGGTAACTGAAACATTCAGTAACGCCATCAGGATGGAGTTTGGTGTGGACAAATGTGCGGTCATGCATGTAAAGCGTGGAGATATGGAATTCGTGGGAACTCAACTCTCGGATTCTATAAACCTGATATCCCTCTCTCCAACTGAAACTTACAAGTATTTGGGTATATCGGAAGCGTTAGGTATCAATGTTACTGACATGAAGCAATCGTTGAAGGAGCGCTTCTTTGGCCGCCTGAAAAAGGTTTTTAATAGCCTTCTATCAGGCGGAAACTAGGTGCGCGCCTTCAATGGTTGGGCATTGCCGGTATTGATGTACTCTTTCGGCGTACTTAAATGGGCTCAAACGGAACTTGACGCCCTGGATAGGCGGGTCCGCACTCTGCTTACTGCATATCGAATGCATCATCCACTGTCATCGGTAATGAGACTGTATATAAAGTGTGGAGGTCGAGGCTTTTTAAATGCTAAGACTCTCCACAATCGCGAGATATGCAGTCTTCTTCTTCTTCTTCTACCTGGCGTTAATCCCGGCTATTGCCAGGGTCCGCCTTCCTACTTAGATTCCTCCACTTTGCCCGATCTTGAACATCCTTCTCAGTTAGGCCATTGGCTCTCATGTCGGACTTAACGACGTCCAACCAGCGCTTGCGAGGGCGACCACGGGACCTAGCCCCAAGAACAGCCATATTCATGCATCCCCGACCAACGTACTCCATAGGGCGGCGCATGATGTGGCCATACCATCGCAGACGACACTCTTGCAGTTTTTCCCCCACGTCACGGACACCAAGACTACCTCTGATGAAAGAGTTGCGTATGCGATCGGATCGCGTTACGCCACTCATCCACCTCAGCATCTTCATCTCCGTGACGCGAAGCTCCTGGGTGTGTCTGCTTAGTGCTGGCCAACATTCACCGCCGTACAGTAGGACAGGCCGTATGATGCATTTATATATCTGCCCCTTGAGCTTAGGAGGCATTTTGCGGTCGCATACAACGCCCGTTACCTCGCGCCACTTCGCCCAAGCCGCGCCTATACGTGCTTGGACATCGTCGTCCACGTTGCCAGACTCGTGCAGCACGGATCCAAGGTACCTGAACGTATCGGACTTTCTGATCAGGTCCGAACCTATTCGGATAAACCTATTTGAATCCGTGCCGCCACAGGACATGTACTCAGTCTTCGCCACATTTAGTCTCAGACCACCGTTTTCAAGCGTGTCCTTCCAAATGTTGACTTTGCGCTCAAGATGGGCTTTGTTCTGATTAACGAGGGCGATGTCATCGGCATACATCATTAGCCATGGGGGCTTATCTTAGATGTTTGCCGTAACTACATCGAGCACTACGTTAAACAAGAACGGGCTAAGAGCCGAGCCTTGGTGAACGCCAACAGATATTGGGAAGCCATTCGATTCGCCAACAGCGGTCTGGACAGAGGACACGGAATCGCGGTACATGTCTATGATAATGTCAATATAGGCCTCGGGAACGCCTTTGAAGCGCAGTGCCCACCAGATGGACTGCCGAGGTATACAGACGAAGGCCTTCTGCAGGTCTAAAAAGGCCATATGCAAAGCTCTCCTTCTCTCTCTGTAAGCCTCAGCCAGATTCCGTAAGGCGAATACTGCGTCCATGGTGCTGTTACCCGCCCGGAAGCCATATTGACACTCAGAGACAGTACACTCGCTACGGAGCCGTGTGTCAATGATGCGCTCGAAGAGCTTCATGGTGTGGCACATGATCTTGATACCGCGGTAGCTACTATAATCCTGTACGCTACCTTTGCCTTTGTATACAGGCATAATCAGGCTAAATCGCCACTGGTTCGGCATTTCCTTGGTGATCAGGATGCGGTTAAAAAGATCCGTCAGAAGGTCCACGCCATGTGGGCCCATCGCCTTCCACACCTCAATTGGCACATTGTCAGGCCCGACCGCTTTCCGGTTCATGTGGCGAAGAGCAATGCGGGTTTCGTCGGGGGAAATAGGGGAAATAAGTCCAAGGTTAGGAGGCGGTTCGGGAGGAAGGTTATGGGGATGCTGTTTGTTAGACAGCTCCGCGAAGTATGTACATCATCTCTCCTTAACAGAGGGGGCATCGTAGAGCAGCTTACCCTGGGCGTCCCTTACACAGAGACATTTGCTAATGTCCCGTGCTTATTTTTAAGCTGGCGCGTGCCCGGGAGAAAGCTGTCTCCCGGGCACGCGCCAGCTTAAAAATAAGCTTTTGCCCCTCCGCAGTTTCCAGCTTGTCGTACAAGGGCGCCAGACTTTTGCTGCGGGCTCTGGCTACAGCTTTTTTGCAAGCGCGCTTAGCCGCTCCATATGCCTCTCTGTCATCCGGAGAGTTGGACCCTTGCCACTGTTTAAATAAAACCTTGTTCTTCCGAGTCGCCTCCTGCACCCCGTCATCCCACCACCACGTCTTTTTTTCTATGGTGCGGCCACCACGAGAAGTGCCAAGGACGCGCTTACCCGCATCGGTGATTGCTGAATGGATCCTACTCCAGATCTCTTGAGCGGACTCATGCGGAGCACTGATCTCGAGATGCTCGAGCTCCGCGATGAAGTCCGACTGCCTAGGACCATCAAGCAACCACCACTTTGTGCGGGGTTTGCGTTTTTCGGTCACTTTCTTTTTCGGTACAACCGCAAAGTCCAGGACAAGGAGGCGGTGTTGAGCCGTTAGGCTTTCACCTGGGATGACTTTGCAGTTGGTAACCTTGCCAATGTGGCACCGTCTCACCAGCAGGTAATCTATTTGGGTTGAGTAGGCACCACTACGGTACGTAATAAGATGCTGGGGCTTCTTCTGAAAGAACGTGTTCGCGATGGCTAGGTCAGACAAAGCGCAGGTGCTGAGTATACTGACTCCCTCTGCATTTAGCTGGCCATATCCAAAACCACCGTGAACACGTCCGTACTCTCCAGCAAACTAACCTACGTGACCGTTGAGATCCCCCCCAACCAAAACACCTTCGGAATTCGGAATAGCGCGTAGTACGTCCTCGAACTCATCCCAGAAGGCCTCCTTTTCAGACTCACAGCAACCAGTTTGAGGAGCATAGGCGCTGATTAGGTTCGTTACCGACCCTTCGATCAGCAACCTAACTCGCATCAACCGGTCGCTGCATCGGTCTACTTCAAGGAGTCCATCCTGGAGGTCCTTAGACAGCACCACGGCCACTCCGCCCCTGTCCGTTGGTGATCCAGTGTACACTAGCTGGTACCCCTGCCCGATGTCACGTGACTTATTTCCCTTCCAGCGCGTCTTCTGAAGGAAGGCGCACTGGACCCGACGCTTCGCAAGTACGTCCGCGAGTTCTCGGCAACGTCCGGTTAGGGAGCCAATGTTCCAGGTGGCAAAGCGGAACTTCTTCTTGGGTACTATCCTCTTTAGCCGTGCCCGTACTCGACACGGTAGCCCTAGCCCACTTATCGCAGGTTTAGGGCGATGTGCCTGCGCGTCGTTATGCGGCGACGCCCTAGCCCGAGTACCCGTTATCAACTTCTTGTCCATTTTATTTGGCTGAAGTTGGTTTTACGTGGGGCGACCAGCCGTCTGACCCCCACAACCCTACGAGAGGGAAACCAGGTTCGCCAGAGCCTCGTCCGTTGGACAGCAGGGTGCACCGCTAGCAGGTGAGGTTGGCTTGGGTCTTAAGATGGTAACAGACCCCATGCAGTCTTAGGGAATATTTCCTAGCTGTCGACGTGGGTATGCATCGAAATGTAGTGGCGGTGGACAAGGGACTCACCCCGCTATCCTTGGCAAATGAGAACTGGCGCAAACCTGCGGTGCTTGACACTAACGATCGCAGGGCGGTATGGCAGAGTAAGGAGCTTCACGGACGCTTTTTTCGGGCCCTACATGGGCCCGACGTAGACCAACTAGCGTCCGTAGCCTGGCTGCGTTTCGGTGATCTTTTTGGAGAAACCGAAGGTTTTGTTTGTGCAATTATGGACGAAGTTATCATGACGAATAATTACTGGAGATTTATTGTGAAAGACGGCTAATACTTGCATACGTTGCTAACGGAGAATACTTGCATAGGCACAACCTTGTAGCCAGGATTATCCATCAGCAACTTGCTCTGAAATACTCTCTTGTGGAGTCGGAGGCATATACCTATAGTATGGCAATACTATAGGTATACGCCCGACCCAGTTCTCGATAATGGCAATATCACATTGTACTGGGATCGGTCCATCATCACTGACAGGACTTTTGTTGCCAATAAGCCTGATATAGTGGTGGTGGACCGAATTGTGAGGCGTGCAATGATTGTAGACATAACCGTCCCGCATGACGAGAACCTCGTGAAAGCCGAGAAAGACAAACAAATCAAGTATATTGACTTGGCTCGCGAGATTGTTGACATGTGGGAAGTGGACTCCGCAATCATTGTACCGATAGTCGTGTCGGCCAATGGCTTAATAGCCACGAGCCTTTTTTGAAATCCTCATGGATGTCCTCCGCCCTGGGGCGGGCGGAGGGGTCTGTCAGACTCTTACTGACTAAAACCACCCCGGTGCTTCATCTCTCACCAACCGGGGATCGCGAGAACTAATGCGACTTCCGTAATCCCCGGCTGGTGCCGGCCCGCCTCTGCAGGCCACCTCGGGTCAGCGGGGGAAGTGAGGTGTTTGACTCCCCCCGCAACGTCAAAGAGGGGCGCACGGGAACACCACGCGCCGCCACCTCGGGTCCGAATGAATGGGGGGCGACGGATATCCCCAAGTCTGACGCCTCAGGACCCAGTTAGGGGGGCCGGAAGAGGGCAGCGTATGCCCTCCTCCGACGCCCGGTGCGCCTACTGCGGGCCGGGAGAGAGGTGGAGACCTCCCTCTCCCTTTCCGCAGCCTCCTTCTGCGCGATAACTGCTTCACAGAAGGAGACCACCGCGTCCCAGGACTCCTCGCCGTCGACCATAGCACGAACTACGGCCGGCAGCGAGAGATCACTGCCTACCACAGAGATGAGGGCACGGCGTGGCCCCTCCCAAGCGGCACACTCTGCCAGTGTATACCGCGCCGTGTCCTCCCGACAGTCGACGCAGTGGTGACACCGAGCGTCCGGCTCCCTGCCTATGCGACACAGGAACCTCCCGAAGCAGCCATGCCCTGAGAGGACCTGCGTCACACGAAATGTCAAGGAGCCGTGCCTTCTCCCGAGCCACAGGTCGAGCACCGGCCGGATGGCCTCAATAGTGACGAGGCCAGCGGAAGGGCGTGAGAGCCTGTTCCGCCATTCCGCCACCAGAACCTCGCGCAACTGCGACTGACGCAGCTCAATGTGCCGCTGCATCAGTCGCTCGCCGCGCGCCCGCGCGTCTTCACGCCACCGGTGCAGTGACGCGAGGACTTTTGCCTCCAGGTCCCAAGGCGGAGATCCGGCCAGTACGCAAGCCGCCTCGTAGGAAATAGCCACGAGCCTCGACCAACACCTTAGGAGGCTCTCGTTGGGCAGCTGGATCAAGGGCTTGATTCAGAAAGCGGTACTTCTGGACACGCCTCGCATTGTCAGGAGGTTCCTTTCTCTGGAGCCCTGACCACCGGTAGCTTGAACCCTGTTCCCGATATCGGTGGGCTACTATTTTTATATTTTTAAATGTTTTTTAATCTATATATTGTATAAAAATATTTAAAAATGTTTAAGTAACTAAAGAATATGAATAAAGGAGATAATGATATCAAGAAAAAAAACCGGCCAAGTGCAAGTCGAACTCGCGCACGAAGGGTTCCGTACCGTGACCCTTAATTTTTATTATTTGTTGTTATAGCGGTAATAGAAATACACAATCTGTGAAAATTTCAACTATCTGCCTATTATGGTTCTTGAGATACAGCCTGCTGATAGACAGACGGACGGACGGACAGACGGACAGCGGAGGCTTAGTGATACTTTTAATTTCGGAAGTCGGTGTTTTTGGTTACTTTTTCGTTTTTTGACACTGACTTCCGAAATTAAAAGATCTTTTCTTTCTTCCGAGGTTATTTTGTACCTTGTAGTGTTTTGTTTTTGGAAGTCGGTTGTAGTTTTTGTAAAAAAGCTACCCATTAACAGCGTACCGGCGCAATGTTATATTAAGAACTGGTGTAAACACTAAAAAAACATTCAATTTTAGCAATCCCGATCCATTTGCTATCATTTATTGAAGAGTTCCGTCCTTTGCCTACCTCTTTCTTCGTCAGATCTTCACCAAATTGAAAAACTGAACATACATATTTCATGGGATCTCATCATCAGATCCTAATTTATAGCTTCCATCATCAGCTCAGCAACATGAGATGATGATGACCAGGCACAAATATCTGAATTGCGTTAGAAAGTTTATGAAAAACATTGTATGTGCTTATAAAATTTGAGGGTTGCCCTTGATTTTCATTTTTCAGATTCTGACTTGGTGACAATGGGACCTTTCATATGAAACAAGATTTTTTTAAATCGATTCATAAATAACGGAGTTATGAGGTAACAAACATAAAAAAAAATACAACCGAATTGAGAACCTCCTCCTTTTTAGAAGTCGGTTAAAAACTAGCCAATTGCGAGTTGGACTCGCGTGCAAAGGGTTCCGAACCAATTTAATTTTTTACATATTATTCTAACACTACAGACTTCTTATAGGTTTTCTTGTAATCTTTCAAATATGACGCATATCTTCCCAATTTTTATAATTTAGTTTTATTTAATTTCTTTCTTTTTTTTGTATGCTTCATGCTTGGCGCAAATAAACGCTTTTTCTTTCTTTCTTTATGTACAGAACTATTATCTGATTTGTTTCAAAAATTTTAAGCTGAGCACTTTCGGAGATAAGGGGGGAATAGTCATTCTGTCTACTTTCTGGAATAACTTCAAACAATATAATTAAAATTCTCACAGTCCTTTCATTTCATATATCACACGATAAAGTTTAAAAAACTTTTTTTTTTCTGGTTTGACCCCCAAAAGTGACCGCTATACTCAAAATCTATTTATTTAGGTAACAAGACGTGTTTGGGTCACAGAAGTCCATATGTGTAATAAATTTCAACAAATTGATCCAGTACTACCAGTATTAGATGGGTTTGTGTCTCACCCGACAGGTAGCAATGCGAATCAAAATGATGGCATCATGATATAAACTAAACTAAGCCTGCATAGTTACGTGTGGGAACCGGAATTCAAGGGTGGAAATTGTCTTGTATGTCAAATAGATAAAAACCTTGCCGTGGTTGCTGTCTACCGTTCTCCATCATACAATTCAAAAGACAATTTTGACAATTTCACAACTAGCCTGAACAATGTCTATGTCGGCCTATCCTCATGCCCTAATATCGCCATTGTAGGTGATTTAAATATTGATATAAGTCCAGGTTACAGGGACATCCGTAGCTTAGACTATCTAACACTTAATGCTTCTCACGGGCTCATGCCAACCCATATTTTTCCCACCAGGTTAGAACATTGTATAGATCATATGTTGCTAAAGTCTAATCTACCATCAACCACACTCGTTTTGGATTCGTTTATAACAGACCATAAACCCGTCCTACTTAATATTGCGAAAGCCAACCCTCAACGGAAAACCTGTTACTATACTACTCGCATAAATCATGAATATGTTATGTTGGAGTTGGAACAGGTCGATTTCGCAGTTAACTACCAATTAGACGACGTAAATGCATGCATGAATGAATTCAAAAATATTATAAAATCAGCTATATCAAAACATTCGCAGTTAGTAAAAATTTCAAAGAAAAAAAGAACTATTAAACCATGGATAACTCCTGGTTTGCTAAAATTTATAAAAAATCGAGACAAAATGCACATGAACTCAAAAAAGACACCAGACAACCTAATTCTTAAAACGACTTATATCCGGTACCGAAACTTTTGTAATAACTTACTTAGAAAGTTAAAAATTTCCTATGAGCAGAGTGAGCTAGAAAAAGCCAGTAATAACCCCAAAAACTTGTGGAAAACAATAAAAAAAATTACAAACACATCTAAAACGCCTGTTAGTCCTTCTGAGCTGTTAGAAATACGTGATAATCCAAAATCATCTGTTAACGAGGTATGTCACTGTTTTAGTACTGTGGGGAAAAACTTGGCAGCAGACATTACGTCGCAGAACCTAAGTCGGCCATTTCCACATAGTAATGAAGCCTCCATTATTGGAAACACTCCTCAATACTCTCCTGTGAATTGTCTTGCTATTATGGACGTGGATTAAGCCGATGTAGAATCAATTATCCTTTAATTACGGAATGACTGTGCGGTCGGTTGGGATGGAATTCCGTCTACTATTTTGAAAAGCTGCCGACATATACTGGTTCAACCACTAACCTACCTCTGTAATCGTTGTTTGCAGACAGGAGTGTTTCTTGATGCCCTAAAAAGGCAATAGTTCACCCTATTTACAAGGGAGGGAGTAGAAATTGTGTCAATAATTACAGGCCAATATCAGTTCTGCCATTGCTATCAAAAATTCTTGAGAAGATTCTCAATAAGTGTCTACGCAGCTTTTTAAACAAAAACCAGATTATTGCTGACAACCAGTACGGATTACGACCAGGTTTGTCAACAGAGGATGCTGTGCTGGATTTCACGCAATCGGTTGCTAAATGTTTGGATCAAAAAATAAAATGCCTAGGTATTTTCTTGGACCTTTCCAAAGCATTCGACACAGTTTCTATTCCCTTACTTACCTCTAAGCTGGAACGTCTCGGCGTACGTGGCATATTACTTGAAATTTTTAAAGATTACCTCAGAAATCGTACTCAATGTGTCAAAATTGACGCGTACGTTAGCAACGAGGAATCAGTGACATATGGCATTCCCCAAGGAAGTATCCTGGGTCCAACATTATTCCATATTTACGTTAACGATCTATGCAGGATGAGTCTCCCAGACTGTAATACCTATGCTTATGCAGATGATACTGCGATCCTTGTGCAAGGACTTACTTGGGATCTTGTAAAAACAAAAGCAGAAGTGGCTCTGGCTCAAGTTAAGGAATGGCTTAACTCAAATCTACTCACACTTAACTTACAGAAAACCACCTACATTCATTTAGTATAACTGCTCACACATGCTCAAACCCCTCAGAACCATGCATATGCCACACACTCACTAGAACTGATAGTGTAAAGTACCTGGGGGTACAAATAGACGATGGCCCAAGATGGGACAAACAAATTGATGCCCTCACCACCAGAACGTTGCGTTTGATTCAAATTTTCAAGTCTCTCAGGCAGTTGGCTAACGCTAACACGCTGAAAATGGTGTACTACGCACTGTGTCAGTCGGTCATCGGCTATTGTATTGCTGTTTGGGGTGGTGCAGCAAAGGCTATTCTTCTTAGAGTTGAAAGAGCACAGAGAGCGATACTTAAAGTTATGACAAGAAAGCCCTTTAGATACCCAACAACGGAACTCTACTCTGACTGCAAGGTCCTTTCGGTTCGCCAACTCTTTGTGCTTAAATCGATTCTCAGAAAACACACTAGCCTTCCTCAGTTCGACCTAAACAAGCGAACATGTGTTTTCCTAGGTACTCAACACAAAACTACTTTCGCAAAACGCCAGTTTTATACCCTAAGTACACACATTTACAGAAAAGTTCACAAACGTGAACAACTAAAAATTCTACATTATATTATATTCATACACACTAAAACATAGAGTAACAGAGTGGCTACTACAGAAGGACTATTCCTACACGGAGTCTTTACTCACTTACATCGCCTAAATCAAAGAACGTACACTTTCGCCCCTATACGCACACACACATACCCACATGCACACACCAACATACACCACCATAAATCACCACACATTCCTCCCACATTTCACATTCATTTCACTAGGTACTCTTAAACATAACCACTGATTACTACTGACAAGTATAAACGGTAGATCGACACTGTCCACTTGTTGTATAAGTAATGGGAAATTAATTTATTAGATAAACACTGTCTCTTAAGATACAGGTTAGCCTAGTTTAAGAGGCAGGGTTTTTGTTAATTGCAGAAATTTTGCTACACACCGTAATGTCTACACTTACGGCCAAAATTAATAATCAATCTAATCCAATATTTTTGGATTGAAGATCGAAAATATAATCCAGATTTGTAATAAAGTGTACCAAAAAGCTATCCACGGATTGAAAGCGCAATCTTAAAAACCAAGCTATCCTTGAGAGGACGGATCACAGATAATAGATTGACCTCTGTTCGGAAATGACAGTTTGAGCGTTTCAATAACCTATCCGTTGAATTTGACATTTGCTTGGATCGGTGTAAACAATCTCAATCCGTAATCTTAGAATTTCGTTAGATTTAAGATTTGTTTTACGGATTTGATTTATAAAAATGGCAGTGTAGATATTCTCCAGTGATAGTGACAGTGATATGGAGGTCCTGGCTGAGTTATCAGATTGGGATAGCACAGATAATGAAGCGGGTGAAGAGTTACGACGCCGACGCGTAAATTCAAGAAAGAGGATAAAAAGGGTGAACCATATGCAGAGTCTGGATGATGCTGATTTTACATTTAGGTTCAGGTTATCGAAATCTGCAGTAGATTTCTTGTTGACTGAAATTATGCCGGTCGTCCGTGTAACCTCATCAAGGTGAGTTCAAAAGTTAGCGATATAAAATGTCCAGTAAAGTTTAACAAATTTTGTATTATAGGGTAAAAATGATTGCAGAAACCATGGAGTGCCACCACTACATCAACTCTTGATGACATTAAGATTTTACGCATTAGGCACTATGCTGATTTCCGTAGCTGACTTTGTTGGAGTATCAAAGTCAACAGCAGGTCGAATAATACGGGATATTTCATCAGCAATCGCCTACTTTTATGATAAATATATTTTTATGCATAGTGGTGCCTCAGAAAAATTCTATGAGATGTCTGGATTTCCCCGGGTTCTAGGAGCAATAGATTGCACTCACATTTGCATACAATCACCATGTAGGTATGTAATTACTTTATGGAATATGTTTTTTCATGCAATTTTACATACTCATTATTTTAATGGACATAAAACTTCTTTCAGGTGTAACATTAGGTGAGGAATATAGAAACCGGAAGGGTTACTTTTCTATCAATGTGCAAGCTGTTTGTGATTCTGATTTGAGGCTCATGAATGTAGTTGCTCGCTGGCCGGGTTCTGCCCACGATGCAACTATTTTCAACAATTCTATTCTCAGAGGTAACATTTTCACTATATGGTTACTAACTACATAATAAGTAGGTAAAATATAATATTGAAACATGATTCTATATTTTTACAGCCCAATGTGATGCAGGACTGTTAAATGGCCACTGGCTATGTTCGGGCACCGCCGACCACTCGGTGGTCTTCGGCTGCTGTCGGCTGGCGACGGGCGACGGCGGGTGGCGGAGAGAGGTGCGGCGTGCGACGTGCGGGACGCGGGCCCTCGGCCCACTTCGCTACCGATCTCTGACAACGACGCGCGCGCACATTTCTTTAGTTCACCAAGTATTTTATTGTACCTATTTTGGATTATACCTTTGTAAATTACAGTCCACTACTTTCTATTCAAGTCCTTAGTTAGGTCCCTAACAAAATGGTCCTACGAGCCTCTTTATAAGTCGCGTTTTGGTACTACCAATTTCCGCGGCAACTGGCATTACGACGTTGGTGAACTTTGGACTCGAAAATTGAATTCGCTGCGTCACCGGAGCAACGGTTTTTTCCAACCGAAGTCATTGAACAAAGGAAGAACAGGAACTGGACTAAACTATATTTCACCAAGTCTTGATAACGACGCCGGCGCTTATTACATCGACGGGATTGGACGATTTTACGCCGAGTCATCGCTTGGAAGGATTTCAGGACAGCTTTCTTGTGGATAAGGATTCGGTATTTGTGAGTTTGTTCCAATTTTATTCATTCCATATCATTTTCTGCCTTTTCAAACAAATATTTAGTGTTTTTATTCCGTTAGATTCAAATTATTTTCCGTTTTCACGTTCATATTTGAGTCAATACGTGTTAACATCACCTTCTTATCTATTTAATTCCACTGCTTACCCTTACGCGCTTGAGCACTGCTGAGTTGTTAGGCTAGTACCGTTATTCGGCTGCATGATCGACTGTGTGCGCAACAGCTGAGCGCTTGTCGGCCGGTGACACTCGTCAAGGTCACGCGGCTATTCATTCACTTAGTTTAAACTTAACTGCCAACTTCTTTACGAAACTTTGCTACGCATAATCAATTCGTGATAGTATTACCTTCTGATTAAACGCTATGGCCTCTTTAGACGTATTGTTGAGAAAGCGAAGTGCCATTAAGGCAAAGCTTACAAATTTCACGAATTACATGAATGTGCTTCTCAGCTGCAAGATTATATCCGACATTCAACGCTTAGAGTTGGAGAGCCGTTTTAAAAAATTTGAAGCTACATACGACGAATTTAACAATTTACAGATGGACATTGAGGTGCTTTCGGATGATCCAGACGAGGCGTACGCAGAGAGAGCAAAGTTCGAGGACCGTTACCACGCACTCGTAGCGCAGGCGAACAGCCTGCTTGGTAAAGACGAGAACGATGAGTACGGGTCTGTAACAGGCTCGGTGAACAAACATTCAGGTGAATCGTTTCAACAACGTAACTTTATACGCTTACCTAAAATAGATTTGCCTAATTTTAATGGTGGTTATCAGTACTGGCTTGAATATAGAGATACATATTTGTCACTAATCCATAATAGTAGCTGCATAGATGCCATTAGTAAGTTCCACTACCTCCGGGCGTCGCTTGAAGGCGATGCTTTGGAAATAATAAAAAATATTGATTTCAAAGGTGATAATTATCAAATGGCGTGGAAGTTACTATGCGACCGCTTTGATAATAGTAGACTTTTAGTAGATACCCATCTTAAGGCCTTACATAGTGTAGAATGTATTACACAAGAATCATCCACTTGTTTGCGTCGCTTAACTGATCTCATTAATAAAAATCTCAGAGCTCTGCATTTAATGGACGAGCCCACGGACAATTGGGATACATTAATTATATTTAATATGGCAAGTAAACTATATCCTATCACTAGCAGGGAATGGGAAGCTTATCGTAATACCATACCAACAAAACCAAAAGTTTCACAATTTTGCTCATTTATCAGTAAAAAAGCAGATTTATTAGAAACATTAGAACATAACAGGGGTACATTTAACGTGGAAAATAATAACACTCATGGCAATCAAGCGGGAAGCAAACATAAGTCATTGGTAGTGGCAGCAAATCAACCTGACACTAATTCAAAACCAAGATATGAGGCAAAATGCCCATTGTGCAAACAAAATCATCTATTGTACACTTGTGAAGAGTTCCGAAAACTAAACGTAGAACAACGTATACAAAAGGTCAAGGAATTTAAAGTTTGTTTCAACTGTTTGCGTAGTGGTCATTTAACAAAACGATGTAGATTAGCTCGTTGTAAATATTGTCAAGGTAGACATAACACCCTTTTACATGTGGAGCAGTCTACTCAGATCCAAGATCCTATGCCCAATAGTGTAGCATTGCCCACTGATGTTTCTGGAGGTGCCGCTCCACACAACGGCACCACAGAAAATATCTCCTTGTCTAGTGAAGCTCGGGCACAACATACTACCTCTCACATTTTACTGTCCACAGCGTTGGTGAGAGTGTTGAACCACCGAGGCATCAGAAGCGACGCCAGGATCCTGCTCGATAATGGTAGCACAGCTAATTTTATTACGCAGAAACTATGCGATCAGCTAGGACTTCCTCGACGTAGCACGAGTTCCACGGTGACAGGTATAAACAGTCACACTACATTAACTACACAGTCTTGCAACTTAACTATTGAATCGTGCAGCGGCAGCTATAAGACAGATATAAATTGCTTCATTTTGCCAACAATTACCAAGTTACTGCCGTCTACTTTTGTCGATATAAGTAGCATTCCCATACCGTTAAATTTAAGTCTAGCCGATCCGTCATTCCACGTCCCATCAGAGAATGACATACTAGTTGGTGCTAAAGTATTTTGGAATATATTAGGCAGTGCATGTATAAATCTTGGAAAAAATCAGCCCAAGTTGCATGAGACAAAGCTTGGATGGATAGTATCAGGCTCTGTGGCTCTTCCAAAATGTCCATCCAAAAATATTCAGTCACATTTTTGTAATATCTCCATGAACGAGTTAAATAATAGCCTAAATAAGTTTTGGGAGCTCGAATCCGTTTCTTCTGAGCATTCCTTGTCACAGGAAGATCGAGCTTGCGAAGAAAGTTTTCGTGTTAACACTGTGCGTGATCAAAACGGGCAATTCATAGTTACAATGCCTCTTAAAAATGATCCCAGTGAGTTAGGCGAGTCATGTGAAATGGCTAAACGTCGATTTTTATCTTTGGAACGTCGTTTCCAACGTGATCCTGCATTTAAGGAAAGATATGTTGCTTTTATCAAGGAGTACGTGAGCTTGGGGCACATGACTCTGAATACCTCATCAAGGAAGCCTCATTCAGGTAACAAAATTGAGTATATATTGCCACACCATGGAGTCATCCGAGAAACAAGTACTACAACTAAGCTCAGGGTAGTCTTCGATGCATCAGCAGCGACTACTTCTGGAGTGTCGTTTAATGACATCCAAATGGTGGGACCCACTGTCCAAGATGATCTATTTTCTATATTGCTGCGTTTCCGTCAACATAAGTTTGTTATTTCTGGTGACATCGAGAAGATGTATAGGGCCATTCTGGTAACACCATCACAACGTCAATTACAACAGATTATCTTTCGTGCTGACCCCAAGCTACCACTTCAAACGTACACTCTTAATACTGTTACCTATGGGACAGCTTCCGCCCCTTATTTAGCTACTAAGAGCTTAGTCAGTCTAGCAACAACCGCCTCTAATGACATTGTAAAAACGTCCATTGAACGGGATTTTTACGTCGACGATTATCTGAGTGGTGGCGACTCGGTATCCGATGTGGTTCAGATGGGTAAAGAAGTGGCATCCATTTTAGCGTCAGCAAAAATTTCACTTGAGAAAGTGGCAATCTAATAGTTTGGATATTTTAAAAGAGATAGCCGATGTTTCAGAGCATTCTGATAGGTTGAACTTGTTTGAGGATAGAAACGTGTCATCTAAAACGTTAGGCCAATATTGGCTATGCAAATCTGATTCTCTCGAGTTTTCAATATCGGTCGATACCAGTAAACCAATCACAAAGCGCCACATTTTATCTGTGATCAGTCAAATATTTGACCCGTTAGGTCTGGTAGGTCCTTGCATTATCGAGGCTAAAATTATCATCCAGAGTCTATGGACGACTAAGTGTGATTGGGACGAGCAAGTACCAGTTAATGTACAAACCTCCTGGTTAACGTTCGTGGACAGCCTACCATGTTTAAACTACCTTAAAATACCCCGGTGGATTTCATGTGACACTTCAACAATAAATGAGATTCATGTGTTTACAGATGCATCCGAAAAGGCCTACGGTGCATGTATATATATAAAGTCTAGTACTAAGGATGGGTCGGTAAAGGTACAGCTGTTGGTGTCTAAAAATCGTGTTGCACCAATCAAGCCAACAACCACCCCTAGACTTGAATTATGTGGGGCTTTATTAGGAGCAAGACTGTGTGTTAATGTACGGAATTCCTTCACCAAACCCGTTAGTAAATGTTATTTTTGGTGCGATTCGACAATAGTGTTAAGTTGGCTTTCCATGGCACCTAATTTGTTAAAACCATTTGTCCGAAATCGCATCAATGAAATACAAGAATGCACTACAGGGCACACGTGGAGCTACGTGCCGTCGAAGGAAAATCCAGCGGATCTTGTTTCTCGCGGGCTGAAGGCTGACCTTATCAGCGAGTGTTCCTTATGGTGGTCAGGCCCTCAATTTTTGTTAAATGATGAATCAAATTGGCCAAAAATGCCCAATGAAAACTTGAAACAAGATCTACCGGAAGTTGTGTCATCACACTTTTCTGATCAATCATCTCATCATCAATCATGCAATAATTCAACTGTAAATCATTTGTCACATAACAATAATCATTCACTCATTAAATCGCTCATTCACAAATTCTCTAATTATAATCACTTACAGAGAGTCGTCGCTTACATACTAAGATTTATTCACAATTTAAAACATAAACATAATAAATCTTGTGATTCCCTTTCCAGTGACGAACTTACAAATTCTAATAATTTTATTTTACGTCACGCTCAAATAGATATGTTTCCTAATGAGTATCATTTACTGGAATCAGGAAAGTCCTTACCGAGAAAAAATAGGCTTGTTTCTTTGAGTCCTTTTACAGATACGAATGGTCTCATACGCGTAGGAGGAAGACTTGACAACTCACCTTATGATTATAATGTCAAGCACCCGGTATTATTATGCGGTAAGCACCATATAACTAAAATAATATTTCGTAAATATCATTTCGACTGCTTACACGCCGGCCCTCAGCTGCTCTTGGCAAATATACGCCAAATGTATTGGCCTCTTGGTGGTAGGAATCTCTCTAAATGCATCGTTAAAAAATGCATCAAATGTTTTAAACACAAATGTCAAACTGTGCAACCTACAATGGGTCAGTTGCCCTCTTCAAGGACACATTTAGAACACCCATTTCTAAATTGTAGTGTGGATTATGCTGGGCCAGTGCTGATAGCTGATCGCAAAGGGCGAGGATGTAGGCTTATAAAGGCGTACTTGTGTATTTTTGTTTGCCTCGCCATTAAGGCTGTTCACATCGAGCTTGTTACAGACCTCACGAAAGAAGCCTACATGGCTGCTTTGAACCGTTTCGTGGCTCGTCGTGGTAAACCCGAAAGCATCTTGTCCGATAATGGGACAAACTTCGTAGGTACTTGCAATGAGCTGCGTAAGTTTTTACAGGACTCGAATCTCGAGTCTGAAGTTGCTCAACAAGGCATCAAGTTTTCTTTTGCGCCTCCATACTCCCCCCACTTTAACGGCATTGCTGAAGCCGCCGTCAAGTCCACCAAACATCATCTAAAGAGACTTTTAGGCCTAACACACTTCACATACGAGGAGATGGTTACGTGTTTGACTCAAATAGAGGCCGTTTTAAATTCCCGTCCTCTTACCCCTCTCTCCACTGATCCTCTAGATTTTTCCGTTCTCACCCCAGGACATTTCATAATTGGGCGACCACTTATATCCGTTCCGCATCCACAGGTTACTGATCACAACATCGGGCGACTGGAACGCTACCAAAGAGTGGAGCAAATAAAACAACACTTTTGGAATAGATTTCAAATCGAATATGTTTCTCTGCTCCAGCAAAAAACAAAATGGACAGCGTCAACCGGCCAACTCTCAGTGGGAGCACTAGCTCTCATTAAAGAGAAAGGCCAACCGCCCTTGGTGTGGCCACTGGGGCGAGTCATCAAGGTCTTCCCTGGCTGCGACGGGGCCGCACGGGTGGTGGAGCTGAAGACGAAGAGAGGAACGGTGGTGCGGGCGTACAACAACGTCTGCCCACTTCCTCTCTCTTGAATTCTTCAACCCGGGGAGGATGTTCGGGCACCGCCGACCACTCGGTGGTCTTCGGCTGCTGTCGGCTGGCGACGGGCGACGGCGGGTGGCGGAGAGAGGTGCGGCGTGCGACGTGCGGGACGCGGGCCCTCGGCCCACTTCGCTACCGATCTCTGACAACGACGCGCGCGCACATTTCTTTAGTTCACCAAGTATTTTATTGTACCTATTTTGGATTATACCTTTGTAAATTACAGTCCACTACTTTCTATTCAAGTCCTTAGTTAGGTCCCTAACAGGCTACTTGGAGATAGTGCCTATCCAAACAGAAGTTATCTACTAACACCTCTATTAAATCCAAGGAGTGAAGCTGAGCACAAATACAATGAAGCGCACATTCACACTAGAAATACAATTGAAAGGTAATCCTACTATTACTATTAGTTTGTGAACATGTTTGTTTATTTGTTACTCAAACACTGAAAATTGTCTGAAAGGACTTCAATGAAATTTGGCACACCCCATATCTTAGATTAACTATGACTTACATTTTTACAGAGTTAACATTATTTCCTGCTAATGCATTAAATCTACCCATTTAATTGCCTTGGTAATTATGATCTAATCAAATTGTATGTTTGTTTGCAGAACATTTGGTGTTTGGAAACGTAGATTCCCAGTTGTGGCACTCACACTGCGTGTTTCATTGCCAGTTGACCAGGCTATAATTACAGCTACTGCAGTATTACATAATATATGCAGGAATAATAATATGGCAGAAGTTCCTCCTGAGGTTGACTTGGAAATAACACATACATGTGATAACAATAATAACCAAAATACAGATGACCATAATATCCAAACTAGATCAGATCTTATTATCAATTATTTTACTTAAGTAAATAAAACATAATATAACAATTCAGTTTTATTATTTTTTCTTAACAAACTAAAAAATTAAATAGCACTATTACATTTGCATACTAATGAGAAACTTTCTTTAAATGCAAAATAGGCACAATGTAATTTTGTTTTGTTTTAAGATTTGTTTGACAACTGCTCTAACTAATTTCAGTTTTTCGTTTTCTAATTTCAAATTTTCATTTTGCAATAAAATGTTTTGTAATTTTGCATCTAAACAAAGTTTCTTTGCTATATAGTATTCAGTTAGAGCAATATTCCGGGATGCCTTGCCATCGTCTGCAGTTCTAGATTTCTTCTTCCCTGGAAAAGAAATAAGTATTATTTATGCTAATTTTCAGAAATATGTTCAGCTCTCCACATACCAGTTCACTTGTTAGTTGGTTTTTATAAAGATGTGTAGATTGCCATCAACACTAAATAAAAGTATTATGTAAGAACTTCTGTCTACTGTAAGCTTTTCCTGTTAGTTTGCAGAACAACAACTGTAGCTGCTATTTCGAGGCAACACAATGTTTTCTGAAATAAGGTATTTAAATCCTAAATTCATTAAAATCTATTCAGCTCTTAGGAGCTAAGTACACCTAGGTTGACTGGTGAGAATGCTTAAGGCATTATGTCGCCTTTGTACCTTTAATTGCATAAAGATTAAATAAATAAATAAATAAGTAGCAATAAAAATCCTAAAAATAATATAATATAATAACCTTTACCGTTTCATATACTAACTTTATGAAATGGTGAAGGTTATGTTGTAATTTCAACGGCTTATAATAATTATTAATCAATAACCATTACCTGTTCTTGGTGTACCTACTTAATATAAGCCTCTTGGGTGTAGCTAGACTCATAACTGGACCATTACTTCCTGTTAGCGCACATCCAGACACTTCATTTAAGTCTAAAGACACTGGGACTGAAGTGCTAGCATCAGTGTCATTAGACACTGGTATTGCGGTACTCATACCTGTGTCTATCGACACCGGTACAGATAGTGAGTTTTCTAACCCTTTTTTATAATTTATTGGTAAAACCTCAGCCTGTCCCCCAATAAACCCATCACCACTACCATCACCATCACCACCAAAATAAATATCTGGCTCCTTATCACCACCAAATGGCACAATGAAACCAGTGGCTGTACTTCCAAGTAGATCTGCCACTCTGTCCAGTACATCATCAGGGGGTATGTAATCTGGTGCGCCACCACCAGTCTGTAAGAATAGTTTTTTTTATTTAAATATCAATCGCTGTATTATTTAACTTTGAAAAAAGTAACTTAGGACTTACTTGGATCCGGTTCATTCGTATTTTAGTACTGCGTTTACGAGCGTTCTTTTTTAAATTCTCCCATTTCAAACGTAGCTGCTGTGGTGTCCGGCGATGAACCATGGCAGTGGCATTAAACCGATTCGTTAGTCGAAGCCATTCTTCTGTCTTCATTTTATTGTTGGTAGCGTTGGTAGTTTTTGATAGAATTACCTTGCTGTTTTCTATCAAACCTAGTAAAGATTTCGTCTCCTCTTTCGATAGAGGTTTGCCTCTCACCTACTTTAAAGACCAATCGTTGTTATTGTAAAAATGTTTACGAGAAATGCGCTTAATAACGACTCCAAAGAATGAGTCAATACACCTCCATAAGACAATAAAGTAAAACAAAATCACTTACTATTTCAGAGTCCATAGCTTGAATCGGTTAATCGTATCAGTTAAAATCTAACATATAAACTAATAACAGGCAAACAAACAGAGTATTAGCGGCAAGCACGGCGTCAACCTAATTTTATTTGTATAAAAACAAACACCCGCCAAGCTACCACAGACCAAAAAAGCGCGCCCTTTGAGTCAGTTCGTTCCATTTTACCCAAAACATTAAGAATTTTGTCACCATTTAAATGTTCATAATCGTTCAAGCCTTTTACAAATACAGTTGTCTACAACAAAAAGTACCTACAATGAATGAGAACACCTGTTTATGTATAATTATTTTATATTATGGATAAAGTAACGATGTGTATGTTCATAAGGGATTGCATAAAACGGAATGAGCAAGAGGGAATGGATTTCCAGATATCTGCGGATTGAGCCAACGGTAGGATCACCTTTTTCGATATTGGGACTTGGATTGGAGATCGATCCATAGATCGGTGTATATCTGCGATCGATTTCTATCTTGGATTACGGATTGATTATTAATTTTGGCCGTTAGTCTACTCGTTAGTTATACCTACTTATGTACATTTTCTGTAATTATTTTGGTAAATAAACTTTATTATTATTTTTTTTTTTTACTTTCTCGGGTGCCTCTTCCTAGAGACGCGGTCCTTTGGTAGGCGTACGAGGGGCCGAAGCTAACTCGCAGAGGCCTCTTTAGACATTTCAAATGGAATGGGACACCAACCGACGATTATCCCTGTATGCACTGTGAAAGTATACCCAAGGACAATCCCCGGTTGGAGCAGGACTATTGCAGAATATGGAAACAAAAGATGAAACGCTATGGGTTTGGCTGGTTTAGTGGACTAACAATCGTTTACTATGGAAGAACTATTGGCCCCTGCCTGACCATTGACAATTAACGGCTTTAAAATGGCAGGGGGTGACTTGCACACTCAATAAATGGGCCCCCCGAAAAGGGTCGCTAGCACAAAGTAACGTACCGCCAAGGGGGCAACATATCCTGAGGTGCTAGAGGAGAGGAGAGGTATACCACGGCTATCAGGACAATCCCGGAAGTACGGTCAAGATCCCTACCAGCACCTTACTGGATTATACATCCTTCTCCCGAGCACGTTTGCTCTTGCGAATCTCCTCTTCCTCGTCAGTTTTCACCCCGGCCAGCCAATAAAGGCAAGCCGGAAATGAGGAACAAGAATTCTCCCTGGAGATCAGGTCCGTGAGGTCGAAGTGCCCAACAGTTCGCCACAAAACTGCCTTGCGGATTTATTATTATTATATCTCCTTTATTCATATTCTTTACTTATTTAATTTTATAGATAAAAAAAAACATTCAAAAATATAAAAATAGTAACCCACCGATATCGGGAACAGGGTCCAAGCTACCGGTGGTCAGGGCTCCAAAGAAAGGAACCTCCTGACAATGCGAGCCGTGTCCAGAAGTACCGCTTTCTGAATCAAGCCCTTGATCCAGCTGCCCAACGAGAGCCTCCTAAGGTGTTGGTCGAGGCTCGTGGCTATTAAGCCATTGGCCGACACGACTATCGGTACAATGATTGCGGAGTCCACTTCTCACATGTCGACAACCTCGCGAGCCAAGTCAATATACTTGATTTGTTTGTCTTTCTCGGCTTTCACGAGGTTCTCGTCATGCGGGACGGTTATGTCTACAATCATTGTATGCCTCACAATTCGGTCCACCACCACTATATCAGGCTTATTGGCAACAATAGTCCTGTCAGTGATGGACCGATCCCAGTACAATGTGATATTGCCATTTTCGAGAACTGGTTATTATTATTATTATTAGTACATCCGGAGGAAGCTGGCTGTGACAGACGGACAGACAGACAGATAGACAGACACTCGAGTGATCCTATAAGGGTTCCGTTTCTTACGAACGTTCGGAACCCTAAAAAGGTGTAAAGTGTAAAAAGAAGTTTAAGCTTACGTGTTGGTAGGTGTCGTTGCAGAGCTGCAAGGAGGTGTGCATGTGCGTGCCGGGCGCCACCACGCCCAGCCACGTGCGCTCGGGCTGCAGCGCCGGGTGCCGCGTGGCGCACTGCCGCGTGATCGCGCACGCAGACGCCCACTCCTCGTTGTCGGCCACCATTCTATACACAAGTCATCATTCATGTGCGGGCGCCACCACGCCCCGCCACGCATGCTCGGGCTGCAGCACCGGGTGCCGCGTGGCGCACTGCCGCGTGATCGCGCACGCAGACGCCCACTCCTCGTTGTCGGCCACCATTCTATACACAAGTCATCATTCATGTGCGGGCGCCACCACGCCCAGCCACGTGCGCTCGGGCTGCAGCGCCGGGTGCCGCGTGGCGCACTGCCGCGTGATCGCGCACGCAGACGCCCACTCCTCGTTGTCGGCCACCATTCTATACACAAGTCATCATTCATGTGCGGGCGCCACCACGCCCCGCCACGCATGCTCGGGCTGCAGCACCGGGTGCCGCGTGGCGCACTGCCGCGTGATCGCGCACGCAGACGCCCACTCCTCGTTGTCGGCCACCATTCTATACACAAGTCATCATTCATGTGCGGGCGCCACCACGCCTAGCCACGCATGCTCGGGCTGCAGCACCGGGTGCCGCGTGGCGCACTGCCGCGTGATCGCGCACGCAGACGCCCACTCCTCGTTGTCGGCCACCATTCTACACACAAATCATCATTCATGTGCGGGCGCCACCACGCCCAGCCACGCGCGCTCAGTTGCCATGCTATACGCAAATTGTTGATTCATCCTTATTATCGAATATAGAGAACGTTCAAAAAATATAAAAGGCGCCACATTTCTCAAATGGGAACCAAAGGTGGCAGCACAGAAGCGTCAATATCAAGTATATTTCAGGTAAAAGTTAGGCACTTACAACACTAGATGGCACATTCTGCGCCGTGCACATTCCTTAAATGCTTAAAAGAATCGTCAAACTGAGGGACTGAGCGGAATGCTGCTCGCTATGCGGAACACGAACCAGGATTGTTTTAGCGATAAGGAAATACTCGCACCAGTTTGAACACCTCCATTATAAATTAAATGAGTCAGTCGGCGCGATCGAATGCTGACCCACATCAAACGCGGGATTGGCCTCAGTTTGGAAAGTCCTTCAATTCCACAGGGCAAAGAATCTACACGTTTTACCACTTACTCTGTTCACAGTTATAAGGAAGTTAGCAACCTTTTAAACAGACCTCCAAAAAGTTATTTCATTTAAAAGCTGCAGCTAAATGAAACGGATGCTAGGTTCTGTAAGAAAGTTGCGTTAACATCTAAAAAGGTTTGCCAATAGAACAGGAAACTGTGTTCGCGGCAGGTAATTAAACTTGTTCGTGGTGCAACAGCTCTGAGCCGCGGCTGAGCCGAGCCGCAAACTTAGCCAACATGTACCAAGTAAATAATCTTCTCCCAATATTTGTCGGCTAAGGCCTTCAGGGGTTTCCCAAAATTGGAAGAGTTGAAAATAAGGTTGATATTGCAACTGCTTTTAATTTAGAAAAGTTCGCTTAGAAAATTGCTCAACTTTTTCCTGAAACTGACGGGCAAAGTTCTGATGTTTGGGAGGCTTTTACGGAATTATGTTGTTCGCTCAAATAGCCTCTTTGTTGGGTGCTGTATCTTTTAATTAATACCTTGGACGGGGACGCTGTTGTTTTTAATAAATTACTGCTGCACAGGATAAAGGGATTATTTTAGATAATGGAGGTACCTAGGCAGCACGTTTATAAATGTAATAGTAATATTATACTCCTCTTTCCATTACTCAAATATTAATATCCCAGAAGTCCGACGACCAACATCGCACCTATGTCAATCCGGCGCATAAGATTAACTTGTCATGTGCTGTTAAGTTGTCCCCAGCAATTACAATTATGCCGTATGACAAGAACTGTCCCAGAAACTTTAACATAATTGTAGAATAGGCGCAAAGACAGCTTGGGCTGCAGCTGGGATCGATCTGTAAGCTTTCAAGTTGAAGGTTAAGCGCAGACTTACTCAGCAATGCATCGGCTGCGTTCGGGTTGGTTCGGTTACCCGTTCGGCTATTCTCATGGTTTTGAGAAAAGGTTAAGCAAATGATAATGGTGATGATAAACATACATTAATTTCGCCGTTTTCCCATGGGTCTAGGCAGAAACGATAGAGCGCCATCTTCTACACTCCTTACATAGGTCCTTCTTTTACTTGGATCACGTAGGTACATGATGATGACTTACGTGATGATATCAGTCTCCGGGTAGTGGCTGGGCAGGCTGGGCAGCGAGTAGTCCAGCGTCGTGTTGAGGAGGTGCGCGGGGGCGAGAAGCAGCGGCGCGGGGGGGGGCAGGCGCGCCGGCGTGCGCCACGACACGCGCAAGCCCGAGCACCCGAACAGCTGCGTCGCCTTTATGTCCAAGCGCACATGGTCCAATCTACAATAGCAGAGAGAGTAGATGTACCATGTTTATGTAGTCGATGTTTTTTTATTCTTGTCCCGCATCACGGGGCTACCTCAGGTATTACTTTAGTTAAACGGTAGGCTGAAATATCACATTGCTATTTGTAAAACAGAAACAGCTTCTTAGGCAGTGAAAGTACACATTCAAAAAATGTTTGCTGTTTCATACAAAATGCAATAGTTAGGCGGTGAAAATGTATTAAACAGCTGATATTTTTTTTTCCAGTTTTTAGGGTTGGTCTCAAAGTAAAAGTTGTTTATAATCATGTGTAATTTTACTGCCTCAGAGGTTGTTGGTATTTTACACATAACCCTGTATACACATCAGTTAGTTTAAAAACATAAAAAAAAACTTGTAGATAATTGGCAGTTCGATTTCCAT
Organism: Lacanobia oleracea; assembly: GCA_950371165.1. NCBI lineage: Eukaryota > Metazoa > Arthropoda > Insecta > Lepidoptera > Noctuidae > Lacanobia > Lacanobia oleracea. Next base: position 646,680 of record OX493398.1, read on the forward strand.
CGAGATGAAACAGAGCGCAGTACCTGCGAGAGTGGCGCAGGTGGAGCACGGGCGGGTCCAGCACGAAGCGCGCGGGCGCCACGCTCCACCACACCTCCAGCTGCGCGCACACCACCTCGCACACCTCGCGCACGGAGCCCTGCGCACACCACACGTTATTTTAACTCATTGCATAGCACGATAGTTTATTTATAACGCCACACAAGCATTTCTTCTAAATAAAACGAAAGTACAAAGTTTCATTATCTGGGGCATGGTTAAGCGATTGGCATGCGAACTGGAGGGTGAAAACTGGCCTTAGCCTCTTTTGGAGCACTGATCAAGTATGAAGGCGCTGCTGTGCACGGGCACGGCACGCGGCGCATTTAAGCTACGTGGCTTCATTTGTTTGACAACGTGGGTCAGCATTTTAAGACAGTTTGAAAGCCTAATGAAAGCTAAAACGTACATACCGTCAGCTAAAACGTACATACCGTCAGCTAAAACGTACATACCGTCAGCTAAAACGTACATACCGTCAGCTAAAACGTACATACCGTCAGCTAAAACGTACATACCGTCAGCTAAAACGCAGACGATCGCTTTTCTCGGTGACCGAACGTTCTTTCTACATAAACCCGATTTCTGTGGGACGTGTGTGTTCAAAGTCACGTTACGCTCAACACAAATCGTGTATTTACCGGTATTTGCGTTCCCTTATCTTAAAGTTGGGTTACAAAAGTACTTGCTACTCCTACTTATGCATTCTAAAGAAAAAGAAAAAGCTTTTATCTGAGACACAATAACAGTAATACCAATACAGCATGATCTAAATCAGAAAAATAAAATTTTACAACTCTATTTTGGCAAATTTTCAGAAAGTAAAGAGAACTGAGCACTTTGTAACAGTCGATTGAGGAGAGTCCCGATCCTTTTAACCGATTGCGTCGCGCATCGCTCCGCGCCGCGGTGCCGCTCGTTAAATCCATCGCTTTATGATGCTATGTGTTTTGGTCTGTAATGGCGCACATTTCGTCGAAATCACGGCGTTAGTATTGAACGCGAGGGAACAGGTAATGTGCTTTATTTATGAGAGTTCCGCGTTGTCTTGACTGCTAATGGAAACTGCAATTGGACCCTTCGGAGTATTTGTGGTAAGTATTAGGATATATGGATGGAATATTCTCTCGACGAAACATAGTTTTAGTTGAAAGCTTTAGTTGAAACTTTGTTGTTTCATAATTTGCCTTGTTGCAACGTCAGTCATACCGCAAAAGTCCACATGTGAGCGCATACTTACCTCGACTCCTGGGATGGGGTCAGAGGCAACCTCCTTGGAGCTGACGATCATGGGCTCGTAGCCCGGCGGGAAGCTCTCCTTAGGAATGTCTTGCAGTATTAACCTACAACACAACGATTGTTTTAACTTTGAAAGATAAAGCGCGTCAACTGCGCATTGTCTGTCTTGAAAAAGAGGCATTGTTCCTGATGTCATATTTTTTTTCGACGGTCCGTTATAACACCTTGTGCGTCCAGTACTATGGTCTATGGCTAGTACTGACATGAGCACGGCACGCTGCACGCCCAGGCGCGCGCCCGCGTCGGGCACGAGCACGTGCGGCGAGCACGCGGAGCGCGGCAGCACGTGGCCGCGCGCCGGTTCCACGCGCACTAGCTGCACGTTCTCGCTGCGTCTCGCGTACTCCTCTGGTTCCTGCACAAAACATGAAAAAGGTTAATGAACATGGGATGACACAATATCGTACTTATTCAGCAGAAGCACGTCCACAGCTGGACATAGACCTCCCACACCGTCGCCAGCGCCACATCGACCAGTACTGACAAACATGCCATTCTATAGGGATTGTGCAGGTTCTACAGGTGGCACCATAGAAGTGTCAATGTCAAGTATTTACAGCGTAGAAGCGGTATAATGAACTAAAGATTCCTAACGTAAAAGTTTCGGTTTCGTAACGATACATGGCACAGTCTAAGCCGTGCTCGTGCACGTTCCCTGTGTCAATGAGTGCGAATGTCGATATAATGAAAAAATTGGATCTCATCACGTGTCATTTCGGCCAATCCACGCTACCGCTCACAGAATTTCACTTGTCTAAAGTCTCTGCGCGTCTCGCATCCAGCGGATTAGCACGACCCTCACCAGGTCACCGGTCACCTTGCACAACCCTGACATAATTATGTGACAGAATGAAGATTGCTGAAATGATCTGTAAAGATCTTCTCAGTGCATTAAGCGCAAACTACACCACCAGTTAACTTAGTTTGCTTATTGAATCGCAACTTGAGCTAGTTTATGTGGTCTAGCTCATCGGTAGGTAATTTAAAGTAATACCTGCGCTTTAAAAAAATTAATTGAAACACAAAACTACAACTAACACGTTAATAAAGCAAAGAAGAATAATACATAATATACAAAACGACACGATAAAACAAAATAATGGAATAAAAAAATAAGGACCCACCTGAAAGTTACTCATTAAAATAATGTCGTCTGTTACTGTTTAATACGCCAGTTTCAGTAATTAAAAATAAACTGCGGAAGTGCGGACGCGAGTCCCTTTAAGTAAATTAGCATTCATTATTTCAGGACTTTTATAATTAAGAGCAGCTTTATAATTATCTTTATTTTTGAAGAAAAAACCTTTCAGAGGAATTTATAGAATTTTCTAAAATGCAAATGTCGACAATTTAGATCATTATCGTCAAAAAAGCTTCGATAGTGGAACTTAACGCAGTTCTATCTGTGAATAAAACTAGTTTGCTTCAGTTGGTCGGGCACGTACGAAGTTTACTTAGAACTTAAGAACGCCTTAATCCCTTACATTTCTAGATAGTATTAATGCTGAGAGGTCTTCAAGCTCTTATAAGTAGACTTAAGGCAGTTAGAATTTTCCTTCAAAGGTTGCTAAGTTTGTCTGTGTGCATCGAGTTTCAAATGTTCTAATTAAGCACGCCTTTTAGTTTTGAGTATTTTCTATTCATAAAGATAATATTGTTAAACTTACGCTACATATCTACACCAGACATTGAATCTAATTTCATACATCAGGTGTGATATTGCCTATTTCGTGTATCTTTATCGTGTTTCTTTTTTTTTTAACATTAGTGTATTATGCTTATAAAATTTTGAGGGTTTCCCTAGATTTTCATGGGATCCCATCATCAGATTCTGACTTGGTGACAATAGGACCACCTCAGGAGTGTAGGCTTTTGAAACAATTTTTTTTTTTTTTTTAACCGGTCCACAAGTGGCGGAGAAATCAGTGAACATACATAAAAAAAAGATAAATACAGCCGAACATACCTCCTCCTTTTTGAAGAAGTCGGTTAAAAAATAAAAAAAAACTGAAAGCAAAAAATAATAAACCCTTTTTTTATTTAACCATAATAACTAAATTTTTAACTAATGTTAATATACCTGAGTAAAATACAGGTGATACTTCAGTTAAAGATTAGTGACGTCCTCTGTCTGTCGTCTGACATACGACACAGTAGTAAGACTTACATCTCGCGCCATGCCGCGCGCCTGCTTGGCGCCGACGCACACGTGCTGGCTGTCGACCTCGGACCCCAGCGAGCTCCTGGAGTCCTCGTCCTCCGCACAGGTGCACAAGCCCCAGGCGCGCACGCTCCAGTAGTACGAGTACACCAGCGGACTGAAGCAAAAATGTTCTTTAAAATTGTTACACCTCCTAGAAACTCCTATATGCGTCTATAACTTTTAAAATAGCGTCGGGAGTTGAGAATTTGTATGCCGCTACAAAAGCTTGAATAATGAGTAAGTAGGAAAAATCGCATCCTCATTTTACCTATCTGAATAAGTCATCGTTAACAAACAAGTTCCTTCGTGTATAATCTGTCGCTCGAAGCGTTCCCTGCTAACGAATATTGCATTTTACACGAACTGTACATGGTTAAATACTAACTCTACACTGTAGTTTACAGTTCACAAGTTTTGAATTATGGAAACAGATAGTGAATACTGAATATTTGTTGATTAATAACGCGACTTCATATATTATGAACTATTCATCGGAGCAAATAATTGCTTTAAAGTTTGATTCGATGTAATGGAACATTGGGTTTGTATTATATTTGAATAATGGGGGTTTTAAGTCAATGTTTTCAATTTATTGACTTTACCACAAAATTGTTTTACGTTACTTTAGTGTAAATGCATATTATTTCAGACCGATTACTGCACACCGGCGGCGTATCAGTGAACGAGTGAGCGGTACCTGTGGTTGATGAGCTGCACGATGGCGGAGAGCGCGCGGTTGGAGAACGCGGTGCTGAAATGTACGTAGTACTCGCACACCGACTTGTCAGTGAACGAGTGAGTGAGTGAGCGGTACCTGTGGTTGATGAGCTGCACGGTGGCGGAGAGCGCGCGGTTGGGGAACGCTGTGCCGAGATGCACGTAGTACTCGCACGCCGGCTCGCCCTCGCCGCAGATATCATAGTCCTTCTCCTGCGCCTGGAGTTACAGCACCACTCAGTTTAGGTACAAGTAAGGAGTCGACAACATACTGAATTTTTTACTCTTTGCAAGTGTTGGTTTAAATGTTTAGGGCAGAGAGTTATTGTAATAAACAAGTATGCAATACATGTTATGCAACTGGAGCAATATTGGGTTTAAAGATTCTCTATTTATTCTAAAAGAACATACATTGTTCACTTAGCGAATAAATACATTACTGAGGTTAGTGTAGTCCAGTAGCTAACAGTTTTGTTTTCTTAATGTAGGTAGGTACGATGTCGACATTGATATTCTTAACTTAGAAGTTTTGGTTAAAAACCCTTATTCTTCGTACCACAACATTTGAACATGCCAATGAACACTTTATAAACCAAGTTACTCCCACGATTTACACATCCTTTCACAATTGTACTCATTCATATTCAACTCCTCACAAGTTTCATGAATTAGTTTACAACTAAATGATGCGAATGAATACTGGATTAAATCCAGAAACCGGAATAATTTAATATTCAGAGACAGTGACAGTCTGCAACGGATAACATGGTGCTGGTCACCATGTTATCCGTTGCAGACTCTTGGCTTACTTCCAATTGATATTTAAAAATTTAACTCATTCCAATAAAGTCTATAATCCCGTGCACAGTTTGAAATCTCAACCTAGTGCATGCAGCGTCGTGCGAGCTGTAACTCATGGAACTTTCGTCTTACGGCTCCGCAGAGCGCTATAACGTGGGATATATTACCTACTCGTAACGTTTGATTTATTCGCGGTGTTGATATTTAAAATTCAACGCATGCGGCCGATCTAAGTGTTGTGGATGTTCACGCGGCAAGCGGTGACTACCGTCACCAGTATAAGTTGGCTGGTGGTAAAATACAACATTTTTAAAAGCAAAGTCTTAGTGCTCCTTCTTATCTTTGTAAGTAGAGTCACGCTGCCTAAATATACTGGTTTTGTGATAAACGCGTGTTTTGCGGAGAAGTTAAGAGGCTATAAATTATTCGCCCAAGTGTATCACGTAATATCTTTTTATTTTGTAGGACGGGAAATCATAAAATTACTCCTCCTGCTCTGGGTACAGCATGAGGGAGTTTCACACTCTTACTGACTAAAACCCACACGTGTTCCTCCTAGTGCCCTATGCGTTCCAGGGTACGGTGCCACTTTCAATTCAATTCAATTCAATTTATTTATTTCAGATATGTAAGTTGAGTCTACTTTAAGCACAAATAAATAGATAAAATTATATACTTAATCACTTTTAATTTACCACTAATTAATTACAATAAGTATTTAACAATAATTCAAACAGTTTATATGTTGTTGTTACGACGAAGCGCGAGTGACAAGTGAGCTCCGCCCACTGAGCTCGGGGTTTTTAAAGACTGCCTTCCCCCACCGAAGTGACGTCTGAAACGGCTCGACAGCAACGTTCCAACGTCCGGTTCGGTGTAGGTGGCAGCACTGAGCCCACGGTGCGTCGCTTGACTCGTGCTACTGGCGCTATGTTTGGTCGCCGGAAGTAGTGGCGCCAACAGATAGATTACAATCATAATAATTACAATTATAAACATCAAGATTCAATTTAAATAAAATATCACGAGACACAAAAAAAAAACAAGGGAAACAAACAAACAAACATATAACATTGGAAACATTGGATCAGGTAGGTCCGCACTCCATGAAGTAACAATCCACATCCATTCTCCCTACAATGAGCTTCAGTAAGCTATTGGGGCTGCCCCATATGCAGCGCATCAGAGAGGCTATTCTTTTGCGATGTATCGCCTGAAACTTGAGCATCTGCAAACATACCTGATACGCTACAAAAGCGTGGCAACCCCATCAACATTCTGAATGCGTTATTGTATTGGAATCGCAGGGCATTGTAAGTCCTCTGCGTATACCTCACCCATAGGCCGCATGTATAAAATGACTGACAGTACGCCTTGAATAAAGTCATTTTTACCTGTGTAGTACAGCGTGCAAACCTACGGGCCGCGGCCTCAGCAGGCACTGGCCTTAGCGGGCCCCGTCTTCCGTGCTGACATCTACTTGAGGCGCGTTGGGATCGCAGCGCGCCACCAACCCGGGCCTGGTTCTGATCAGACGGCGAGCCACCCAATGCTCGCCGGAGAATAGTCCTGCGACTTACGACGCCCAGGGCGTCTTCTTCTGTTGCGGCGGCTGGGCGTGAGGTTTCCCTCTCTCTTACGCGTTCGGCTCCTTTGCTAGCATAACTGCTTCGCAGAAGGAGGTTACCGCTTTCCATGTCTCCTAGCTCCTAACCATGGCATAAACTAGGGCCGTATGCGAGAGATCCCCGCCGCCGATCGCCTCGACGAGGACACGGTGGTGCTCCGCCCAAGCAAGGCAGACCTCCACCGTATGCTCCACCGTGTCCTTCGGGTGATCCTCGCAGTGTTGACACCCGGGTGTGTCCTCCCGCCGTATTCGAAACAGATACCTCCCGAAACAACCGTGTCCGGTGAGGACCTGCGTCAAGCGGAAAGAAACTAGACTAGAGCGGCGCCACGGCGTCCTTTACGTCGTGGCACCGCTCTAGTCACTCCTCAAAGAGGGGACTTATCGCCGCAATTGTGGCGTGCCCAGCGCTGGGTTGCGACAGTTGTTGTCTCCGAACTGCCATGAGATCCTGCCGGAACTCCGTCCGCCGTGCTGCAATTTGCCGTGGCAGAGGAGTCTCGTCCCGGCGTAGCGTTAGCCATTCGTAAATGAGCGCGAGTGCTCTTGCCTCTAGATCCCATGGCGACAGTCCGGCAAGGAGGCTCGCCGCTTCGCCAGAGACCCCCGGACCAGCCGGATGGCCATGACCCTCTGGGACGCGTTGAGGTAACGGGCAGATTGCTTCCTCAAAATAGATGCCCACACCGGCGTCCCACAAAGGGCCATGGACCACACAACCCCATCGTAAAGCCTCCGGCAAGAGGCGCTTGAAGGCAGCCCCGGCTCGCCCCAGTCTGGAAAATGCTCGAAAAAGTTCCACTGGCAGTCAAGGACGAGACCCAGGTACGTCATTGTCGATCCGACGCCGATGTGAACCCTTCCTACCATTATTTTGACACCCGATGGTAGTCTGTTCCGAGAACCATGAAAGCACATGGCTTTGAACTTGTGTAGGGCCACCTCGAGACCCAGCTGCCGGATCCTCTCAATGACTATCGCAACCCCGTGTGTCATAGCGTCGGCCGCCCCTGATGCAATCCCCCTTGCGCCAGTACCAGCGTGTCGTCAGCGTAGTAGACCACGCTGATACCACTAGGGAGGTCGGCGCGCAGCACCCAGTCGTAGTCGATGTCCCACAGAGGTGGCCCCAGAACAGAACCCTGTGGAACACCGCACGACATCTCTCGCCGGTTCCACTCTCCCAGGTGACCGGGGTAGATGACGGCTCTGTCCGTCAAGTAATCCTCGACTACGCGACGAAGGTAGGTTGGCACTCGGTGATACCGAAGTGCCTCCCTGATGCAACTCCAGGGCAGGGTGTTGAAGGCATTGGCAATGTCTAGAGACACCAAAAAGACGACCCCGCCCCGGGAAACCACGTCCCCCGTCGAGAAGGCTCTCACGCGCATCGCTCTCGAGCAGCCCGTGCGGAAACCGAACTGGTTCTCCGCCAAATCCGGCCCCACCCTCACTAGGTGGTCGACGAGGCGGTTTGCAATTACTCTTTCAAAGAGTTTGCCCACCTCAAAGAGCAGTGCTATGGGCTGGTATGCGGACGGAGAGTTCGCAGGGCGCCCCTGCTTCTTAATGAGGACCAGTTTCCCGGTCTTCCAACGATGTGGGAACTGGCCCCTCTCCAAGCACGCGCTTAGGAACCCTCTTAGTCGAGGCCCAAGAGCCTCCAAAGCCAGGACCCAGGCTTTTCCAGGTAAGCCGTCGGGTCCTGGGGCGGTATTTTTGACTTTCAGCCTGTTAACCGCCACTCTCAGGTCTACCTCAGCTCACCACGTCCTCCACCAGCTGGGGCCGGAGACTCTGCGTCAACGAGGGGGCCCAGGTGCGGAGCTTATTCCGTACCATCTTGTAGGGCCTTCCCCACGGTTCCCCCTTCAGAGACTCCAGCATCTCCTTGCGAGCCAGCTCCTTGGCCTGCAGGATCCCCACTTGGAGAGCGGCCTTCGCCACTTTGCACTCCTCGTACAGCTCTGCCTCTCTGACCTGCGCATCCGGAGGGTGGATGCGGAGCCCGCGGTGCCTGGTGTACCAGCGCCGGTAGGCAACGCATGCCTGACGCAGCGTCGCCAGCTTTTGTGACCACCAGTACACCTGGCGGCGGGCGCGTCCTGGCTTAACCCGGCGCATTTCCACGTCACAAATATCGGACACCACTCCGCTTCGTCATTGATATCAGCAGGCCTGTCCGGAGGTGACACCCAGGCCTGCACGATCGAAGCTTCCAGGAGGAGCTCCCGGTCCAGCTACTTCAGCGCCCACCGCGGACCACTCGAGGCCTGCCGGATTGGCGCGGTTGAGGTCTGGGCGGAGACGTCAAACCGGATATACCGGTGATTGGAATAGGTCTCCAATCCTCCAAATACGCGCCAGTCAATGACACGCGGTGACAGAGCACCGCGTGTCGTTGACCGGCGCGTATGTCGTTGACCAGCAGGGCTGGCGAATGAGATGTCAACCACGGACTCCCCCTGCATCCGCACACATGTCTGTCAGGCCTGTCTCCAGAGCCGAGTCCTCCACCATCCTGCCCCGTGTGTCCGTATAATGGGAACCCCAAGCCAAGTGCTTGGCATTGAAGTCCTCAAGAACGAGCGGTAGGGAACGATAACCAGCGACGACGACGCCCAACTCCTTAAGGGAGTTCTGGAACTCAGCGAGAGTTCGGTTTGGGGAGAAATACACCCCTGCCACGACAATCTCCCTGAACCATGCTGCTACGCACCCCTGTCCTCATCTGACACTCTCGAGGGACGGGGTCCCGGCGGCGGCCGACGAAATTAGAGCCACCGAGCCGTTTAGGTCCCCTACCCAGTAATCCCTGTGCGGGACAAAGTACGGCGAGGAGGAGGCGTAATGGAGCCGTTATTGGCACTCCGTTTCCGCTTCCACTTGAGCCCCCTATGAAGGCTCCACCGCGGCAGCCGCAGTAGCAGCGGTGGTGGTAGTAGCGGCAGTGGTGGCAGCGGCAGCGACTGTGGTGGCGGCTACGAAAGAGACGGCGGTAGTGGAGGGTCTCTTCTTACTCCCGGCCTTAGCGGGTGGAGCGCAGGTCTCGCCCCCAGCCCAGTGATTGGCCGGCTTGCCAGCTGCCGCAAATATGACGCAGTGCGGCTTGGCGTTACAAGAGCCGGCCCTATGACCGGGCTGACCACAACGGAAACAAAGATCGCTGTAGTCCACCTCCGAGGTGCACTGAGCTACGACGTGGTTGCCTACTAGGAAGCACCTCAGAGGTCTGGGTTCTAGCTGTCAGCGTATCAGCCTAACGACTGTCGGATCAGGTGCGCGTCATCCAGCGTAACCGTATGTTGGATGATAGTGTGCTTGATCGCCTCCGCACTGAAATATGTAGCCATGTCATTGCTCCTCCGTCGCAGACTGTGGCACCAGCATTGTCAACCCAATTGCCCAACCACGCTGACGAGGAGAGTAATGACACGGTTACAAACGTAAGTACCCAGTGCAATGACGAATTGAGGAGTGCTTTGGAGTGTGCTATTCGGGAATACCGCTACATGCCGCCTGAACTTAGACCACGCTTACCTCTTTTGCCCATGCATAACAAGAACAGGGCGCTGGTGGCTGCTCTGGATTCACAGTTGTCAAGCTATTTTGATAACTGTGATAACCTCACCGATGCACATTCGATCATGTACTGCGCGGCTGTAGCGGCATGTCGTGTAGCTCATGTCAAAATAAAAATAACCAATGACAGAGTTACACGACCAAAATCAGCCGTACCAGCTCGGCAGTGCAGGATCGAGCGTCGTATTGGTGAGGCCAGAGCGCTAATCGGCAAACTGATCTGCTTCAGGGAGGGCAACACACGCCCTAGAGTGATGCGCTTTGTGAGACGGGCGTTTTCGGGGACTGATGTCAATCCCCAAGATTATATATCTCGTGTCACAGAGCGCTTCGACTTCCTGAAGCAGAAGGTGTATGCATGGGCAAGCCGTATTCATAGGTACAGGCGGCGAGTGGAGCGATACACCCAGAATCGCACATTCCGAAGTAACGAAAGGTGGGTATATAGGGATTGGGAGCGACTGGACTAAGGTGTGACTGACACGCGCTTGCCGGATGATGATGCTATGTGTTCTTTCTGGCGCAGCATCTGGTCGGTTCCTGTCAGTCATACTGAGGGTGACTGGACTCGGGAGGTCGAGCGTGTGTGCGATTCGATACCAGAAATGGGGGCAATTTCCATCAGCCCCCAAGATGTAGCTTGTGCAGTCCGTCCGTTGCCAAACTGGAAATCTCCAGGGCCGGACGGGCTGCACTATTTCTGGATTAAATGGTTAACGAGATCGCAAGCTTGCTTGGCGTCTCAATTCCAGTCTGCCTTAGAGTCTGGGTCGCTACCCCAGTTCTTAACTACAGGAATAACCCACCTGCTCCATAAATCAGGTAGTACTGCGGAACCTAAAAATTATAGACCTATCACGTGTTTACCGACGGTCTATAAAGTTCTTACATCTATTTTGAGGGCAAAGATTAATAGTCATATTAACAACAACAACATCATGTCTGCCTCTCAGAATGGATGTAGGAATGGGTCCCGCGGTACTAAGGAGCTACACCTTATTGATATGGCCATTAGCCAACAGGTTCGGAGTTCCCGAAAGGATCTGTTGACATGCTGGATAGACTGTAAGAAGGCCTATGACTCGGTGCCTCATACATGGCTCATGAGGGTGCTAGAATTATATAAAGTTGATGCAACGCTACGCACCTTCCTGATGTCATGTATGGGGCAATGGAGGACAGTCCTTCGCTATCCAGGATGTCGAAATATCCAGAGGAATAGCGAACCGATATGGATCAAGCGGGGTATATTTCAGGGTGATAGTTTGAGTCCACTTTGGTTTAGTCTAGCCTTGAATCCTCTTAGCACACTGCTGGAGAATTCAGGGCTAGGCTATCGGTTGAAGAGAGGTGGTCAGGTTATATCTCACCTCCTTTACATGGATGATCTGAAACTCTTTGCCCCCACTAATCTGCAACTGATGGAGCTACTGAAGGTAACTGAAACATTCAGTAACGCCATCAGGATGGAGTTTGGTGTGGACAAATGTGCGGTCATGCATGTAAAGCGTGGAGAGATTATGGAATCCGTGGGAACTCAACTCTCGGATTCCATAAACCTAATATCCCTCTCTCCAACTGAAACTTACAAGTATTTGGGTGTGTCGGAAGCGTTAGGTATCAATGTTACTGACATGAAGCAATCGTCGAAGGAGCGCTTCTTTGGCCGCCTGAAAAAAGTTTTTAATAGCCTTCTATCAGGCGGAAACTAGGTGCGCGCCTTCAATGGTTGGGCCATGCCGGTATTGATGTACTCTTTCGGCGTACTCAAATGGACTCAAACGGAACATGACGCCCTGGATAGGCGGGTCCGCACTCTGCTTACTGCACATCGAATGCATCATCCACAGTCGTCGGTAACGAGACTGTATATCCCGCGAAAGTGTGGAGGTCGAGGCTTTTTAAATGCTAAGACTCTCCACAATCGCGAGATATGCAGTCTTAGGGAATATTTCCTAGCTGTCGACGTGGGTATGCATCGAGATGTAGTGGCGGTGGAAAAGGGACTCATCCCGCTCTCCTTGGCAAATGAGAACTGGCGCAAACCTGCGGTGCTTGACACTAACGATCGCAGGGCGGTATGGCAGAGTAAGGAGCTTCACGGACGCTTTTTTCGGGCCCTACATGGGCCCGACGTAGACCAACTAGCGTCCGTAGCCTGGCTGCGTTTCGGTGATCTTTTTGGAGAAACCGAAGGTTTTGTTTGTGCAATTATGGACGAAGTTATCATGACGAATAACTACCGGAGATTTATTGTGAAAGACGGCTAATACTTGCATACGTTGCTAACGGAGAATACTTGCATAGGCACAACCTTGTAGCCAGGATTATCCATCAGCAACTTGCTCTGAAATACTCTCTTGTGGAGTCGGAGGTGCCATCCTATAGGTATGCGCCCGACCCAGTTCTCGATAATGGCAATATCACATTGTACTGGGATTGGTCCTTCATCACTGACAGGACTATTGTTGCCAATAAACCTGATATAGTGGTGGTGGACCGAATTGTGAGGCGTGCAATGATTGTAGACATAACCGTCCCGCATGACGAGAACCTCGTGAAAGCCGAGAAAGACAAACAAATCAAGTATCCGAGTCCCGAGGTTGTCGACATGTGGGAAATGGACTCCGCAATCATTGTACCGATAGTCGTGTCGGCCAATGGCTTAATAGCCACGAGCCTCGACCAACACCTTAGGAGGCTCTCGTTGGGCAGCTGGATCAAGGGCTTGATTCAGAAAGCGGTACTTCTGGACACGGCTCGCATTGTCAGGAGGTTCCTTTCTCTGGAGCCCTGACCACCGGTAGCTTGGACCCTGTTCCCGATATCGGTGGGCTACTATTTTTATATTTTTAAATGTTTTTTTATTAATTTTATTTAAATATTTAAAAATATAATATATATGTATAGTAAGTCAATAAAGGATATAATAATAATAATAATTGATCCGTAAGGCAGTTTTGTGGCGAACTGTTGGGCACTAGCGACCCCACGGACCTGATCTCCAGGGAGAATTCTTGTTCCTCATTTCCGGCTTGCCTTTATTGGCTGGCCGGAGTGAACACTGACGAGGAACAGAGCTCCCACCTTTTTCTAGCCTTAATCGGCCGGTCTGAGTGGAGATTCGCAAGAGCAAACGTGCTCGGGAGAAGGACGTATAATCCAGTAAGGTGCTGGTAGGGATCTTGACCGTACTTCCGGGATTGTCCTGATAGCCGTGGTATACCTCTCCACTCCTCTAGCACCTCAGGATATGTTGCCCCCTTGGCGCTACGTCACTTTGTGCTAGCGACCCTTTTCGGGGGGGGCCATTTATTGAGTGTGCAAGTCACCCCCTGCTATTTCAAAGCCGTTTTAATTGTCAACGGTCAGGCAGGGGCCAATAGTTCTTCCATAGTAGTAGTTATTAGTCCACTAAACCAGCCAAACCCATAGCGTTTTTCATCTTTTGTTTCCATATTTTGCAATAGTTTTGCTCCAACCGGGGATTGTCCTTGGGTATACTTTCACAGTGCATACAGGGATAATCGTCGGTTGGTGTCCCATTCCATTTGAAATGTCTAAAGAGGCCTCTGCGAGTTGGCATCGGCCCCTCGTACGCCTACCAAAGGACCGGGTCTCTAGGGACCCGAGAATGTCAAAAACACAAATAATAATAATTGTGTATTTGCAATACAGGATTTGGTAATTTACAAAATATGTGATTGAAGCCTCCTTTTAAGCATGATTGCCTGTGTCAGGAGACTCCGCTCTTCCACAAAAACACGTACATAGTTATATTCCGTTAATGCAAATATAAAATATAGGATATGTTTTATAATGTTATTAATTAAAAGTAAATATTTTAACTAAGTGCCAAATATTTAAACAAATATGATTCCAAAATAAATTCAGTTGTGAATTAGGCGTGTGTGGGTGGGGAAAGTTGGTGTGGAGAGTTTAGTGTGGTGCGTTTTGTAAGGTGTGTGTGTGTGTGTGTGTGTGTGTGTGTGTGTGCCAGTGTACTTGTTGAAGAAGTGTCTCAGTATCACAATAAGTGAGGGTTTTCATCCATTCACTTATAATTTTTTTAGAGTCATAATAATTTTTTGAGTGAATATAGACATGTTTATTAATACAGTTATATAACTGAGCAGATCGCTTGCTAAATTGGGTACTGGCAGACAAAGTTCTTGTTTGAGGGACTTTTACTATAATGTCCTTCCTTCTTTTTAATTGTATGCAGGCTTCGTAGGCAACGGATTTATGTTTTTTTAAAACAATTTGTATTAGGTATATAAAGTTTCCTGACTGAGAACAAGTTACTAACTTTATATAAATCTTCAGTTGGAAATCTGTTCGTTTTGAAGTACATGCACTTGATTAGAGCGCGTTGTGCTCGCTCCAACTTTTCGCTGCACCACCCCATATAGGGATACAATACAATACAACAATACAATACAATACAATACAACACAGATTGCACCAGAGCAACATATACTTCATTTAGAATATTTTTATGTCGGCCTAAGCCACTACATAATTTTTTGGGAACCACGTATCTAAGAGTTCTGAACATCCAGCAAAACTTTCTGACTATATTCGCAATCTGATCAAGGTGGGGATGGGGTGGGGACTCCAGGTTGGCAGCCGCCATCGGTATCCGGCTCACCGCCGGAAGATTCTGAAGGGAGAGCCCTCCAACCGGTCGCTCCAGGGTGGCACTCTCCTCGGCGAGTTTTGCGGCTCGCTGGGTGGCCTCTTGGGAGGCGAGCTCCCTCCCCCTGCCCCCTCCTCGGCCGTTTCCCCTCCTACTGATGGGAATGTTTCGGGGCGAGGCCACTTCTCCGTTGGAGATCGACACCTGGTCGTCCTCCGGTCTGGGTCGCTTACGGAGGAACTTAGAGTTCTTCGCAGCAGCCCCCACTCCCTCGTCTCTAGAGCCCGCCGAGCTGATGCCTGTCGCAGAGTCAGAATCTGACCCCGCATCTCCTCGACGCTCAAGCGAGCCCTTCCTCCGAAGGAGTCTCCCAGCTGCGCTCGTTCGACACCTAGTCGGGCGTTCCGAAATTCAAATTGATCAGTTCCTTAAAGGATACTGCTGATCGGGAGCCTCCTTGGCTCTTGTTGCTACTGGCAATCGGAAGACATCCGTTGCCTCCCCCCAGAATACGAGGGGCATGACGCCTCCAAAGGAGACGTGGCGGATTGTCCAGCTGCTGAGCAGCTGGTACCGCCCTGGGGTAATGTTTTTCCGTCTGTCCTTTCCATGTTGTGTTCTTTTTAAAAAGTGTGGTCCCTATCTCCTCCCTTCTCTCTCCTCCTTTCTCCTTTCCTTCTTGCTTGCTCACTGCTCCCCCTGCGTACCAGAGAACAGTGAGCAAGATTCCTTCCTATTTTCGATTTATTCCTATTCCTTCGCGCACAGCAGTTTTTCAGACGGTGTAACCTTCTCGTGTCCCTCTTTGTCTGGTCTCTCACTGGAACCTTTCCGGCATGAGTAACTCGACCGGCAGAGCTCCAAGATCGTTGAGAAACACAAGCCCCACCACGACGGCAACGTGGGAACACCTTCGGTGGGGATCACGTAATACCTGCAAACTCAATATAGATTTCACGTGTCGTTTTTCGGAAATTGAAATAACGCTATCTTCCTGTCCCGTCATACCTGCATATTGGTTTTATTATTTATCTTATAATGTATAATGATAACTATTTAAAATTTATCGTTTTAATTTTACTTATTCATAACTTTTACACATGTCTACAACTCTTTTTTTTTCGACTCTCCTTTCTCAGGTATGTTGGAATAGATTTCTATAGAAATAAGCATCACCTTTGTACCTATTATTCTGGTTCCTTCTCATTATATTTTTATTAATTTTGTGTACATAAATAAAATTATTAAATATATACTTTTTGATTTGTTTGATCGAATTTTCACACAGTTGAAGAACCCCGTACAGTAAAAACACTATCAAAATGTTCTACATAAAATAATTCTCGTGACTGAAAGCCACAGCCATAACCACTGCGCTTATAATGCAATTTGAAATAGCGGAGTGGAAAATCCCCGGAATCTCAAATGCACGGCCGCTCGGAAATGTTGGAATTTGGAATTAGTAATTTATGGGCCCATATTATTCTACCTGCCGGGTGCCTTCTGCTTTAAAGAGGAGGAATCCACAAGGTATGGCCAGCACATGGTCCATTACTGTATGCATAAAGAGAGTAATTATGACAAAACGTGCATAAACAAAATGTATATCAGAAAACCTAAAAAATCACTTTCATGCATTCCGATGCAGTCTGTGGCATCGATTCTAGTTCAATCAGAGATTTGATGCCACCAACTGCTAACTCCAGATCTGTTTCTAATTCCAGTTTTCTCATTTCGATTTTTTTCAAAATAGACCGGCTGATTTTGATTCCCAAGAGGGTACCTATATTTTTATTCCATTGTGTGCTTGCATTCCCACTGGCGATGTTCAATTGTTCAGCAAATCAAGTGCCACGCGTAACCCGGGCTTTAGCCGGTAAATAAATCCTCCGACCGCCCGGAGCGTATGTAGGTGAAACGACAGTTGCGATAGTTGGGATTTGCTAGCTCCTGATGTTGTGTGCAGAAGTTTAATGCTATAATTAGATACAAATCGTACAAATATAAAGGTAAATTTACTGAAAGCTTTACAGAGTAATAGAACATGATTTTAGTGATATTCGTTGTGTTTCATTTAGACAAATGAGTGTAGTTCTAATATTTTAACTGTTTTTATTCCTACGTCTCCGATTTAAACTTTTGTCCTATCAACGAAACCTAATATTTGTGCTTTAGGTCGATTCTTTGCGATCGAAACATTAATTGATATTCTAGACGACATTTCTTCTCATCAATATAAAGTAGCACTTACGATAACTATTTTATATTGATAGTTAGATTTTTACTAAGTAATCCGTCTTTGCCAATAAATTTACATTCACTGAGAAAGCTTTTAAAGTGTCTTATAACCATCAATTTACTAACGAACAATGTAAAAGCAATTCCTTTTATTAGTTGTATAAAATTTATTCAGCTGTGAACTTTTATGTAAGCTTTGACAACTTCACTGCATAAAATTGATTCTCCTCGACGAGCGGAGGACTCTCTGAGAGCTCGTCGGACGTCGACAAACTGTGGTTTTATGAATTTTATGACAGTGACGTTTTGTTTTATTGGTGTCGCTTCTCTTTGAACATTATCATCTCGATGAAAACGAATTTTCAATAACTTTTTTAATGTCACTGCGGTCGACACAAAATATTCTTTCATTCTTCGCTATCAAAAGTCCTAACATTAAATACATATATGGTATGATTCGTCTCGTATTATTTTCTTTCCAATCATTTTCTCTTTTTTTTTTCTTTGGTCCCTTTCTTCATTCATCAATCTTTCAGTTATTATGCCGTTAATTCCTAATATTTCTTGTTAAAACAACCTTTATGTCCCACTACAGGCTAAAGGTTTCTTACCACAATAGTCAGATGCTCAGGGCCGAAGAACAGCGAGTCGGCGACGACGTTGAGATGTCGTAAGACGGCCGTGGAGCTGATGACGCGCAGCGCCGCCACGTGCAGCCCCACGCCCTCCGCGCGGCACCACGCGCACCCCCGCACCTCGCCGCCACCGCCCCACCACGCCGGCCACAGCACGAACGAACCAGCCGTCACCGAGCCGTGCGTCGACAGGCACTGCAACAGCAACAGAGCTCTGTACACTGTGGTCACATCCACACGTCACGTCAACAGAGGTCTTTTAACTCCAGTCGCTGTACCTCTAGAAAGCTGCGCGTTGTTAGACTCTACAACAAGTGAGCTGTGTTCACAGCGTTCATTGCGCCTTTACCCAGATTGTTAGATCCTAAAACAACAACACAGCCCAGCTAACAGCCGTCAGTGCAACTTCACCGAAAGTAAAACTTGATACTTATTACAGCTGTAATGAACATTATGTCAAGCATACGCAAAACCGAAATCAGAAGGCTTTTTATACCTATTTTATTTTGTTCAGAGCCCTAAACATGCTTCAGTCCGTAGCAGTGTCTAAAGGAATTCTAAAATAAATGCATTAAAATTAAACCAATTGTGTTGTAGCAAATCTTAACAATAGTTATTTACAGCAACAATAAAGGAATTTGTTTAGTGTACTATGTAGTGTTTGCATAAGTAGAGCAGAAACTGCCGCTCTTAGCAACTAACAATGCTACGACGCATATGTATTTTAATGAGGTTAGGTCGTTTTGTTCCAATTGTCTGTTATACTGCCTCTGCACTATTGTCGTGTTTATGACAAAAATATCTGTTTCTTTTAAAGTAGTAGTCGTTTGATTACTAAGCTCCTTCTCTGTTTGCATTATTCTCAATTAATGCAAATCTTCAAGCTATAATAATTGCAGAGATAATAGCTTCATTGCCAGTATAACAGTAATAAAGTGTTTGTCTTCCAAGTTACGCGATCATCCCTCTTGTGTCTCAACGGCGACGTGGATGTTAAAAATACTTTCAAGGAGACATAACGACATTCTGTTGTGTCGAGTTTAATTAAAAAAACAAGTAATTGGCGGTGAAATTCAAATTCAAAGCATTTTATTTCAAATAAACCATTCACAGGCACTTTTGAAACGTCAAGGTCGGTCAGTCAAAAACATGGAAGCTATTTGCACGTTCCAAAGCGTAGATCTCTATGGAGAAGAACGTGCAAGAAACTCCACGGACACTCTTTTAAATCATGTTCTGTTTTACAAAATTCCAAGTTACATATACTTGTTGCTTCTGCATGTGAGCACAATGCAAAGGAAAAAAAAAAGGGCTTATTATAAGAATTTTAAATATAAAGATTAAAATAATGGTAGTTAAGAGATGACCAGTCTCAACCGACGGCGCCTGTTCACGAACATGACGCGTGTATCGGCACCTTTCAGCTCAACCATTTCGAAGGGAACCGAATGCCTCAGGCATTAAGTCCGCCTCTGTACATCTGTGTGCGTAAAGTGTTAAATAAATAAAATAAATAAATAAATAAATGATCAAACCCACGCGCCGCCATCAGCGAGACATTTGAGTGAGCATGACATGCTCTCAACCACCATGCTCGTTCATGTCCAACAAGTAAAACTATAACTACTCACATAAAATGTAAATGGTTTCATGGTACTCACATTTACAAAATTTGAAAAATATGCTTCTACTTTACACAAAACTATGGTTGTCAATGACCAAATAATGAAAAATAAATTAATAAAGACAACGATTAAGTTCTTACATCAAAAAGAATAAATAAGTAATTATAATAATAATATAATTTTTATGTATATAAGAATAAATAAACGAAATAATGTAAGAACCTCTAAAAAAAAACAAAGGAGCGAGCATCTCTTCCAAATATAAAAACCTAAAAAGTGGACCTAAGCAGCTGTGACTATGGAGCAGGACCAGCATTTAGCCAAGCGTTTTTATCCAGGATATAATCTTCCAGTTTATAATACGCTTGTCTACATAGTGTGCGTTTTATGCATGCTTTAAATTTTCTCTCATTCAGTTCGAGAATATCAACTGGTATTTTATTATAAAATTTAATACAGAACCCCATGGTGAAACAGGAAGGACTATAGCGATACATTTTATGGCTATATAGGGATACGGAAAAGGCAGGAGGATAACGAAAGAAATAATAAAAGAGAAATTATTATAAAGCAATCGCCACTCACATCAAGACTGAGCGAGAACCAGGCTTCCTCCGTCAGCATGAAGAAAGTGGCGTGCTCGGCGCCGCAGTGCAGCAGCACGCGCGCGCAGTGCACGTCGCCCAGCAGCCGCGCGCCCAGCTCCAGCACGTTGCAGCTGCGGCGCGGCGTGCGCGTGCCGGCCTCGCACGGCGTGCACGATAGCACCGACGACGTCACGTTAGGGATCAGGACTAGGCAAGGATTGTGGATCATTGGTTACTATAATCTGGAAGATACTACTGTGGTATTATGTGAAAATTTCACCATAGACCTCCAGATAAAGTGAACATGTAGTGGCCTGTCAATCCAGAATCCATGCAGTCAGTGAGGTGGAATGATAACTCGCTTCACGCTCACTTCACAAAACGACTTAAATAGATTATCTAATTACTATATTATCAATAGAATCAATGTTAACGTAAGTAAATGTCAGACTGTAACCTTTACTAGGAAGTGAAATTTCATAAACTACACCTATAATCTTAGCGGTAGCAACGGTGCTCGTTGTAATGTTGTCAGGATCTTGGTGTCGTCCTTGACTCAAAGCTTCTGTTTTCGGAGCATGTGTCCTGTATTGTTGGCAAGGCATACAGAAGCCTGGGATTTATTATGCGTACGTGTAATTTATTTACAGATATAAATTGCATCAAAATACTTTACTTTGCGTACGTACGCAGTATCTTAGAATACTGCAGTAATGTCTGAAATCCTCATTACTTAGTTTATATACAGCAAATAGAATCTATACAGTCCAAATTCATTAAATATATTAACTATCGTACTGGTTTTCAGTCTAAGGATTATCTGCAAGATTGCAAACATCATAACATACTACCATTGGACAACAGACGTATGATTTTAGACATGCTTTTTCTTTACAATATCTGTAGTGGGAATATTGAGAGTATCGCTTTAAACAATCTGGTTCTTAGATGAAGCGCTCCGTCTCGACGGACTAGACACACGCAGTTTTTTGATGTACCGCGCAGTGGGACAAACTACGCTCAAAATTCTGTCGTCAGTAGGTTATTAAGAAATTTTAACAATAAATTCTCTCATCTTGATATATTTAACACCAAAAAAGGTATGATAATTAATTTAATTGAGGATAATTTTATATTGAGTTCCTACAACCTTTTTTTATGAATGGGAACAATGTGCGCAGTTTTCCAAATAATTGGACAATATCCCTCACAAAAACATCTGTTAAAAATGTAAGTAATTGGTGAAGACAGCGTTAATAATACGTAATATCTACTGATCATCCTCAATACAATACAACTTATCCTTAATTTAAGCCTTAGCTACCTCTTACGATTAGGAACCTGGTTATCATCAAACCATACTCACTATTCAGGACTGGTGGCTGCATATAGCAAGCGATGGGCACCAAGAAGTTCCTGCCGATAGAGACTCGTATGAGCAGCAGGTCCCTGACGGCCCTGACGTCACAAGGTCGGAAGTGCACACGGAACTCGGCAGCCGCACCCGATGTGACCGTCAGCCCACGCGATCCGCTGATCTCTACATCAAACTCGTGCCGCTTCGGGGGACGCACTGACAGACGGATCTCGTACTTTGACACGTTGACTAGGCGAAGACCTTGCTGCGGACGGATGGTAATATACACTGGTATATTCACTGTGATATTCTTCTTCTTTGCGAGTCGTAAACTTTGTCTCTGTCACCTCTGACATAGACTAGAGTCAAGAGCAAACCCATAAGAAATATACAAAAAAGTCGAAGGTGACCCTTGAAATATTAATATTCATTGGGATGAAACGCATGTTACTAAAAGAGTTATGAATATTAACGAGGATGGATGGAGAAGGAGAAGAAGGCCAAACATTGGATGGATGAATTCTGTGAGGAATGTTATGTTAAATAACTTTAATTTCGGAAGTCGGTGTTTTTGGTATTTTCGGTTTTGAACACCGACTTTCAAAATTAAAGTTATGTTTTACTTTGTAGTGT
Source organism: Lacanobia oleracea (assembly GCA_950371165.1). NCBI lineage: Eukaryota > Metazoa > Arthropoda > Insecta > Lepidoptera > Noctuidae > Lacanobia > Lacanobia oleracea. The sequence continues at coordinate 668,665 of OX493398.1, forward strand.
TTTGTTTTTGGAAGTCGGTTTTTTTATTTTTCACTTTTTAGTGGTACGCAGGTATCACTAAAAAGTGAAAGTGAAACCACAAACACAGTGTGCCGGTGTGATGTTATATTATGAACTGGTGTAAACAATCAACAGACATGTGATTTCAGAAATCACGATCCTTTTGCTATCATTTATTGAAGAGTTCCGTTGCCAATCTCCGAAGTTCTTCATCAAATCTTCACCAAATTGAAGTGGAACCAGTCCAAGAAAATATTCTTCCAAACAAAAAAAGAATAATCCAAATCGGTTAACAATTGGCGAAAATATCGCTGAATAAACATTTTTCATGGGATACCATCATCAGATCCTGACTTATACTTCCATCATCAGCTCAGAACCATGAGATGATGATTACCAGGCACAAATATTTGAATTGCGTTAGAAATTTAATGAAAAACAGTGTATGTGCCAATAAAATTTGAGGGTTTCCCTCGATTTTCATGGGATTCCATCATTAGATTTTAACTTGGTGACAATGAGACCACTTCAGGAGTATAGGCTTTCGAATAAAAAAAGAATTTTTGAAATCGGTCTAGAATTGGCGGAGAAATCGGTGAACATACATTAAAAAAAAAGAACATACATAAAACCGAACATAGAACCTTCTCCTTTTTGAAGAAGTCGGTTAAAAAGGGGGTCAGTGATAGCGTGACGACTGACAGGGCAGAATGGAGGAAACAAAGTGTTGCACCAAACCCAAGTAACCATGGAATAAGGGCAGGAAGATGATTCTGATGCCTCTTAATTATATAAGTAACAGAAAAGATAAAAGAAGAAAACATTATTGAGGGTGACACAATGGGCGAAATTATCGCTAAAAGCACACCTGCTATAACTAAAGCCCATATTTCAGTCTTTATCACCATAAAGACTGAAAGATGGGCTTTAGTTGTGCGAACTGCTTAGTCATTGACGGTCCATCAAAATACCTAGAAAAAAAATTACTTATTGTTTCATTCTAATTTAAACGAAAACGGTTTGATATCGGATATTGTTGAGAAAAGGTATATTGCAGATAGGATGACAGTCCTGCCTGACCCAGATACTTCAAAGCTCCGAAAATTGAACAGAACTAATTGTAAGCACCTAGAAATATGGCAGCCTACTAAATTTCCTTTTAAACAACGGAAGGAATTCGACGCAATAAATTATTCTGAAACTGTGAAACTGGCCAGCGAGCCGATATTACGCTCGACACAAGTTAAACTGTTTTGTAATATCCTTAGCAGGCCGTGGGGCTATAACTCTTGAGATAGAATTCCCAACTTGATTAATATCGCATTTGATAATATTATAGATTGATCGTATAACTTTTAAATTAATAAACAAGTTATAACAAGTGTCTCAAGAGTTCTCCGAGAATAGTCGAATGACCCCAAAGGCCGACGTCTGAAATTAATAAATCAAGTCTGTTCTAATTTAAGATTCACAATTAAATCATTTCTTTGAGTGGATGAGTGGATTGGTTTTTGACTTTCTTGTCAAAAACCAATCCACTCATCCACTCAAAGTAATTTTATTCTAATAATAATATTATGTGTTATTGTATATTTTGTAAATGTTGGTTGACCTGTAATTGGCGACTGTGTAAGAATGAGGCTTGTAATAGTTATCCTAAGAAACTTTTTATACAGAAGCTGTTGGTAAACCTTTTTGAATAAATAAATAAATAAAACCAATCTATAGATATTATGCCAATTTTTATTATTCTTTTGAAGGCGAAGTCGAAAGCGGAAAAAGATCCCGACGAATTGAGAACCTCCTTTTGAAGTCGTTTAAAAATAGAATATAGTGCAGGAAAATTAGCTCAATATTAACTTCGATCAGAGCGAATATTTCGTGTAGTTTTGAAAATTGGTACAGTTGTTCATTGAGTTGTCCAGATGAACATACTAAAAGTCCCCGAGGGTGGCGGAGGGGATAGGTACTTGTAAGAATGGAAGTAAAATACCTTTTCGAGATTTCGTCTACTGAAGACATATCCAGGTATTCTTGCTCTACTTTAGATCACTAAAAACTATGATAGGTCTCAACTCTGTCGGCTTCTGGGTCAGTAATTACCATTTGTCTTTGTACGATATATGAAAAAAAAACAATTTTTGATAGCCTCTATCTCCTAAAGTATTGATCCTACAGTTAAATGTTAATGACAAAATGTATAGAAAGTTTAATGCAAATAATTAATATAGAAGTGAGCAAAGGGTTTTTTTTAATGGTTTTGGAGATGCAAGCAAAAACTGAAAAATATCTTGTTTCATCTGAAAGGGTATTATACTTCCTGATTGGTCCCATTGTCACCAAGTCAGAATCTAATGATGGTATCCTATGAAAATCGAGGGCAACCCTCAAATTTTATAGGCACACGCATTATTATTTGGTATTAGGTTGGTACCACAAAAATTAAAAAATAAAAAACTTTTTTTTACAAAAAACACAACCGACTTCCAAAAACAAAACACTACAAGGTATAAAATAACTTCGGAAGAAAGAAAAGAATGGAAAATGACAGTTAGCGAGTGTTAACTCTGTATTCTATAAAGTTTTTACACTATGATACTAGAGTACCTATGGGTGTCTGAATATGTCACAATTACTCACATGCTCATATACTGACACTCGGTGTTTACATCGGGTGTGTGGTGTCTAGTGTCTCAGTCGAAGTTTACCTTCATGCGTTCAATTTTAATTATTGTAGATATATTGTAATAGCTTAGTCGAGTTATGGCTCACGCACGTGAAATTGAATACAAACGCACAATACGCACAGTTGAAGATCGAGATCCTGTTAAGACAGGAGATACAATTCTAATTAAGGAACAATCAAGTACCACTTATAGTAATCGGCACGAGTCGTTAGCACAGATACATACAGCAGGGTTATCTCGGCAATGTACGGTGGGCGAACGAAACTTGCAAACCCAATAGTCGATAAGCTTTGACTGACGAACCATTACCGTGAAGCGTCAGAGCTGTATGTGATCGTAAAACCGACCAATCGAGAGTGTGCTCACGACTCGTGCCGGTGATTATACCGTGTGCAGTTGTCCGATCGTGAAGTTGATGAAGTCGAGCTGCGGCGGCATACACAGCATGAAGTCTGGCAGATGGTCCAGCGGCAGCGACGGGGTAAGTGGGGGCAGCGGTGGGTGCGTCTTTACCTCGCCTATACTGTGGCACAGATTACAAAGTCTCAGTGGTCAGATTTATCATTACACCATATAGGCTAGGCAGTGCACGATGGGACATGCCAACAGGTCATGTCCTCCAAACCTCGCTACTAATGTGTGACCGTCGCCGACAGATCTTTAGTAGCGTGTGCCGGACATGGCTCGCAGGCACATCCTCGCACAGTTCTATGTTGTAAATTCACCGCTTAGTAATTCGCAAGTAGCTTAGTAATCGAGTTTTATAGTTTAGAGAAACGATATAGTTTTCTGTCATCACGTCCATCACCTTTCCGTGTGAGACATGATAGACTGTGTTAACAGTATCCTAAAGTGTACGCAAACATTTAGGTACCTAAGTAAGAAGGACTAACAGATGAAAATGATGTGTGGGTAAACTATGAAGTCCTACATGTGTACGTGCGTTATACATAAAACGTGAAGGCTCTGTGGTGAACCCATGTTGGAAGTAACAACCGCCTATCTAAATCATAAAGCCAATGTGTCGGAAAATACGGCGACCTCCAAGATATCGGTTCCGTTACCTAGCGGCCTCCCCGCCTCACTGGCTTCGACTAGGGGTCACTGGCTCGTACGGGAATGTATCCATCATGTTTCACACTGGTGCAAGTGAATTTTACGTTCTTCGGAAATTATTTGATTGTTGTTTTACTGGTATTCAGCTAAATCCAACTTGACTGAAGCCGACCACAATATAGTTGGGAAAAGGCAGATGATGATGTTGTTTTGTTTTTCCCTAATGCTGTTACACACATTGTCTACATAATTATATAAAATCCTTTGTCCTGACTGACTGACGGATCAACGCACAGCCTAAACCACTGTTCTTAGAGACCTGAAACTAAAAAAACCTTCTAATCCTTCTAGGATTAGAAGGTTTTTTTTGTATAACGTAGGCATCCACTAACAAAGGATTTTTGAAAATTCATCCCCTAAAGGGGTGAAATAGGGGTTGGAAGTTTAAATGAAAAACCTTATTCCTTGAATAATTTTGTTTTTAATTTTGGTGCACATGTTGACCAAAGTATATAATGAAGATTGTCATTATTAGTTTTACAAAACTATCCCCAATAGGTGAATTAAAGGGTGTTAAACTTTTTATGGAAGAATCTTATTCTTTAGACCAATTCATGTAAATTGGTCTAAAGAATAAGATTCTTAAAGAATAAGAAACTTGTTACTAATGTTGACCAAACTTTTGGGGTGGTTAGGATCTACCTCCTCGCGGTCCACCCCGGGCAACGGCACCACTGGCTTGCCTGTGGTACGGCAGGATGATCCCACTTAAAGCGGTGGTGGTCTCCGCAAAGAGCCGCCTGGCTCGCGACCACCATCTGAATGGAGTATTTTATTCCATTCTCCGACATCCCGCTCGGTCCCAAAGCTCGGCCTTGGTATAATGCAGAATGCGCCCAAGCTGAGGCCCGTAAAGAGTCTGCTTACCAAGCCTTTTTTATTTTATTTTTTATAACGGGGGGAAATCCTCATGGATGTCCTCCGCCCTGGGGCGGGTGGAGGGGTCTGTCAGACTCTTACTGACTAAAACCACCCCGGTGCTCCATCTCTCACCAACCGGGGATCGCGAGAACTAATGCGACTTCCGTAATCCCCGGCTGGTCTCGCCCGCCTCTGCAGGCCACCTCGTGTCAGCGGGGGAAGTGAGGTGTTTGACTGCCCCCGCGACGTCAAAGAGGGGCGCACGGGAACACCACGCGCCGCCACCTCGGGTCCGAATGAATGGGGGGCGATGGATATCCCCAAGTCCGACGCCTCTGGACCCAGTTAGGGGGGCCGGAAGAGGGCAGCGTATGTCCTCCTCCGACGCCCGGTGCGCATACTGCGGGCCGGGAGAGAGGTGGAGATCTCCCTCTCCCTTTCCGCAGCCTCCTTCTGCGCGACAACTGTTTCACAGAAGGAGACCACCGCGTCCCAAGACTTTTTGGGACAAGCCCGCCACACATTCCCAACCACTGCAACTCCTGAAAGCCAGAATCAACAGTGGCGACCACCAGAAAAACGCCGAGCCAATGAAACCCGACGAGTCCCGGAGAAACGATTCAACTGTCTTGGATCCTGCAACGAAATTAATCAGAAAAGTACAGCGGAGGAGTAGGAAAAAAAAATATATATAATTTCCACTTCCCTCCGTATCAAGCAGGAGACAGAATAGAACTAGGCCAATAGGCACCAAGGGACAAATACAACTGGGTTAAGCCCAGTTGCCAAGCACCACGGATTATATTTTACCACTTAAACTAATGGGTCCTAAATTGTGAGCTACTTTTGATTCCAGTAATAGGTATGGCAAAATCGCTTGAACGCACGGAAATTTGTTCTGGTTTCAACAAGGTCCGTATAGTAAACTACCCCAGATGTAACCTTAATACTATCTAACATAATATTGCGTTCGCGTCCCAAGACTCCTCGCCGTCAACCATAGCACGAACTACGGCCGGCAGCGAGAGATCACTGCCTACCACAGAGATGAGGGCACGGCGTGGCCCCTCCCAAGCGGCACACTCTGCCAGTGTATGCCGCGCCGTGTCCTCCCGACAGTCGACGCAGTGGTGACACCGAGCGTCCGGCTCCCTGCCTATGCGACACAGGAACCTCCCGAAGCAGCCATGCCCCGAGAGGACCTGCGTCACACGAAATGTCAAGGAGCCGTGCCTTCTCCCGAGCCACAGATCGAGCACCGGCCGGATGGCCTCGATAGTGACGAGGCCAGCGGAAGGGCGTGAGAGCCTGTTCCGCCATTCCGCCACCAGAACCTCGCGCAACTGCGACTGACGCAGCTCAATGTTAATCAGTCGCTCGCTGCGCGCCCGCGCGTCTTCACGCCACCGGTGCAGTGATGCGAGGACTTTTGCCTCCAGGTCCCAGGGCGGAGATCCGGCCAGTACGCAAGCCGCCTCGTAGGAGATCGTGCGATAACCCCTGATGACTCTGACGGCCATCACCCTCTGCGGTTTCCGCAGAACAGTGATGGTGCCGGCCGTCAGGTCAGCCACCCAGATCGGGGCCCCATACAGAGCCATCGATAGCACGTACAACCGCGTGCAAGCGGTGCTCGGGTCCCCCAGATTGGGAAGCAGCGTTGACAGCGCCCCAGCCGCGCCCAACAACTTGGGTGCCAGCCGCCGGAAATGGGGGCCGAAATCCCACCGGCTGTCGAGCACCAATCCCAGGTACTTCATAGTGGACTCGACAGCGATACGCCCCCCCCCAACAACTATGTGCGACCCCGGCGGTGGCACCCGCCGGGGACCATGAAAGGCTATGGCCTCCGACTTGTCTCGTGCCACCTCCAGGCCAAGACGCCGTATGCGGCTCACCACCTGTGAGACCGCGGCCGTCGCCAGCAACGCTGCCTCCCTGTACGAGCTCCCCCGGGCAGTAACCAGCGTGTCGTCAGCGTAACACGTCAGGTTCACACCCGGCAGAAGCTCGCCCCTCAGTACCCAGTCGTAACCGATGTTCCACAGGGGTGGGCCCAAGACCGAGCCCTGTGGAACGCCGCACGACATGAGGTGCTGATGTCTGCCATCACGTCCCAGATAGGTGACACACCTGTCCGCCAAATAAGCCCCAATGACGCGGCGGAGGTGGGGAGGCACTCGATGATAGCGCAGTGCCTCCCGAATACAACTCCAGGGCAGCGTGTTAAAGGCGTTGGAGATGTCCAAAGACACCGCCAACATCTCCCCGCCCAGGGACACCGCTTCCTCCGCCAGAACTCTCACTCGCGATATCGCCGTGATAGTGGAGCGCCCATGCCGAATCCCGAACTGGAATTCAGCCAGGTCCGGCCCCTCTCCGCACAAGTGGCTGACGAGGCGGGCTGCGATTATACGCTCAAACAGCTTTCCCACCTCGTCCAGCAGCACTATGGGCCGGTACGTGGACGGTGAGTCCGCAAGGCGCCCCGCCTTCCTGAGCAGGACCAGACGACCAGACCAGAACTGAACGGGAAACTGGCCTTGCTCCAGGCACGCTGAGTAGAGTCCTCTCAGATGGGGCTCCAGCTCCTTCAGAGCGAGGGCCAACACGCAACCGTGAATCCCATCAGGCCCCGGGGCAGTGTTTTTCGCCCGGAGCCGCATCACGGCCGCCCTCAACTCTGCTTCTGTCACCTCTGGGACGCTGGCGTTCTCTTCAGGCTCTGCGGTTGTGGGCAGAACCCACAACTGCAGAGCCTGAAGAGAACACCCTGGGGCCTGATGAAGCGAAAAACACTGCCCTGGGGTATGATGGGATTCAGGCTCTGCGGTTGTGGGCAGAACCATCGGCGGCGGAGTATGCTCCGCTCGTGCCGGGAAGAGGGCTGCGACCACGTCCTCCAGCAGCTCAGGTTCGAGACTCTCCGTAAGCGGAGGCGCCCAAGGTCCGAATTTCCCTCGAACCGAGCGGTATGGACGCCCCCACGGATCCCTGTTTAGAGTCTCTAACATCTCCTCCCTGGCACGCGTCTTTGCCTCGCCGATGGCCAGCCGCAGAGCCTCCTTAGCCGAGCGGTACACCTCATACAGCGCGGCTTCTTCGTCAGGAACCCGACGACGTCTTCTTCGGTACCAGGTGTACCAGCGGCGCCTGACTCGCACGCACGAGATGCGCAACTGCTCAATCTCGGCGGACCACCAGTACACCTGGCGCCTTCTGGGTTGTGTGTGGACCCGGGGCATGGACGCGTCGCTGATTTGCGTCATCTCCCCGTGGAATCACTGCGCCCCCTCTTTGACGTCGACGGGTCCAGTCGTTGTCGACTCCCGGATCCAGGCCTGCACAATAGCGGCCTCCTCGAGGAGCTCCCTGCCGAGGCGCTTGCGCGCCCAGCGCGGACCGTCCATTCGCGGAGCCGATTGACTGCGGCCGCCCGCGATCTGGAGGGAGATGTCAAAACGGATGTATCGGTTATCCGATAACGTCTCCACCTCCACGGTGACATGCCAGTCGCAGACACGGCTAGCGACAGTAGGGCTAGCAAACGAGACGTCCACTATGGAACCGCCCCGCTGCCGCACACTCGTTTACCCCGAGCCCCGATTCAGGACGGTCAAACCGGTCGTGACCGCCCACTCCTCCAGCGCCTCACCCTTGGCATCGGTGACCGGGGATCCCCACGCCGCAGATTTGACATTGAGATCCCCGAGCAACAACACTGGGCGTGGGTGGTACCAGTTCACGACGGCACCTAACTCGACAAGGAAGCTCTCGAAGTCGGCGAGGCTCTTGTTATGTGAGAAATACACTCCAATAGTGCCGATGCCGTCTGCGAGGGCGGCCACCCAGCCGTGACCACGGGACGGGTCGGCAAGAACCCCGCCAATAATAGCCACCGAGTCGTCCAGGTCACCCACCCAATCATCTCTTGGGGGGACGTAGTACGGTTCGGCGACCACAGCCACATGAATCGACCACTCTGCCATGCTCTGGAGTAAGAGATCCTGAGCCCTGGCAGAGTGGTTGATATTGCCCTGGAGGAAATGGAATTGTGCCATTACGCGCAATCCATTCCTTCGGCGCCATTCTCAGGCCGGGAGTCGGCCGAAGAGCAACCAGGCTGCGGGGGATGTAAAGAGTCCCCGGCAGCCTTGGTTGCTCCCTTCTTTTTCTTCTTTTTCTTCTTCTTGCCCGTCTTGGGGGCGGGCGTGCCACAGGCCTTGCCACCCACAATGTGCTCCGCGGGCCTTCCTGCAGCTGTTCAGAGGCTACAGTTTGGCGTCGCGGAGCATTGGGCCACCTTGTGGCCGGGCTTACCGCAGCGATAACATAGTTCGCTGCGGTCAATTGCGGCGGTGCAACGTGTCCTGACGTGCCCAACATCAAGGCATCGGTAACACCGCATAGCCTGGGTTGCAGCAGCTTCACCCGTGCTGCCACCCACCCCACCAGAAGACGCCCGCTGTCGGCGATCTTTTTCGCCGCCGCTACCGGGCACTTTATCCAGATGATGCCAAGCCCGGCAGCGTCGGCGCGAATCTCGCCTGCCCGCACGTCACCCGGCGGACATCCCCCGCTTCGAGCGACGGCCGCCACGACCTCCTCCGGGGTCGTCGAGTCGTCCAGGCCATCGACTCGCAATTCAGCGGTCTTCACGGGCCTGGACACTCGAACGTCCTCTCCATTGAGGACCTCCCTCAATTTGGCGGCCAGGATATCCGCCTTCTGGCTGCCATCAGGACCTGCCACCTCGAACAGCCGCGCCCCCGTAACCGCCGACTTCATTCTAAAGCCAGTCGGTGTGCCCAAGTCGGGGAACGCGACATTGGCCCTCATGTGCGTGAGGACCTCCTTGTAAGTAAGGCCCCTCTCGATGGGTCCGGGCTGCAGTGTGATTACCACAGCCGCGGAGCGTGGGACGCTACCCTTCCGGGACCTCTGCTACTTCTTCTTGGGCGCGGGCTTGGACTCACTGGAAGCCAGCGTCGATGCCTTCTTCTTGCGGCCCTTTTTGACGACCGTCGTCCAAGCCTCTGAGGTGGGGCCGGAAGCGGTCGCCGGGGTCGCATTTGAACTGGAAGGGGTTGTTGACGCAACCTCCGCGGTCTTCTTGGGCCCCTCCGCGGGCTTTTTGCCCCCCTTTCCAGCTTTGGCCGCCACAGTCGATGGCCCTGGCCTTGCGGCCTCCTCCATCCTCATTTTGTCCGCCGCTAGCGGTGGCCGGAGGTTTTGGGCCGGGAGAAGCCTCGTTTCTAAAGCCTCCAGGCGGGCATTCATCATGCCCCCACACTGCTGCATGCAGATGCGGACGATCTTTTCGATGTCCGCATCGGTCACAAGTGCAGGGGAAGGGTCCGACGCTGGAGCCGTAACCACCGGAGAGCCGGCAGCTGCGGGAGCCACATCCTTCTGCAGCCGAGCTTCTCTTTGCGCGGCAACCTCCCTTCTGAGGTCCTCCAGCTCAGCTCGGAGACGACCGTTCTCCTCCCACAGCTTCGCCGTCTTCTCAGAGCTTGTTCGAACAAGGAGGACCTCAACCGCCTCCTTGATACCCTCAGCTGCCTCTTTGAGGGCGCGCGTGAACGTGCCCTTCAAGCTGCCCGATTTTGTGGCAACTTTCAGGACAACGTCCACGCCGTCCAGAACTTGGCGACTGAGTTCCAACGCCGTAAGGTTCTCCCCGGAACCTGCTTGAGCGGCCCGCTCTCGAGCCTGACGAGCCATTTCGCCGACCTCGTCAGCCGCTACCGCTTTCCGCTGAGCCCGCTTTGCTGCATTTGCTTCCGCTTTATTGCTGTCTAGCAGTAGCGGGGACGGAGACGCAGCGGAATCTCCACTAAAATCAGCGAGAATGGTCTCATCGCTCTCTGCCTCTGGCGGCCGATCCAGGCAGACTGCCGGAATCGGCGTAGCAGGCCGCAAAAGCGACCCCTCTGGTCCCGCTGTTGAGTGGATGCTCCACCCATCACTGCGCGACCTCTCTTTGCTGTCGGCACCTTTGCGGCCGACAGTTCCTCCTCACTTGAGGATGGGTTTATACCCTCCCCGCGCGAACGCTTCCCCCAAAATTTTGAGGGGCGCGTGAGCCTCCTCGGCTCTCGCTGCCGCTTCCAGCAGACTGGTCTACTTTCTCCGCCATATCTGGCAAATCGACGGTTGTATTTTTGTGAAACTTTTCCATACAGTTCCCACGAGCAGTGGAGGAATTGAAAGTCCATCCCGGCAGTGCCCCGTACCAAGGGCAAGCCTAAATACTGTAGGGGGTCGGCAGGTACCCTACAGGGGAAGCGCTAACGACTGGTAACCCCACCAGCCATTCATCCTCTCGCCGCGCTTCAAAACTTAGGATTGGGGGTTTTTTATCTTAGAGGTGTCCTTTCTCTGGGCCGGGCGGTTAAGCCAAGCCCCTGACGGCGGCATTATACATGCCTACGTCCGCTGTCCAGCCAACCCGACTCAGCGGACCCGTCAGAAGCTCTCTCGACCGGATTGCTTCGTGAGGAGAGAGCAACGGCCGCGTTGGTGCGCCTGCACCGCAGCAGCATTGGTCACATCTTTTGCCTATCAACAGCTGTCGATGGGACAGGAGCGACCCCATCTCCGACGTTCCTCCACAGTGCCTTCTGTGAATCAGAGGGACACGAGGAGGAACCGTCGTAGAGCAAAATGCTCCCCCTCCCGCAGAAATTCGCCACAGACAATAGCCCCTCCGACATGGAAAGACTATTGCCCGTGCCCAGGGTGCACCGGCCCGATAACTGCTCTTTCCTCCGAACGTATTAGTAAGGAACCAGCAGCCGTCAGGCACACGAGGAGGTTTTCTGCACGCACCCCTGCTTACCAAGCCTGGGTCAAGGCCCGCGACCGAAAAGCTGGAGCACGTAGTGTTCGCGCGAGGAAAAGAGCTCTAAATTCTGCCGATAAGTTCTGCAAGCGGGTTTTACGTAGGGCACGTTTTGACCATGTCGGACGTATCGGGACCAAACTATTATCGCACCCTCCGGGTAGTAAGCAATTTTGGTCCCTGTCGAAAGCGGTTGAAACGAATTTTTATCGACCTACTTTGCCTCCAATAGTTCGAGGATTGACTGTGTACCACCGATGAAGACGACTTAACTTTGCAGGTGAGTATTTAAATCTTACCTCCAATGGGACAAAGTTCTCTATTCTGACGAGAGGTACATAATGCAGTATGGTAATGACGGCAGAAAGAAAGTGTATAGAAGGGAGGGAGAGCGTTTTGATACTTACTTCAATACAGTACCTACTGTATTGAAGCAAGAATCAGTTACGGTGGCGGTTCTTGGACGGTTTCCATTGAATTGGTTCTATACTTGAAACCCAATGAAAGGGTTACCCCTTCATTATACTAACCCATTGAATGGGTTCTATACTTAAAACCCTCTGAAAGGGTTACCCCTCCATTATGATAACTCATTGAATGGGTTCTATACTTGAAACCCACTAAAAAGGTTACCCCTTCATTATGACAACCCATTCGAAAGGGTTACCCACATCCTATGGGTTTTGATTACCTCTTCTTCCACCTGGCGTTAATCCCGGCTATTGCCAGGGTCCGCCTTCCTACTTAGCTTCCTCCACTTTGCCCGATCTTCAACATCCTTCTCAGTCAGGCCATTGGCTCTCATGTCGGACTTGACGACGTCCAGCCAGCGCTTGCGAGGGCGACCACGGGGCCTAGCCCCAAGAACAGCCATATTCATGCATCTCCGACCAACGTACTCCATAGGGCGGCGCATGATGTGGCCATACCATCGCAGACGACACTCTTGCAGTTTATCCCCCACGTCACGGACACCAAGACTACCTCGGATGTATGAGTTGCGCATGCGATCGGATCGCGTTACACCACTCATCCACCTCAGCATCTTCATCTCCGTGACGCGAAGCTCCTGGGTGTGTCTGCTTAGTGCTGGCCAACACTCGCCCCCGTACAGTAGGACAGGCCGAATGATGCATTTATATATCTGCCCCTTGAGCTTCGGAGGCATTTTGCGGTCGCATACAACGCCCGTCACCTCGCGCCACTTCGCCCAAGCCGCGCCAATACGTGCTTGGACATCGTCGTCCACGATGCCAGACTCGTGCAGCACGGATCCAAGGTACCTGAACGTATCGGACTTTCTGATCAGGTCCGAACCTATTCGGATGGTGTTTGTATCCGTGCTGCCACAGGACATGTACTCAGTCTTCGCCACATTTAGTCTCAGACCACCGTTTTCAAGCGTGTCCTTCCAAATGTTGACTTAGCGCTCAAGATGGGCTTTGTTCTGATTAACGAGGGCGATGTCATCAGCATACATCATTAGCCATGGAGGCTGATCTTGGATGTTTGCCGTAACTACATCGAGCACTACGTTAAACAAGAACGGGCTAAGAGCCGAGCCTTGGTGAACGCCAACAGATATCGGGAAGCCATTCGATTCGCCAACAGCGGTCTGGACAGAGGACACGGAATCGCGGTACATGTCTCTGATAATGTCAATATAGGCCTCGGGAACGCCCTTGAAGCGCAGTGCCCACCAGATGGACCGCCGAGGTATACAGTCGAAGGCCTTCTGCAGGTCTAAAAAGGCCATATGCAAAGCTCTCCTTCTCTCTCTGTAAGCCTCAGCCAGATTCCGTAAGGCGAACACTGCGTCCAAGGTGCTGTTACCCGCCCGGAAGCCATATTGACACTCAGAGACAGTACACTCGCTACGGAGCCGTGTGTCAATGATGCGCTCGAAGAGCTTCATGGTGTGGCACATGATCTTGATACCGCGGTAGCTACCACAATCCTGTACGCTACCTTTGCCTTTGTAAACAGGGATAATCAGGCTAAATCGCCACTGGTTCGGCATTTCCTTGGTGATCAGGATGCGGTTAAAAAGATCCGTCAGAAGGTCCACACCATGTGGGCCCATCGCCTTCCACACTTCAATTGGCACATTGTCAGGCCCGACCGCTTTCCGGTTCTTCATGTGGCGAAGAGCAATGCGGGTTTCGTCGGGGGAAATAGGGGAAATAAGCCCAAGGTTAGGAGGCGGTTCCGGAGGAAGGTTATGGGGATGCTGTTTGTTAGACAGCTCCGCGAAGTATGTACACCATCTCTCCTTAACAGAGGGGGCATCGTAGAGCAGCTTACCCTGGGCGTCCCTTACACAAAGACATTTGCTAATGTCCCGTGTAGCTTTCTCCCGGCCACGCGCCAGCTTAAAAATAAGCTTTTGCCCCTCCGCAGTTTCCAGCTTGTCGTATATGGGCGCCAGACTTTTGCTGCGGGCTCTGGCTACAGCTTTTTTGCAAGCGCGCTTAGCCGCTCCATATGCCTCCCTGTCATCCGGAGAGTTGGACCCTTGCCACTGTTTAAACAAAACCTTCTTCTTCCGAGTCGCCTCCTGCACCCCGTCATCCCACCACCACGTCTCCTTTCCTATGGTGCGGCCACCACGAGAAGTGCCAAGGACGCGCTTACCCGCACCGGTGATTGCTGAATGGATCCTACTCCAGATCTCTTGAGCGGACTCACGCGGAGCACTGATCTTAAGATGCTCGACCTCCGCGATGAAGTCCGACTGCCTAGGACCATCAAGCAACCACCACTTAGTGCGGGGTTTGCGTTTCTCGTTCACTCTCTTCTTCGGTACAACCGCAAAGTCCAGGACAAGGAGGCGGTGTTGAGCCGTTAGGCTTTCGCCTGGGATGACTTTGCAGTTGGTAACCTTGCCAATGTGGCACCGTCGCACCAGCAGGTAATCTATTTGGGTTGAGTAGGCACCACTACGGTACGTAATAAGATGCTGGGGCTTCTTCTGAAAGAATGTGTTCGCGATGGCTAGGTCAGACACAGCGCAGGTGCTAAGTATATTGACTCCCTCTGCGTTTAGCTGGCCATAACCAAAACCACCGTGAACACGTCCATACTCTCCAGCAAACTGACCTACGTGACCGTTGAGATCCCCCCCAACCAAAACACCTTCGGAATTCGGGATAGCGCGTAATACGTCCTCGAACTCATCCCAGAAGGCCTCCTTTTCAGACTCACAGCAACCAGTCTGAGGAGCATAGGCGCTGATTAGGTTCGTTACCGACCCTTCGAACAGCACCCTAACTCGCATCAACCGGTCGCTGCATCGGTCTACTTCAAGGAGTCCATCCTGAAGGTCCTTAGACAGCACCACGGCCACTCCGCTCCTACCCGTTGGTGATCCGGTGTACACTAGCCGGTACCCCTGCCCGATGTCACGTGACTTATTTCCCTTCCAGCGCGTCTCCTGAAGGAAGGCGCACTGGACCCGACGCTTCGCAAGTACGTCTGCGAGTTCTTGGCAACGTCCGGTTAGGGAGCCAATGTTCCAGGTGGCAAAGCGGAACTTCTTCTTGGGTACTATCCTCTTTAGCCGTGCCCGTACTTGACACGGTAGCCCTAGCCCACTTATCGCAGGTTTAGGGCGATGTGCCTGCGCGTCGTTATGCGGCGACGCCCTAGACCGAGTACCCTTACCTAACTTGTTTCTCTCCATTCATATATGACTGAAGTTTGTATTATCTACTTATTACAAGCTTTGTCATGCCACTATTCCGTTTCTTCACTCGGGCGGGCATACAGGTGATTATCTCAAAGATACTGCTCCCTTCTCTTTACTTGTAGGTACTTTGATGTTTATCCGAATCGCCTGGGGTAGGGTGCCCATACGGCCATATTTGTCTGGACAAGTGAGGTTTTATGGCCTCGGTCCGGTTTTAGCTCGGACTTTCTTTTTAATTTCTAACACAAAAGTCAAAACATTGAAAAATTAAAACAAAAAAAGATCAAAGTCGTTCAAGTTAATTTTAAAATTGTTGGGTTGAGCTTCACGATTAGGTACTGCAAATGCGTGCACTGCCTAGAAAAATCCACTAAATCTGTGTGGTTCTTTAGAAAACCATTTCAGTCACTAAAATACATCGCCTTCACATATACCAACCTCTTTAGTGTAAATCTTTGACACTGTATACCCTGATTACCATTTATTTAACTCGTTCAGTCGATTATGGTCACCCTGTCGCCGCAGACACGAATTCCAGCGGCGTGGCAGCAGCGGCGGCTGCGGCGCGGGCAGCGGCGGCTGCTGCGCGGGCAACGGCGCGGCAACGCAAATCCGTTTAAGAAGCCAGCGGGCAGATCGCGCGGTGCGCGTAGTGTTGTGATATGAGAAGTTGCCTATATATGACTACGTTACTGTAGACGCGCGGGCACCTTTCGATTGGGCGCGCCGCCCGTATGCCACCGCGCCACTCCCGCGCCGCTTCCTTCGTGAACAGATCTACATATAACTGAAAGACTGAACTTTATGACGAAACCAGTCGATGTGGCAACACGTGGAAGAGGCATGTGTCTAACTGTGGCCGACTTTTGACTGAAATGATGATGATGAAATGAAAATATGCTCGAGGAACGTGCATAAAAGCTAGTTTTACGTCATGTTCTGTGTTAATTATTATAATTAGGTTGTTAATTTTGATAAGACCAAATAGTTTTGGTACCGATCGACTGTCGTCTGGCGTTCCTAATCAATCAAATTAATTAAGATATTCCCATACAAAAAACACGCTCTTATGAACGGCTGAAATTAAGCTGTTCAAAAGGGTAATACATATCGTAAGAGTTTTTATTTAACTGCTTAGAAAAACCCTATCAAAAACCCGTTCAAAACCCCTTTCGAAAACCCTTTAAAAAACCCTTTCGAAAACCCTTTCAATGGACAATCAAAATAGTCCTTCAAGCTATACAAAAGGGGTACCTACATCGTATGGGTTTTTATTTAACTGCTTAGAAAAACCATATCATAAACCCTTTCAATAAATAACCAATGGTTCGTGGTTTAAGTCTTTCGAAATGGTAAGCCTTTTATGAAGTTTGCTTATCACGGTGATAGCCAATTGAATGAGTTTAATACTTGAAACCCATTGAAAGAGTTACATTATCATTATGATAACCCATTGAATGCGTTCTATATTTGAAACCCATTGAAAGGGTAACCCCTTCATTAAGATAACCCATTCGAAAGAGTTACCCACATCATATGGGGTTTTGATTAACTGCTTAGGATAAATCTATCGAAAACCCCTTCAATGGGTAACCGCACCCTCCGAGAGGAGCATTTGCTCCCCGAAAAAAATACATAAAACTAACACAAAATCAAACTTCAGAGGTGTATGTATCGATTTTTTTACTAAAAAGTGTATGTGAAGTATTCCAAATACAATGAAACAAAACACTATTTTTTTAAATTTGAATCTGATTTAGGATTCTTAATTCTAAACTTTTTTATATAGTTTAAAAACTTTCACTATGTAACCTCGAGTTTCCTTCGATTTATATTTTCTTAGATACATACTTACGTCATGTTTGTGAATTATAAGCATTGCTGGATATTGACTGTTCGTGTATTTTATCTGAGCGATCTTATTTAATGACTTATTTTTTTTTCCTACGCGAATGAAGTCGAGGGCAAACGCTAGTACAATTATATAATTCTTTAGAAATCAGTATCACCTTTGCACCTAGTTTTCTGTTCCTTTTTGTTGTCTGTTTCCTAAGGCTGGAAACAGTGATCGACCGACGGTACGTCCTGACCGTCAGCGCTGACCGTCGGTTGCGAAAATGCATTCAGTGCTACGCTGACGGCGAACTGCGACGCGTGTGTACAGTTCACAAGAAAAATGAATCCTTTTGCTGTAAATGCTGACTTATCGTCGAAATCCGAAATAATTATTTACAAACTTCTTGTTAATCACTTATTTAGGATCACGGTCTTTATAAAATACAGACGATAAATCCCATATTGCCGGACGAAGCTGCACTTCATTAATAAGGCGCTCTGTATCGATATTCATTTTTGCTTTGAGTGTACGTACCTACGCGCGTACGGTCGGTCGCTCAGTCAGTGAAGCGTTGATGCTTCGCTGACTGAGCGACCGACCGGCACGCATCCATACAATCTCATAGCTCGTCGGTCGACCGAAGTACGCGCGACCGAAGAGCCGGACCGATGGCTAGACCATCAGCGTAGCTGTGTGCGCATTCATAGACTTGCATAGATATAGCTACGCCGACCGTCGGCGCTGACCGTCTGTCGAGCACTGTTTCCAGCCTAAATGTGTGGTACTGAATCTTGGTTCAAACAAACGAAGCCAGTTTTGCGTACCTAACCATCTTTTCTATTCAAGAAGAACAATTTAAAGTTTGAAACAAACTAATAGATGCTATTGCCGACTTAGCTATTGGAGCTGCATCTTTATTTAATGTTATATCCTAAAACCCGTTCAGACGAAATCTTGGCGAGCGGCCAGGAATAGAAGTAACAACTACGAGCAAGATCTATCTGAATAAAAAATTGCTGATTTTTCTATTTTATGGCTACGGCCAGCGTATAAAGAACCTAGAGTGACCGACACTGACATGTCGCAGGAAATAATCTAAACTCTATGGAT
This sequence comes from Lacanobia oleracea, assembly GCA_950371165.1. Taxonomy (NCBI): domain Eukaryota; kingdom Metazoa; phylum Arthropoda; class Insecta; order Lepidoptera; family Noctuidae; genus Lacanobia; species Lacanobia oleracea. The sequence goes on from OX493398.1 coordinate 686,811, forward strand.
AAACCTGGTTTCTTTATGTGTTCACAAGAAAACTATATAACAACAAAGAAAAAGATTTGTATATTAACTTTCATAAATACTTAAAGTTATACAACGTAAGGGATCATGAACAAGGATTTAAATATTAAGTAATTTTATTTATGTTGTTTTGTTATGCACGCTGCAAGCAGCATTCTCTCGTATTTGTAAATATTTCTATCGCACTGAGAGTTGCTGTTAGAGCCAATTTTGGGTGAAGCTCGCTTTAGTTCATAACCTGTGCTATTGTGTTTATATTTGTAGGTTTTTTTTTATGTGCAATAAATAACAAGAATAAAAATGCTTCTTCTCCTAACACAAACTAGTTTACCACAACCCATATTTTCTGATTGCCTGTGATATACGGGCTCCTAGTAGGTACATGCCTCACTTCCGATAGATATTATGACATAGAAATATAATGAATGGCGGCGCATTCTCACTCTTTATGGTGATTTATATCTCACATAAAAGTATTGGAAGCATTATTGTTATGACGGTCGCGGTCGTCACTCGTACATCGTATGGGTCTCCTGACGGTGTTTACGCCATTTGACATTATGATAAATTCAATTTATTTAGATATTGTGTTTATGATGTATCATAATGATCCTCCTTATAAGTTTATAGCTGTGTCACCTCACTGCTTGTGACAAAATGTTTAAAATGTTTTTAAACTAGTAGTGTAGTGCAGTACGAGTACATAAGCGAACCCAACGTCACTATACATTCTCTATCAGTCACACTTTGGGTTAACAGACTATACTATTTTAGGTGTAGAACAACGAATAAATAAAATTTTAAAATCGAAATGTTGTTTAACAAATTTTAAGACTACAGCAACCTTTATGAATAGGCAAATGAATATTGCTACAAAATCATAAGATCCATCATACTAAAAATGTTCTTAAAAAGATCCAAAGCATTTTTTCCCGAGGTTCGTACCTTAATCATCAATCATTTAGTTATCTACGCCTCCGCCCTAATTTACGTACTCTCTCTTACCTGACTAACGTTTACTAAAGAGGTTGCAAATCAAGACTTTTATGTGATTTACTTAAGGTTTAGAATTCAATGGCTGCTCCACCTGTAGGACTGCAAGGTGACAGAGTCGTCGTAGGCCCGCAGCCGCCACGGCGACGGCCCACCGGAGCGGCCCAGCACCTCCACCGCCGTCACGTCGCACGAGCTGCGGTTCAGGATGCTCTTGATCCAGAGACTCCCATCACCTGCGGTTAGAAGGGACCCAGTGAACTATCCTGAAACTCAGTATCAGTTTATAAAATATGATACCTGAATCCCTGAAAGGCTAGACAAAGTTTACAGTACACAGTACAACCGCTTTTTATAATGCAGTTGTTTTTATTTTTAAGTATTGGTAATCGTGATACTGACTGACTTTGACTGACTAAAACCTATCCGTGTTCCTCCAAATGTCCTGGAGGGCTAAAAGGGACACTATAAAAGAATCAGAAAGCACACGCGCACGCGCACGCAAGCACAACACGCACAACTATTAAGTTCAAGGTTTATTGGGAAAAATTGGCGTTAACGATAAAGGTGAAAATTAAATTTGACAAATTGTTGTGTGATTAATATTATGTTCTAAACTGATTCTCCTAAAGTGGCCTTTTTAGCCCCCTGTAACTGTATGACTCCTCCAAACTAGTTCCGCAACCCTGGCAGAGCGCAGGTGTTGAACACTATCATAACTAATATTATAAATGCGTAAGTGAATTTTGTAACGTTTCCACCAACAACCTAATGATTGTACAGAGATAGATGGGACCCTGGAGACTGGTATAGGCTATTATAACGCGAATGAAGCCGCGGGAAAAAGCTAGTGGTCGATAAACCATCGCCTTCAACCACGAGGCTGCTGATTCTGTCATTTAGAACTTGGCTTCAAAATACAAACCTTCTATCCAATTGCTCCACCTCATGCGAGCACAAAGCATTTTCTCGGCGGAGATTACCAAATCTAGTTCAGTGGAATTAGTTGTTACATTCATATGAGAAACTAGCTCAGTGCCTCATTCAGCGCTCGAGTGGAAACCCAACAGATGAGCTCTGCGAGTAACTAAAGTGGCTTGAGAACCTCTCAGCTATGTTTAGTTACATATACTAGCGTTGTATGACGAATACGTTATGTACCGTATGATCGTTGAGAAAAGGTTCAAATTACAACGATTGACGCGCAATCATGGAATGCTTCTACTAGGTATTTTATTTGGTTGTATCATATCTAGTTTCCATAATTGCTTCAATAAGTGACTTAAATAATACTGATTGAAATTCCGATAAGCCTGCGGGATATTTTAATGCGGTTTCAATTTAGTGAAAACATTGCGAACCATTTAAATTTATATTGTCCGATTCCAAACAAACAATCAAATATGCTTAAAGTTGGATCAAGCCTGTCAAAGTGAGCACACATCGGACTGCGGATAAACAGAGCTCGGAGTTTATAATACTCAACGTTTTGTTCTGAACAATTAATATCTACGTGTCTCTTTAATGATTACCTAATCATGACATACGTCTGTTTCATAACCCCAAAGGTTTTGAGAAATGAGATATCACGAGTAAATTGAACCTGAATAAATCATTAGGCAAATAATATTTCAAGTAAAATAATATTCATATTCAAGCAGTTCTTGCTAAGCCAAATATAATAGTGAACTAGCACGGAACTGTCGGCCGTCACTTGCAATAGTAATGGAGCCGGAATGGCGAGTAATGGAGACGACAGGCAACTTATAGAGATCCGATCGGGTCGCATCGCATAAGAACAAACAAGCTCCAACTTAAAGACTTGGAGTTGTCTTAGTCTAGGAAGATGAGCGACAATCAATATTAGTCACCAAAATGCTGTTTAGAAACTTGATGACTTCTTAATTTTTTTGGGTCGCAGATACTCAAAAATAACAGTTTTTAAGTATCTGCGACACAAAACCAAATATTAGTGAAACCGGTGTCGCGGTAGTTTCACAAATATTTTGTTTTCTCTTTATTGTACATCACAAAAATACAAGTAGGAGCTAGAGCGTTAGCAGTCAAGTTTGTTATTATAGCCAGTTCAAGTGAATAGGTTCACCATTCAAATCATGGCGCACTTCCACTCTGTACCTACTTTAGGGAATAAAAGTGCACTTGACTTTAAGTTAATCAATATATATAGCCCAAAATGTCATCAGTATGAATACTGACGACATTTTGGGTCAGTAACATTTGGTATACTGTCCTGCCTGCCTTCTGCAACGCGAATAAGAGATAGAAGCACTTACGTCCAGCATTCTGCTTGACAGTGGGCACGAGGTCCTTGCGCACGATGAGGCCGCGGTCCAGGTGCCAGCGGGGCAGGGGCGCGGCGTGCAGCGGTGAGCCGGGCGGGGGGGAGGACAGGTGGTAGATGTTCGGCAGCGGCTCGCGCGAGATCCTCGCCGCGTGCTGTCGCTTCAGCTCCGTCTCTTGTAGCAAAAACTCTTTGCGATCCGCATTGTACTTTTCTGTCTGTTGAAGAAACGTTTCAATTTAGTTTTTAAACTTCTGATGATGAAATATATCTTTTATCTCGATCTTACTCAGGCACAACTAGATAAACTTTTGCGTTTTCAGAACCGGAACCTTTGCATAAGATTTATATTTGGCCTGCGCAAATATGATGACATTTCTGAATTTCGCACAAAGCTCAAGTGGCCTCCCATACGTCTTTGCTGGGATTCTCATATTTTATTTCTGCTCTACAGTATTCTGTTCAACCCTACAACCTCCTCTTATCATAAAGATCGTTTCAAGTTCCTCCATGACACACATAATAGATGTCTGACGTCATCGGAAAACTGGAAAAATTAGAGATGCTGATGCATTTCACCAGCTTCTACGACAAATCTTTTACGGTTTAAGCGGTGCGGTTATGGAATGCTATGCCCGTAAGACGTGCTCATTGTCCATTTTAAAACAATGGTCAAAAATCACTACCTTTCTTTTTGATCGTTTTCACTTGGGTCCTATGCTTTTTATTTGTTAACTAAATATTATTATATATTTATCTACTATGTATTTATTTATATAAATCGTACACCTAAGACTATCTACAGTACTGTATTTCCATTATCTTTGCAATCCATTCAAAGGTTGTCTTGAAAAGATCGCTTTTAGCGATAAAGCCGCTCATTGTGTTACCCTATGTAATGTTTTCTTCATCTATCTTTTCTGTAACTTATATGGTGTACATAATAAAGAGTATTCTATTCTATTCTAGTATCTGTTAAAGATCAAGTTCACGACGTAAAGTGGCGAAGACCTCAAATTTTCCCAAACCTAAAGAGCAGACCCGAACTATGTTGGAATCTTCTTCAACAGAATGCCAGTATTTCATGAGGAGCGACTGTCTTACCGATCTTACCTCAGTTAGCTAGGTACCTACTAGATAATACCCCGTTAGTTCCCCTGGGCGGATTGATGCGGACTGCTCAAGGCCGGGATGGTTGGCGCTCTTTGTGGGATGCTTACGTTCAGCGGTGGACGGCAATTGGCTAATATGATGATGACCCCCGGGCGATACTGTTAAGACTGGTTATTGACTGTAAAACATCTAAAAAGCATAGCCGGGAGTATCAACTTAATTTTTTTACGAAACAAACAGTTTTCTCCATACGGAACAGACCAACCTCGGCAAACCAAATTATGATAAGATACAACTGATAAAATGTGAGTATGCGTGCCTCTGTACGTGAATAAACCAATTTGTAATACGTACTGCACGTAATAAAAGAAATGTATTGTGTAGTTGAATCTGCGTTTTACTCACATTAATATTCTTTGCCAAAACAAACGGGTGTTTTATTGACCTATTTTTTCCCCTAAAAAGAGTTATGGATATTACTCGTCCTAAATACAATCCAGGTTCACATACGGCTTAGTTACTTTACCAACAAAGTATATGGACCTCACCTCAAAATGTTTGATACTCGTACACATAATAATCCTAACTAACAAAGTATATTGTTGTTTGTTACGCCGCGTGCCGTTCACGCCTAATCGCTGATGCATGCAGGTACAGAGATACTCGTAGATGGGACCCTAGAAACAGTTGTAAAATTTGCTTAATTTGGAAAAATGTATCTCGTACTAATGTGAGAAAAGCCGCGAGTAAAAGTTAGTTTGCTATAAAAAATATAACAACAATATGAAAGTTTAGACACTGCTGGTGCCGCCTCTACAAACTTGAATTTATAACTTTCCTTATTATCGTCAAAAAGGACAGTTGTTTAAAAAAAACTGGTCAAGTGCGAGTCGGACTCGCGTGCAAAGGGTTCCGAACGAATTTTTTTTTTTAACATGTTATTTTAACACTACTACTACAACAACTCATTACGTCCCACTGCTGGGCTTGGGGCTCTCCTTAATAAGCAAGATATAGCCTACTGATACCACCCTGACTAGACAGGTTGATACAGGGTTCTATTTTAACACTATAGACCTCTAAAGGTTTGACTGTAATCTATAGGTAAAGATCTATTATCTACATTTTTTCAAAATTTTAGGCTTTGTAGTTTCGGAGATAAGAGCGGGAAATGGTCTTTATTCGTAATTTTTTTTAAATATCTTCAACATCTTTTACATTAAAATTATGAAAAAAATTATAATAAGCCGAGCGATAAGGCCGCCCATTGTGTCACCCTATGTAATGCTATCTTCATATATTTTTTCTGTAACTTATGGTGTACATGATAAAGAGTATTCTATTCTTTAATTAAAACCCACACAGTAAGCCCTTTCTTCATTTGATATATCACACGAATACACGATGTTGTTCAAAGAACTATTTTTTAATTTTCTAGTTTGAAAGTACGTAACTCGTCCATGTTTTGGTCACAGAAATCCATATGTGTACCAAATTTCAACAGAATCGGTCCAGTGGATTCGGAGAAAACTGGCTGTGACGGACAGACAGACAAACAGATTGACAGACACCCGAGTGATCCTATAAAGATTCCGTTTTTTGTTGGAAACCCTAAAAACTGGACCAAAAGTAAAAACAGAGCATGTTTTGTGAAATAACTTTTCAAAACTGTCTCTTTCTTCTTTCAATTTTGCTCGCTGTTGAATGCAAAATTCCCTTTTTAATGGGTCATCAAACGAAGTCGTGAACGTTCAACCGAAGTTCCCCGATAGCCATCGGAGCGGAAAAGCGCCGTAACTCGTAGCGCTACGACTGATCGCACGACTAGTGCCAGTGGATCGTCGAGCCGATAGCCGACCCCACGTACTACTCCCGCTTACCCGCCCGGATTGTGCCCAAAGATGTAATTTAATATTTAGGAGAATGATGAATGATGTTGCTATACTATTAATTTGGTATAATATTAATAAGACTACATAGTAAACTAGACTGGTTCTAAATGGATTGTGTAAAAAATGATACGCCTCAAGAGCTCAGAAGGATGATGAAATAGAAAACTATTAGGTACAATTATTTTGATACTTCTTCTCTTAAAACTGTGCTTTACGTAACACGACCTTATTATTACTATAGGCGGTATCTTTTTTTCCAGCCCTAGTCATTAGGTTATTAGGTACTATCATCAATATTTAATACTGCAGTTTCCATATCAATTCTCTTCTATTTTCTCTTCTAAAAATCTTAAAACTTAATTACCTACTTATCAAAATGGTCAGTCGCCAGAACATTCAAGCGAACCATAACAATGCAAATACTAGAACCTGAGGAAATGAATGGAAAGATCGCAAAAAATCCAGCCCCAGACTTATCGGAGGGTGAAATATCTCCGCCCACAGATTAATGTTGGAATTATGACTATCCGACCCTTTGACTAATAGATCTACAGTTACCTCGCATTAGCATTTTTCTTGAATTCAGAATTTATTCTAGAAAAACTCTTAGGATTGCGTCTCGACTGTTTTGTGTGTGTCATCGAGTATAACATTGAATAAGTTTGAGTATTTTCTTCGATATCGACTAGGTTTATTCTAAAGAAGTCGCTTAGAAAGTAATTCATAATATTTTTTATCAAAATTAATGCTGCAGTATTGTTAACTTATGTTTACATTGAATCAGACGCTTTTATAGAAAATTAAATGGATTCAAAAGAGGTTTATTTATGAACGTTAGGTACGTTCAAAAATGAATATATTTTTAATCCATTCCACGTCTTTGCCTGACACTCTGAGGATGTCGTTTTGGTAATAAAAGATAGGCTGCTCTTGCCTTCGACATACTCGTATCGGATGCCGCTGAGTAGAATTATATGATATTTTACAATTGGTGTCAGATTTTCTGACTTCTATTCGTAACGACTGTCGGAGATCTTTAAATGACACGCGGGACCAACGGCTGAACGTGCTTTCCGAGGCACAGAGAAGTCTCGGGTATGTAGATAATGGATGGCGAGACATCCACGAACCGAACACGGCTCAAGCCGCTGTACTTTTTAGATCGGCCCCTGCGACCGTTAATATGAGCCACGAGCTCCTCTGTCCAGTACTGTTACTATCAGTGCTAGCTTACCCATTGGACACTGTGCCCTCCACTGGAGGCCTTGGCGCCGGCGACTGGCGACGGCAGGTCGGTGGTGAGGGGCGGCAGGTAGTCCAACTCGCGGAACACGGCGCGGATGATGGGGCGCACGTCCGCGCATAGCGACCTGCAGCGGTTATCACAAGAACTTGTACCTAATAATTTGTGACGGATTCATCGTTTCAGTCTTCACAAGCACGTGGACGAGGGATTCTGGTTCGCACTCGTGGGACAGGAACGTGGGGATCGGCACAATTAAAGAGAGCCTATGCTCAGTAGTGGGCGAAGTCGGGCTGTAGACGTGCAGCCGGCTCGCGTTCTAGTGGCATTACAATGTGGACTGCCGAGGTAGGTAAATATAACGCGATCAATCGCCCGAGCGTGCTGCCTCCGCCCCTAAGACGACCCACTGACCGCGCTATGTTATAGAACTTGCATGCGTTCTTTAATGAAAAAAAGTATACCGCAAAGAAATACGTTTGCCGTAAGCGTGACATAGGTATCTGGTTTGGGCCAAAGTTTATGTTCGTCTAAACGTATCATAGGTACATACTAACCCCTTGTCAGGTATCAGAGGCAAGGTATCGCTCATTGTTGCCTCATTCATCAGAACAAAAATACTTAATATCAAACTAATTCAATACACAAACCTACTATTCTAAAAGGTAAATAAATAAAAAGGACTCTTGTGATATTTCATTTACGCACAACTGTGACAAAAGAGACTACGGTTGACATTGACGGCTAAATTCTGACGACGAATAAAAATGTTCTATTCAATACACAAATGAGGTTGGGTCTTGAATTTGAGGACCAAAGACTTTTTGGAGTGAAGCGTGTTTTTTCTCGCCTCGTTGAAGCTTTGGCTTCCAGCGACCGTGACGAGGTCGCACGCGATTTGGCAGCAATATTAGATTTGAGTCTGAAATACTTGGGAGCTGGCAGCGAACTGAAGTTGGAAATTGATTTCTGGTGATTGATCGCCTTAAGAAGCGCGGCTTTAATATCGACATTTCTGTGAACTGTCTTTACTTATATCTTCCAAGAATATGTTATATCGGTCATATATTAAGCTGTCGATGAAACATAATATTGTAGTAAGTACCTCATGTACTTCTACGTATAATACCTCACTGGAAGTTACTGTGATGTACGATCATTCAAATACATAATATTGGAGTGCAGGTGCTACGAGTACCTATGCTACGTTTTTAGCTACTTTATATTCATTGAATTGATATTCTCCGTATTAGAAACATTTGTTTTTATCAGACTTTATGTATACCTAATGACACCAGTGAAGCCAGTGATAGGCAAATACTGTGTGTGTTTGTATATGTTTAGCTTGGCACGAAATGACGATATTTTAACTAATAAGGGTAATGTCACACGCTATTCTGTACATATACTGTACACTTAGTGAGGCAGTTACGTAAATAATGGAGGTAGGTACAGTGAAGCCCGCTCAGCTGGGGCTGGTCATCTCAGTTGAGACGGTTTCATTTAATTAGTTCATTGAATTGTTTACTTTTTATCCTGCGCGTCTTTGACATCGTTTTCACCAAGTATAACTTCAACATGAATTCTGAAAACATACTTTGTAACAAAATATTATTTTTTAAAGTGTCCGTGGAGTTTCTTGCACGTTCTTCTCCATAGAGATTTACGCTTTGAATATATATTTTGACGAACGACTTGACAATTCAAAAGTACATGTAAATGGTCTTATTAAAATAATGGCTTAGAATTTTAATTTTTGAATCAGTTTTGCGATAGTTAACTACATATCCTCTTTAACTACAACTATACAAGGAACTAACTGTAATGATCACGTTATGTTGTACCGCAGGGCTGCAGGGCTGCAGGGCTGCATGCCTGAGGAGCGGAGGTCGCTATGATGCAGGTCTACTCTTAGTTGAGGCTACTTTTGAGTGCCTGTGGGCTGTGAGCTTAACTCCCTGTTTTTTTATAGAGAACATTCGACACAGTACAAATGAAAGGAAAGTCAAGTGATGCGATCGTCTATTGAAAATCATTTCAACAAATCACGAAAGTATGTAGGCTATTCTAAATAAAGCCCGCGTACGTATTCGCACTTAGCGATCTCAAGTTCTCAGTAACGACGTAATTAAGTCAGGCCGCTAGCAGTTACAACCTGAATCCTTAATAACATAGATGAGGTCCAGAACAGGCTCTTGCCGCGTAATTTGACTTCAAAGTTTTTTCCCCTTTTGTGAAATTATGAAGTCGTTGAGACAGCTGTTTTATTTCACTTCGTGGAAATATAATTTTTCAAATTACTGTGGATAAAGTGAAAAGTCGTCAAAGATAAGATCTTAAGCTCAGTTTCTTGGTATTTGAAGGTTGACTACATTTTGTTAGCAGTAGGTCACTGGTACTTGTAACAGAAATCAATGGAAGACAAAGTTGGTAAACAAGAAATACTTAAGATTGGCAAGCTTCCATAATGTTGTTCTGTTTATCGAATAAAAATAAATACTTTTGCTGAAAATATGAATTCTTTTGAATTCGCCTGTCATTCATTATCATGGGCTTTTAACATAATTATATGAATGATTTATTAAAAAACACTTTGATAAATAAACAGATGTTCCTAAAGTATCAGTTTGTGTCCTATAAAAGATGATTAGCTATCGGTCGTGAAAACGTAATAATGTCATGAGATAAAAAGTTTTCGCAAAGGAGAACTTTTGCTTGACTATAGCTGTACAGGCTTGTACACTTGTGATTTACATAAGTACGCACATACTGCTAAACTTGAATGTGAATGTTGTAGTCACATCTGAGAATTCACCATTCTTTGACATGGCCGAGGTTAGGTTTGAAAGAACTTAGGGCACTCGGATAGGTTAGGTTCGAATGGGATGATTGGATTTAAAGTTCGCTCGCATTGCTTGCCCATTCATGTTAGTATCCTTAAAAGAATTCCGACAGAAATAGAAGCGTTGTAGAAGGTTCGTCTTCGAGGTTAGGTAAGGTTTGAGGTAGCCCCGTCATGAAGTGGCACACATTATGTGAAAGGGCCGATCAGTTCCTGAAACGGCCAATTTTACGAAATAGCTACGACATAAGACTGCTATACATGAATGTATCCATTTCGGTAGTGGCAAGTAACAAGTCGTATTACAGGCTCGCGAAGTTTATCAAAGGGTCGTAGTTTTCTCATCAAAGTAAAAGAAAGAGTATTGGGAGGCTTCGAGGGATTATTGGTAATAACTGGGCTTCGACACGATACCCGTAATTGTGATAAACGATTGCTTTTATTACGAGTTTCGGCTCTAAGTATCGATTGTTAGAAAAGGTACCTAATACAAAGTATGGAAGTAATTGTAAACTTACTAGAGCTTATGATTTTGGAGTTATCTGAGAGATGTTTATCTGTGCTCCTTTTTCCGAGACAATTTTTACTCTGTAGGTTACAGAGTAAAAATTGTAGGCAACGAAAAATAGTCCTACTAGGTTCCAAAATTGCTCATTTTATGTTTCACAGTTTTTAATTTCGTTTTAGTTGTTATCATTCGGTGTAGGTGCAATAAATTATACATAAATCTATAAAACCGTAAAATCTACCATTTTATACAGGCTTAGCAACAAAATCTGTGAAAAAAGCAACTGAGATACAACTTCGTAACCGCCACACACATCGCAGGCATAGCAATAAGGTCCCTTTGGCGCCCTTTAGGTGCGGAACCCTGCATAATACCCCAACTCAAGTAGAAATGGCATTTTAAGAACCAAAAGAAATACGCACTTACGCATGCCGTTCAGTATTCTAGGTCAGGTTAAAAAAGAAGTCTTTTACAGCGAAATCCCGAGACACCTCGACAATGTTAAATGTACTGTCACGTACATCTTTCTTTCAATAAGTTAGACACATTTTACTCCCACAAAATTATTCCAGACGGCTCACTATGCATTATTATGTATAGGTACGTACCGCTGAAAGCAGATTTTCTCTCTACGCGAAATATTTTAAGCCCTATAAAATTTTACTGTTTCGATGTAAAAAGGACTACTTATTGTTCGAAAAGGTGTTGTTGGAGTGGTGGGATGGCAAATAATTAGGCCAGCAGTAATATTGACAACGTTTATTCGTTGGAAGATAATTTAGGAAACTTTACATCTTAGTCGTGTTACGAATTACAAGCAAGCGACGCCATGACAGTTGGCAGAGTTAAAAAGACACTGTAAGGTGGCGCTGTATGTAGCATAATGAAAAGCAAGTTTATAATATTTACCACAGATTACAACAGGTGTTGTTTCAAAATTTTATTGAATACTTTCAATGTCGCAATAACGCATATTTTGCAAAGTCATTTCGTATTTAAGCGTTTAACAAAACAACATCTAAGAATTTTACTTTATTTCAGAGCTGATTTTTCAGTTTCAGTGATCAGATAACTTTAATTTCAAGAATAAATGTCTATTCCCTAGCTAATATCTGTCTGACGGTTAAAAATCTAATCAGCTCTAAAGGTTTTTCATTAAAATGATTTAATCCTAAGTACCTAATGTTATTGTGAATGCGAAAGTGAACTTGTTTGTTCCACATTTACGCCGAAGTCGCCGAACCAGTTTTGTTGAATGTGTTACCGAGATAGATGGGACCCTGGACATGTAAAAACTAGTCCATAGACAATGTTTGTAACTTTAAATTCGCATCAGACGAGCAGTAATCATCCTCGTTCTACAGGCTAGTCCATACATCTCCAGGAGTCTGTAGCTATCTCTCCAAATGTGAGTTTGAAAGGGCTCGTATTTCTAAAGATACTACTGAATAGCAACAGTTACGAGATGGGAACAGCTACGATTTTAGCAGCGCTTTGGGATATTTGCCATCGTAGGGTTCTGTGTTAGAAACCTGGTCCCTCAATGGATCCCAACTGACCAGATATTTTCGTAGTTGGCTTTAGGTATCCGCTGTTTTGTATGCTATACGATAGTCAACTGATGTCTAAATAGAATAATAGATATATGATTATATGTGACTGCGAATACCGACGTCATTACTAATATAATGTTCGTGCTTGCGCAATGTGCGCTTAGCACAAGTTTCCGCTGTCATAACTACGGCAAGAAGAAGCAAGAATAGTCAGGGGTTTTCATGGGCTTTTATAAATAAGGTTACAGTTCTATAGACGACTCTACGCATTGCTTTGTACGTACTTTTTTTTTAAGTAGTTGCTGTTGATTGGTGCTGGTAAGATTTTTATCCAAAATCCAGCAACTGACAATATTCCGTCACTTAGCTACCATCTTTTATCCCGTAAAGTCACGTACTCCTCGGATGTTTTGGCTGAGGATTTATGTTCCGTTGCAAAAGTACTCGCCGATCGAGAACACTAGCTGGTATTGATGGCAGTTCAATTGCGGCTAAGCTCTCCATTAGTTACTCTTATCGGAACCCTCCCTAAATATTTTGCGACTAAATCTACTGTTCACTTTGTTCGGTGTTCTCGCTTTAGTAACCAGATTAAATTATTGCCTTGGTACTCGTACTAGGTGAAAGTAGTAAGACGTAAGTAATTTTTGAAGTCGTTGTATATGAACTATTTTATATCTTCGGTTGCAATGAATAGCTACATTACAAAAACACAAAACTAAAATGATAATTATTGCTGACCGCGACATTATTCGCATTTAAATTTAATTAATAATTATTAATGAGTGCCACTAAAGTACCTACACAAACATTTAAGGTGGTTGCGCCAGGGTAGCCCGCAAAATTCAAATATTCATATGTTTTTATTTTGCAATTTTCCGGTCAGTGTTTCTATAGGGCTTCGAAAACAGGGTCGAAAACAAATGACGTTCGCTTTTATAGCTTTACAGAATTAACGCAAGTTCCTTGTCATCGATCGATTCTGTAAAGCAGACTATCGCCTTCTGCATATTTCTGTATCATGTATCCGGTCTGTACTGGTAGCACAGTTTCTCATAGATAGATAGTAGCGGTCCGGTATGCGGCTGCCGTCGCACCGTAAGCGGCGCGGCGCCGGTCATACGATACCGCTGCCACGTCTCCGTATCGCACGGACTACGGACATGTTATTGTTTCGAACTTTCACGGAAGGTACCTACGGGATTATTGTTTTGTAATTTCACAGTTAGCAAACAGGATGGGCATGTTCTGATATGTGTTATGTCTGTCCCTCGAATGTGACGTGTCTGTTCAACGGTAGTTTTCTGTTTGGATTGGCTAGTTTGAATAATTTAGTTTGTGTATGTAGACCGTTGTCTCTGTCACTCAACGCTGGGAGACAGTTGCGTTCTCTAGCTGAATGTTCTGAAATGAAATGAAATTATATTGTAAAAGTTTAATTTATGTATTGTTATATGAGCCTCATTATAAAGAAGTTGACACAATGTTTTTAATACACAATCGTGCAGATGGAATTCTCTCACACACTGATTTTCATGTTTTCACAATAACTCTAAAATTGCCAAACTAATGTGACTCGTGTCTCTATTACGAAGAGTTATTGAATATCCAGTCTATATCCAAACCCTTATTACCCAAACTAATATTATAAAAAGGAGAGAAACTGTCTGTTTATTAGCTCTTAATGTCATAACGGCTGAACGGATTCAGATGAAAATTGATAACGGGAAGACCTGTCCTAGAAAAGGGCGTAACATACCTACTACTGATTTGCATACCGGAAGTATGTTCCCTTGGGATGATTTGCAACTTCGTGTGGGCGAAGTCGCTTGCAAAAGCAAGTAACAAAATATAAGTACCAACTACCGTAGACTACGGTAACAATTTAATGAAAATGAATAACTAAACAACGTAACTGTGCGCCCAGTTAACTACAACAGTAAATCAGTATTATTTCATGAAAGCTAAATAAACAAAGTTGCAGCACTATTCACCGCGGCACAGAGCCGAGCTGCGAGGAGCCGCGAGGAGCTGCGAGGAGCTGCGAGGCTTACAACCTATTAGATAATGGCCACTGAATATTTGAAAATGGTTTCAATACTTTCGATAGTGCCTACAGTTAGAATAAAAGATGAAGATTGAATATCGTAGAATAAATGAATTTCTCAGGCTACCATAAAATGATACTCTGTCAAAGTAAACAAGTTAGCGAAACTTCATTACACGGAAACGGATTTTATTATAATACCTGCACCGAACCACTGCTGGTTCAAGTCCGCAAAGCTTTTCGACGATCTATATTTGTCCGTAGGATGCGCACGGACGAACACATTATCAAATGGCGTAAGGTTTTTTTTTGTAAGTTGTTTGAAAATAACACAAGTATACATTTCAATATTTTTCGTCCATTTTAACTAGACCCTGTATTTGCGACTGTATAAAATCGTATAAGAATCAGCTCATTAAATTCATGACATATAGAACACGAGCGTCTGTTACTATGTTGTAAACAAGAACCTAATCACGTGATTGCTCCAATGTATGTACCGTCACATTGATTTACGACATTCATTGGCTCGCACGAGAAAACTAATGTTCTTAATACAATCAATTGTTAGACTATATGTCTGTGTTTTACAACGAGACCTCATAAACTCCGTACCTACGATTTTTTTCGCTACATACGCTTTAGTAGATCCTAGGAAACCTATTATCGATATCCTTATAAAGATTCTAATTTAGATAAAGCCAAACCTATCTCCCTCGGAGAGTTTGTTGAAACTGTAAGTCATAGTATGTTATGAGTTTTATATCGGCAAGTAAAACGATCAACAGAGTGAACAGTTAAACGAGTTTTATAACCCGCTCGCGCTCGCTTAGTGATGCACCAGACGGCGAACGGTTTTAGATTGCTAATTTCGTAATTGGAAGGACGCTTTATATACAAAGCGCTACTGACCATAAAGTCCTGAGTTCGATTCCCAGGCTGTGCATTGTGTGATTGAGTGTTTTCATAATGGGTTGGAATCTGCATCTGTTCCCGGTATATGGCAAAAGACTTGCTGTCTATTAAGTGCATGGGACTTAATAGACAGCAAGTCTACGATATGTGTGTGTACTTCTCTACAAGCTTTCGAGGACCACAGGCGCACAACGCTTTTTCTTTCTTTATACCAAACGTAGATAATTTTAAGCAGAGAAAGTAGCATCATCACAAATATCTCGTCAGTTACGTTACAGCTCTCAAGTCAGTAACAGGGGGCAACCTTATTACCACTGCATTGCGCACAATATGTCAACTTTATTTGGCTGGAACACAAAGACTCACACAAAATGGTAAACAACATACATTATGAAACATAAAAGAGGAGGAAATGGCGTCCCTCTGGCAGGCGGCCGGCGGAGGAAGTGACGACAGTGACGGATGGCTGCTGTGGCGCGCAGCCTCGGGACTTGTGGCTCGTGCCTCGTGGCTCAGGAGGGCTCGGTGTGACCGGAGTGACCCGTGAAGGATGGGCTTCAACGAGTTAATGTTCTGAGGTTAAGGCCGCTAGGAATCGTGAGCTGATGTGTGATGGTGAGGTTAACACAGGAATTATTCAACCCACTCAGAGTTGAATAATTTACAGGTGTGCTGGGTTAAAGTTTTGTTAACATGTAAATGTATCGTTTATTTATTTATTAAAACTTAATTATACACACAGCTACAAAGGCGAACTTAATGACTCGGCACTGTCAGCAGTCAAACAAGGGGAATATAACATGCAGCATTCTAAACAACCATGTTTCTGGTTGCACCATTGTCCCTACATTATGGTATGTTGGAAATTTAATCCACTTAGGTAGGTAAGACATACATTATACGCATACATGTGAATAACGTATGATCCCCAGAGAGCACCCTTATCAAACGACATGCAAACACAACCGCGTTAAAAAAAACTACCTCTCCTGAAAACTGTTTAACTGTTTTATTTAGCCCGTATTATATTATAACAGTTTCCCTGTCATGTGTCGGTATCTTCAGCAATAACTATAACTGTACACGTTCGTCACGCCCATCGTTTAGTGAAGTTGTTATCTTGTGGATAATAGCGAAAGGAAACAATTTGCTAAATGCTCCTCACAAATGGACACGGAACTGTAATTGAAGCGTCCTTGGGTGACGAGGAAAATGTTGACGTTTGTAGCGCGATAGTGTTCCTGTCTAGGATATTGCTGATGTTACACTTTCTGAATTGATCATTTCTGTTATATGGTGGGCAAACGATGCCAGTTAATAGGGTAGCTTAGTACACCTCTAGTTCAAGAGAGGGATCGATATGTCTGTATAATCGATATACATCTAGTTAGTATTTCGACCAATTTTGATCCTGATTTAGTGTTTTCAGTCAAGATCACAATTGATCGAAAAACTAACCAGTAAAACGATGAATATACATAAACACAATTCTCATAGTAATAAATTATCCTTTCTAGGGTTCTTTACCCGGTTGGCCGGTTTTTTAGATATTTATCGATTGACAAATTAGAATAAATGTTTTTTTTTCAAGCGCCTTCCCTTTTTCCACTGTTTGCTAGATCTATGGCAAATAATCAAGACTCAAATCGTCAGAGAACGGTACCTCAGCACTAGATCAAGATGTGTAACGCAGCCACGACTGCGACTGCTAATAACAACTGCTGTTGTCCCTAAAATGAAACAACGTCCACTTCTGGATACAAGACCCCGAAAGACCATCACCTAATAATATATCCAATTCCATATTTTGCAATAGTTTTGCTCCAACCGGGGATTGTCCTTGGGTATACTTTCACAGTGCATACAGGGATAATCGTCGGTTGGTGTCCCATTCCATTTGAAATGTCTAAAGAGGCCTCTGCGAGTTGGCATCGGCACCTCGTACGCCTACCAAAGGACCGGGTCTCTAGGGACCCGAGAATGAAAAAAAAAAATCCAATAAGTAATTAGTGCCACACTTCAAACGAAAAGGGTCTCTCCTTCCAGACTCACAGCTACGCCCGCTATAAAACAAAACGAGGGGAATGAGCTCTCCTGCCTACTTAAAAATGCGGCCGAGAGTCACTTCCAGCCGAGCGGCGACACAGTGAAGGTCACGGGGTCACCGGCTGCTGTCACTACGACAAACTGCGATACTTCACTTTAGTGGCGCACTTAGCGCGAATCTTCCGCCATATTGTTGAGATGGTGTTCGTACAACGTCACGATGGCCATTTGTTTTGTCGTTTAAAGAGGATGGAAAGGAGCTTGGGGATTTCTGTGTATTTTTGTAGACTATAATGCGCGCGGAACTAGTTGGCCGCGCCTTTGGTATGTGAGCAGTGGGACGGAGAGGCGGGGGCGCTTGCTGTCATTTTTCAGTGCAGCGCAGTACCTCGCGACGGCAACACGCGTTGAAAGTTCCGGCTAGTTTAGACAAAACGCACATGAGATTGCAATAGCGAGATGAGTCCGCCGATAAATACAATCTAAGGAAAAAAACTTTAAAGTGCATACGTTTTTTAAAAAACAGAAAGCCGATGTCAATAGTTTAGAATATAAAACTGGTGCGAATATACATAAATTAGTAGCAGAAGCAACATGGATATCAGAACCAAGTATAAGGAGAGTGATTGCTGAAATTAAACTTCCTTGCAAAATACAGAGGAAGAAAAATTTAGTTCTCCGCGGATACCATAAAAGAAATAAAAAAGAAAATACAAGTTGATGATTTTGATTTAGGAGTGATAAAAAGAAAAATAAATCAGTTTTATACGGTAGAAAAAAAAAATCCAAGTCTACGAAAACTAAATGCTGTGTTAAAAGAGGATAATATTTTAGATTGCGGATTAACTTTTTTAAGAGAAATTTTGCACAAACTGGAATATTCATTTAAAAATATAAATCGAAGAGATCCCTTTTTAAATTGAGACGAAAAATTGTTGAATGTCGAGTGAAATATTTGAGGGCCATAAGAAAATTCAGAGAAGAAATATATTCTTTTTTAACCAAAGTCTCAATGTCCAAAAATGTTGGCAATCTTCGTAGGAGCCTGGAATTTATACAGCTATTGGCAAAGGAAGGCGTTTAATAATAGTTCACGCTGATAGCCGGAAAGGATTAGTTGACGATGCTTTGCTAATTTTTAAATCAGATTCAAAAACGGGGGATTATCATTGAGACATGAACTCTACAAATTTCTACAACTGAGTTGATCGAAAATTAATACCTAAACTTCCACTTAACTCAGTCATAGTTATGGATAATGCTGCCTATCATTGTGTGCAAATTGAGAAGAAACCGACTATGTCCAGTTTGAACATTAAAATGCAGAACTGGTTGCAAAATCGTAACGTGCCATTTTCTCCCACGATGGTCAAAGCCGAACTCTTGAGGTTGATTAATACACCCAATCAGAAAAAATATACACTGTTGATGAACTTCTGAAAGCTGCAGGTCACACTGTTCTAAGACTAAATCCATGTCATCAAGACCTCAACCGATCGGCTTGTGTGGGCAAATATTAAAAATTGCCTGGCCAGAGATCACATGAATGCTACATTGGACGAGAAAATTACAATACTAAAAGGCTATTTTCCGAATTCTCTGCCGAACAATGGCAAACATGCGATGACCACGTACAAAAAAAAACCTCAACCGATCGGCTTGTGTGGGCAAATATTAAAAATTGCCTGGCCAGAGATCACATGAATGCTACATTGGACGAGAAAATTACAATACTAAAAGGCTATTTTCCGAATTCTCTGCCGAACAATGGCAAACATGCGATGACCACGTACAAAAAAAGAACAAGAATACTGCAATCATGATATGAGATTTGAAACTATGATAGGCGAAATCATAATACACTTACAAGATGATTCTGAATCAAGTTCAAAGAGTTCAGAATCAAGTGATTCAGAGGATTTGTAGAATAATTTCATATACTTAATTTGTTTTTGGTTTATTTTACTATTAATTACAATATAATTAGATTGGTACAATATAATATTCTAATAGTTCAATTGTTTTTTATTATTTTCAATAATTGAACAATTATTGTTCACGATATCTCGAGATTGGTCATCACTGTCTACTCTCATGTGCGTTGCGAGTAGTAGGCAAAACGCTCCCTCACCCCTGTCGCCACCTAAGATAAGATAAGATAAGATATTTTTTATTTGCATAAAACATGGTATACAAGGTGTTATTAAAAGACATTAGATCGAACATGTTTTGCTTAAAACTAAAGCGTGCAAACTTACTTACTAATAATACATTTTGATATTGACATAAATTATTACATTGAATTCATATTAAAAAAGTCATTAATGCTATAGAAATTATTATGATAAAGCCATTTATATAGTTGGATTTTAAATCATTTACAATTTAATGCTTTTAACATTCTTGGTAACTTATTATAGAGACGTACACACATAGCCAGAGAGTTTTTATTAAATTTCGCTGATCGAGGAAGCACATCCAGCACAAGTCTGTATTGGTCACGCCTACTACGAGAGTTTATTTCTTCTGCTGTTATAAATAGTTCTTTGTGTTTTTGAACGAACATGCATGCTTCATATATATACAGTGAAGGTAACGGTAGAAAACCAAGCTCTTTAAATATAGGTTGACATGATTCGTCAGATGGAATCTCATATATAGCACGTAAACATTTCTTTTGGGCAACAAATGCTCTATTGCGGTCAGTACTATTTCCCCACATCATTAGTCCATACCGTAGTGAGGACTCAACATATGCGCGGTATGACATCACAGCCGTTTTTATAATAGTGACTTTTTTTATTTGTCTCAAAGCATAGACAAATTTATTTATTTTATTGCATACAGTATCCACGTGTGCTTTCCAGTCTAAATGTTCGTCAATTACTACTCCTAAAATTTAATTCGTGTCACTTGAATAATTTTAGGTATGTCCATTTTAAAATTAAAAGTATTATTATAAGATTGATCAAATTGTATATATTCTGATTTATTAAGATTAATAGATAAATTATTATTATTTAACCAGTTAATTAGAATATCAATTGTTTTATTTATGTCCGCTTCATGATCCGCAATTGATTTATACTTTTTATCGCTAGTTATAATTATGGAGATGTCATCGGCAAAAAGAAAGCATTTATGATTTATTACATTAACTAAGTCGTTTATACAGAGAAAAAATAAGATGGGGCCCAATATGCTACCTTGCGGGACGCCGCATTTCGTACTTACATATTCAGACGAATATTCCGTCATGTCCCTACTTTCATTAAGTTTTTTGACAGTGACTCTTTGTTGTCTGTTTGTTAAGTACGACGATATCCACTGAAGTGGAAGTCCTCTAATACCGATAGCCTCTAGTTTTTGTATTAAAATTTCATGTGAAACCAGATCAAATGCTTTTGACTGATCAAAGAACAGCCCTGTCGTTAGATGTTTGTTGTTAATATTGGTCAATACCTCTTTTAAGAGTGAGAAGATTGCTAAGGATGTGGACTTATGTTTCTGGAAACCGAATTGCTCTTTTTTAATAATATTGAATTTCTCACAATAGCTAACTATTCTCTGATACATGCATTTCTCATAGATTTTTGACATGATCGGTATCAATGTTATTGGGCGATAATTATTCATGTCACAGTTTTCACCTTTTTAAAATATCGGTTTGGCAACAGATATTTTTAAAGCGTTAGGAAACACTCCTTGTGAAAAGGACAGGTTAATAAGATAGGTTAACACCCCACTTATTTCATTAACACATGTCTTAATAATTCTAGTGTTAAGTTCATCACAACCCTCAGAGTTGGTATTGTTCAATGATAATATCTGTTTCCTCACTTCATTTTCGGATATAGGTGTGAGAAACATCGAGTTGGCAGTTAGGATGTCACTGCGGCAACTATTTGTACAATTTTGGGGAGGGTTAAAATTTGTAAAATGACTGTTAAAAGCAGAGGCTATTTCTGCAGGTTTGGTAAGTATGGTGTTGTCAATTTTAATGTGTTCAATGTTATCTTTAGGGTCCGTATGTATTTCGTTTCTTATGACTGTCCATGCGGCTTTACATTTATTGTCATTATTATTCATGAACTTAATGTTGGCATTTCGTTTGGCATTGCGGATACAATTTTGTAATAGTTTTGAAAATGAAGTATATCTACTCATATTTATTACATTTTTATTCCTATAATATTGAAATCGTAAGAAACGTTTCGTTTTAGAACTCTGTTTAAGACCATTACTTATCCACGTACGTTTTATCTTATTGTATAAGTTTATCTTTACCCTAACTTTTGGAAAACACAGGTTGTAGAACAAATATATTAATTCATGGAAAGCACTGAATGCTGTATTTGCATCGCTTTCCATGTAAATATCAGCCCAGGATAGATTTTGTAAACACTCACGGAATTTTTGTGTATTGACAAGACTGTAGTCTCGTTTGTAAATTTGGTATATGGCGGGTTTTGTTTGGAACCTTAAAGGGAAGCTTAGCATTTGCGCTGTGTCGTGATCAGAGAGATGAAGTGGTAGCACTGCTGGGATTGCGTCAGATATATTACTCAAAATATGGTCTATACAAGAAAACTTTCGAGTAGCCACGTCAATGTGTATTTTTAAATTGTGATTGTTCGCTAAGTCCTGAAATTCTTGAGTGATTTTGCTTCTTTTCAAAGTATTTATATTAAAGTCACCTGTTAAGACTATGCGTGTTCTAGATTCATATTTCTTGTACAAATCGTGTAACATACTATCTAACTTAGCTAAAAATTGATTAGGATCGGATTTGGGTGTACGGTATAAGCAAATAATCACTAATTTCTTATTTTCTAATTCTATGCCGCATGCCTCAAACGTATGTACCGACGCATATGTTTTTATAAACTGTAATTCTTTGTAGCGTATACCTTTTTTGACTAAAATGCAAGTACCACCTCTGTGTTTTTCTCTGCAAAAAATTGCAGCCATTTCAAAATTCGATAACTTAAGATAGTTCTCATGGCCTTTATTAATAAAGGTTTCGGAGAGGCAAATAACGTGGGGGTCATTGTGTAAGTCACGCATTTCCTGCAATGTTAACTCCAACAGTTCCTGTTTAGATAAGACGCTTGCAATGTTTTGGTGGAGTATCTTAAAGTTGTGTGATGGAGGTGTTGAGTTCTTAGGCACGAAAAAATGTATCGTTCTTAATAAGTGTGGGAAAATAATATGGTATGGTACCTTTTTTGTGCACTACAGAAGGAATATGAGAGTTCACGTTTTGTTCAGTTTCACCACTATTGCTATTTCTAAAATAAAAGGGAATAATTCCTTTTTTGGGTTCATTTGTTTTCCTTTTTGGCAAAGAACTTGATTTGTCACTCGCGAGGTATTTCTTAATCTCAGCTGGATTTAAATATTTTTGGTTGTAATATTCACAATCTAACATGTAATTTATTGTTTTACAAATGTCCGATACGTTGTGCTGTATGGAAGTAATGAACTGACAATTTTTATAATGTTTACTGATGTTTTTGATACGTAAATTCAATTTGTCGACATCTAAATGACTACTTTTTGAAACGTTTAATATTATTATACTATTCATATAAGGCGCGGCCAACTAGTTTCGCGCGCACTATAGCAAAAATTTACATGTGAAACATAGATTTGTGACGGATGGCCCTTTGTGATGTCATCTAAACAAGTTAATCCTAAGTATAATATTAATATAATTGTAAAAGTAAGTTTTTAAATCACCCAACCAATTTTGGATTATTTTGGTAGAGATGGATATTTTAACGAGAAAGCCGTTGCCAAAAAATAGAATTGCCTAGAATAAAGAGACAAATACCTGGGTATACAAAATAATTTATATTTAGCATTTATATTTCGTACAAATTGAACACGACGTTTAAAAATTAGAATCACATCTCGTTAATCACGCTCATTACCACTGAGACTAATGGTCAGCGCAAGGATAACCTACACTATTTATTAGCTTTAATACAGTCCCTATTAATATTACGAAATCCTTTTCCACAACATTATTTAAGCAGGCATCAGTTACAACTATGTAAGTGTATCGCCTCAATTATTGACCCCACTCTGTGGGTGAGTAATATCTACAGGTTGTTTCATGAGTGCATAAATTAGTTCACAGATTTAATGAATTGATGCATCGGACTGACTTTGAAAAGTGAGTTGGTTAACAAGTCAGTACTTTATTATTTTGTGATTTTCTCTTTGCTGTATATCCGATCGTTATCAGTAAATATGAGCACGCAATTCTGAAACAAGCTGTACGTACAAATAGGTATAAGTTTTATGAAGTTATAAACATTGAAAGTCGTTGAAGTCGTCGGAGGGCTAAAAGGGTTAATTGCACTAATAAATAGTTTGGCGATGAGTCGGCAACCCGTCACTGCTCAGTGCAAGTTATCGACTAAGTTAAATTGTTTTGGTATTACAAAAAACGCAATTTTGCAGTAAACTGGAGTCTGGCACTCCAGTACTTTGTGCACTTTCAGTAAGAGAACTCCGAGATTACTACATAAGTACATACATCAAATAATTTGAGACCTTGACCTCTGAGGTTGTAGGAACGATGTAGTCCTAGCCGTCGGTTACGAAGCAATAAAGAGTTTCAAAAGAATATAGTGATGTATCAAAGCACACAATTTGAGTGAATACACATAATTATTAATCAGTTACGAAGTTTTCCCTGCGACCTCATCTCTCGCGTTCCAGATTTATTTTGACAACGCAAACGTCTCTTGAGTTCCATCTACGACTGTGCCAAAATTCAATCAAAATCAGTTCAGCTATGTTGATATGAAAGCGTAACAAAGAAACAACCTCACTTTCGCATTTATGGCTCGTACTGGCTCTGAGGGAGCACACCGACAACATCTGTAGGTACTCCCAAATTCACAAAATCAAGCCTGAAGCCTCTCAAGCTCACTAATCAGGATCGTATTTACTCTAATCATCCTCAAAGCAAATAAACGAGCAAATCGTTAATTACGCGAAGCGCGGAGGCATTAGCGGCGAGGGGAGTGAGGAGTGACTGGCTGAAGTCTGCGCCATCCGTCACCACCTCGGAACGCGACGTGTTGATTGAAACAGTGACCCTGTGGGACAAGACAATTTGTTGCTGCTGTGTCTTTGGGGAAGCAGTATTTTTAGTAATTGAGCTCGATTACGGTTACTTATTTAGCACTGAAACATTTTCAATTTTAATTTGAATAATAATAAAAATATTTCGACAAGTAAGAAAACTATACCTACACAAAAAGCTGACAAAGATATCAAATCTGAGGTGTGAACATAATTCGAATAAGAACGACAAGACCACTGACCTCGCCTGAAAGTATTTGTATCTGTTTTATGTGACCCAGATCTATCATCTGCGGTAAAGTACAAACAAACAATACTACATTGTATGTTCTACTGTTTATTTATCTTTTGTCCCAGATCCTGCTTTGATTCATCCAATAATACTTTCTGAGATATGAAGGCAATTTCGTCAAATGACAAACGGTTTACTGCGAGTGGTCCGAAACAGGGTGTTCACAAATGAGGTGCCATTTGATTTGAGAAGATGGCTATTTATGTTTTTGGCGCCGCGCAAAGGTTATTTTTTCCTTACTACTTTTTAATGCTCAAGTTTTTGTCTGGTTTTGCAAGACTTTCATGCAAACATACAAAACTCCATTAAATGTCTCTTAAACAAACGACCTACCTTTCTTTTTCAGGAAATTCAGAGAGCAAAAATGTTCCTGAAGAAGCTAACATTGTTATAAATTGTAATTAGAAAATCAATCAATAGCCACATTGTTTGTAGTGTGACTCTGTTTGTCTGGGCAAGGTTTGTTTGAAAGAATTTGTAAAGGAAGTCCGTAAAAAAAAATTGCACACGAGGGGCCAGTGGAAGCTATTCAGCAAAAACATATTTAGTGCTTTTCACTTTTGCTAAGAAATACTCGCATTACAAGGTTTTTCAACCAGAAAATACACCGAAGTTTCCGTCCTACTTTCAATCCATTAGATACTCGTGTGATCTTTTGTACCGGAGTGCACATCAATGCAACTCCTAACGTTTCCGTCTGACGTAATGACAGGTTGCCTACCACCACTCCCCCTCTTACCTTCATGAAGCGTGTATGACTATTACCTTTCTCTTCAGAGGAATTACTTTCCAGAGCAAGCGACATGCCTCGCGCGAATAACAGCCGTATTTGCAAGCTTTATTACGATTAAATTCCTTGAAAGTATTTTCAGGTAAAGAGTGTATTCAGTTGAAGGTGTAACGCAATCGCTTTTATTGCTGCAGAATGTATTTCAAGATTTGTATACCTAATACAGCTTTCATAAAACTAAAACGCGATCAAATTTGCACTTCATTGAAGCTAAAATACCTGTTTTTGCGTTTAAGTACCGCATTATGGAATAATCGATAACAAATACAAGTAAAGATAAATATAAACTCTTTTGAGAACGGCTCGTTTGTGTGGCTGTACAGGAGCTCCTTATATTCTTTTTGTCGTATGTTTAGCAGTTTTCCACCCTTTGCGTTATATCGGCTTTGACTTTGAGCCATCAAGGTCGATCGCAAACGACGCAGGTAATGTTCAATTGCTGTACCAATGATGTCTTTGTATTAGAACGCGGTTTTTCCCGTGGCATCGCTTCTTAACGCAAGAACTTTTCGTACTTTCGGAATATGAAGTAGCCTATGACTCTAGTATTGCTTTGTATCAATGGAATAATTTCTTGCTTTCAGAGATTACCCCCTACAACCCATCAACCAATACCTCGCCTCATCACATTAGTAAGGTAAGGAAACCTCATCCAGAAATGTTGTCAATTCTGTTTCAAAATCTTACATAAGCCGCCTTGATTGGTTTATCCGATTCT
Organism: Lacanobia oleracea; assembly: GCA_950371165.1. Taxonomy (NCBI): domain Eukaryota; kingdom Metazoa; phylum Arthropoda; class Insecta; order Lepidoptera; family Noctuidae; genus Lacanobia; species Lacanobia oleracea. The sequence goes on from OX493398.1 coordinate 713,184, forward strand.
TCAGGAAAAGGTCAGTCTGACATCAAGAAGTGTGACATAATGTTTATTTGAATACTCTTTGAGAAAAATACACTGTTTCTACGCAATAAGAAATCGAAATTTTCGTCTCATAGGTTCTTCTAGTCCATTACTTAAAGATTTATTGGGTGAGCCGACCTTCGACAGCCACTTTAACAGGTTGCGTGATTCTAACATGTTATGCAGGGTGAATTTTTATAGTATGCGTGGATGGCTAAATTCAAAACTCTGAGGAAAATCGTAGATCACTGAAAGGAGTCTCGACCCCGATTTTGATGAAAACTAAAAGTAAAAAAAGAATTTCTGAAATTAAACAAATAGTTGAAATATGTGCGGACAAACATTTAAACTGGAAAGGAGTGGGTTAAAATCCTATAAGTGGTATTAGGACAGAAAGCAGAGAAACTCCGGTAACAATAAAATAGTGGACTGTATTAATTTAAACAAGTGAACAAGCGATTTTTATTTCTTTTTTACTATTGATAGGCACGCGCTTGACCACTGTCTCACCTGATGGTAAGTGATGAGGTGGTCGAAGATGGAGCACGCTTGCCTAGAAGTAACCTATTCACTCTTGACTTAAAGACTCCCAGGTTGTAGCTATCAGGAAACACAGACTCCGGCAGGGAATTCCATTCCTTAGCTGTACGCGCTATGAACGTGTTCCCGTTTTGTGCGTGTGGGTGGGATGTCCCCCATGTAACGGTGGCGCATCGCCGTTCGTGTTGTGGTCCGATCAAAACAAATTATCGAAATGTTAGTTAAGGAAGAAATGAGTGTACGCTCAGTGAGGAGGACGATGACGCAGTGTCGTGGGCCGCCGCCGCCGCCGGCTCGCAGGGCCCCGCGCGGTCGTCCGGCGCGTACTGATGTTCTCAACACAAACATGCATACACTTATGGAATTTGGCATACATGTTTAGAAGCTGACTAGGCTAACATACCAATACAAGAACTGTGCAATTCTAACAACATTACAGACATAATAGTCGAATTAAAACCTCAGTAATTTGTTGAATAATTCAATTTACTTTTTTCCATTAAATAAATAAAATGTAAAAATAATTTGGAAAACGGATCGTCACGAAATGATTACAATCCTTCTCACTTTTGACAGCAGTTTCTAGTAAATTAACACTTCACTCATCCTCTGCCTGCCTTTTCCCAACTATATTGGGGTCGGCTTCCCGTCAAACTGGATTTAGCTGAATACCAGTATTTTTCGCCGAGTGGCTGTTTACCAGACCTCCACAACCCATGAACTGGGAACACGGTATTTCATGGCAAGACTGGAGTCAGATTTACTGGCTTCTGACTATCCGTAACGACTGCCAAAGATCTACAAATGACAGCCGGGACCAACGGCTTAACTTGCTTTCCGAGGCACGGAAGAAACTCGGTATGCTAAGATGATCACCCATCCACAGACAAACCTTGGCAAGCGTTGCTTAATCTAGAAGATCGACCCCTGCGGCTGTTATTATCTAGCCACAAGATCCTCATAAATTAACACTATTGTTATCAAAATAATCTTACTATCACATAGAAAGACCACATTTGCAATGTAGGCGAACTTCAACCCAGACGTGCACAGGAATCATGAGCTCGACCATTACAAGTGATGAGTGAAAATATTTTTTTATTTCTATAAACGCTTCCGACCTTGAAGAAAAATATCGCATATACCCATGGATATTGATGAGCTTGCTAACTACGTACGACGACTTTCTTACTTCACAAATTCTTAAACAGTTTATCCTCTCTCCAGGGAGTACCGCGACTAGCCCCAACAAACACGACGCCCCTCGACGCTGAAGGTATAAGTTAGCCGTAGTGCTCACCGCTCGCAGCTGAGCGCCGCGGTGTCACGCCTCAGGTGTGACCCGCGACTGTTTGTCTATCGGGAGGTAAACTAGGAAGGATCCGTTTTATTTATGTATGATCCGTAGTTTGACTATGAATTTAGGACGAATCTGTCCCCGAGGGCAAAATATTTGTATTGGATTGTTTAGAGAAACGATGCTGTGACCTTCTTGCATTTGTTATGCGTCTTGAAACGAATAATAATACTTGGGCTGTAGTTTCTTTCGTCCCTTTATAGCAGGGATGGCCAAGCGGCGGCCAATCGACTGGTCGATCGTGGCTATTAGTCCGCGGCATGGCAAAAATATAAATAGGTACGATTGACAGACTGCGCACCTATGTAGATAATATATAGGTTATTTTAGTAAAATTAAAAGTACTACTTATATAATTATACTACTTATATAGTATACTGAAATTCACCTACTGCTTTAAGAAGTACCTGTGAAATCAGTGGAACGCACAGGGTTTCGTCAGTAAAAAGTCGATCTTGGGTATTATCAAGTTGGCCACCCCTGCTTTATAGCCTTAGTCTTTTGATAAGCTTAAAAAGAGACAAGGGTCCGCTACGTGTAAACTGGACAGATTTTCTCTACGTATGCCACTATTGTGTCACCTTGCTACTCGCTGACGAGCTGAACTTTAATTTCATAAACATGGTAGGAAGAAAACGAAGACATATTGTCAAAATCTTAATTTAATTACCGCAATAACTTTTACAGCCCGGGGATGACAAATGATCAGTATAGAGTAGGTATCATACAATATTATCGGTCATTTCATGGACCATTTCAAATTAACGCAAGCTTTCATCACGTCATTATCCTGTGATCACGGCTCTTAGAACTTGCTGGAAGCAATACACGATGATTTTGAGCGCCAGATTATACTTATCGAGTTGGTGCTATATTATTATGTGCTTTTACAAATCGACTGGAATAGTGAAGTGACGAAATAATGCTTATTTTCTCATAGAGGTCGTAGCTGATTGTGTAGTTTTGTGATTGTTATTATTTAAAATATAGGTACTATGTAACAAGTTATCTTTGAATAACTGTACAAGTACTATCATCAACGACGAGAGACTACGAAGCGTAGCAGCTACTACCTACGACGTAGGAGTTTCAATGGCGTAGCAGCTACTACGACGTAGCAGTTACTACGCCGTAGCAGTTACTACGACGTAACTGACGCTTGAATGATATCTCGTAGTCTTTCCTTTTTAATTCACAGAAACAATAACTGTAACATTATTTCTTTTATTAATTTAATGAGACGTCAATAACAAATATTTTACTTAAAACTAAATAATCTAAGCTCTATACACAATGATGTGGAACAAGTCAGTCGGAAAATAAAGAAATGTTAGTGGCCTACTGGCGCGGAAGCAACTCCACTTGGTCGCTTTTAATTATTTATTTCTAGGAAACTTTACTTACAGTGCAAAGTAAGGCTAAGAGTTTAATAACAGTTAAAAGTGCGGTCTTTTTTATTTTAATTAGTTTCCTTTTCAGAGGCCAACAAGAATTTCTCCACTTAAAATGTAAAAAGATTCTGTTTTGTGAACGATTTTCTCGTTAAAAATCAGGCATTATTCTAGCTTAATGCCACAACTAATTTGGTACAGTAGGGGAGCTCAAGCGGGAATTTCGGGATTTACTCGAGCTCGTCAAAATAACATAAGGGGCAACCTTGCAACTTGTTAAGTACTCCCACAATACCTGAGTCCTGTACATTTTATACATGTACATTTATAGGGTTAAATGTCTAGGGCAACTGATCAGATTAGTAAAAAAAAAATGATCTCTTATTGATTAAGGTAAGGTAAGTAAGTTACATGCAGAAAAGAGTGCATTTCAATAATCTGAGCGTGTCATAAGAAAATGAGAGAGTCACAAAGTTGCAAGAAAAAAACCACACCTGGACATTCTCGAGCGCGATTTTTTTTAATTTCAAGGAAATTCACAAATCGAGAAAATAATATAATCTGCCGAATTGCACAAGCCGAAATACCTAAAATCATAAATAAAGTGTGGTGCATGCAGTCGCCTGAGAACTATGCATTTCCCACTTTGTGCCACTCTGCCCTTCTCACTCTTTCTCTATTGTAACGATGCACGTTATTCTTACGGTAAACTTTATAAAAATAATCTGGCAACATTTTATTGGAATTATAGTGGCAACATTTTAAGTAATGACTGCTGCGTGCTGAAAAAGCCGTCCTTAAAAAGTCTTGATCCTTGTTAGTTATTATTTGAAAACGGAACTCTAAAAGTTGTGAGTGCAGAAACCTTTTATTGTTAAGGATGGGAAATCATCAAATGACTCCTACCGCTTTGGGTGAAGCAGATAGGAGTGTCAAACTCTTACTGACTAAAACCCATCCGTGTTCCTCTTAGTGCCTTTTGCGTTCCAGGGTACGGTGCCACTTTCGAACAAAGTCCGCAGAGTCAGCAGGCACTGGCCCTAGCGAGCCCCGTCTTCTATGCTGACAGCTCTTTGAGGCGCGCGTGGAACACAGCGCGCCGTCGACCCGGGCCTGGTTCTGATCAGACGATGAGCCACCCAATAGGCCTTACGACGCCCGGGGTGTCTTCTCCTGTTGCGACGGCTGGGGCGTGAGGTTTCCCTCTCTCTCACACGTTCGGCTTCCTCCTTTACTAGCATTACTGCTTCGCAGAAGTGACCGCTTCCCATGTCTCCTCGCTCCGGACCATGGCTTGAACCAGGGCCGGACGCGTGAGATCGCCGCCGCCGATCGCCTCGACGAGGACATGGTGGTGCTCCGCACAAGCAGGGCAGACCTCCACCGTATGCTCCATCGTGTCCTCCGGGCGATTCTCGCTATGTTGACACCCGGCGTATCCTCCAAACAGGTATCTCCCGAAACAACCGTGTCCGGTGAGTAACCCTAGAAGGGGTTCCTAACTGCCTACATCTTCCTCCCTACCTCTCGAGGGCCGACAAGATCGGAATCAGGAATTTTGCGTGGTTTTATTTATCACATTATATAAACAAAAAAAGTTCAAAGTGTCAGATTAACAATATGTCAGATTTTTGGCAAACATGACTGAAATATCAAACTGAACCTCCTGTATAAAAATCTGACACGCTCAAGTATTGCAATATGGTGATTTTTTTTGCATTTTCAAAAAATCTTTACCAGCTTGCATCACTTCCGAAACGTCAGTCTTTGGAATGGGAGCATTTTTAGGGTTCACTTAACATGCACGAGAACATCTGACGCGCTCGAAAGAAATTTTTTTTGCTCTATTTTCTACCCTTCTGGATAGCCAACTCCACCACGCATGTCATGAACATACCTTTGGTATCGGAGACACGTTCTAAACTACAATAACGACAATCTGAACTATCAATATCTGACACGCTGGAGTATGTCCATGCTACTGATTTTTTTTTTTTTTTTTTGAAAATCTGTGGATGTTTCCCCACCACTGAACAGAGAAGAGAAACATTACATAACCTTTTATTCTTTTTTTTTTTAACTATTGATAGGCACGCGCTTGACCACCATGTCACCTGATGGTAAGCGATGATGTGGTCGAAGATGGAGCACGCTTGCCCAGAAGTAACCTATTCACTCTTGACTTAAAGACTCCCAGGTTGTAGCTATCGGGAAACACAGACTCCGGCAGGGAATTCCACTCCTTAACTGTACGCATTATGAATGTGTTTCCAAAACGTTTTGTGCGCGTGGGTGGGATGTCCACCATGTACCGGTGGCGCATCGCCGTTCGTCTTGTGGTCCGATGATGGAACGGGCTTGGCGGAATTAAATTATGCAATTCCGTCGCACATTCCCCAAAATGCAACCGGTAGAAAACCGACAAGCCAGCAACTCGTCGTCGATGCTCAAGACTTTGGAGCTTCGTCCAAAGATGAGAGCAGTATCCCATATATGATCGAACTTGTGCTTGATAGAGTTTGAGCAGCTGTTTCGGCGTGAAGTACCGTCTCACCTTTGCTAGGATCCCCCACTTCCTTGCAGCCACTTGAGCTTTTGCCTCTATGAAAGGGCCAAAATTGAGAGTAGATGTTAATGTAACCCCAAGAAGCTCAAGTTGGTCGGTTATCGGCACGGTTGCACCTCGGAAAGATGGAGCTGGGTGGAATTGGCTCCTTTTGGCGGAAAATAGACACGCTTTGGTCTTAGCAGCATTGAACTTGACCAGATTGGCATCACCCCATTCAGAGACAGCCTGTAAGGACACATTCAACCATAGCCTCCGGGAGAGACCGGATCTGCGACCCACCAGCTCGTGCATCGGACACGTATCTCTCAGCAACAGTGCTGTCGTCTGCATACCCAAAGGTATCGGGTGTAAGCAGATCATTAATATGCACCAAGAACAGTGTTGCCGAAAGCACTGACCCCTGAGGAACCCCGGCATTAATATCCAGCAGTCCAGACGAGCAGCCATCTATGACCACTCGGATTGACCGATCCCTCAGGAAATCCGCGATCCAATCACACAGACCGGCGGGCAGACCGAAGGAAGGAAGCTTACTCATAAGGCTATCGTGCCAGACCCTGTCGAAGGCCTTCGAGATGTCAAGGGAGACCGCTAGTGCCTCCCCGTGCTACTCTATGGCTTCACTCCAGATGTGAATGGCATACGCTAGAAGATCCCCAGTTGATCGATTTCGGCGGAACCCGTATTGTCGGTCACTAAGGATATCATTCGCTTCTAGGTACGCCAGGAGCTTATGATTCAGCACGCGTTCCATAGTCTTACAGGGTATGGACGTTACCGAGATGGGTCTGTAATTCGACGGGTCAGCTCGACTACCCTTCTTGGGCACGGGTTGCACGTTAGCTTGCTTCCAAGCCTTCGGCACTTTTCCAGTCTCAAACGAAAGGCGAAATAGGCGTGTCAAGATCGGAGACAACTCAGGCGCACAAGTTTTTAGAACAATTGCTGGTATCCCGTCGGAGCCACTAGCCTTGTTCACGTCTAGGTTACGCAGTACCCTACGTACGTCCTTCTGATGAATGCGAATGTTCGACATGTTCGACTCGCATCCACTAGGAGAAGCAGGGGCCCTCGCGCCACCAGGATCCAGACGCGAAGATTCCGCAAACAAGGAATTAAACAAGTTTGCTTTCTCCTCAACGGAGTGGGCAAGCGTCCCGTCGGGTCTCAGCAGTGGTGGTAGTGAGGGGCGGCAGAAGTTCGATTCGACCGACTTAACAAGGGACCAAAAAGCTTTACTACCTGCTGGGTATGAAGCAAGTTTGTTCCCTATTCGGCTGATGTGGTCAAACCGTGCCCTCCGCAACACCTTCTTGCAGGACTTGGCAGCCCTGTTGAAGGCTCTCTTCTTCCGAGTCACGTCATTTGCTTTGCGCGTACGAGCGTCGACCTATGCCAGGTAAGCCGCACGCTTAAGCGCATCAGCGCGATTGCACTCGGCACCAAACCATGGACGAGCTTCGCTAGACATTGTTATGACAGAGAACGGAATGTAGTACTCCATTCCCCTCCGCAACACATCCGTCATGGCGCCCGCGCACGACGAAGCATCAGTCGAAGAAAAACAAGTAGCCGGCCAACGATAACATGCGAAGAAAGATCGCATGCCATCCCAATCTGCTGACCTGCACCGCCATACCCGCCGTGTGCCTATTGGGCTAGGATCGGGCGGGGAGTAAACGGACACAGACTTCACCAGACAGTAGTCGGAACTACCCAGTGGTAAAGAAATTGACACCGAATAGCGGTCTGGATCCGTTGTCAGCAAAAGGTCCAAGCAATTGGCAGTGTGCGAATCAACATCCGGCACCCTCGTTGCCCCCTGGACCAGCTGGGTAAGATTCAGCGCTAGGGCTAGCTTTCTCGTATCTCGTCCAGCATGGTCTGTGCACTGGTATGGGAAGAGCCAATCCTGATGGTGGGCGTAGAAGTCCCCCAGTATCACCAATTGGGCAGAAGGGTACCGTTGCTGAGCCGCATCCGCCGCCTCACTTAGGTGCTGTGTGAGCCCAGTTGTCTCCAAATCACCGCTGTGCGAACGGTAGACACATGCGTAGACAATTTTATCCAGGCCTGTGTCCACTAAAACCTAGAGCGTTGAGAACCTGGAGTCCTCAAGATTACGGAGACGCCGATAACAGATGTCGTCACGGGCGTACATACATACGCCCGTGGTTTGAAATGGTGCTCCAGGGTAAACCCTGGGCTGGAAAGGTAAGACACGTCTGACGGACATCTGATCTGCGTCTCGGAAAGGAATAGGAGTGCTGGTTTCTCAGTCTCCAGGTGGTGATGGACTGCGGCGAGATTTGAGTGCAGACCTCGAATATTGCTGAGGTGCACTTTTTTCTTATAATCTAAACTACAAAAAGTAATTAGTCCCCACGACGCTCGAGTATATCCACATTTCGTTGGGCGGCAAGTTTCGGGTTAATATATAGCCTATGACACTCACAAATAACGTAGCTTTCTATCGATATTTTTTTTTTTTTAATCTGTTTAGTAGATCCAGAGATTACCCCCTAAAACCTCACAAACTTTACATCTTTGTAATATTAAATATAGATCAATGTTTCTGCGCTGTGATAAGTTATTGCCATTTATATTTGGCCCGTGACCGCAAAATCTGTGTCTCTTATTTACTTTTAACTCGATGTGAACTTGTAGGTAAATTAATGCGTAATGATTAAAGTCAAAGGCATAATTCGCGAGGAATCTATTAGTGAGTCGGCTCATTGCTTGTTTATTGGAACGGAAAAATTAAGGAAAACGTGAAACGCACACGATCGCACGGGATGGCATCTCGCAGGGGAGCGTACGGCGCCGCAGAGGATCGCCCCGCGTTTAACTAAACTCGCATTTAAGAGAGATTGCTTGGCGCGGAGCACGCGAGTAAAGTGCACTCTATGTTGGCTCCGAGAATTAGATTGAGGAGGTGACGGTGAATAATTTGTGAAAACCTATTAATGCTTGACGTTACGTCGTTTATTTATTAAAATCTAAACTAGCGTTACCCAGCGGTATTTCGTGTAACCGCTGTTCTTTGTTGATTAATTTCGTTGCCGGATCTGGGGCCAGTTGAACCATTCCCCCGAGACACGTTGTACTTCGTTGTTTCGGCGCTTTTCTGGTGGCGCGTTCAATCAGGCTCTCAGGAGTTAGTTACAGTTAGTAACATACATGGTTGGGATTAGTGTAGTGGCGGGCTTGTGCCATTCGCAGCTGCATCCTGCTAGGCTGGCCGTCGAACCTATATGAATTCTGTTGTAACAAAAGTATAGTAAGGTATATAATATGTAGTTATGATGCAGAAGAAACACTTTTTTTCGTAAACATCGATGCCAAGGAGTGTGGTTTGATAGGTGAGATCAAACAAGCAAATTGTTACTCAAACATGCCTGCTTACCCTGCTAGGAGATTGTTATCGTTACATTTTCTGCCAATATTTGTTGAATCAGAGAGTGGAAGTCGTTCTCAATTCAATCCTATATTTTCCTTAAGGAAAGTTATTTAGTAAGTAAGTAGGTAAGTCCTCGAAAGTATTGGAACCCTTTTCTTTTGATTTGATTTCCCTTTTATTTATTCAAGCAGATTTTTCCCGTATTCGGATCGTCGCACTGAGCTTTCAATTATATTAATATTTAAGCAATTTTTACTCTTAGAATTTGTACTCAGTTTATCTACAAGTATCTGTGGTCTCTTGATAAGTAAAGTTTTTCAAACAATAATTAATAAGAACTCGGAAAAATGTTCAATGTAGGTCGTCGGTGGAATTCATTTGATCAAAGCAAATGAATAGGTCTTCAAAGAGAAAAATAAATAGATAATGTTATCACTAACTTGTAAACTTAAGACAATGTGCAAGAGTTAATAGCAAAAGGTTAATTCTATATTTAATGCATAAGTACAATAATGTACGTCGTGTTTAATCTTATATCTAAAAGATAACAGCGAGTCGATATATTTCGTATGGAACCCACTTTCTATAATCCGATCAATTATCAAATTTTCGATATAAGTAAGTACTTTCTGAAAAAGTACAATTAGCAATTACAGCAGTGATCGAAGTCGAAGTCTAACCCAACTGCTATACTTGTATTTGAGGGCAGTTTCTTATTGATTGCATCTTATTTAAATTAAACATGTTGAAATGAAATAAAACTTTATTACAGATAGCTTTTGCCCGCGACTTCGTACGCGCATATACCGGTTTTCCCATTCCTGTAGGAATTTCGGGAAATTCTCTCTTAGTTCTCGCCTTTACTCCCTAAGGAACCTACATGCCCAATTGCAGCGTTCTACGACCAGTAGTTTCGGCGGTGCGTTGTCTGGCAAGGCATTTCTGGCAATCACTCAGTAGAGGCGTATTTTATGTATTAGAATTACAGTTTAACCGGTTTCATAGAATCTATTTATTGTGTAGGTATAATCGATTTTTTTTAAAGATATTTAGTAGGTACTGATTGAGGAGACTGATTGAATGAGGAGCTCGTAGCTGTCACACGGGTTGATGGACCCGTCGTCATCATCTTCCTGCACTTATCCCATGTTTTTCTTCCATTCTGTCCTATCAGTTATCACGCTATCACTCACTCCCATATTCTCTTTCATATCACACACAATCCATCCATCTTTTCTTCGGCCTTCCTCTCCTTCTCCATCCATCCACATAATTATATTCGAGTGTCAATCGACCAGTGTGTATGTTAAAATGGTCACCCATCCTAAGACCGACCTCGGCAAGTGTTGCTTAACCTTGAAGATCGACCCGTGTGACTGGTTCACTGTTATATTCAAGGCACGCCTAAAATCTCGGAGTCTCAGAAACAGATTGTTTAAATTTAAAAATGGTCTTGGTCACCCATCCATCAGACCAACCTCGGCAAGCGTAGCTTAACCTTGATCGACTCGTGGGATAACAATTTCAATAAAACTCTTATGCCATGAGCTGAGGTCATATTCCTGAGGAGAATCTTAACACCGCGATTCAGAAAAACGCGTCATGTACTAATGACGCGTTTTTCTGAATCGACCATCTATTGGCAATGTAGTTAAACTGACAAAAATGAGTTTGAACTTAGGAGCCCACATGTTACGATAAATAATAATACTACTCTGTCAAGAAAGTGCAAATAATAATTTGTTAAATTTCATAGTTCTAGGTTAACGGGAAATACCCTATATGTACATTTTGATTCCCTTGAGAGTGTCGAAAAATACTACTCTGTCAAGAAAGTACCGGGAAAAGATCAATAATACACAAAATGTCTGTTATTCATCCAAATTTATTTTATCACCTTCAAAGTATGCTCGTTTAGAAACGATACACTTGCGCCAACGAATAATCCATTCATCAAAACATTTTTAAAACGCTGCTTCCGGAATTGAGTTCAGTTCTCGCCGCGAATTCTCCTTTATGTCTTCTATCGATTGAAAACGGGTGCCACGAAGTGGTAATTTGAGTTTAGGAAAAAGAAAAAAGTCAGCAGGAGCCATATCTGGTGAATATGGTGGTTGCTGGATGGTATTTGTTGAGTGTTTGGTTAAAAATTCGTTCACAATGATAGCCTTGTGCGAAGGCGCATTGTCGTGGTGCAAAATCCAAGAATTTTCTTTCCACAAATCTGGCCTTTTTCGTCGAATTTGCTCTCTTAAACGCCGTATAACGCTCAAATAATATTCTTTATTTACCGTTAGACCTTCCGGTAAGAATTCAGAGTGCACAACACCGCGATAGTCAAAGAAAACAGTCAACATGACATTGACTTTTGATCGACTTTGGCGTGGTTTTTTCGGTTTCGGTTCAGTTGGAAGGCGCCACTCCGAAGCTTGTTGACTAGTTTGCATGTCAAACTCGTAAACCCACGTCTCGTCACCAGTAACAATGCGTTTCATGAATGTTGGGTCCGAACTGACTCGTTCTAGCATGTCCTCAGCGACTTTCATGCGATTGAGTTTTTGGAGAAAATTCTGATCTTTTGGGACTAGCCGAGCAGCAACATGTTTCATACCCAAATGATTAGTGAAAATGGTACGGATCGACTCGTGAGATACAGAAAGTTCGGCGGCTATCTCTCTCAGAGTTGAATGGGGATTTTCAGTCACTATTTCCTTCACTTTTGCGATGTTAACTTCAGTTGCAGACGTTGACGGCCTACCAGAGCGAGGCAAATCTTCCATCACATCTCGACCGCTTTTGAACGCTTTGAACCACTCATAAGCACGAGTTTTTGATAAAGTCGATTCACCGTAAGCCTTCTGTAACATTTTCAGTGACTCCGAACACGAAATTCCATTGGCGATGCAAAATTTAAGACAAACTCTTTGTTCGATATTTTTGTCCATTATGAAATTCGCAATACACACTATATATGATATACTAAAACCAGCACTGTATTTAATATAAATAACAGATGCAACTCAAACTCCGCGCCAAAATGGAAAACAGTTGTGCCAATCTAGCAACTACAAAAAAACAAAAATTTGAATTTGGAACCATAAACAAATCATCCATTCCCGATACATTTTTGACTGAATGTATTATGATAATAACATGTTCACTTTTCTTTTGCTTGCTACATAATATTAAGAGTTTAGCAAATAACTCAACAATATGTTTTGAAGTTCGTTTCACACATTTATTACTACTATTATTCTTAATAGATGGCATTGCAAGTCTCTGGAGACTCAATGAAAACTACCTATTTTAGCGCTCGATGAAGTTTCTTCCTTCAAAATTCAATATCTTTTTATTTTGTGGGTCGATTTTGATGAAATAAACGCTAAATGTTACTCGGATTATCACTTAATATTTTTAAGTAGGGTCACTTGTTCTACAGTGGCTCACTTTTTTTCCGAGGCGTATTTTTAACACCTATTTAAGTTAGGTTATCGAAATTCGGAATGAATATAGTGGAACTAATGTGCTTTTAAAATGTACAGTCATTTTTAAATAAATGTAAGACAGAATGTAAATATTGTACCTTTTAAAAAAAAAACATAATTGAGCCACTGTGTACCATAGGTTTGGCACACTGGCTCACCCCAGAGTACACAGTGGACCGTAGTGGTACACAGTGGATAGTTTGTACTAATCACAAGTAATAAAACAAATAATACGATAGTTATTCATTATTTATTAGGCAGTATGTCAACATGTATTAATATAGAAATAATTTTAAACTTTTTCTAATAAATTTTAATGTAAAAATCTTCAAAAACTTAACATCGAGCACAAACCTTATAAAAAAATAGGAACGAAAATACCTCATTGGTCTAAAACAAAACTAATATGAATTCAAAATGAGATCAAGATCCCGAGATCAATCAAAAACTTAACTTAGTAAAAAACGAAAGAAACGAATTTATGCTTTGGCTACCTACCACAATTAAATTCTTACTCAGTCGAGAATTTGAATAAGAATTGAATCATGATAATCCCTATCTTTAGATATAGGTAATAAAATTAAAGAAATCACTTATGGGCAATGCTTTGGCATACAATTCTACTGCACATTCAATTGAGATAAATCAATTAAAAAATAGTAATAAGACTGTTGTCGTGTCGTGCTGCCACCGACAGAGGGTTTCGGCAATATAGATTTGATGTCAGCTTCTTCAACGAGTGACAGATCCGGCACCGTAGACATATAAAATTTGCCTGGAGTTTTCTTCCTTAAAAAACTGATGTAATATTCCATATGTTCATTTCTGCTTTCCAACACTTTTCCAACGTAAAATAGTTTCTGAAATAAGAATATGTTTTTGAATTTAATTCATTACCAAAACATTGCAACATACATACTTTCAGTACTGATTTGAGAATCTGTATTTTAATCAAAATATTACAAAAAAAAACAGTTTAGTACACAGTTGCTCATGATCCACTGTGCACTTACGTGATCTGAGCCGATGTGGACGTTGCCGACATTTTGAATACAAACTACTACAAAAAAAAAGCTAACCTATATTTCGAGAGGAATAGAACAGGAAAACATTCTCAAATAAGTACAAACTACAATGGAAATGTAAAAATATTCAAATACCATACTAGACACGTGTTGGAACAAAAGAAAACTTACCTTATTTTTTATTTTTTTTGTCACTCTAACAAAATTTTCTTTGCACACAAACACCACCCGTCGTACGCGCTTCCCGACTGGTTTCGACGAGTTCATGTACCGTCAGCTACATTGGGTGAAAGAGACAGATATATATCTCTGGTAGTTTCTTAGATTCTTAAACTGAGCCACTGTTTCTGGTATAACCACTGTAGAACAAGTGACCCTACCTAGATTTGTAACCCAATCTGTAGTTTATGCGTGATGCTGCCTCAAACGCACAGACAAACAGACAAACAGTCAAACAGATAAACAGACAAACAGACAAACAGACAAACAGACAAAAATTTAAAAATAGCATTATTTGTGTTTTGTATCTTTTTCCTAACTTTTCTATGTAATTTTTATGCAAAAAAAATTCAATGTAGGTACAGACACGGTTGGTTTACGATTTTATTATGTATAGATATAGACTATACAATTCCATAATTCAAGGTCCATAATTTAAGGTTAAAGGTAGTGGTACCTAGTTGTGTTGGTGCTGGGATTTAAGGTTTTCATAAACTTTTTCGAAGATTCCATTACAATTACTTATGACAGCCTTTATTATAATTTGACGGTGCCTACCTAAGTACTTATGAATACCTACTTAGTTATGATTGTACCACAGATCATACCCACCTGTAAAAATACCAGATTATTGTGAATTTAGCGTGAGCCTTCTTTTCATTCTTACTGTGCGACAGTCGTTGTTCCCCTCAGTTGCTTTTGAAAAGTATTATTTGTTGTAACTTCTTATTACAGACCATGAGCATGAAGCAAATTGTGACGCAACGTTAGGAATTATGTCTTTGTCAAGTTAAGTGGCTCATAGGGATGATTACACACTGGAGAACCAACATCTGTTGTCGTAAGAACTGTTCCTGTGTAGAGTAGGTATCTACCTCAATATTTTGGATGATCTTATAAGTTTTGAGGCTTTAAAGCTGGAGGAGTATCGTGTTACCCTATTACCCCAATACTGGGTTGTGGAGGTCAGACAGGCAGTTTCTCCATATAAAATGCTGGTATTCAACTACCGGATGTATCTGAATATCTAGTTAGGAAAAAGCAACGCACAGCCAATACCGCTCGCTGGAAGCTTGAAATCGTGCGTAAATAGTGAAAGTGAACAATGAAGGAATATTGGAAATTCATTCTTTAAAGGTGTCAAACAGGAGAGGGGGGTTTATTTGCTAATGTACTGTGAAAGAACTAAGCCGAGGCCGTACTCTGAGTAGGTAGGTAGAATAAAAAGGGGACTGTGTTAGATACCTACGCAATGAGTTTTTATCGTTCTAATGTTAAATGTCCCGTCCTAACACCAGAAATATTAAAGTTGAGAGAGGTATCCTCCGCGCGGTCATGTTCATGAAGCGAGTGTTGTCCTGATGTTGCCGTGTTGGGCTTGATTCCCAACAGATGGCATAACACTTCCTGCACACGGCTTGTTATGTCACAAAAGTGTTTGCCATTACGAAACTTAGAGGTACCTAATAAGTTGTGCATAAATGAAAATGTTTGAGCAGTTGTTGCGCAGACTCAGAGCTTAACTTAACTGTGGAGTTTCCCATAAGCTGCGGAATTAAAGTTCAGCGCCACGACCCTAAAGTATCCAACGAACAATGTAGGCAGCTTCAACTTTAGGTACTGGTATTTATGAAGGCACCGTATTATATTTACATGTGTTGAAAAAAAAAAGTTCCAATTGCTTTTTGGATTTCAAAATTGGAATGTGGAGATGGGAATGTCACTACTTACGACACAGGATGTGCATGCACGAAGAAAGGTACCTACCACGCTAGCACTGCGCGGCTCATTTCTTTGACAGCGAGCGACACATCCGAGCACAGCTAGTAGGTAGCTATACATTCAAAAGCGAGTTTACAGCTCTGTACCAATTTTGATGAATTTAGCTGGTGTCCGAATGAAACGAAGCTAAGAACACGCACACACTAGCTTAGCCGGGTTTGCTGTGGAGTCGCACGTCTACACTTACAAGTACCTACACGGGGTCAGGTACCTGTAGTGCTATTCTTTAACAACATTTTCGTTAAGTGGAATCCGAGGTGAGTATCAAATTCGTATAAATATAAGACCTTTATGTTGTGTATTAAAAAGCTCACAGCGTGAATAGTTAAGTATTTACAGAATTTACTAGCTGCTCTCATTTTGAATGTTTTCTTTTGGTTCATTTCGTTTCATGTTTGTTCACAACACTTGTATAAGTGGGGAACACAATACAATGGTGTCCTCTTGCTTGTATCCGTAAGATTTATATGTATTGTGATAAAACCATTCATTTCCTTTGACCTCAATGCGCAATGGTCATTATGTAGTTTGGATATAAAATATAAAGTGAAAACTATTCGCAGAAGACTAAGTAAGCGAAACAACGTGAAAATAACAGATTTTTGAAAAAAACTTTTTTAT
Organism: Lacanobia oleracea; assembly: GCA_950371165.1. NCBI lineage: Eukaryota > Metazoa > Arthropoda > Insecta > Lepidoptera > Noctuidae > Lacanobia > Lacanobia oleracea. The sequence goes on from OX493398.1 coordinate 729,591, forward strand.
AAATTAATATAACCGACTTCCAAACAAAACACTTAATTTCGGAAGTCGTTGTTTTTATTTTGGTTTTAACACCGACTTTAGAAATTGAAGTTGTTATACTTTTTAGTGTTTCAGTCGGTTAAAAAGATGATATGGCTAGGCGGAACGGGTGCGAAACGTGTGGTGATGGTAAATAAAGATGTTTGGAACATGAAACTGTACTAGAATAACTTTCTATTTAAGTATTCCTTAGTTCTTCATATATGTTCGACTCTGACATCGGATCACACACGACAGTGAACCGCTTAGCTCCTGCTAATTAGTTCGTTACGGCTCATAAACATATGTAGGTACATACATACATGAGGAGCAGCTGTGCTTACTTATAGGAGCGTAAACAGGCAGTCGTCACCCTGAGGGATGTTGTTGATCTCTGCCTTTGAGACGTAATTGCAGCGTGATCTATTTAGCCAGGGGTGTTCAGAGTCAATAATGTAGCACAGAGGCTATTCCAATTACACTGACCTACTTAGAATGTAGCTTTAAATCTTAAACTACATTGTTAGGCCACGTTTCCATGTGCAATGCTCGCATGCATGTTACATAGCGGGCTCTCGAGGTAGGTATACTGGAATTGCGGCCTTAGATACGCAAATAAACAATCAATGAACTGGTTGTGGCTACAACTCTTCTCGCTGCTCATTTTGAACTTTATTTCAACCTGCTTAAAAACCTTAGAGTTCAACAATTCCAAGAATTAAAAGCGATCGGAAAAGCAAGGCAAGGCAACTCAAGTTGAATCCGTAAAACAAAAGAGATTTGCGTTTCATAACCTGTAGGTAAGGTTGAACAAGGTTTTATGTTAAGCTACATCTTGTTTACAAGCCAAAGAAACCCAATGGCTTCAGAAGATATCCACTGATATTACTCAGAAGGATAAACACACACATACTAACTGAGGGTAGTTTGACAATGTTTTTGTTCTAGAGGCATTCATAAATATACATTCATCATGTTCTAATAGGGGTCGCAGTTTACCCTCGTTACCGAATATCATTCATCAACAGTGTTTGCCTATATACCTAGTATTAGTATGGAAGCTCCTACTCATTGCAATTAATGTTTCACTATTAATAGAACTTAAGATGCGAGTTAAAGTTATTTTGAATGAAAATAAATATTTAGATTCAAGTTATTAAATTGTACTGTTTTATTTAGAAGTGGACGTATTTCGGCTGAAATAATGATGAGATGCTGAAGGAGTAAAATTGTGATGGACACATAAACATCATACGCACAAGAAATGGTTCTTATAAACTCAGCGTCACACAAATCGCACCTCTTTAAGAATTCCCTTCAAAGTCATTTGAACCCTATTAATCAATGGTAGGCATATGACTATAAGGTATCATTGGAAAGGTAATTTATTTAAATTTCAGAATAAATCAATCGATTTGGTTTTTTGTTTACCAGGGAATAAAAAAACAGACTTCCAAAAACTTGTAGTGTTTTGTTTTTGGAAGTCGGTTTAATTTTTTTGTTAAAGTTATTTTATTTTTCATCTTGGAGGTCTTGGAGAGTGGTAGGGGCAGGATCACGTGCCCGTACTCGCCGTTTCAGTTCATCCCAAAGGTGCTCAATAGGGTTCACGTTCAGGTCTTTTTATTTTTTTTTTAAGGATGGGAAATCATCAAATGACTCCTCCCGCTCTGGGTGAAGCAAGAGGGAGTGTCAGACTCTTACTGACTAAAACCCATCCGTGTTCCTCCTGGTGGCCTTTGCGTTCCAAGGCTACGGCACCTCTTTCGAACAGATTCCGCAGCCCCAGCAGGCACCCGCCCTAGCGGGCCCCGTCTTCCACGCTGACATCTCTTTGAGGCGCTCTGGGATCGCAGCACGCCGCCGACCCGGGCCTAGTTCTGATCAGACGGCGAGTCACCCACTGCTCGCCGTCCGCAGGCCCGCGCCTACGGCGGACGGGAATCGTCCTGCGACTCCCGATGCCTGGGACGTCTTCTTCTGTTGCGGCGACTGGGACTGAGGTTTCCCTCTCTCTCACACGTTCGGCCTCCTCCTTTGCTATCATTACTGCTTTTTCATTCTGGAGGGCTTCTTTTTGCCCCCGGCTTTGGCGGGTAGGACGCAGGCTTTGCCCCAAACCCAGTGATCGGCCGGCTTGCCAGCTGCCGCACATACAACGCAGTGCGGCTTGGCGTTACACGAGCCGGCCTTGTGTCCGGGCTGACCGCAGCGAAAACAAAGATCGCTGCGGTCCACCTCCGAGGTGCACTGGACTCCCACATGGTTGCCCACTTGGCAGCGGAAGCACCTCAGAGGTCTGGGTTCCAGCAGTTTGACCTGCGCAGATACCCAGCCCACCAGGAGTCTTCGGCCCTCCGATATTTTCTTGGCCGCCGTCACGGGACAGCTCACCACAACGGTTCGCATGCCCGTGCGGTCAGGACGTACGAGTATGGTGCCTGCCTTCACCTTCTCGGCAGAGCACCCCCCAGTCCTGACGACGGCGGCCACCACCTCCTCCTCCGTGACGGAGTCGTCCAGGCCTATAATGCGCATATCAACGCACTTGGTAGGCCTGGACACTCGGTCCTCGTCCGCATTTAAGGACGCTCTAAGCCTTTCAGCCAGAGCGTCAGCGGTCGGGCCACTGGCTGCACCGGGGATCTCCAACATCCGGGCCCCAGTCATGGTCATCCTGTGTCGGAGGCCCCCAGTAATGCCGAGCTCCTGAAGGTTCACCGCCTCCTTTGCCTTTATGAGCACTTGCTGTACGTCACGCCCCTCTTCTCCGCGTCCGGCTGTAGTGTGATCACTACAGCTGCGGTTTTTGGGGCACGGAGCCTGGCTGCGACGCTTCGCTCTTTTTGTCGCCGCCTCCTCACGCGTTTCTTGGCCGCCCTGGTTGCCTTTCTCGCCTTCTTCAACTCTCCAGCTATTTGCCATCCAGCCTCGGCCGCAGGAGTTTGAAGACGGAGGCGCCTGCTGCACAGCTGGAGCCGGAACTCGCGCTACCTGTGCAGCCATCCCACCTTTCTTCAGCTTGGTCTTTGCCAGTCCAGCCCCTCGGTTGGCCTGACCAGATGACCCCGGTTTGGCAGCCACGGTTGCCGCATACGAGGCCACCTTCTGCTGGCCCGAGCCCGTCTGACTCGCCGCTAGTGGGGGGCGCAATACGATGCCCTCCAAAGTGGAAAATCGTGCCTGTAACCGCTCCTGGAAGGTAGCCAGCTCTTGGCGCACCAGGTTCAAGAGCTTGTCCTCCGCCAGCATGGCGTGGCTTTGCCCGCCTTTGCTTCCTTCTTGACGCGCCTCGTTTGACCCGGCTCCTCGAAGCCCGGCCAGTTCTGCTTGGAGCTTCTTATTCTCCTTTTGGAGAAGCTCGGTGGCTGCTGCCAAGCGGACGATCTCCGCCCGCAGCCTGGACAATTCGTCCGACGGAGGCCCACAGTAGCAGTTGGCCTCCGCTGCCGCCAAAATGGAGGCCGAGGCCGCACTTATAGCCTTGTTTTTAGAGGACTGCGACCTCTTCAAGGCTACATCGCGGATCGCGGCCTTCACGACCTCCGCAAACCTAGCCTTACGCTCCACATCGGAGCCGACACCGGTGTTTGGCTCATCGCCGGAAGATGCCAAGGGAGCCCTCCGATCGGTCACTCCAGGGTGGCGCCCCTCCTCGACGAATGTTGAGGCTCGCTGGGCCACCTCCTCGGAGGCGAGCCCCCTCCCTTTACCTCCTTCTCGGCCCTTACCCCGCCTACTGGTGGGGATTTTTCGGGCCGAGGCCATCTCGTTTGAAGACGACCCCTGGTCATCCTCCTGCCGGGGCCGCTTTCGAAAGAACTTGGGAGTTCCCAGCAGCAGCCCCCACTCACTCGCGTCCAGAGCTTGCCGAGCTGACGCCTGACGCAGAGTCCGAGTCTGACCCAGCATCTCCTTGGCGCTCAAGACGGCGCAAGTCTTGGTCGGACATATTTGGATCCTCTATCGAGGATCGGGAGCCTCCTCGGCTGTTGTTGCCGTCGCCGGCAAGCGGTACCTCCACAACATCTTTTCTATTTATTGGGTTTTTAGAAATATTCCTATTGATCCCACGAGTGGTAAGGAAAAAATGTCCACCCAGGCAGAGCCTATTTACCTGGGTAAGCCTACATACTGCAGAGTGCGGCAGGTGCTCTACAGGGGAAGCGCTCGCGACTGGACTCCCTCCAGCCATTCATCCTCTCACCGCGCTTCAAAGCTTAGGATTAGGTGGTTTTTTATCTAAGAGGTAGCCTTCCTCTGGGCCAGGCGGTCAAGCCAAGCCCCCGGCGGCGGCATTAAACATGCCTCCGTTCGCTGTCCGGCCAACCCAGCTCAGCGAACCCGCCGAAAATTCTCTCCTCAAGGAGAGAAAGGTGCACCACTTTGGTGCGCCTGCACCGCAGTGGCATGGTCACGTCATCTGTCGATCGATGACCGTCGATCAATCAGGAGCAACCACTTCCCGGTATCTCTCTTGGTCTGGTCTCTCACTCGGACCTTTCCAGCATGAGTAACTCTACCGGCAGAGCACGACGACAACGTGGAGATACAGCGGTGGGGCACGTTCAGGTCTGGACTTCGAGCCGCCCAGTGCATAACAGGGATCCCAACTTCTTGCAGGAAGTCTCTTACAATTTAAAAAAAATATATATATCTTATCACATTAAAGCGGTGTGACAGCGGGCGTTATCGTGCATTAACGTGAACCCACTGCCATCAAAACCCGCATAAGGGACAACCTGCTCCTCTAAGATCTCTGTTATGTACCGAGGAGCAGTCAGCGACCCTTGCTTAATCTGTTGGCCCGGCTGTCATCTATCCATCTTTGAAAGTTAAGCTATGTATGGTAGGTGTGCGGTATGTTAGTCAGAAGGCAGAAAATCTGTCACCAGTCTTGCCAAGGGGGTTTCGTACGAATATGTAGATAAAGCAGTGCTGCAATTATACATCCTTATCTGACAGACAGACAACCGACTGATCCAATAAAGGTTCCGATTTACCCTACCCTAAAAACAAGCAATTTAACAATCTTCCTGACAATCAGAGAAGTTGCAGACCTAATTATCTCTTACTCTCAGAAGACGACTGCCAACAGGTATTTGCTGGAGTAACGGACGCTATCACAACTGAAAATTAGCGTTTTTCGTTAAAAAGAAAATAAAAACAAAATTTTATTGTTAGCCTCATTTATTATAGGTAAAAGAATTAGTATCGTATTATAAACAAACTGATAATTATTTACAATTGCATTTAAAAAAACATCGTAATACAATGTAAGATATATCAAGGCGAATTAATAGATTAATATCTATTAATATGTTAATTATCACAGTGTTATTTCAATTAATTTTAGATTTTAAAGGAAAATAAAACACTCGCACACTGAGAGTGCCGTTCCTTGGTACGATATTGTTTTTACAGATTAAAAAAGCATTGAATTCGTCCGCTTATATTGTTTTTACAGATTAAAAAAAAACATTGAAGTCGCCCGCTCACGTGCACAAACTCCGACCTAGTTGCATACCAGGGGCCATTATGTATGAAGCTAGCCACTTCGCCCGCAACTTTGTCTGCGTTCATTTAGTACAAATTCCCCCCCCCCCCTTTCAACCTCTAAAAGATCGAATTTCCAATATCCACTTTGTTTATTTTTGCGCGGTTTGCGCAAGTGAGCCTAAAGCTGGGTACTCATTAGCGAGCTGTAACCGTAACTTATGTGATACAGTAACGAGGTTCTAGTATGTACGCGTTTTGCAATTACGGCTCATGACGTCGCCGGAACGCTTTCACCGAGCGTACTCATTTTGCGAGCTGTAACTGTAACCAAACAGATACAGTAACGAGGTTCTAGTGTGTACGGGGAGTAACGAACGGAGAGACCTGCTCTGCCCTCAGTTTTGGTTTGTAACTCCACGATGTCGGACGAAGTGTCTCTCGCCTGTGCAGCATACTTACTTATAGATGCCTTACTCGATGATCATAAACGGCCACGAAGATGGTGGAATCATAGAATGTATCGAGAAAGAAGTGATCTACTGTTCATATTGAAAAATCAAGAAATTAGTGGTCATTACGAGCGCACTGCGAGCGCCCTTTGATCCGCGGCAAAAACCGACTATCGCCGGCTCGCTGCGAGTCGCTCGTGTAGCGTTCGTCGCAGGCTCGCGAACCACGTACTCATTATGTTTTTGGTAACTGTAACGGTTACAGTTACGTGCAACGTTACGGGTTTAGATATGAGTACGTTGTAAACGTCGGGTCGCTGCAAGCCGCACGCGTACCGCTCGCAGCAGGTTTGCGCACCACGTACACACTGTGTTTCGGTTACAGTACATGCAACGGTTACAGTTACGGTTACCGTTACAGTTACGGCTCGCTAGTGAGTACCCGCCTTAAGAGGACGGCAGCAAACTTTTTCATATTAAAATAGTTTTATTATAATTGTATTATGCATCTGCCTATAGAGACATGTCTCGGGCACATTGCATTAATCAAGTCATAGGTTCATAACATTTAATTGAATGTGACTAATCAACACAGTACCTACATTATAAGTAATAATAATACAAAAAATACACACAACTTAATTAATAATTTGATTGATTGTAGTGAAAAAGCTGTCACAATACATAACAGGTGGGAACTCAATAAATATGAATAATATTTGGTATTTTAATACTTCATTAAAAATTTAGAATATTTGGTTTGTAAGTATAACAATATTAATTTATATTTTCTCGTTTAGTTAAAAATCTTATACCTACTAAGTCCTACAACTAGTAATTTTGATGATAATGTGTTTTCCGTCTATATTGAACAAAGAAAACGTGCCCATGAATGGACGCCGTGTTACAGCAGCAGCGTGAAACAGCATACAAACAATAGCCTCTTCAAGCAAGTGGCGTCGCGTGGCGTCTCGGTGTGAAAATATAATCTCATAGGGACGCAAAAGTTTCTTTGACAACTTAAACACAAAATGTAGAAACTAAAGATTAAAGAGCGAGCGAATCGAGCGAAAATTCTAGCACACCGCCTTGGACATGTTGAAATTAAATAAAAAAGGACCCTCACCTAGAACTGATGAGCGTTTATTTAGAAATTGGAAAGATAAATGGAAAAAACTAACTGAGCGAAATTATCAGGATTCTAATTCTAACAGCAAAAACTGGCCAAGAGCGAGTCGGACTCGCACATGAAAGGTTCCGTACCATAAACATTATTTTTTATTATTTGTTGTTAACCTTCAAGCGGTCGCGCGGCGTCGAATCGACCGCGCTCGATAAGTTTTCGCTGATTACATCGAGATTTCTCGCCACAAGTATTTCTCATTACCAGTAGCTTTTCATTAATTCACTATGCATGAAATTGAATGCATACCACTCTTCTCCGAGCCTTTGTAGTTGAATAGAATGCATTTGTTAAAGTCGCGGCGCAGGCGTCGAAACGACTACACGCGCCTGGCTGTTTCTTTTACCTTGACGAGATGACTAATTTCGAAGTAAAATACCTGAGTTGATAAAATAAACACTTTGATAGTAATTACTCGATTGCATAGAACTAATAAAAAATAAAAACATCTAAATAAAAATGAGAACACAAATCATTCTCCCAAGAGAAAAAACTTTGGTTTGGCGGGTCTGGCGTGCATAGCTGGTTTGTAATCGAACGATAGTGGGTTGTGGTTAATTTTAATTCCAAAAAATTGTTGCCTAGGTAAAAATTGATAATGTCTGAATATAGAACATAAATAATTATTATTTTACCAGTATTCTAAATTCCTGAAATCTCACATAGGTCTTTTAGGTTACGCGCGACCGCTGTCGCTACAAATACCCACGCGCCCGCTTGAAGGTTAAAGCGGCAATACACAATCTGCGAAAAAAATTTCAGAAAAAAAATCAGCTGTCTACCTATTACGGTTCTTGAGATTCAGTCCACTGACAGACGGACGGACGGACGGACAGCGGAGGCTTAGTAATAGGGTTCCGTTGGTTACCCTTTGCGTACGGAACCCTAAAAGAGAGTAATAAGAGCCAGTTTTCCAGCAAGTCTATTAAGAAATATTTTTACCACTTTTGTCACGATCTATGTTACTTATTCCCTATATACCTTATTTTTTCTAGTAATAAGTATAGCCTATGTAACTCAGGAGTAATGTAGCAATCTAATGCGAAAATTTTTAAATTGGTCCAGCAGTTAATGAGTTTATTCATTACAAACAAACAAACACAGAACTTTCCTTTTATAATATTAGTATGATGAATATTCAGGGATAGAATATTAAAATAATCCAGGAACGGCCGTTTTGCAGCAATGAGACCTAAAAATAACCTACGAACAGTAGAATCACAACAGTGAGGGCGGATGTATTCCTGACACAGTACACTACACTTGTCGATACTTTAATGTGAAGAAACTAGCAATACTATAATACCTCTACAGCAGCCACTCTAGCATTCCATACATAATGCTACGACTTACCATAAAACTTACTATTTAATAAGAATATAAGTAAGTTTACATTAATCTTTGCTTTCCCGAACATATCCATGACGGCACAACCTTCGTATTGTTTCTGAAGTAGATCTTGTATATCAACTTCGATAGTTTCCATCTCGACGCCCATGAACTTTCCTTTGATAGTAAAGACTCCGTTGTGGTCTGTGGGGGTGATGTCAAACTGGACGTTTTTGAACTGAGACGATGACAATCCATCTATTTCTAGGAGTACTCCTGTCTCTAACAACTTGGCACCCGAATACTTCACAGTTAATTTAGATTTCAGTTTCTGCATGTCCTTCCCTGATCTTCTTAAGCAAGCGTGAACACTTCTGTAAATAAAAAATATAATTATGTAGTGAATTAGGTATCCGTTAGGTTCAAAATTATAAATGATGTTGGTATTAATAATAACCGGTTATAACTTATGACCGCACTATTTGTCGAAAGTTTGTATTTCCTGAAATAAGTAGTTGTAGTAAATAGTAGGCAGACAACCAGACGAATTCGCAGTATGAGAAAAAGGTAATTTTGTATAAACTTTGGTAAAGATTTTAAAAAGTTCCTGTTCACAGTAGCTCAGAATGTGTGCATTGACTACTTACTTCTTGCCAGTGTGAAGATTAGCAAGACAAGACTTAATATACTGATCATAAGATTTGCATTTATCTTCATAGTACTTCGTTTTCTCTTGTAAACTTTGTTTCGTACGCGTCAGTGTAGCTAGAGCTCTTCTCTGCGCCTGCCTGTATTTGCCCTTGTTGCAGAGGTCGAGCGCAATGGACGTCACGAGCGCCTGGTAGCCATCTTCCCTCGTGACGTACCCTTCGTCTTCCAACAGGCGCAGGCTCGCGCGCAGCCGCGCGATGTGCTCGCGCAGGCTCGAGGCCTCGTCCTGCCGCGCCTGACCCGAATAGATGCGTCGTTGTATTCTGCCAGCGTATTGTTCCTGCTGGGCTTTTGTAGTTCCAATACACAAGGCTTCCAAGAGATGTTCACCTGAAACACATAATTATTTATTAAATCCTTCCTCTCAGTTTCTTGAAGGTTTATATTGTAACGAAAATTGTAAACTTACCATTTAGGAATGGAATAATAGACACACATAACTCCTTCGTTTTAATGAAGAGTTTGTTTACATCAGTCAAGTCATCGGAAGGTGTCTGGAACTTATTCGTGAGCGCCAAGCATACCTCTAATCTCGCATTCTCTTCCGTGGTATCTCCCATTTGCTACAAAAAGAAATAACGTACAAATTCAAATTCAAATTTTCAAATTCAAAGCATAATAAACCATTCACAGGCACTTTTGAAACGTCAAGGTCGGTCAGTCAAAAACATGGAAGCTATTTGCACGTTCCAAAGCGTAGATCTGTATGGAGAAGAACGTGCAAGAAACTACATACCGTACCATACGCAAGTAACTACATACATTAGTTGATATATCAAAATAGGAGATTATATAGAGTCAGGTGACCACCCAAGGGGGGGGGGGGGTGTCGGGTGTTGTGATCAGTTAAACTTTCCGATATTTCTAAAACACGACGTTGGCAGATAGTGCTGGGTAGCTAGAAAGGACGTGCTCAGGACCCCCCCCCCCCCCCCCCGCACATGCCAAGTTTGCGAGCGCGCCGCGTGTAAGAGGACGTCTCTAGTGACACAACCGATATTACTACAAAAAAAGAAGAATTTTTCGTAATATTTGGCAATTTTTTAGAAAATTATAGAAAACAATTTCGTATTGTTGAATATGTCGTTGCATTCTGTACATTTCAAAGTGTCTTTTGACTTGAATCCGTATGAAAATAGTCCACCTTTTATTTAAGTTTTTTACAGATTATTAAAAATTACGTGGTTGGTTTACAATGAAACAAAAGCATATTGTATAGGTACAATGAAACATTGCGGTAACTACACTACCCACATTATTCCATTACATATGCTAAAAAGAATGAGAATGATACGGGTTTATAGAATCAAACGTTTATTTTATTTTTTTTCTGTACAGACCTGTAGGCTCAATTCACACCGAGATGGAAGCGAAGCGGCGAGTAGTTTTGGTGTCATGTAATTTTAAACTTTATGTTCATTACTATAACACGTAGTATCGCTTGATCGCTTGAGAAACTTGAAAAGGTCGAGCGGCCGCCCGCGGCGCCGCGAGCATTCCGTCGACTCCCGCGATAATATGTGTTATAGTAATGAAATAAAGATTAAAATTATATGACACTGAAACTGCTCGCCGCTTCGCTGCCATCTCGGTGTGACTTGAGCCTAACACAGGGACAGTGAGATTGATTTCTTGCTAGCCCGGAACTAGTAGGTCTCTGAGATTTTTCATGTTCAAGTCTGATAATAATTACTAAGAATGAGGATATTTTTTTTCATATAAATATTAATTTTATTGCTTTCTTACCTAGTTGATTAAAAGCAAACCAAATACCTACATACCAACAAACATCATCTGCCTAGCTTTTTCCCAACTATATTGGGGTCGGCTTCCAGTCAAGCCGGATGTAATTCATTGTACCTAATTAAATGTTTCACTGTAAAAATTCAAGTGTTTCATTAAATACACATAAACGGACACAATGAAACTAAGTTAATAAAAAAAAAAACTTGTTTATACATAAACAAGGTTTTTTTTAAAAAAAATTACCTTACTTTTATAAAGTAAGGTAAAAATTTAAAATACGATGCGATTACTGCTTAAATTGTCTATCTTAGTACAAAAGATTGTAACTTGAGAAAAGACAGAGACAGAATGGTATTCAGCTGAATCTAGGCATGAAGGCTAGGCAGATGATGATGATGATCAGAGTGTGCGTGTACAGACCCCCAAACCCTCAAAACTTTAGTTTATTTGAATCTACAATGGAAGATATCCTTGCGAACCCGCGATTATTTGTGGGGATTTTAATATTAATATTTTAGAAAATAATTCAAATAGCAGTAGATTTATAAGTCTTTTTAAATCGTTTAATTTGTCTAATGTGTTTACAGAACCAACTAGGATAACACCAACTTCTTCAACCTGTATTGATAATGTATTCGGCGATTGTGAATATTTAGATATAGCCATAGTTAATTACCTTTCCTCTGATCATAGTGGACAATTGGTAATATTTAAGTTTAAAGCAGCCTTGGAAAAAGTTTATATACAATATAGGCCAATTGAATGAAAACTAGCAAAATTCAATGGTACCTTACAAAATAAGTTACATGTTCTAGGACATAACATTGAGGATGCCAATAAATTTTACGATAATTTCTTTTCAGTGGTACTAAAGGAATTCGTTTCAACTTTTGAAAAGAAGTCTAATGGTACTTTCCCTATGTTTGTATTTAGTGACTGGGCGACTTAAGGCATTAGGATAGGTAGCGAAAGACTATATGAGCTATACGGCCTTAAGCCTTTCATAAACACTGATTCTTTTAATAAATATGTTAACAAATATTCTTAAGTGTTCAGAAATACTTGCAAGGTAGCTAAAGCCCTATATATTAGCAATAAGATCAAATCGGCAGAAAATAAAATAAAGAACGAAACACTGTTTTTTTACTAGAGACTGCACGTGGTGCCAAAAGCTCTAATTTAGAAGTAGCTCAAGAATTGGTTAATTTTTTCGGCTTAGTCGTTAAATGCCCAATTCTTAAAATGCCTAGCATTCTACAAATGCCTAATTCGGCAAATGGCTTATTCGCAAAAGGACTAATTCTTAGAACGGCTAATTCGCAAAAGGACTAATTATTAAATCGGCTAATTCGCAAAAGGACTAGTTCTTAAAATGACCAATTCGCAAAAGGACTAGTTCTTAAAATGACCAATTCGTAATAGGCTTTTACGAATTGGTAATTTTAAGAACTAGTACATAAATAAATACACATTTTAACGATCGAAAAATGTTTACCCTTCTTACATACGTACATAAGTAACTATGGTGCAGCAGATAAACATTATGAAAACCATTCAATGTGAATCACTATTATATATGTATTGCACACATATATGTGTGCAATACATATATAACTACTATAGCAGTAGCGATTTAAAAGAACCTTTATGAGGGTATAGTCAACTAAAATTATATTAATTTAAAAATCACTAATAATGTGGGTAGTTCTTATATTTGATCGAAGGAATCAAATCCGGTATTTCTGTTGTTGTTGTGTTACTCTATTGTGTGAGCTCGCGTTTAATAATGGAAGAATTTGAGTTTAGTATTGATAAAAATCAGAAAGGTAACGACACTCTGCTCCATAAAGGGCACCGTTACAATAAAACGAGGCAGGTGAATAAAAATGGAAGTACATTTTGGCGATGCACAAACAAAATGGAGTGTAGTGCATCGCTAACATTGGACGTTACAAACAAGAAAATCTTAAGATTGTCCAGACATAAATGCGAACCCGACGAGGAAAAAAATATTGTTTTTCTTAAACGGAATGAATTAAAAAAAGAGGTGTGTCGAAATTTAAGACCTATAAAAGGAATTTTTGAAAAGACTTTTGATAATTTGCCGGAGACAAGCTCATCTAAACTCCCATCTTTTCATGCAATAAAAGATAGTCTGTATTCAGCCAGAAAACGATTTTTACATGCAAATAAGTTGACTTTTCGTAACACGGAGGATGTATTTGTACCAGAAAGTTTAGCAAAAAATTTTCTGATTGCTAACGATGGCGAAACCGACAAAATATTAGTGTTTGCTTCGAAAATGTCAAGAAAGATTATCCGTAGTGCAATAAAAGAAAAAGGCTGCTTCTATGGAGATGGAACTTTTAAATGCGTTCCTAGCCCCTTTTATCAGTTATACTCTATACATTTTGACCTAGAATCAGACAAAAGTACAACCAATATAATTCCCGTAATATATTGTCTTCTGCCAAACAAGACTCAGCAAACATATACGCGGCTTTTTAATATATTAAAAGATCAATTTGGTCTGAATATTTGCAACTTCAAATGTGATTATGAGGTGGCAGTTATGAATTCAGTAAGCAATGTTTATCCGAATGCAAAGGTAAGTGGTTGTTATTTTCATTACCAACAAGCAATTTGGAAAAAAAGTAAAAAAATGGATTTAACAAGATGCCAAAAAAACCGTAATGTCATTCGTATGGCCGCTGTATTACCACTTTTGCCACCCCGCTATATACCAGAAGGATGGCAAATTATTTATGGCAAAATTGAATCATTAACTGCTGCAATGAAGGAGTATCAAAAATATTTAGAGAGACATTGGCATCGACTGTCCCCTACATTACTAAGTTGTTCCGGTCAACGCCACCGAACCACCAATGCTGTAGAAGCATGGCACAGGAGACTCAATGTTGTTATTCCAAAACGTCCCAGCCTATTTTTATTTATTCATAAAATAAAAAAGGAATCTACACATTTTGATGTGAATATTAAACGGAGTTTATTTAATGGACTTAGAAAAAACCGAAGTAATAAAGTTATCTTATTCGACAAGAAATATAAAAAACTTCTCACTGCACTAGAGAGGCAAGAGATCTCGGTTCACGATTTTTTTAAAAAGATGATCTACTTCCAACTTCTGGTGTAATTTATTGCATAATATACATGATGACTTTGCATAATAAATAACACCTATATTATAACTCTAAATGAGTAAATCCAATGAGGATAATATTGATTTTTTTTTTATCCCGGAGATATTTTATGTTATTTTTCCGTTTTTTTTCACGAGTTAACTTTTGTTTTTGTACGTATCAATCGATGATTCAGTCCGATTTACCGAAGAAATACTTGAATTTGTACAATTAATCAATGTTGGTATTGTATACAATCGATAATGACTGTTATTACTTTTAAGAATTACATTATATTTGATTTGTACCGTCTTTCAACAATTTTATTTTATGTACCTATTTCCTCATCTATACCAATATATAAAGCTGAAGAGTTTGTTTGTTTACTTGAACGCGCTAATCTCAGGAATTACTGGTCCGATTTGAAAAATTATTTGTGTTAGATAACCCATTTATCGAGGAGGGCTATAGAGTATATATCATCACGCTAAGACCAATAGGAGCGGAGCAGACGAAGTTGCGCGGGTCAACTAGTTTTATATACATATGTAGGCACTTACATTATTATTATTCGAATTATCATCTATTTGGCAAAAACTGACCATTTTAAGAATTGGTCTTTTTAAGTAATTGGCTTTCTAAGAATTGGGATTTTTAAGAATTGGACTTTTTGAGAATTGGGCTTTTTAAGAATTAGGCATTTCCAGAAATAGGTATTTTCAGAACTAGGTATTTAGCGAATTAGCCTTTTTTTAAGCTGTTAGGCATTTTACGAATTGGGCATTTAACGACTAAGCCTTTTTTCGGCTTAGTCGTTAAATGCCCAATTCTTAAAATGCCTAGCATTCTACAAATGCCTAATTCGGCAAATGGCTTATTCGCAAAAGGACTAATTCTTAGAACGGCTAATTCGCAAAAGGACTAATTATTAAATCGGCTAATTCGCAAAAGGACTAGTTCTTAAAATGACCAATTCGCAAAAGGACTAGTTCTTAAAATGACCAATTCGTAATAGGCTTTTACGAATTGGTAATTTTAAGAACTAGTACATAAATAAATACACATTTTAACGATCGAAAAATGTTTACCCTTCTTACATACGTACATAAGTAACTATGGTGCAGCAGATAAACATTATGAAAACCATTCAATGTGAATCACTATTATATATGTATTGCACACATATATGTGTGCAATACATATATAACTACTATAGCAGTAGCGATTTAAAAGAACCTTTATGAGGGTATAGTCAACTAAAATTATATTAATTTAAAAATCACTAATAATGTGGGTAGTTCTTATATTTGATCGAAGGAATCAAATCCGGTATTTCTGTTGTTGTTGTGTTACTCTATTGTGTGAGCTCGCGTTTAATAATGGAAGAATTTGAGTTTAGTATTGATAAAAATCAGAAAGGTAACGACACTCTGCTCCATAAAGGGCACCGTTACAATAAAACGAGGCAGGTGAATAAAAATGGAAGTACATTTTGGCGATGCACAAACAAAATGGAGTGTAGTGCATCGCTAACATTGGACGTTACAAACAAGAAAATCTTAAGATTGTCCAGACATAAATGCGAACCCGACGAGGAAAAAAATATTGTTTTTCTTAAACGGAATGAATTAAAAAAAGAGGTGTGTCGAAATTTAAGACCTATAAAAGGAATTTTTGAAAAGACTTTTGATAATTTGCCGGAGACAAGCTCATCTAAACTCCCATCTTTTCATGCAATAAAAGATAGTCTGTATTCAGCCAGAAAACGATTTTTACATGCAAATAAGTTGACTTTTCGTAACACGGAGGATGTATTTGTACCAGAAAGTTTAGCAAAAAATTTTCTGATTGCTAACGATGGCGAAACCGACAAAATATTAGTGTTTGCTTCGAAAATGTCAAGAAAGATTATCCGTAGTGCAATAAAAGAAAAAGGCTGCTTCTATGGAGATGGAACTTTTAAATGCGTTCCTAGCCCCTTTTATCAGTTATACTCTATACATTTTGACCTAGAATCAGACAAAAGTACAACCAATATAATTCCCGTAATATATTGTCTTCTGCCAAACAAGACTCAGCAAACATATACGCGGCTTTTTAATATATTAAAAGATCAATTTGGTCTGAATATTTGCAACTTCAAATGTGATTATGAGGTGGCAGTTATGAATTCAGTAAGCAATGTTTATCCGAATGCAAAGGTAAGTGGTTGTTATTTTCATTACCAACAAGCAATTTGGAAAAAAAGTAAAAAAATGGATTTAACAAGATGCCAAAAAAACCGTAATGTCATTCGTATGGCCGCTGTATTACCACTTTTGCCACCCCGCTATATACCAGAAGGATGGCAAATTATTTATGGCAAAATTGAATCATTAACTGCTGCAATGAAGGAGTATCAAAAATATTTAGAGAGACATTGGCATCGACTGTCCCCTACATTACTAAGTTGTTCCGGTCAACGCCACCGAACCACCAATGCTGTAGAAGCATGGCACAGGAGACTCAATGTTGTTATTCCAAAACGTCCCAGCCTATTTTTATTTATTCATAAAATAAAAAAGGAATCTACACATTTTGATGTGAATATTAAACGGAGTTTATTTAATGGACTTAGAAAAAACCGAAGTAATAAAGTTATCTTATTCGACAAGAAATATAAAAAACTTCTCACTGCACTAGAGAGGCAAGAGATCTCGGTTCACGATTTTTTTAAAAAGATGATCTACTTCCAACTTCTGGTGTAATTTATTGCATAATATACATGATGACTTTGCATAATAAATAACACCTATATTATAACTCTAAATGAGTAAATCCAATGAGGATAATATTGATTTTTTTTTTATCCCGGAGATATTTTATGTTATTTTTCCGTTTTTTTTCACGAGTTAACTTTTGTTTTTGTACGTATCAATCGATGATTCAGTCCGATTTACCGAAGAAATACTTGAATTTGTACAATTAATCAATGTTGGTATTGTATACAATCGATAATGACTGTTATTACTTTTAAGAATTACATTATATTTGATTTGTACCGTCTTTCAACAATTTTATTTTATGTACCTATTTCCTCATCTATACCAATATATAAAGCTGAAGAGTTTGTTTGTTTACTTGAACGCGCTAATCTCAGGAATTACTGGTCCGATTTGAAAAATTATTTGTGTTAGATAACCCATTTATCGAGGAGGGCTATAGAGTATATATCATCACGCTAAGACCAATAGGAGCGGAGCAGACGAAGTTGCGCGGGTCAACTAGTTTTATATACATATGTAGGCACTTACATTATTATTATTCGAATTATCATCTATTTGGCAAAAACTGACCATTTTAAGAATTGGTCTTTTTAAGTAATTGGCTTTCTAAGAATTGGGATTTTTAAGAATTGGACTTTTTGAGAATTGGGCTTTTTAAGAATTAGGCATTTCCAGAAATAGGTATTTTCAGAACTAGGTATTTAGCGAATTAGCCTTTTTTTAAGCTGTTAGGCATTTTACGAATTGGGCATTTAACGACTAAGCCTTTTTTCGGCTTAGTCGTTAAATGCCCAATTCTTAAAATGCCTAGCATTCTACAAATGCCTAATTCGGCAAATGGCTTATTCGCAAAAGGACTAATTCTTAGAACGGCTAATTCGCAAAAGGACTAATTATTAAATCGGCTAATTCGCAAAAGGACTAGTTCTTAAAATGACCAATTCGCAAAAGGACTAGTTCTTAAAATGACCAATTCGTAATAGGCTTTTACGAATTGGTAATTTTAAGAACTAGTACATAAATAAATACACATTTTAACGATCGAAAAATGTTTACCCTTCTTACATACGTACATAAGTAACTATGGTGCAGCAGATAAACATTATGAAAACCATTCAATGTGAATCACTATTATATATGTATTGCACACATATATGTGTGCAATACATATATAACTACTATAGCAGTAGCGATTTAAAAGAACCTTTATGAGGGTATAGTCAACTAAAATTATATTAATTTAAAAATCACTAATAATGTGGGTAGTTCTTATATTTGATCGAAGGAATCAAATCCGGTATTTCTGTTGTTGTTGTGTTACTCTATTGTGTGAGCTCGCGTTTAATAATGGAAGAATTTGAGTTTAGTATTGATAAAAATCAGAAAGGTAACGACACTCTGCTCCATAAAGGGCACCGTTACAATAAAACGAGGCAGGTGAATAAAAATGGAAGTACATTTTGGCGATGCACAAACAAAATGGAGTGTAGTGCATCGCTAACATTGGACGTTACAAACAAGAAAATCTTAAGATTGTCCAGACATAAATGCGAACCCGACGAGGAAAAAAATATTGTTTTTCTTAAACGGAATGAATTAAAAAAAGAGGTGTGTCGAAATTTAAGACCTATAAAAGGAATTTTTGAAAAGACTTTTGATAATTTGCCGGAGACAAGCTCATCTAAACTCCCATCTTTTCATGCAATAAAAGATAGTCTGTATTCAGCCAGAAAACGATTTTTACATGCAAATAAGTTGACTTTTCGTAACACGGAGGATGTATTTGTACCAGAAAGTTTAGCAAAAAATTTTCTGATTGCTAACGATGGCGAAACCGACAAAATATTAGTGTTTGCTTCGAAAATGTCAAGAAAGATTATCCGTAGTGCAATAAAAGAAAAAGGCTGCTTCTATGGAGATGGAACTTTTAAATGCGTTCCTAGCCCCTTTTATCAGTTATACTCTATACATTTTGACCTAGAATCAGACAAAAGTACAACCAATATAATTCCCGTAATATATTGTCTTCTGCCAAACAAGACTCAGCAAACATATACGCGGCTTTTTAATATATTAAAAGATCAATTTGGTCTGAATATTTGCAACTTCAAATGTGATTATGAGGTGGCAGTTATGAATTCAGTAAGCAATGTTTATCCGAATGCAAAGGTAAGTGGTTGTTATTTTCATTACCAACAAGCAATTTGGAAAAAAAGTAAAAAAATGGATTTAACAAGATGCCAAAAAAACCGTAATGTCATTCGTATGGCCGCTGTATTACCACTTTTGCCACCCCGCTATATACCAGAAGGATGGCAAATTATTTATGGCAAAATTGAATCATTAACTGCTGCAATGAAGGAGTATCAAAAATATTTAGAGAGACATTGGCATCGACTGTCCCCTACATTACTAAGTTGTTCCGGTCAACGCCACCGAACCACCAATGCTGTAGAAGCATGGCACAGGAGACTCAATGTTGTTATTCCAAAACGTCCCAGCCTATTTTTATTTATTCATAAAATAAAAAAGGAATCTACACATTTTGATGTGAATATTAAACGGAGTTTATTTAATGGACTTAGAAAAAACCGAAGTAATAAAGTTATCTTATTCGACAAGAAATATAAAAAACTTCTCACTGCACTAGAGAGGCAAGAGATCTCGGTTCACGATTTTTTTAAAAAGATGATCTACTTCCAACTTCTGGTGTAATTTATTGCATAATATACATGATGACTTTGCATAATAAATAACACCTATATTATAACTCTAAATGAGTAAATCCAATGAGGATAATATTGATTTTTTTTTTATCCCGGAGATATTTTATGTTATTTTTCCGTTTTTTTTCACGAGTTAACTTTTGTTTTTGTACGTATCAATCGATGATTCAGTCCGATTTACCGAAGAAATACTTGAATTTGTACAATTAATCAATGTTGGTATTGTATACAATCGATAATGACTGTTATTACTTTTAAGAATTACATTATATTTGATTTGTACCGTCTTTCAACAATTTTATTTTATGTACCTATTTCCTCATCTATACCAATATATAAAGCTGAAGAGTTTGTTTGTTTACTTGAACGCGCTAATCTCAGGAATTACTGGTCCGATTTGAAAAATTATTTGTGTTAGATAACCCATTTATCGAGGAGGGCTATAGAGTATATATCATCACGCTAAGACCAATAGGAGCGGAGCAGACGAAGTTGCGCGGGTCAACTAGTTTTATATACATATGTAGGCACTTACATTATTATTATTCGAATTATCATCTATTTGGCAAAAACTGACCATTTTAAGAATTGGTCTTTTTAAGTAATTGGCTTTCTAAGAATTGGGATTTTTAAGAATTGGACTTTTTGAGAATTGGGCTTTTTAAGAATTAGGCATTTCCAGAAATAGGTATTTTCAGAACTAGGTATTTAGCGAATTAGCCTTTTTTTAAGCTGTTAGGCATTTTACGAATTGGGCATTTAACAACTAAGCCATTTTTTCACCAATATTTTTTTTTTAAACCAAAACTACGGAATCTTTAAATTCTTCACCCGCGGTCTCATATAATTAATAGAGCTAACGTTCCAGGTTGTAGGGTTAAATTCCAGTTCAAACATATCAACCCAATTACAGTCATAAAAGCTTTCCGGCAAATCAAAATCAAATTGACCGAAGACATATGGGGAATGTCTATTAAAGTGTGCATGTCCATAATTGAGGCTATTGCACCATATTGGCTTTAATATTTAATTTATGTGTGGACCAAGGAGTCTTTCCCGATTTAATGAAGTATAGTAAGGTTATACCATTATTTAAATCTGGCGACAGCAAAGACACCAATAATTATAGACCTGTATCTGTATTGCCGGTTATTAGCAAAATGTTTGATAAAGTAATGCTCAATCAGTTGCTCAACCATTTTAACATCAATAAAATCTTACACGATCGGCAGTATGGTTTTACCAGGGGTCGTTGTACGACTGACGCTGGTGCCACGTTGTTAAATCACATATAGAAGTAAATGATGATAGAAGTGTTGTGATAAATAAATAAATATATACAGCATGGGAAGAGGCGCAAGATGCCATAGGATTCTTTTGTGACCTCTCCAAGGCATTTGATTGCGTAAATCAACGAAACCTTGCTCCTAAAGCTAGGACATTACGGACTAGGTAAACTTGCACTCAGTCTAGTAAAATCTTACTTAAATGATAGACAGCAGCAAGTTCAAGTAAATGGTGTCAATTCACGGGGTTTAAAGGTAAAAATGGGGGTACCACAAGGCTCTATTTTGAGTCCTTTCCTCTTTCTAGTATAATATTGCATTTTGTATGAAACAGTTGATATTTTTTTCGAGATTTCGGAGTTTTCCCCAAGTAAAAGTTGCTTATAATCATGTGTACTTTCACTGCCTAAGAGGTTTCTGGTGTTTTACAAATAACCCTGTATATTAATGATCTACCCCATCTTTTAAAAAATCACCCTCAAATGGTATTATTTGCTGACGATACGTCCTTAATTTTTAAGATAGACGTTCCATAAATCTTGACGACGTAAATAACGCCCTACAGCAGGTCCAAAATTGGTTTACTGCTAATAATTTAGTATTAAATGGGAAAAAAAATGCATCAGATTTGCCTTACCGAACGTTAAAAGAAATGATTGCGAAATAGTATTGAACAAGGAGAAACTTCAATTCGTCGAAAACACGGTTTTCCTGGGGATTACGCTTGACTCAAGGCTACAATTGGGTCCTCATTTAACATCTCTTGCGGGACGGCTAAGTTCAGGAGCATACGCTGTCAGAAAATTCCGTCAATTTACTGATATAGATACCGCGAGGCTGGTCTATTTTAGTTACTTTCATAGTGTCATGTTTTACCGTATCTTATTATGGGGACTTGCTGCAGACGTCGAGTCTAAATTTATTCTGCAGAAAAGAGCTATCACAGCCATATACAATCTCCGTCGGCGTGATTCTAAGGCGAGTTTAAGGAAATTAACATCATGACGGTACCTTGTCAATATATTTATGAAATATGTATGTTCGGAAAAATCTTCATCTTTTTAGCAAGATTAGTGATAGGCATAATTTTAATACTAGAAATAGGAACAAATTAGATCAACCCCGATTCAGATTGGCAAAGTACCACTTCTTTTATGGGGTACTGTGTTAAATTTTATAATAAAATACCAGTTGATATTTTCGCTTATTATGAACTGGAAGATTATATTCTCGACAAAAATGCCTAGCTCCACAGTCATAGCCGCTTGGGTCCACTTGTTAGGTTTTTATGTCTGAAAGAGATGCTCACCCTCACAATTACACAATACACACAATTCACCCCCACAATTTCGATTTCAAAATTATTATCATTTATTTATTATTTTTGTTTTAAAAAAACTAAATCAAAAACAAAGCTAAATGTTTTTTTTTATTTAATTATCATTATTCGGTCACTGACAACCATAGTTTTGTGTAATGCAGAAGTATATTTTTAAAATGTTGTAAATGTGAGTACCATGAAGCCATTTACATATTATTCTGTGATTAGTTATAGTTTTACTTGTTGGACATGAACGAGCATGGTGGTTGAGAGCATGTCATGCTCACTCAAATGTGTCGCAGATGGCGGCGCGTGCGGTGCGCGTGCGGTGCGCGTGCGGTGCGCGTGCAGTGCGCGTGCGGTGCGCGTGCGGTGCGCGTGCGGTGCGCGTGCGGTGCGCGTGCAGTGCGCGTGCGGTGCGCGTGCGGTGCGCGTGCGGTGCGCGTGCGGTGCGCGTGCGGTGGATCATTCGGTTCCCTTCGGAAGGGTTGAGCTGAAGGCGCCACACGCGGCGTGCTCGTGCACGGGCGCCTCAGTTGAGACTGGTCATCTCTTAACTGCCAGTGGCTTTTTTATCTTATACAGAGTTGATACGACAGAGGGGCATTAAATTAAACTACGTATACTATACGTGTACAGTATTAATTCGATACGGTACAAAAACAAAAAGCGCCATAAATGAGAAAATATTTTTTTCAAACAAACTAAATAGCTTGCAAATCCGAATAAAACGCAACCACCCTTTGTAAAAAAAAGACACTGACCTTAGATACCGCTAGGTAACAAAGCGGCAACGTCGTGCGCGCGCCGGAGCGCGGTGTGCGGTATCTCGTGTGCTCGGCGGGGGCCGGGCCGGGGGGGCGGCCGGCGACTTAGGCCTCCGCTGGGCTCCGCTCGCACTGGCTTTTATGTTAGGTAACGTTTCGAAGTACGCGCACAAAAACAAACACACTAAATTTTTAAATTTTCCATGTGTCCTCCATTCACATTGATGCACAAATTATACCGACGGAGAATATTGTTATTTATTTTTCTAATTAGATCACTGTCCGTCGCTAAGCACTTTAATTTGTGAAATGCTAAAATAATCCTATTTTTTAACTCATCAATAATTTTATTTACCTCTGAGGCATACACTTCACCCTTAACGTAACCCCACAAAAAGAAATCCATGGGAGTGAGGTCCGGAGATACTAATACTAAATAATAATAATCCCAAGTTACGTGTCCTATCACCATAAAAAACAGTCAATCACAAAAAAAACACTAATACTAAATAATAATAATCCCAAGTTACGTGTCCTCTCACAATAACAAAATAAAATTACAATTGTTTGCGCGCGAAGTCCACAAACCGTACGTTCCGAAAAACAAGCGTCGGCGCACTGCTGAGGGACTTACCGATCGCAAAAAACAAGGATGCAACAAACTGACCTATCTCTATTTCTTTCGCTCGCTTTATGTTAGTCGCTTTCGTAGTGAAAGTGCAAGTGTGTGTGTATTGATTGCTTCCTTGTTTGCATTGCCAATTTTTAGTGAATGTCCTTCGACATGCGTCAGAGCGGCAACAACGCATCGTAGATTTATCGTTGTAAGGTGCATGACCTATGCTTAGACGATAATCAACTGTTAGAAAAGATACATCGTGTTCAAACCGTGCAAAAACTTTAAAAATCATTTGCGACTAAACTACTGCTCCTAATTAATTTATTTTTGGTACAGAGCTTGAAAATGGTACCTAGTATAGGCAGTTTAAAGGAAAGCCCCTCTGTCGTATCAACGTTGTATTTTATACTCATGTAATTAGTTTTTTTTCCTTTTGCATTGTCCTCACATGCAGAAGCAACAAGGATCTGTAACTAAGAATTTTGTAAACATAACATGATTTTAAAGAATATCCGTGGAGTTTCTTGCACGTTCTTCTCCATAGAGTCTAGGCTTTGGAACGTGCAAATAGCTTCCATTTTTTTGACTGACCGACCTTGACATTTCAAAAGTGTCTGTAAATGGTTTATTTGAAATAAATGCTTTGAATCTTTCGATCTTGAATCATTATAACCCGCCGGGCAATAATGACTTACTTTAGGTTGAGTTTACATGACATATAATCTGACGTTTTCGTGCAGGTGGTGTGAAAAATATTATACTTTGCCTACAGGGTACATAGGAAATGCCACTCCCAACACTGATTTTCTGCTTCCATCTGTAGTGATACTACCCACAGGTGCCATGCAGTCAAGTGCCGGACATAGTACTCACATACTTCTACCTATGTCATGCATACAAGTACATAAGTTTTCATACCAGTTAAACATGTAAAAAGAGGTACTTAAGTACAGTTATGAACAGATAGAGGAGAAACAAGTACTCGGAAGTATACGTACAGCTCCAACGTCCCGGCACGCCAGCTGCCCAACAGTGGGCACGTCGCCCAGGTCGTCCAGTAACATGTTGATTATACGTACCGTCCCGACGTCCCGGCACGCCAGCTGCCCAACAGTGGGCACGTCGCCCAGGTCGTCCAGTAGCTCGTTAAGTCGGTCACGCGGGTCCGGAGCTACAATGTCTTGATATTCTATCAAAAGCGCGTGCGTATCAACTATTTCCTAAGAGCAAAAAATAAAAAAAAACAACACATCGACTGGGAAGGCAGACATTGGCGGATCTAGGACCTGCAGTCTCGACGTAGCGACCAAATTTGGTCGTTAAGTCCTAAGGCCGCCCGTACACATTAAATTTCGAACGCGATCCAAGGACCATACCATTAATTATGACCATGGAATGCGTTCGAGAGGCTGTGTACGGGTGATTAAAGTATGTCGAGCCTTGCCGCCCAGGGGCGAGGCTCTTAACGATTTTCATTATTCTCACATGATGACTTCCTTGAAATATCTTGGCAACACACTTGACACTTTAGGGAACCATGTTACGAACATTTTTTACCCGACTGCGTGAAAAATAAAAATAAATAATGCCTTCAAAAAAAATTTTTTTTTTTTCAAACCTATTGAGTGGAGTATTAAGATAAAGGGAGCGAGGAAACGATTCCACAAAACTAACGCAGTTCAATCACTGCTCTGATGCCACCAACTGCATCAGACTGCTTGAAAAGCGACTTGTTTCGAACTTTTTAGTCGTTTTTAGCGGTCGGGTTTTTTTGACAAAATCATTTTTTTTTTTGTTTGTTTTAGTGTCCTCTACCCATTTATGCATGTTAGATCGTGCGCCACAACTTTGGAATAAAATCAAAATGGCGCTGCTAGAGCTACGCCAGGTTCCATAGAAAAAAGTTCGAACCCCTTTCCCTTAAAATTTTTGAGATTGCGAATGCGAAAGTTAGTACAACTGGCCGTCTAGTGTATTTTAAAACCAATTTATTCTGGCCACAAGCAGAAGAGTTAAAAGGTTCAAGTTTTTCTTTTTTCATTACCTGGACTGTGATGTAGATGTGCGGATGATGCAGCATCGTGGCTTCCGAGTACTCGTCGACTGCGAAGTATTCCTCGAGCGTAGGACCGCGGCAACATCGCCGGAACAGCTCCTTCATTTTCTCATGACACTCCACAATAAACGGATTCAGGCAACGTAAGTGACTTGACTCCTCTCCAAACTTCAAAAAGCATAATATTTACATGAATGCATTGGAACAAAGTTCAATTATGTCGAAACGGCTGGTTGACACTTCCCATGACCCAAGAGCTGGCTTTTACTTTGGGCAGAAGCTGGCATTGCCATTCAACGTGGCAATGCCGCCAGTCTCTTGGGCACATTACCAGCTGACAGCGTTCAGGACGAATTTTTGATGCTATACTTTGGTTTGTTGTAAGTTTAGTGTACCTGTTTGTTAATTTAAGTTAATTTGTTACTACCAATAAAAAAATAAAGTAAAAACATGTATTTCAAACCCTCACAAAAAAAAAAAACGATTCCTGCTGGATTTTTCCATCAAAACTATGTTTTTGTTACCTACATTCTGTGTAAATAAATGATTTCTGATTCTGATTCTGACTGTGCAACTGTGTCCTAGTTACTAGCTATTAACAATGCTTACCCCTTTTTTCGCTGCCGAAAAATGCAGGATTTTGGCAACTGACGCTAGATTCTTGCGCTGATCTGTTGTGAGGCTTGAACCATTGGGCAGGCTGATAATGTGGAACGCATCAGGTGCCACAATGGCTGCGTTAAGAAATTGGTAATAAACGAGATTGCCAATAACCTGGAAATAAAAAGTTAAAACATGTAATTGTTGTTAAAGGCCACCTACATACATATGTAATGGGTATCGATATCTAAACTAAACACGATAAAAAAAGCAAGTTTGGCCAAGTGCAAGTCGGGCTCTCACACAAAGGGTTCCGTACAATCGTACAATAAACGGAAAAAATAATTTTATTTTATTTTGTTGTTTTAGCGGCAATAGAAATACAGTCTGTCAAAATTTCAGCTCACTACCTAATACGGTTCTTGATATACAGCCCGTTGTCAGACCGGGACGGATGGATGGACGGAACAGAGCTGCTCTACAACATTGAAACACAAGTTGGTTGTTCACACCTGGCCTACCTATCCAAGAGAGTAAAAGGTTCAACGGAAGAACTCATTCAATCGAGAGATACTTTATTATAAACACTAGAATAACGATATTTAAGTAAACGGAATACGGAGACAACAGTGGGTAATACAAATAGTTACATCGTTTTTTTTTTGTTTCATGTATAGATAGATATCTGCTAAATTTCATAGTTTAGCTAGCTAATTTAATTTGTACCTATAGAATCGTGTAATTATCGTTTGTAATTAATCATCATTTGCCTAGCCATTTCCCAACTACTTATATTGGGGTCGGCTTCCAGTCAAACCGGATTAAGCTTAATAATAGCATTAATTATCGTTTATAATTAATAATTGATTAACTTACCTTTAAAATGTCTTTGTCAGGTGTATGGGGAAATTTCGAAGTAAGAGTTCTGTGTAAAACCCGGGCCATGTATGTTATACAGAATGGCAGGAGTTCAGTGGAATTAATGATTTCATCCAGAAATAAAGTAACTATTGCTTTGAGTTGAGTTAGAGCTTTCTCTAGCCGGGATTTTACTTCAGGATAAGTTAATGCTTCTTCTTGAGTCACATTGTATGCCAGTTTCCTAGACAAAGAAAGTTAATGAGTATTTCTTATAGATATCCTAGATTGATTAACGGGCGCCATGGCCAACACATAATAGTCCAACATACGGACCAAATGTGAATACCAAACCCTCTAATAGAATAGAATACCTATATCGTTTCGATATTCCTCTAGATATGTCGACATCTGGATATGCCCCAAATACAACATCAGCAATGAGCGTAAGTTTTCTATTGTTTTTTTATTTATTTTTTACACGAAATATTTTGTATGTATGTACATAAAGCATTATATTATTGTTTAGATTTAAAAAGTTAACTCACGATATCTGTCCAGTTTTCATTTCTGTTTCATTTCTCCATGCTTTGTAAATTTCGACCGGCCCAGTTTCTATATTCAGCTCTTTATCTTGCAGCATCTTGTTCACAAGCGGACCGATGATCGTTTGCAAACTGTTCAGGCCGGACAGCTGTCGAGACAGGCTCACAGCCATCTTAAGCACTAACGGTGTTGATGCTATTATATCAAAGGGCTTCACCACTTTACAGCTAATTTCTTCCTCCAGGGTAAATCTAAACAGCTTGAGCAACAAGTATTCATCCCTGGCGTATGCACCAAAGTTGTATAAACTTAAAACAACATTTTGTAAAAAGAAATTTGTTTTGTTTTGTGGTATACAGAAAAGCAGCTTTGATAAATACGTGGGATTGGTTTGTAGTTCATAAAAAAGATGTTGATATCCATCTAAGAGCCGTTTACTTTCTTTCGTGAGTGATTTCAACCCCTTCACAGCTGTTGAAACTGTCATCAATGACCCTCTACCGTCTGCGCGTTTTTCCAACACAAGTTTTGTCATAGAATTGTGCTTCACTAAATTATTTAACTTTAAGCCATGGGCAGCTACTTCTTGCAGAGCGATGCGATTTTGAACAAGGAGACCAATTTTTAAATCCATATCATCTAATTGTTTACATAGTTCCTGATTTTTTCTAATTGATTGAACCACTTCAGACTTCAGAGTTTGTAACTCTATTTCTCTATCGTAATCATCCGTGGAAAAATCCAACATGGGTATGAACTTTTTGACAACTTTTAGTGAAGGATTGTTGGAGTAAAACAAAGAAGTGAAAGCCTCGCGAGCGCGGCGCCCTCTCCAAAGAGCCTGGATTTTAATTATTTTTGGTTCCTGAAATTAAACATGCTTCCTTTAATGAAAAGGTTACCAGTGAAACACGAAAAAGGATTGTTTTGTTAACATAATATGTTGGTAAGTTAATTAAATAACTAAATGTACTGTACCTGTACTTTATACCACGCCAATGGATTTTCTTTTCTCTCCTTTTTTAATTTGGCTTCTATTGCTTTAATTTTTATTAACGTTCCATATTTTCTTTCAATCGTAACTTTTCTCCACCATGCTTGAATTTTCACTAAATACTCTTCATTATCTTTAAAAAACTCGAGTCTATCCCTCATAGCTTTCCGGAACAGGTATCCTTTACCATAGGCTTGAAGTTTTGTGATCGCCTTCTCAATAACCATCTGCATATATTTGTTAACATGGTGTTTGTTGGTTTTCTCAATGATCACATTGATATCTCGCCTGGTCAGGTAACGAGCATGTGGAACAAAGTCCTTTGGAGTCGACCAACTGTACGTATATGACTCTACATCAATGTAAACGGTATTACCAGCATTTGTATGGCAGACAATCCACGGACAAATATGATGACCCCTCTTTTTTAAGGCTTTAGAAAACATTTGAAAATAAATATCTTTACAGGTACTTTCAATCGCTGAAGAAGTACAAAGAACAGGGTGCTTGAGAGCATTCCAAAACTCTTCTACATTATTTTTCATGACAGCCAAATTTAACTGAACCAAGGATTCAGTGAGTTCCTTAGCATTTTGAGATTCTGAATGAACTTCACCAGCTATCCCGACGATGTCCTCAAGCCAAAGGTTTTGAGATTCTTTATGAACAAGCACTTTCTTTAGCATACGTAAATAGAGGTGACCCTCTTCCTTCTGTAGGGGTGTCGGTAGTTTCAAGCACGAGTGTTTCGATAGGATCAGTAACGTGTCTGAATCTTCTTCAATTACTGCTTTATTGACATGTTCTATGACTGATACCACTGCAATAAAAGTTTGTAATAAGTACATACAAGCAAATTATCGCCCCCACCCTTGCTTCGCATGGTTTTACGGCTAGAAAAAACATAGGTTACTATAATCAATTTTGTGAATATACACGGTGCGCGGAATGGAAAGGTGACATTGTTTTTATACGTAAACATTATTATCAGGGTTTTTCATAAGTCTAATGCGTTATTTATTTTTATTTTCCTAGTATCATAATGAATTATTTTAAAAAAATAATCAAGCCTAGAGGTACTTTATGTCGGGTACACTAAGTGGTCCGCCTTTGTAAGACGACTAACTATGTCACCGTGTATAATTTTAGGGTTCCGTACTCAAAGGGTAACCAACAGAACCCTATTACTAAGCCTCCGCTGTCCGTTCATCTGTCTGTCAGCAGGCTGTATCCCAAGTACCTACCGTAAAAGGCAGACAGTTGAAATTTTCACAGATTTCGTATTTTAATTGCCGCTATAACAACAAATATTATAAATGAAGGTTTATGGTACGGAACCCTTTGTGTGCGAGTCCGACTCGCACTTGCCTGTTTTTTTATTGTATTATTGTTTCTTTACAAGCGAAGCGTACTGAAAAACATCGAACGCACACGCCTGTCGTGTATCAAATACACGATACGTTAGCATGACGCCTTCAGCTCCGAAAAACGTCAATCCCACAGAGGCTGCAGTGACCTACTACGCTCAGTTGTATCAAAATTTACTATAGTACTAGCTTTCGCCCGCGACTTCGTACGCGCATATCCCATTCTTCCCGTTCCCCTAGGAATTTCGGGAAGACCTTTCTTAGTGCTCCCCTACAATCTGTAAGGAACCTATATGCCAAATTTCAGCTTCCTACGATCAGCAGTTTTGGCTGTGCGTTGTCTGTCCGTCACTGAATCAGTCAGTAATGGAAGTATTTAATATAATTAAGATTAGTATTTTAGTTTTATACGCATGAGTTTAAGAAAATAATATCTGCATGGAGCTATGCTGAAAACCGCATCAAAATTCCGTAACCGTTACCATATTAATTTATTTAATATAGTTATTGTTTTATGTTTATGTATTTTATTGTATGGGCCATGACTGAAGAAAAGGATTAAATTAAAATTGTGTAATAACACGTCGGTCATACACGCCGCAACGAGATTTAATTTTATAATAGCACTTCGCTTGCGATTTCATCCACGCTGCAATTTTCTTAAGGACCTTTAATTATTTTTTTATAAATTATAGCCTATGTTCCTACTTCCTGCTAATTTAGTTTTCTATTTGTGAAAAAATTGTTAAAATCGTTCGCTACAGCTCCAGGAAGTAAGCCGCAAGCTATTCGCATCTGCTGCGTCTTTGAGAAGACTGCGTAATTTTCTACCGACTGCCACCAAGATTGCGCTTGCGCAAACTTTTTCTACCCATTCTTGATTATGCAGCTGTCAGCTATCTTGACCTAACTGAAGTGCAACTTGATAAACTTGAACGCCTCCAAAATGTTTGCATCCGGTTCGTATTTGGTTTGCGCAAATACGACCATGTTTCCGAATTCCAAGTTAAACTCAAGTGGTTGCCAATTCGCCTTCGCCGGAATTCTCATATACTTTCCTTATTGTATAATGTGCTCTTTTCTCCTTCCACTCCTCTTTACCTGAAGGAACGATTTCAGTTTCTTTGCGACTCTCACACGAAATTTCTTAGGTCATCGGATAACTTGAGACTGAAAATGCCAATGCATTCCACCACTTTCTTGGACAAGTCTTTTTCAGTCCAAGCTGCCCGTTTGTGGAATGAATTGCCAGTGTTAATTAAGCGCGCGCAATCGCTGCTTATTTTTAAGAGACTTGTTAGGTAACACTACTTGTCGCTGTGATAACTTTTTCTGTGTTGATTTTAAAAAAATGGCACTTATTTTTTTTAATGTGTATATTTAACCCTTTAAGGGGGCAGAAGCTCCTGGCTGGGGGAATGAAAAAATAAAACTTGTAAGAGAAAAATATTTTTTTTTTATTAATTTTAAGATTTTTTTTTTTTTTTTTAAAAAACGTGGTGTCGACATATTCGACACTGCCCTTTTTTGCGTTTTTTTTTTTAATTTTTTTTCTTTTTGCGTTTCGTTTTTGCTATGACCTGTCCGAATCGAATAGACTATCGCAGTACCAAACTCCTAGCAGTTTAAAAATAAATCAATAAAAAGTATGGTGTCGAATATATCGACAGAGCCCCATAAAGGGTTAATATGTATGTATTTGTATATCTATTTTAGTATTTTGTATTGTTTTTTTCTATAAGAATTTTTACTTAAACTTTATATTTGCACCAAGTGCAACCCCATTTCTTGTCCAGGCTATCCCTATCCATTCCAGGTTGCCTGGAAGAGATCGCGGAATGCGATAAGGCCGCCAAATTGTATTTGTTTTAGTTTAAAGTTTCCTTCATATGTTTTAATTTGGTGTACAATAAAGTATGTATATATAAATAAAATAAACAAATAAACAAACGAAAAAATCTTTCCTGTTTATAATATTAGTAGGTTAATTTAGACTAGGTACTATTTTCTTGCATGTAGCATGTCATTTTACAGTTATAGCGTATACTTACATTCCTCATTGTCATCGTCTTTCATGTTGACCATATCTATGGAGTCTCTGACGTCGTCCAGCGTTAGCAAGGAGCACGCACACTGCTCCCGCAGCTTGACGTGGCGCGCCGTGGCCAGCGCGGCCAGGTAGCGGCGCCGGCAGTGCGGCCGCAGCGCCGCCAGCTGCAACTGGCGAGAGTTGAGGCAGCTCCACACCGCAGGGTCATCCCCTCGCTCCACCGCTTCGGATATAGAGGCCACCGCTAATAGATATGACACCGAAGCTGCTATTTCACTTTCATTCAAATTCTTTTCTAATTCAAATTTCTCCAACTTCATTTCTTCATACAAAAGTGGTATAGCGTATTTATTTATTTTGAAGTTTAGTTCCAAATGAGGATTGTTCAAGGCAACATACAAATCGTCAGGGGACCCCTCGTCTAGAGCTCTGTTGACTTCGTTGATTGCTGTTTTATGGTCTTTATGTTCGAGAGCCTTCTGATTCCCTTCATTGATAATATTTTGAAATATTTTGTGCCAATTTGAAAGGCTTTCGACATCAACATCTTTATTGTATTCATTTATTTCTTTTACGACATCACAATAATAATCTAAATGATCAGGGTCGTAATCTTTTATTTTTAGCCAATTTTCTCCAAATACTTTGTCCAAAGCAATAATATCGCCTTTTGAGGATGCTGAGCATGTTTTCTTCCATAAGTATTTGTAATTAACAGCAGTTATGTGTCCTTGTATTTCAACAACAGTTAGCAATTCATCATACTCGTCAGGAATGTAGCTATCATTTAGCGAATGATTATGAGCTGCTTGCATTTTTTCATATTTGGCAGATTTCAAAACTTTCCTATACTCATCGATTAGTTTATTTTGTACATGTTTTAACTTCAGGTTTGGGTTGAGTATAGACGAAGTTATTGATTTATCCGTGTCTAGTAGTTTGTTGAGTTCTACAACAGCATTATGCATGGAAGTGCCATCATACCCACTGTTACTGTTTGATAAAATGTTACCAATCTTTTGAAACATTGGAAGTGGGTGTTCGCACTTTTGCAAATCTTTTGAAACAGAATCTAATTCTTCATCTATACAAAGGGAAAAAAATACAAACAAATTAGTATGCAAGGATTTCAATATTGAGCTAAATCAAAAAAAGAAATATTGTACCTGTGAATATGGCTTTCCCAAATAAGTCATGAATAAGTGGAGCTTTTCCAAGCTTAAATAAATGTGAACTAAGAGCATGAATGCAATAAATTACTCTTGGCATGTTCTTTTTATCGTAAATGTCAGTAGTCTCTGGCTGGAAGGTCTGCAACATACATTTAACGGGTTCCAAGGTTTCTCTATGGGAGGTGGCAAAGCCCCCGCCGACATTTAGTTTTTTTCTTCCAGAGTTGCAGCGAACGATCTTACATGCATATTATATGGGTAGAGGACACTTAAACAATGTTCGCAACATGGTGCCCTAAAGTGCCACGTTGCCGAGTTATTTGAAGGTAAGCTCACCATGTGAGAACAATGAAAATCATTCAAAATGAACTTATCACGCGCTTATCTGCAGTACATTTTCACAAAAAATTCTTACTGCAGTGGTTTTCACTTGTTCTCATTTTAACTTTCTTCAAATAACAATTAAAATCAAGCTCCAGCTTAATTTTATAGTTCCTATTTGAATTTAATCTAATACATACAAGCATTTAAGTAACTAAGTGATTTTTACACAAAAAAAAATATCCCACTTTCAAAAAAAACACTACAAAGTATAAAATAACCTTAATTTCGGAAGTCGGTGTTAAAAAACGAAGATGCAAAACCAAAAACACCGACTTCCAAAATTAAGGTTATTATTTATATTTTGTAGTGTTTTTTTGGGAGTCAGTTATATTTTTTTGTAAAAAGTTTTGTTCGTTTCAAAAGCATTAAAATTTTGTTTTACAAGTTCTAATGACAATTAAATTTTTTAGCTTTATTAAATTAAAAGACTTAATTTTATTTTTGATTGCTTAATGTGTTAACTGTTAACTCTTACGTAAAGAGATTTTATTTAATAGTTTATTTATTATACAAGTATTTGTTGAGATAATTACAACTTCGGCAAAAATTCATAGAAAATTAGTAGGTAATAGGATAAATACTTATAAAATTTTTATTGTTAAGCTTCATTCTCCAAAGTTAAATAAATAAATGATACCAAATGATAAATAGAATACTGATAATGTGACTAAGAGGACTTTTTATTACATTAAAAAACTTAAGAAATTAATGGATTTTGTTTAATTAACCAACTATTACATCCATTTTTTTTATATTCGCAAAACATTTGCAGTAATTTCGCGAATGCGAATATTCGTTACATCACTATTATGGACCTTAAAAAAAATAAAAATTTCGTATCATTGTTTTTCGACCAGTTTTAAACTTGCAATTATTCACA
The DNA here is from genome assembly GCA_950371165.1 of Lacanobia oleracea. Lineage (NCBI taxonomy): Eukaryota > Metazoa > Arthropoda > Insecta > Lepidoptera > Noctuidae > Lacanobia > Lacanobia oleracea. Next base: position 764,057 of record OX493398.1, read on the forward strand.
AATCTAGCCCTTAACAACAAACCCCGCCTTTGGGGGAGCCCTATCTCCCGCAGTGAACGTCTTCCGGCTGTTATGATGATGATGAAATTTTGCAAACGCACTCGGCTGAAAGTCACACATATCCAACAAACTGTTATAGTAGCTGAAATAAGATGTCGGCTGATTGCTCCGGTGTCATTGTGATCATTCAAAGTTTCGCACATGAATTTGCCAGAGATCAACTAAACTTCATGGGAACCGAGGTCGCTCCGCGAAATCTGTGGAGTACCCAGGAAGCTCCTGTGCATTTAGGCGGAGCTAGGCTGGCTAACTTAGCCTTCTGGCTAAGTTAGCCAGCCTAGCTCCGCACTTACGCGCAATGGACCGAATGAGAGTCCAAGTGCGGATAACGGAGTATCTACTTTACACTATTCTATCCTTGCGGGCGTAAACTTCTTCTCTGGTTGGTATACTCGTACCGATGGCCAACTCTATGTAGTTCTATCGCGTGTTAAGAGCGTAGACGGGCTGCATTTTTCCATACAAATGTATTCCCCTATTCTCTTCCTGGATAATGCCTCTAGAGTAATCGTTTTTATTTATAAAAATCCAGGTCTATTGAAGGCATGCCCCTATCATTTTTTTTTTTCAAAAAATTTATTACAAAAATAAATATGACTTACCAAAAACCTAAAAAAATACCCCGTTTTTACCTACGTAATCAGACGACTACCAAAGAAAATTGAAAAGTTTTTAAAATAAAAACAAGTAATAGGGGCATAGATCTATTCTTCCTTTAAATTTTGATACCAAATATAATTTAATTGGCTTAGGTTTCGAGGAGAAAACAGGAGAATACGAAACGTCGATCGGTCAAGGTTTTTTGTAGGTAAAATCGTTCTGAGCTGCAGTTGTCTCTATCGCACTCTACGGGGGGAGACGAGAGGTGAGGGAGGGTAAGACTAATACGTACACAATTAGGGAAGTGACTAGTGTCGAAGTTTTTATCGAAATCATAGTGATGTCACTCGATATCGACGTTTATCCTATACTGATTTACTAAATAGTGAAATTTGATGCTCATTTTGTTTTTTTTTTAAGAGACAACGAAGTAACAATTCAATGACATTTTTAGGGTTTATAATTAACTAATAATTGAAATGAACTTTACTTTACTTTTCACTATACTGCTTGGTGTAATAATTCTGCTTTTGACTTGGCATAAATATTTACAGGGGAGTTTATAAAATAATGACTGCTCTTATCAAGTAAATCTATATATATTAAAGGAAGTCGACAATCTTGTTAATTACACCGATTTTTTTATTTTTTGCGTTTTTGGATTAGCCGTCGTCCGAAATAGGATAATAAGTTTTTTTTAATTATTTTTTTAGGTAGGTAGGGTAGTAGTTAGTTGTCGGGAGCGAAGCCGTGGGCAAAAGCTAGTTCTTAATATTTATGCAGAAGAGGCAGAAAAGGTGCTTGTGGGTATTTTAAATAATACAAAAGTTATATAATAATATGTACATTTATTTATTCTGTCGTCATTTCCATCCTTTCTCTTACAGGTAAATTTCTTGGTATCCGACCGTCAATTATTTCAGGGAGAAGGCATTCATGGAAAAAAAAATCCAAAGGAGAAAGAGCAAAATGGTCTATGAGCGGCCAACAACGAAATAGGTATTAAATGAAAGTACTATTACTAAGGACTAACTTTTACTATGAACGTAACATTGCAGCTCATTTAGAAAAAAAAATACATATAGGTAAAATACTTAGATAATAAGTGCAAGAAAATGTGCAAACCCATTTTATAAAATACTTATTAACATTAGTTTATGTCTTCAAAAGTATTTCAAAACGTTGTCAGCATACCGTTTACAAGACTCAGCTCAACAATGGGTTTACTACATGGACTACCTGATTTCGAACGGCCCAATCAGCTTCGAGTGCAAACAAAAGAGCCGAGGTGTGGGGTGCGTGTGCGTCACTCGGCGCAGTCCTTCGCTTACCCTTGTGACGTTGTGTACTGTGCGCTCATCTACGGATTCTTTTTCAAACGTTTTGACCCTGGCTACCCTCTGGACTGTGTTTCTTCCTAACCTGATAACCTGGCTATTAACTCTGAACTTCTGTACGTTTGTGCTTGTGTACTTGGACTCTGGACTTGTGTACGCCAACGGAACATTATTGAAAAATGGCAGAAAATCGACCTATATGTGTTTTGTGCAATCGATCAGTGGTTAATAGAAGAAGGTTAGAAATAACCCATGCTCTTTTTGAGGAAAATGCTGCCAATGCTCAATATATTATTGAAGCTATAGCTCCACAGCAAGTAAGTATTTTTAGACTATTTTTTGGTTGTTTTTACCCGTATGTACGCACCCTATAGCGGTGATGGCCTCATAATATTGTGTCACGATGTGCATATGCGACACATCGTTGGGTGAAGTGTGGGCTCTTTATTGAAAGTCCACGTTACAGTTTTGATTGTATTTTTATGTACGTCCTTTTAGTGAATTATGTTATTTCCTTAAGCGTATGGTTCTTTTCTAACAATACTTAAGTTATAGTCAAAACAGATCTTCTCTCTCTTTTACACACATGGTGCATATGGAAACAGAGCCAACGTTATCTAGCTTCGAAATATAATAGAGGCCAACCACTCATTAACAATGCGTATGAGCATGACTCATTCGTCACGTTGAAAAAGAGCTCGGCATGTTCTACTATACAACACATGATTTAACTGAAACTGCTGTGAGTTTTAAATACTATGTTATAAACTATTTTCCTTTTCAGGTTGAATACAACGGCCGAGAATACGTTTGTCGACCCTGTTGGCAACGAGCTCAACGGGCTGTGCAGCCAAACAATAACCCTGCCCCGCACGAATGTGTTCTTCAAGTGGAAGAATATTCACGAGTGCCTAGCACCTCGGCAAACTGTATGTTTGACAGATGCCGTAGTGTTTCACGTCGTCGAATGCCTGAGAATGTAAGGATTACTCTTATGTTACATTCTAACTTATTCATACCAGACAGTGCCAGAATATGTGATGCACATTTAACATCAAATGATTGGGAAGAGCTCATTGATAGTCCAAATCTCAGACATGATTTTAACAGCTCTCATTTTGTGCAAATACTAGAGCTTTTTAAAAAAGCTGTTTTAAATAAAAATATTCTGGACTTTGAAGATATTGCAAATATGGATCCTAATGAGATTCATATTCGATTGGGCGTTAGCAGAGATCAATTCAATACAATCTTGGAACAAACGCCTTCTTTGTCTGAGTCAAACGCCAAAACAAAACTAGCCATTTATTTAATGAAGTTGCGAACTGGTGATAGCAACGAGAGATTAGCCACGCTCTTTAACATAAGTAGAAGGACTCTAGAAAGGCATTTAAAAACCGCGCGTGATGCTATATCTCTGGATTTTAAGCCACGACACCTGGGACTCGACCATTTAAATAGAAGAATGGTCGCTGACCGTAATCTTATTGTACCAAACGCGTTATTTGGAAATCCCGAGTCTTCTCCAGAAGAAAGGAAGGCAGTAACAATCATGGATGGAACATATATTTATATACAGAAGAGCTCCAACTTTTCGTTCCAGCGACAGACCTACAGTCTACACAAATACGAAAATCTATTAAAACCGTTCTTAATGGTGTGTTCCGATGGGCATATAATTGATGTTTGCGGGCCCTATGCTGCTACCGACTCAGATGCCAGTATTTTGGAAAGAATTATAAATGACGAAGAAGGCACATTTCACTGGTTTTACCGGGCTGGCGACATATTCATTTTAGATCGTGGGTTTAGAGACGTCTGTGGCGATTTGGAGCGATGCAACTACAGTGCCTATATGCCAGAAACCAAAGACCGCGGTGCAGACCAGCTTACTACTGAACAGGCCAATAGAACTAGGCTGGTAACTCTATGCCGCTGGGTAGTGGAAGTTATAAATGGCAGGTTCAAGCGAGATTTCAAATTGTTTAGGCAAGAATATTTTAATCGCGCCTTAAGTCACATGTTTGAGGACTTTCAAAACGCAGCGGCACTCATCAATGCGTTCCAAACACCAATACAAGATAGTATTCATGCATCATCGTTCGTAAATATAATTAATGAACGTTTTGAAATACCGAACCTCTTAGCGGACTATGTTATCCGTCATAACATAAATAGACAGAGGGCATCATTTGAAAGACTCAGCAGCGACCAACCTATTTTTGAAGACTTTCCGGTTTTTTCTGAAGAAGACCTAATTCTGTTTGCACTTGGCACATACCAAATCAAGTTGGCTCGCAGCTACTACGCTGAACACTTAATTGAAGGCTTATACAATATCGAAGTATACCGGGAGCGACAAATAAGTCAGCTCAGAGATTTTATTGAAGAAGAAGATATTTGGTTATTACGTGTGCGAATACAATCTAGACATGTAAGGTCCAGAATATATTATTCTTATATTGTAATTAACCGACAAAGACAAAATAGAGAAGCAATTGCTCATTATTATTGCAGTTGTTTGAGTGGAAGGCGCACAATCGGTTGTTGCGCACACGTTATGTGTGTAGTGTGGTATCTGGCATGGGCTAGACATCAAGACGAGGATATTTTATTACCGGCATCAGAACTCAGTGCTATTATTGTACATTAAATGTATGAATGTGGACGAGGCAAAAGGAGTATGTAAGGATCGTAGCAAGTGGCGTTCTGTGGTTTCTGCCTACCCCCATGGGAAAAGGGCGTGAGTTTATGTATGTAAATGTATGTAAAATAAATGTATTGAAGTAAACAAGTCATTTTATTTTATTTCCTTATTTTTAAGACTAAAATCTTAGTAATTAATACGCTAAATCACAGGCTTACATATCTAAAATAAAAATGTATTTAGTTCCATTAATAATGACACTACAGATATAAAACTTCTTGAACCCGTTATTGTAGGGTGATATTAAACCAAAAAAAAATAAAATGTTCCTGGCCGCTGATAGACCAAGTGCCGTACGATTTTGCCCATTCTCCTTTGGTTCCATATTTTCCCAAAACTCGTCGTCTTTTTCAATTTTCTCATATAATAACCCTTTGGGGCTCCACAAAACAAAGTAACAAAATCTTCGGCATGTGATGTGCAATTGGCCTTGTACTTGATAGTAGAAATTGTGATTCCTTTTTAATTTTAACATGTCGTTGTGGAGTATGCAGGAGTCGATATTTTTATTTTTTATTCCTTCTGTTGGAGTCATCTCAGCAATTTTATACGGGCATTTTATTTCAATAATTGAATCCTCATTTATTAGTCCATCGGGACTTGCGGCCAAAAAGCTTTTCTTGCTATCGATGAACAACCCACACTTGACTACGGACAGTCCTGTTTCTTTTGAAAAATCAATTGCTGCTTCATCTTCTTTCTCTTTTCCGTAGTTTGTAGCAGGAGTGCCTTTGAATTGCGAGTTTAACAAAGATCTTAATAAACCTGCAACTGATGTTTTTTTACGCAGTTTACATACTTTGCCAAAATTTGACGCCGTGATACGCTTGCGCCTTTCTATTGCCCACAATTCATTGTCACTCTGGCCAATCGTGCTACGTTCAAGTTCTTCAGCACTCTTTTTTGATAGTTCTAGCCCAGAAATAAATGTTTTTTTCTTTTCCTCAAATATTTCTGATGGCATATCAGGCTCTAATTCTAATCGACCGTAATTTTCGTCAGGTCCAGTAACTTTTCGTTTTTTACATGACCTATCGTCGACGAACGAAAGTTTTCTCTTTCGGCATTGTTCATTGTATACTTTTGATCGCCTTTGTCTTTCAATGAACTTCTTTGTGTATTTGCCAGGGCTGCGACCCTGGATTTTTTTGACAGGTGTGAATGTATAGCGGTGTCGCTGTTCCATGATAGAGCCGCACCAAAGCATCGTGCTTGGTAGGAACCTCTGGCCGTGTAATTGACTCGTTTACCTCCAATAAATTTTGCTATTACATTATTAAATTGTTCTACTGTATTGTTTGTTATGTCGAGTATCAGACTTTCTGCATTTGATGCTAAACTCAATGTGTAATGCTGGATGTCAGTCCATAATCCGCTAGTCTGAAGATCAGCAACAAAATTTGTGTCCTTTTTATATTTTTCGGGATTACAAAAGTAAGCGCTGCAATTACTGTGGTCTCCAAAGACATGGTTGGGTGCATTTTTTATATCCTTTTTTAGATTTTTTAAATTTTCATTGGGATTTATATCTTCTGATTTCCTATGATTTACTGCTCCAACTATCGCTTTTCTCAAACGCAAAACATTTTCTTCCACCTTTTTTCGAAGCTGCACTGCTACAAAGCCTTTGTGATTATTTGTTTTTTTCCCCAAAGCTTTCAATTTGTTGCAGAAATTTCGCAGTAAATGATTTTTACACTCAATTTTTGATGTAATGAAATCAGGACCGTAGGGTTTGTTTAAGATCAATTTCTTCATTATGCTAGAATCACCATCTCTAACGAGTTTGTTATATTTGACTCCATGCATATCTATGCTTTTTGCAAAACCTTCTGCAATTATGTCTGCTTCCATAGCATTAGCGCAGTCATTCCAATTTTTAAAACATCTGTGTTCAGCTACATCTACATTCAGCTTTTGACTTCTCGCACATATACAACAGTATGAGTTGCGTACGCCCAAGAACAATACCTTTTTAGTACGCAGTCCAACAATGCATCCAGCACCAGACGCAGAGCTAAATCCACTTTTGTAGGATCTTTTTGCCCAAGAGCCATCTGCAACTACTGTTATTAAAGGCCAGCCATCTTTGTCTACTTCGCCATATAAAATGGCAAGCCTTTTTTCTTCTTGCCCAGCGGCGATCATCTCGTCGATGGCACATTCTTCAATGATTGGTATCAAAGATTGTTCAATAGTCGTATATGTTGATTTATTCATATTTGGCATATTTAGCCCGCTGCAAATTTCGTTTAACTGTGCATATCCATTCCCTGAACAGAGAATTCCTTCTACAATCGCCTTATTTGCATTTAATTTCACATTTGGGTCTTCACTGTGCACTGTTTCAATTATTTTACACATTTTACATTCAAAAAAATATTTGCTTGTAAAACCATGTCGTTGCTCTTTAAGGAAATTTAAATCGGCAAATGTGCAGCCTAAATGTTGGTGTTTAATGTTTGAAATTGCAGAAAACAAATATTTTATATCTACGACTCTGCGTCCTGATAACTTGTCGTTTATAATTTCCTCCTTATGGTCACCATCATCGTCATCACAAACTAAATGCAAGTCATCAAGTGTAGTGGTCGACGATGAGGAGCTTGCGTTTTCTTCTAACAAATCTCGACTGTCTCTGAAAGTTGTATTCAATGATGTTGAAGAATTTTCTTTATCTTCATCGCTGTAAATAAAAAAAAAAAAAAACATTATTTTTTGGTTTAGTGGTAATATAATTTTGGGTATGATTATATCTTTACAAATATGCCGCGGCCATTTTTCATTACAACACAATGAGAAAACATCTAAGAAAGACACTTCAGGTCGCTTTGTTTAAGTAAATCATTATTAAATCTATTACTGTTAATTATTTTATTTCCCAAGTAATATGTGTTCTCGTTGCTGAAGTGAAAAATTATGTGTGTAACACGAGAGCAAAACTTTTTGCATCTCGTGCCTTTGAATCCCTCCCCTCGCTCAGGATTCTACTTTAGAATCACTCGCTAACGCTCGTGATTCAATCAAAGAATCCTTCGCTTGCTCGGGACTTAAAATTAGCACTCGCAGCAAAAAAAACTTTGCTCTCTTGTTGCACAAATAACTATTTCTATTGTAGAACTAATTGAAAAGTGACAATGCCCCCAGCACGCCGTTTCACACCACAACATTGCCGGCGCGTTTTTGAAATTGGAACATCACAACGCGCCGGCAATGTTGTATGAAAAGGCGTGCTCGGGGCATTGACCCAATATGACTAATGTTCCAAATTCAAAAACCACTCCTGCAATGGATTTGATTTTCATCTGTCCGTAAATTTGACACGTCGCGGTTCTTTTTTCGAAAATAATGACCACATTTCCATGCATGTTTGAGAAAACCATTTTTTCCACTGAAGCCTTTTTTCCATTTAAGCTCCATAACGCAAAAACACTAATTTTTTTGCAAATAGTTATTTACACTGTATTTATCATAAAAAAGTAAAAGCCCTATCACCGATGGCAACCCCAGTCTGAAGGTACAGCCCTCGCCAAACTTTGTGACCGCCTTGAATATAGTCGCGAGTCCGAACTTGCGCTGCGCAGAACACAAAATACTCTGATTTTGTGTTCTGCGCATGCAATGAGCCTAGTTTCGGGGCGGTCACAAAGTTTGGCGCGGGCTGTAGGTAACGTGCTTGCCCGCACGGCACCGCGCAGCGCCGACAAGGACCATTTGGGGTAAAATCACGCCATGCCATTCAAAATTGACCACCTCACTCCCCTTTGACCATAATAGATATGAAAATTAAATTACTTAGGTGGTACTGTACACGGTGCAAAATGAATCTTCCGTTTTATACGTAAATGATGTCTTTTTCTCTTAGCACTCAAAAATAGACGAGTTTTATTCCCTTTTCTTCCACCCATTATTAAAGAAAAAAAGGTTTACCTGAAACAAAAATTATTACGGTATGATTATACGAGTAATATATTAGTAAATTGTCATTTTATCAAAAAAAAAAATAATTATTTAACAAAAAACTACTCAAGTAGGTAGTGATTTGTTACATTATTGAAATATTTTTTCGATTTGAAGGGGTAAAACAGATGAATGATAAAATTTATTTACAAATAAAATAATACTCACGATTTTTCTCCAGTCGTAAACAAATAGGTACTTATTCAAATCCGATACACAAGCCGAGTAAAACAGTGAAGCAAAGAATCAAGTCCGTAAACAATAGCAAAGGTCTAATAAGTACTAAATAACACAATAATAAGCGAGTATAAATAGCACGATCACACGAAACACTGCGCTCGCCGATATTTTCAATCCGACTGAGACAGAAACGAACGTAACGTAGGTAGTTTGGTTGGCGCGAGCGGGCGGGAGATGCGCGCTACTGAGCTACGCACACAAATACAGACTTCACTCACATATTGATACCGCCTGGTTGCTAGAGCGCAGCGCGACGGCAATAGTTTCTTCAAATACCTATTTTTCAATTCCCGCGCAGCCCGTCTACGCTCTTAACAACCCAAGCAACTTTCTTGTTTTTCAATACTAGAGCTGAACGGCATTTTGAACAGAAGAGATGATCTACCCAGTGCCTTGAATAACAGTCTCCCGAATTCTAAGAGGTTAAGCAATGTTAGTATTGACTGTTTGCATATCATTCTTAACTTAGCTATCTTACAAAGCGACATAATTATTTAGCTTTTGCCCTTTTTGTTGCTTTCGCGTGTATGTCGCGAAAGAAGTCGCGGGCAGCAGCTAGTACAAAATATTTACAGTATTGCAGCCCACTACATTATCTGCATATTAACAAAAGAAAATATGATAATGAGTGCCACTAGATAGGTAATAAATAATAATATCAAATGAATATTAAAAATAATGTCGTTAGGCCTCTGCCTCGAGTTTTGCGGGCGGCGGCGGCGGCGCCGGCGGCGGCGTGGGTGCGGCAGGATCTAGTGTGTGAAATCAAATGGACCAACCCTCGAAAAGAGCGGCGCGGCAGCGGCGCGAGGGCGGCCGACCAGCGGTGCGCGCCAGTCGAGCTTTGACGAGGTCGAGCGTCTGCTACGCAGTCTTGTGCAATTTATTGTCTTCTTTTGCCCACAATAAACCGAGCGTTAAGAATAAATTTAAATTAAAAAAATATTGTCGCCGTTGTTCAGACATTTCATACGCGAATAAAAACAAATATCTCGACGACACAACCACGAATACAACACTACGCCACTGTAGTGCCACGCAATCTGCCCGCTGGTTTCGAAAACGGGTCTACGTTGCCCGCCCCGCTCCCGTGGCGCCACCGCCCCCGCCCCGCTGCCCGCAAAACTCGAGGCACAGCCCTTAGAAATCCAAGTGCGACATGCTAGAGATCAAGTCACGATTGTCACATGGTGCCCTAAAGTGTCATGTTGCCGAAATATTGAAGTTACGTTCCTAAACTTCAATATCTCGGCAACATGACACTTTAGGGCACCATGTTCCTAACATGTTAAGTTGGTTGAAGTGCCCTCTAACCATATAATATGCATGTTAGATCGTGCGCCGTAACTTTGAAAACCGATCAAAATGGTGGGGGAGGGCTATGCCTCAATGGTTCTTTGCCCTTTTGACATTTTTTTTATTAGTAACGTTTTATGATTAGTATTTATCATTTAGTCCAATAAATTTAGCTTTTTAAATCCCAATCTGCGGAAAAAAATTTAGTGAGATGAATGTCGGTATCACCGTTGGCTCGTTAAAAAACGCCGTGTGCAAAGGCCTAATTTTGATTTTTTTAAATTGTCGCAGTAATAAAGGAGTAACCAAAATTCAGCCCACTTAGGTTTTTCCACAGATGATACCTACAATGACTGAACTAATTCTACAATTTGTTCTTACCACAGGAAGCTCTGTCTTTTTCAGAACTTGCAGAAATTTGTTTATATTATCAGTGTGCTTGAACTGAAGACCCATTATCTGAAAAAAAAAAACATATAATTGAAACAACAACAAAATATAATTAAAATTCTATGTCTTGCCACTTTTTTTATGGGAAATCATTTCCAATCCCAATCCCAAGGGAGTTTCAGACTTTTAGTGATGCGCTCCAGGGCCGAGGTAACTCTTCAGAACAAATTCCTGCACCGTGGCAGACACTGGCCTTAGCAGATCCCGTCAATTATGCTGACATCTCTTTGAGACTTGCGAGGAACACAACGCAATGTCGACCCGGGCCGGTTTTTTTACCAGATGGCAAGTCAACCATCGCACGCAGGCGCGCGCCTACGGTTGCCGGGAATCTAATATTATTCAAAGATTTTGAGGGTTACGAACAACCCTAAGAAACGGAACTATTATGGAATCCCTCCGGTGTCTGTCGCAGTTTTCTCCAGATCGACTACACAGATTCTGTTGAATTTTGGGTCACATATAGACTTCTGTGACCCAAACATGGACTTGCTGCAAAAATATAAAAAAATTGAGTAAGGAGTTAATTTTTGGGGGTGAAACAAGGAAATTAAAAACAAGTTTCTCAAACTATTGTGTGACATATCAAATGAGCTTCTTGTGAGGGTTTTAACACATTGCCAGATGATAGACACAATGGAAAATGTATTGTTTGAGGTCACCAGTGACTGGAGCGACAATGACAGTGTTAATTACATTTTATTCATAATTTAAAATATACTAGCGACCCGCCCCGACTTCGCACAGGTTCAAATTATATACTAAAACTTTCCTCGAGAACAATTATATCTATTTAAAAAAAACCCACATCAGAGTCCGTTGCATAGTTTTAAAGATCTAAGCATACATAGGGACAGACAGCAGAAGCGACTTTGTTTTATACAACATAGTAATGCCTGTCAATAGTAAAAAAAAATAAAGTAAATACTTTAGAAGCTATTCAAGCCAGTCTACTGACAGCTGCTGCTGTTTGAGTTTTAAAAGTGAAATGTCATCTGCAAAAAAACCTCTAATGTTTTTTAGGGTTGACCTGTAGTCAGAATGGGGTTACCTTTAGAAGGGTTTCTGAAGGTAACCTTTTGGGTTTGACCCCAAAAGTTACATAAATAAATAAATCTTTTGTATCTTTAGTATGAACCCTCATACTAAAGATTTATTTATTCATGTAACATATCCATGTTTGGGTCGCAGAAATCCATATGTAGGTACACCAAACTTCAACAGAATCGGTCCAGTAGGTTCTTTTAGTGTTGGATAGCCCATTTATCAAGGAGGCTATATAACATAACGCTAACACCAATATGAGCAGAGCATTAATGACAACTACCTATTGTTATTCAAAAAACCAGGTTCATGAGAATAGGTGGTTTGTTGTTGATTAGATGAATACAACTGAACATCAACAAATCAAACTGTACTATGAAAAACTTCTTACCTTATATCTTTTCTGATCAATGTCATAAATTTTATTCAAAGGAAGCAAATCTGGAGAAACAAAATTTCCTAGTTTTGCCAAATAAACTCCGTTTCGCAAACTTTCTTCGAACTCTGTAGCTGGCGGTAATTTTTCCTTTAAACATCGTTCCAACCAAGTCTTAGCTTCTTCAAGTCGACATAAGTATTCATAGGCAATCGTTCTTTGTCTTACGGTGTCCATTTCCAGTCCCGTCATGCGAATATCTGAGTCGCCTTAAAAATTATAAAAAAATTGTACTCGCACAAATAGAAATAACGTTAAGAACGAGTACTTAACGTACAATTTTATTATAAGAAGGTAAGAAGAATATGTACTTACAATCGTCTATTTTCCCTATTCTTATATCGTCAAAGTCCTTTCCCATTGTGGTAAAACTCTCGGAATCACTTCATTTAATTATATCATCTAAACTACCGCAGCCTGCCGCTGCCAATTTCATAAAAATATATCTTTGGGTTGCGATCAAACACAATCACAATCTTCAAAAAGTTCAAAACAACGTTGACTTGATGTTAGTTTCGCCGTCAGTTATTATTTGATTTTTTGCTAGTGTGACCACCTTAATTTTTTGAAAATTACCAAAGTCACAGCGGGCAACTTTGAAAGGACCTCAAAATGCCTGTTGTTTTTCTATCACTAATTATATGTTTTATTGCAGGCATTCATATATCAACCAAAACATTATAAAAAAACTGAAAAATGATGGTGATACGAAAATTTTATTGTAGAAAATTATTTGTTGTTCTAACAGGGTACGTGCACGACGTGCCGTTCATACCTACTGTTGGTATAGATAATAATAATGAAGCATCATTTTACAGGGATAATCGACAGTTGGAACCCCTTGTACGCCTACCAAAGGACCGGAATCCCAGGGTCCCGCGATTGCCAAAAACATGAAGCTCCATTTTATAAAGCACTAGCGACCCGCCCTGGCTTCGCACAGGTGCAAATAAAACCTTCCTCGAGAAACACTCTGTCTATTAAAAAACCCGCATCATTATCCGTTGCGTAGTTTTAAATATCTAAGCATACATACGGACAGTTAGATTTTTTTTATACTATGAAGTGATAATGCAACAGTCTAACCTCGACGACGGAGTGTCACTGCGCTATGGTCCTATTTCTGCCTGCAGGGTTTAAGGAACCTAACATTATGGCATGACGGGGGCGAAGTTCACTTGCTTCCTCTTGGTCCTGTCATATCATTCAAAACAAAACTATCAGTGCCGGGGTGCACTAAGCTCCCTGTGCCCTATGTTCCGCTAGTTGGCTAGGCAAGTCATTAAAACGCCCAGTAACATTGCGAAACAAAATTTCTACACTTTTTTGTTGCTGTAATACTTCGGCATAATGCAAAGATTATAATTATACGAGTACCTATCATCATAGGATCATTTGGTAACTAAATAAAATAGGTTAAACAAAGGCTAAACGTGACAAAACATGAACATAACTATTATAAGTGCTGGCCGGGAAGTTAATTATGAGGTGTAGGTACAGACGTTGTCTGCTTGGAAATGAGTCCCAAACTATTTTTCTACTGTGATATGACAGATATGAATGAGTTTGATGTGCTGTTTTTAGTTGAATCAAGTTTTAATTGACGAACCCAAAGCGGTTTTGAATTACTTGCATACGGAATAAGGGAAAGTTTGGAACAATAAATATTGAGCACATAGGTTGTGTTTACATTTTACCATTAGTCTTTGGTCTCAATTACTCTGGTAAAGCAGTGCCTAGATTAATTGATTCTTGAGTGACTTAATTTTTTAGTAAATGAAAATTCATTCAATTCTTAACTTTTGAGTGTGATAATGTTGTATTCGTTAATTCAAAACGTTGTTTTTTTTTACAAAAAAAATAATCCTTCAAAATGTTGTAAACACATCCTAAATATTTATATTGAGTACTTAGTAATCAGTTGCATGACGAGAACACGTCCTTGTTAAATTAAACAATACTTACTGATTTAAACAAATGCTTCATAATTTTTTATCTAGCAAAAATATAGCTAGCATCAAGACTATGTTGTTGGTACGCTATTCAGGTTGCCATACGATTGTTGGGATTTTATCCAAGTAAATACTCAAAATGGATAAATACTCAATAGGTTTATACCCGTTTTTACCTGAGTATTAATCCAAATCATTGATAAATACTCCCTACGGTTTGGATTGCGTAATTAGGGTTCCGTACCCAAAGGGTAACCAACGGAACCCTATTACTAAGCCTCCGCTGTCCATCCGTCTGTCTATCAGCGGGCTGTATCTCAAGAACCGTAATAGGAAGACACTTGTGCGTATTTCTTTTGCCGCTATAACAACAAATAATAAAAATTAAGGTTTATGGTACGGAACCCTACGTACGCGAGTCCAACTCGCACTTGACCGGTTTTTTTTTGCATAAATCTTTACCTACAAAAATATTAAAAAATAAAAATATCTATATAATAATAGATTTGTAACGTGCTTTATCATTATCAATCACATTTATATTAACACTAGTTGACCCAAGCAACTCCGTTTGCGTCACAATTTTCAATACTGCTTCGCTACTATTGGTCTTAGCGTGATATACTACTCTGTCAAGAAAGTACCGGGAAAAGATCAATAATACACAAAATGTCTGTTATTCATCCAAATTTATTTTATCACCTTCAAAGTATGCTCCTTTAGAAACGATACACTTGCGCCAACGAATAATCCATTCATCAAAACATTTTTTAAACGCTGCTTCCGGAATTGAGTTCAGTTCTCGCCGCGAATTCTCCTTTATGTCTTCTATCGATTGAAAACGGGTGCCACGAAGTGGTAATTTGAGTTTAGGAAAAAGAAAAAAGTCAGCAGGAGCCATATCTGGTGAATATGGTGGTTGCTGGATGGTATTTGTTGAGTGTTTGGTTAAAAATTCGTTCACAATGATAGCCTTGTGCGAAGGCGCATTGTCGTGGTGCAAAATCCAAGAATTTTCTTTCCACAAATCTGGCCTTTTTTGTCGAATTTGCTCTCTTAAACGCCGCATAACGCTCAAATAATATTCTTTATTTACCGTTAGACCTTCCGGTAAGAATTCAGAGTGCACAACACCGCGATAGTCAAAGAAAACAGTCAACATGACTTTGACTTTTGATCGACTTTGGCGTGGTTTTTTCGGTTTCGGTTCAGTTGGAAGGCGCCACTCCGAAGCTTGTTGACTAGTTTGCATGTCAAACTCGTAAACCCACGTCTCGTCACCAGTAACAATGCGTTTCATGAATGTTGGGTCCGAACTGACTCGTTCTAGCATGTCCTCAGCGACTTTCATGCGATTGAGTTTTTGGAGAAAATTCAGATCTTTTGGGACTAGCCGAGCAGCAACATGTTTCATACCCAAATGATTATTAAAAAATGGTACGGATCGACTCGTGAGATACAGAAAGTTCGGCGGCTATCTCTCTCAGAGTTGAATGGGGATTTTCAGTCACTATTTCCTTCACTTTTGCGATGTTAACTTCAGTTGCAGACGTTGACGGCCTACCAGAGCGAGGCAAATCTTCCATCACATCTCGACCGCTTTTGAACGCTTTGAACCACTCATAAGCACGAGTTTTTGATAAAGTCGATTCACCGTAAGCCTTCTGTAACATTTTCAGTGACTCCGAACACGAAATTCCATTGGCGATGCAAAATTTAAGACAAACTCTTTGTTCGATATTTTTGTCCATTATGAAATTCGCAATACACACTATATATGATATTACTAAAACCAGCACTGTATTTAATATAAATAACAGATGCAACTCAAACTCCGCGCCAAAATGGAAAACAGTTGTGCCAATCTAACAGCTACAAAAAAACAAAAATTTGAATTTGGAACCATAAACAAATCATCCATTCCCGATACTTTTTTGACTGAATGTATAGCCTTCCTCGATAAATGGGCTATCTAACGCTAAAATAGATTTTCAAATCGGACCAGTAGTTCCTGAGATTAGCGCGTTCAAGTAAACAAACAAACAAACTCTTCAGCTTTATATATTAGTATAGATATACATAGATAAAGCCGTTCAATTAAGACAGTCGATAATTATGTTCCATCTTGAATATTTTCGTCAAGCATTATCAAGAATATGCATGCTATTTTTTTATTTGCAAAATGAAATACTTAGTAGCTCTAGTAAACAATCATGAAATTATTTTGAGATACCTTCATCAGTGATGAAGTTATAAAGCTTCAAAGATTACAATTAGAAAGAGAAGCCCGATGTAAATTTTGATGTCATCGTCCATGATGCCTAAACAGCTGCCATATAAAACAGCGTTTTTGCGAGAGGGACAGATATATTTGTTTAAAATAATTATATCTCCTTCGTTTTTCGAGTAATTTTGATTTTATTTTCACTGTTAGTATTATATTTTTGTTTATTTTTAAATAAACTTTATAGATGATAAATAAGTTTTTCATCATAAATGCACAAAATAGTAGATAATTGGTCATCAGTATGTTTAATGTTTCCACTGCTGGAACACAGTCTTACTCGTCTCCATGAGAGGGAATGGACTAAAATGTAATCCACCACGCTGGCTCAGTGCGGTTTTGTAAATGTCACACAACCTCAAAATACGTAGTAGATATTTAAATCATTGTAATAATAGAAAATAACATAAAAAATAAACAAACATACTTTTTTTATTACTATTGATAGGCGTTTGACCACATCTCACCTGATGGTAAGCGATGATGTGGTCGAAGATGGAACACGCTTGCCTAGAAGTAACCTATTCACTCTTGACTTAAAGACTCCCAGATGTAGCTATCAGGAAACACAGATTCTGGCAAGGAATTCCACTCCTTAGCTGTTATGAATGTATTCCCAAAACGTTTTGTGCATGTGGGTGGGATGACCACCATGTACCGGTGGCATATCGCCGTTTGTCCTGTGGTCCAATGATGGAACGGGCTTGGCGGAATGAAATTATGAATTGGGGTATTTTACTAAAAATATCTAATTAGTCCGTCTGATAGATTTTTAAAAAAATATTGGATACGCATTTTTTCTTTTTTCACGTAAACAAAAAATAAATAGGATACAGCGAGTCAAAGACACGCGTGACGTCATCTCGCTTGGTAAATTTGGTACATTTTTACCAAGCCAGATGACGTCATGCGTGTCTTCAACTGGTTGTATCGTCTTTATTTATTGTTTTCGTGAAAAAAGAAAAAATATTTATTTTTATTAAAATACCCTATTCCGTCGCTCATTCCCCGAAATGCAACCGGTAGGAAACCGACAGGATAGCAAATCGTTGTCGATATTCAAGACTTTGGAGCTTCGTCGCGACGACCCTATCATTGCAGATGATCCCCTTGGCTCGCTTCTCAATTGAATCAAGGGCATCAAGCTGGTATCTGGGAGATTCGTCCCAAAGATGAGAGCAGCATTCCATACACGATTGAACTTGCGCTTGATAGAGTTTTAACCTTTACAATGCACAAGTCCGATCCTGCATGGAGTATTGTAGCCACCTTTGGGATGGCTCAGCTAAGTATCAGCTTGCCGCGCTTGACTCGGTGGAACGCAGAGCTAAGAGGCTCATCGGCGATGTAAAACTGGTGGATGCCAAGTTACATAGCTTGGCTCATCAGTCATCACCGTAAGGTTGCCTGCTTGTCGGTCTTCTACAGATTGTACTTCGGTGAGTGTGCCCAAGAACTCCACGACCTTATCCCACCGGCCCCCTTCTACCATCGGACATCCAGACGCACTGCATCTTACCATCCCTACCTTGTGGCTATGCCACCAATTTGCACTAAGCGTTTTCAAACGTCTTTTATAATGCGCACAGCAAAGGAGTGGAACTCTCTGCCTGCGTCTGTGTTTCCAAAAGCTTACAACCCTAATCTCTTCAAAGTTAGAGTGAACAGGCTCTTTCTGGGTAGGCTCGCTCCATCGTAGACTTTGTCTCTGTCATCTCTGTCATCTCTGGCATAGACTAGAGTCAAGAGCAAACCCATTACAAATAAAAAAAAAGAACAGCTGTTCCGGCGTTCACCTTGCTAGGATCCCTAACTTCTTTGCAGCCACTTGAGGTTTTGCCTCTACGAAAGGGCCAAAACTGAGAGTAGATGTTAATGTAAACTAAAGAAGCTCAAGTTGGTCGGTTCTCGGCACCGTTGCACCTCGGAAAGATGGAGCTGGGTGGAATTGGCTCCTTTTGCCTGAAAATAGACACGCTTGGGTCTTAGCAGCATTGAACTGGACCCGATTGACATCGTCCCATTTAGAGACAGCCTGTAAGGACGTTCAAGCGCTCAACCATAGCCTCCCGGAGGAACCGTATCTGTGACCCTCCAGCTCGTGCGTCGGACACGTATCTCTCAGCAACAGTGCTGTCGTCTGCATACCCAAAGGTACCGGGTTTAAGCAGATCATTAATATGCAGCAAGGATAGTGTTGCCGAAAGCACCGACCCCTGAGGAACGCCGGCATTAATATCCAGCAGCCCATACGAGCAGCCATCTATAAACACTCGGATAGACAATAACAAAATATTAAAACAATAATAATGGCTTCACTACACTTATCATTTTGTCAATAAATTATAGTCACAAGAATTTGGTTTGCAAAAATGATAAATATTTTAAAATATCAATCACTTATCTTGCTATAAGCTTTTTGTATGTTTCTTGTTTCTTGCGTTGTCACTAATAATAGCAACAAATTTTTCTTCACCGTACATTCGCATGACTTTTAAAATTTCTTCCCGGAGATATTCACTAGTGTGGCGATTATGTTCTGTGTTTATACTGTCAACAAAGACTGGTTCTGGTTTTGAAATGATAAAACTAATAATATCTTCATTTTTTATATTACTCCATCCGTCCAACTGAAGATGCAAATGGTTAACGGCAGAAAGTTCTTTCTGCATTTTGTTGAAGATTTTATTTAAATATTTGGTTGATAAGGCTTTTCTGGAAGGCAACTTAAACGATGGCTGAAGATGATCAAAGAATTTTATCCAAAGAGGATCTTCTGTCAGTGACTAACTGGTCACTGATCGGGACAGACACTATGGGCGTGAGGGATGAGAGTAAGGTAAGCAAAACAAAAGAAACTGGACAAAAGGAAACCGAGGTAGCGTGCATTGAAAATATCATTGACATCAGAACTAATAAAATGAAGGTAATGTAGTGTTTTCGAAAGATTCAATGAAGTAACTAAGTATTTCTTTTTTGAAATCTCTAAAGATAAAAATACTAGCCATTAATACTTAAAATAACCATTCAATTGCAAAAAAATAAATATCATTTCATTTTGAGTAAATATCCATCTTTGAATAAATCATCATCTGCCTAGCCCTTTCTCAACTATATTGGGGTCGGCTTCCAGTCAAACCGGATTCAGCTGAATACCAGTATTTTACGTAGAGCGGCTGCCTACCAGACCTTTTTTTTTTCCTTGCGAAGAAAATGCCTAACGCATACCACATCATCCGGGGAGACGACGTGGTTATGTGGGAGTTGCACCCACTAAAAACTTCGCCTGTGCACCTACTTTCGCCTTGATGGATGGGTCGCGAGGACTGCTACGCATGACATTCGCGACCCATCCAGCGTGGCCTACTTCTGGGCTCCCTCTTCTATGCCCGTTCGGGATCCCTCTTCTTTCAGCTATGTCCGGGTGCAGTGGGACATCACCACGACTCCAGGCACCTTACAGCGTGGACGATAGAGTCCCCGATCTATCGTCCGCTGGCCCCTCCTATGGCGGCATCAAGTCGGCATTTCGCCGCCTGCGCCGTCCCGTCCTTCTGCGGCGAATCGGGTCAGCAAGAGAGTCTTCCTCCCTGACCCGCTCCGCCGCTTCCTTCTGCGAGATTACGTCTTCGCAAAAAGACGCAACCGCCTCCCATACCGTCTCACTGCTGACCATACCCCTAACAACGACCGGCAGCGATAGATCTTCTCCAATTGCTGCGACCAGGACACGGCGCTGCGCTTCCCAGGCAGGGCACTGCTCGAGAGTGTGCAGAGCCGTGTCCTGGCTGCAGCCGCACTGGTGACACACGGGAGTCACCTCCCGTCTTGCCACTGTATGGAGGTATTTGCCAAAACAGCCATGCGCCGACAAAACCTGCACTAAACGGAAGGACAACGTCCCGTGTCGCCTTCGTGCCCATTCCTCTAGGATTGGCTGGATAGCCCCTACAGTCCAGTGACCGGCACTAGGCGTCTCCAGCCTCTCCGCCCATTGCCTCATGATGGTAGCTTGCGCCTCTCTGCGCCATCTCATCACCACTTCAGGCGGTAGACCACTGCCGCTCTCCGCCCGAACTTGCACACTATCAAATGGGTAACACGGTATTTCTTGGCAAGATTGGTGTCAGATTTACTGGCTTCTGACAATCCCTAACGACTGCCAAAGTTCTACAAATGACAGCCGGGACCAACAGCTTAACGTGCTTTCCGAGGCACGGAGGAAACTCGGTATGTTAAGATGGTCACCCATCCACAGACCAACCTGACTTGGAAGCCATTAATCCTTAAAATAACCATTCAATTGCAAAAAAATAAATATCATTTCATTTTGAGTAAATATCCATCTTTTAATAAATCATCATCTGCCTAGCCCTTTCTCAACTATATTGGGGTCGGCTTCCAGTCAAACCGGATTCAGCTGAATACCAGTATTTTACGTAGAGCGGCTGCCTACCAGACCTCCACAACCCATCAAATGGGTAACACGGTATTTCTTGGCAAGATTGGTGTCAGATTTACTGGCTTCTGACAATCCCTAACGACTGCCAAAGTTCTACAAATGACAGCCGGGACCAACAGCTTAACGTGCTTTCAGAGGCACGGAGGAAACTCGGTATGTTAAGATGGTCACCCATCCACAGACCAACCTTGGCAAGCGTTGCTTAACCTCGTAGATCAACCTGTGCGGCTGTTATTCTATAGCCACGAGCGATTCATGTCATCACTTAGAGTAAATATGCAAAAATGGTCAAAAATGAGTATTATTTTACTCATTTTGGATAAATACTCGAGTATTTATTCTCTGGGTATTTTTCCGTCGCCCATCTCTCGATTAGCACAGTGGCGTCCCTATTATTTTCTATTCGTTTTGCCAACCTATAATAATATATCTACCTCAATACTTATTTTTTTTTTTTTTAATATAATAGTTATAAGAAAACATTGTTAAGCCATAAAAATATGCCAGGGGACTTCCACTCAATAATCGTAACAAAGAAATATAATAGCAATAATAAAATAAGTAAAATTTTCAGTTCAAGTAGTTAATAAGTGAAATGAAACATAAATAAGTTTTTTATTTGCAAATAAAATAAATGGTGATGACATTGACAGTGACACTTGACAGGAAATGTACGTCTTTGTAAAGAGTGCTGCAGAGTGAGGTACGTTGTCTTCATGCTTCAACCACTGACTTAAAAAGTTTCATGAGTTTTCCCATAGTTTTCCTATCTCAATGTTTTCAACTCACTCAACTCAACTCAACAACAAGTCAATCAGTTAATTATCTAAGTGTGTCCCTTATACGTGAATCTATAAATTTTGTGAACAAAGAACTTTTGTCTTCCACAAGCAATTATGCAAACATGATATCGTTTTATTGGCAGATGATACTACAATAATTTATAGGCTGTAAGACAAAAATCTTCTAAATTTAGAAATACCTAAATAACAAAAAAAAAATAATGTCATGGTTAAATAAATTTGGAAAAAACAAAAGTCATTAATTTCAATACACAAAAAAGTACACACTTAGACTTAGAAACCTATAACTTATAATAATCAACCAATAAAACAAATTTACAAAACCAAATTTATAGGCATTATAGTTGAACATCTCACGTAGAAAGAACACGTTGATAATATTTGTAAAAAGTTAAATAAGTACGTATTCACATTAAAGAAAGTAAAAGAAACAACTTCTAAACATACCGCAATACTGGTATACCATGCGTATGTATGTTCTATCATACGATATGGTATAGTTGTTTGGGGATACACAGCAGAACTATCAAGAATTCTTATAGCACAAAAAAAATGCTTGCGTTCAATATTCAATATGCGGTGGACTGATTCTTGCTGACCTATCTTTTAATCCTTTTAACCGCTCCGAGAATATACATTTTTGCAATAGCCAAATTTGTTAACTGCAATATGAAACTCTTTCAACATAAAAATAACTCAAACAAACGGAAAGTTAATCATTCGTATTTAGAATTACTGGTACCCAGAACAGAATTGTTTAGACACAGCTGCCTATATATGGCACCATTAATTTATAACTCACTACCTAAGGGAATAGTTAATCTATCCTTCCGCAAATTTTGTTTTACTTAAAGTCTTGCTTAAAAAAATGTCGCTTCTAGGAGTTTGTGGTACTGCCCTGGACTGGTTTACCTCATATCTCAAGGATAGAACACAAAAAGTAGTACTAGGGGACTATTCTAGTGATCCAAACACAGTGCAATTTGGTGTGCCCCAGGGAAGCGTGCTAGGACCTACTCTATTTATCATATATATAAATGGACTATGCGCCATGAAAATCCCTCAAGCTAAAATTTTCACATACCTATGCTGACGACACAGCAGTCGTTTTTTATGGGAAAACCTGGGATGACGTTAAGCTGCACTTCTGTTCTGGTCCAGATAAGTGTACTTGCCCATACATTGAACAAACAGATTCGATTAAATACCTGGGAGTCTTTGTAGATAACCGTTTGTTATGGTCCACACATCTGAATGCTACCTCGTAAGGCCCAATGACCTAATTTAATGACAAAAATCTTTTGGCACTCCGGCCCAAGACAGTTTTTAAATTCATCAAATTGCGGCCCAGCTACCTAAAATTATGACATGATATTTAAACTTAATTTTTGGTTTAAATAATCCCGCCATTTTAAATCTGCCATCAAAAAATTATTAATTATAAACACATCTCTTATTTTGGCAATGTCAACTTGACAATTTAGAACCAATTTAATCAAAAGCATTATATTTAAATACTTTTGTACTTTACCAAAATTCTGGGCCGCAACTACTTGCACCTATTTTTAGTACGTTGGGTCGTAATGTATATCGACCTAAATTTAGGTTGGGCCTTACGAGGGGGGTAGGGTTCGAAAGATGCTCCGAATTTTTAAACAACTGGGTAAAATCGCAGATGACTCAGTTCTAAAGATGATATACTTCTCTCTGTGTCAATCTGTCCTTAACTATTGTATAATAGCACGGGGTGCGGCCGGTAAAGCCTTAATAAAGGTTGAAAGAGCTCAACGAGCTCTGCTCAAAGTTGCTTATAGAAGACCATTCCGTTACCCTACCAACAAACTCTACACCGAGGTGGGAGTTCTAAGAGTAAGACAACTTTACATTCTATCAGTCACTATCAGATTTCACAAAACCTTCATGTGCACCTGTATCTTGTCAAGTAGAAGGTACAATGGGAGAAGGTTCGATGCCGTAAATTAATAGGGAGAAAGTCGTACGGTTTTATGGGACCGCACATTTACTCCAAACTTAATAACCGACTTAAAATTCTACAACTTACTCAAACGAAATGCAAAAGTATGGTTACAAAATGGCTACTTACTCTGGACTATGATATGACTGAAAATTTGTCAAAACTGAACAAAAAAAAAAAAAAAAAAAAAAATCGCTTTTATAGGTACCTACTGATACATACCCTTATTTATATATTGATATTTATAGATCACGAACTTCTACATAATTATATACATCCTCAGGGACAACTTTCAGACACTCTCAACACCAACACAGCTACCTATCTTAATTCATACCCCCATGCATACACTAACACACACAGCATACATGCATACCATATACTTACTTATCTACTGTTTCTTTGTGCATTAGTATAGGTAGGTAGTATAGCAGTTCGCTCAATAGTGTGTTCCGATGTTTCAAAGCGAACCAATCGCAAGAAGAACTAAGGAGAAGGCACTTGTTTACTTACATCCTTCCGACTTCAAATTTATAGTCAGGTCTTCTTAAGGGTGCTCTCTCGAAAAGGCTTAAAAATAGCGTTCAGATGAAGCAGTTTTTCGTCGGCATTTACTGAGAAATTACAACTAAAAAAATAGAAAGTAATCTACATGATATTGCACGTAATTTGGTTTAGCCAGAATTTATGTATTGGTAACACATAATAGGAAAAAAAAACACCAAATCAACTCCAAATAGTTGAGATGAAACCATTTTACTCCTTCATTTTTTAACAAAAGACTATAAAAATAATATCCACTGCTGTGCAATACAAACGAAAATAACTTGGTTTTGTTACTTTTTTAAAATATGTATTTGTTTTATTATAAAAAATTAAAAACACGGGTAGCGGAGTGGCGCGCCGAGGTGTAGTTAGCTCCGTTTGTATGCACAAGGTCATTGGCAAATATACAAGCCTTAAAACAATTTCTTGTCCCAAACGTGTTTATTTACCCTCATCTCGAGTTTCGCACCTTTCCGCCGCTGTATGTAGGAAGACAGTGCCATTTTAGTGTCACCCGATATAAACTACCTCTGTGCACGATTATTTTTCAAAATAATTGGTTAAGATAATAACTATATTATCTTAACCAATTATTTTGAAAAATAATCGAATCCTAATGCATTATTTATTTATATGAAACACCCTGCTAGCACAGCTGCTAGTAATGTTTACGTATCAAAACAATGCCACCGTTCCATTCCGCGCCGTCCTTGGAACACAAGTCTCAGACTGAATAATATTTTAATTTTTACATAATTCTGTTGTTCAATAATGTCATTTCTTTTTTAATAAAAGTGTAGTATTCATTGGATTGATGAAGTAGGGATTCATTGGAAAATGGCAACCTGTATCTTTTTCATAAAAATATTTGTCGTTGTTTGGCCTACTTAGTCTTCTCTTTATGTACAATCCTTAATGACCATTGCGCATTGAGGTCAAAGGAAATGAATGGTTTTATCACAATACACATAAATCTCACGGATACAAGCAAGAGGGACATCCTTGTGGTATCTATTGTGTTTTCTGACGTGTGTACGTTTACTCGTCCCCACTTATATTGTGAACAAACATGAAACGAAATGAAACAAAAGAAAACATTCAAGAGGAGAATGGGTACTCGTAAGTACTCTTGTAAGTATAGGGGTGCGAGCCCACTGCAACCCTAGGCTAAGCTAGTGCGAGGCGAGTTCTTAGCTTCGTTTTATTCGCACACTAGCTTTTGCCTGGAGCTTTATTCAAGTTAGTGTAGTAATATAAGCCTATAACCGTCTCAAGGGTCTCGTCTATCCCTGAACCTAAATTCATCAAAATTGATGCAGCGGTGAACTCGCCTTCGCTTTTATATTACCTGCGCACGAATGCATCGATCGCTGTCATACTAATGAACCGCGCAGCTAGCGCGGTAATCTCGTGCACATTCTGTATAGTAGTAGTGGCATTCCCATCTCAACATTCAAGAGACTTTCTCTAAAAGATAAATAAAAAAATAAAATGTTTATTTCAATAACTTACAATAGTTACATTTTTACTTTTAGAAATGACCTTTTAAGCAAAATAATTGCTTGTGTATAAATACAAAAAACAATTCGAACACAAGTTTTAAAATGTTTGGCACCATTTAAAACTTGTGTTCGAATTGTTTTTTGAAGCTGTCTACATTGTTAGTTGGATACTTTCGGGACGCGGCGGGGCAGAACTTTAATTCCGCAGCTTGCAAACTCCACAAATAAATTTAGCTCTGAGTCTCTGGTCGCAACAACTGCTCAAACATTTCATTTATGGATAACTTGTTATACTTACCTCTAATTTCATATAATGCCATATACTTTTGTGACATATCAAGTCGTGTGCGCGAAGCGTTTTTTCACCTGTTGGGAATCGAACCCAACACCTTGCATCATAACCATTCGCTTTCACGAACATGACCGCGAGAGGTATCCTCCACTCTCTCGAATTTACCTAATATTTCTGGAGTTTTCCGGGACAGTTTACATTTTATCCGTGGTCGAGTGGTTTAGGCGTTTGCCTTGTGACCCGATGGTCGTGGGTTCGATCCCCACCTACTTTGTAAAGTTGTTTCCAGTTTGGCTAGGACAGGGATGGCGAACCTTTGGCACGCGTGTCGGTGGTGGCACGCCGCAAAATAATTCGGGCACGCCAATGTAAGATCCAGGTAATTTAAACAAAACCTTAAATTTTCCTTTTTTTTTTAACTACGATATCGACTTCAGTATGAATTTCAGGTTCCCAATAAAGAGATAAATTAAGTAATTATGAGATAGATTAAATTAATAGCAACTAGCTTGTTGTTTTTGTTAATTAAATTACCAAGTCAAGGTTCTTTGGTGGCACTCATGGACGCATTATTATTATTTTTTGGAAAAATTGACACGGTTACCAATAAAGGTTCGCCATCCCTGGGCTAGGACATTGCAGTCTTGAATCACCTGATTGTCTGATAAAAAGAGGATTCCGTGCTTTGAAAGGCACGTAAAGCAGGTGGTCCCGGCCGCCAAATGGCGGTCGTCAAATAAACTATGTCAAGCCCTTGAGGCGGTTTAGAAACTCTGACACTAGGGTGTGTGGGGTCGTTAGACTTTACTGCCCACACGATAAGAAGAAGAACCTTACCACTAACAATAAACCTTTGCGTAGGTATCTAATACAGTCCCCCTTTTTATTCTACTCAGAGTACGGCTTCGGTTGAGTTCTATCACAACACATTAGCAAATACATCCCCGTCCCCCCTAAATGACACCTTTAAAAAATAACTTTCCAAAATTCTTTCTTTTTTGACTTTCATTATTTAAGCACGATTTTATACATCCAGCCAGCGATTGGTGTTGGCAAAGTGTTGCCTTTTTCTATCTCGATATTCAGATACATCCGGTAGTTGAATACCAATATTTTATATGGAGGGAACGCCTGTTTGACCTCCTTAACCCAGTATTGGGGTAAGAGGGTTACACGATACCTACTCCTCCAACTTAAAGCAGCAAAACCTATCAGATCATCTAAAATATTGAGATACCGATCCTAGTCTGTCTCGTATACATACTCAGGCAGTTCTTACGACAACAGTTGTTGGTTCTCAAGTATGTAATCATCCCTACGTGAGCCACTTAACTTGACAAAGACATAAGTCCTCAAGTTGCGTCACAATTTGCTTCATGCTCATGGTCTGTAATAAGAAGTTAAAACAAATAACACCCTTAAAAAGAAACCGAGGGGAACAACGACTGTCACACAGTAGGAATGGACAGAAGGCTCACGCTATATTCAAGAAATTCTGGTATTTGTGCAGGTGGGTATGATCTGTGGTATGATTATATATAGGTACTAAAGTATAGTAAGTACTTACCGCAAAATTATAATATCCTGAACTTCCTGGCTGCGAAGGAAGTGATGGCCTGAACGAAGGTTTAAATAAACCTAGATCGGGCAGGTAGGCTACATACATTATAAGTTCCTAGTTAAATATCTTGTACCTCTAATTAATGTTAGCATACACTAGTTTTAAGTTAAGCACTAATTTACCTTTATATAAGATTTTTACTTTATTATCTTTTTGTGGCTATTTAACACATTTTATTGTAAAAGTTTTTTTTTTTTTTTTATAACTAATAATAGGCACACGCTTGACCACCATCTCACCTGATGGTAAGCGATGATGTGGTCGAAGATGGAGCACGCCTGCCTAGAAGCAACCTATTCACTCTTGACTTAAAGACTCCCAGGTTGTAGCTATCGGGAAACACAGACTCCGGCAGGGAATTCCACTCCTTAGCTGTACGCATTATGAATGTGTTCCCAAAACGTTTTGTGCGTGTGGGTGGGATGTCCACCATGTACCGGTGGCGCATCGCCGTTTGTCTTGTGGTCCGATGATGGAACGGGCTTGGCGGAATTAAATTATGCAATTCCGTAGCACATTCCTCAAAATGCAACCGGTAGAAAACCGACAGGCTAGCAACTCGTCGTCGATGCTCAAGACTTTGGAGCTTCGTCGCGACGAGCCTCTCATTGCCAATGATTCTCTTGGCTCGTTTCTCAATTGACTCAAGGGCATCAAGCTGGTATCTCGCAGAACCGTCCCAAAGATGAGAGCAGTATTCCATACACGATCGAACTTGCGCTTGATAGAGTTTGAGCAGCTGTTCCGGCGTGAAGTACCGTCTCACCTTTGATAGGATCCCCAACTTCTTTGCAGCCACTTGAGCTTTTGCCTCTATATAAGGGCCAAAATTGAGAGTAGATGTTAATGTAACCCCAAGAAGCTCAAGTTGGTCGGTTATCGGCACGGTTGCACCTCGGAAAGATGGAGCTGGGTGGAATTGGCTCCTTTTGGCGGAAAATAGACACGCTTGGGTCTTAGCAGCATTGAACTTAACCAGATTGGCATCGCCCCATTCAGAGACAGCCTGTAAGGACACATTCAAGCGCTCAACCATAGCCTCCCGAAGAGACCGGATCTGCGACCCACCAGCTCGTGCGTCGGACACGTATCTCTCAGCAACAGTGCTGTCGTCTGCATACCCAAAGGTACCGGGTTTAAGAAGATCATTAATATGCAGCAAGAACAGTGTTGCCGAAAGCACCGACCCCTGAGGAACCCCGGCATTAATATCCAGCAGTCCAGACAAGCAACCATCTATGACCACTCGAATAGACCGATCCCTCAGGAAATCTGCAATCCAATCACACAAACCGGCGGGCAGACCGAAGGAAGGAAGCTTACTAATAAGGCTATCGTGCCAGACCCTGTCGAAGGTGTTGAAGAGTGAAGGTTGTTGAGGAGAAGGAAGTGAAATGAGGTTCCAAGCTGCTACCCTCAGGCACGCTCTGACAGGACGATATCATTGGGGGACTAGTCTGGAGACTGCGGGGACGCCCGAGCCCCCCCGGGAATGTCCATCGGGTCCTCCCCATCTGGTCGCCAGCCAGCACGATGGCGCACCCCGGGATTTTTCGTCAGTTGGCGGGGCAGCCTTTCATGTGTGGCTAGCACACTACTTGGGCCCCCAACTAACTGCGGTCGGCCAGCGGCGCACCGTGCCTCGGATCCCGCTACCCTCCGCGACTAGTCTCCCGATACGCCCATATCAACGCGAGCCTGGTCGGTCTGCCTGCATTGGAACAACTATTTCGACCCAACTCCTCTGTATTGGCTACACTGGGCATCGTACCGGAACACGGCTAGGCCGTTTGGCGGTACGCCTTTGCCCAGTGGGTGGTCACAAGCCATCGGCCGAAGCCTACCACCAGTTAGTGTCACCTGATTAGCACCACCCGGGGGCCACGTGTAGGGTTTAGCATTGGGTATTCTCCTACGGACGCGGGTGACTCGGCCCCCGAAAGAGCCTCCAGCGCAGGTTTTGAAGAATGAAGTTTTTATGAATAAATTGATTGATTGATTGACCATCCTTTCTTATGGTCACGATTAAACGTACCTTATTGTACTTATGCATTAAATATATAGTGAACCTTTTGCTTTTACCTCTTGTGCGTTGTCGTAAGTTTACAAGTTAGTGCTTACATTATTTACTTTTATCTTTGAAGACACATTTAATTGCTTCGATCAAGTTCCACCGACGACCTTCATTGAACATTTTTGGTAGCTTGTTATTTATTTTATTTATTAAAACTTTTCACTACACTTAACTTTCTCTTACTTAGGTACTCTTTTTCTTTTAACTTTACCTTTTAAAGTAAAGTAAGTTTATTCTATGTTAAGAACCTAGAAAAAAAATTGTTAAAATAATATCTATTAATATAATTGAAAGCTCAGTGCGACGATCCGAACACGGGAAAATGTGTTTAAATAAATAAAAGGGATAGTGGCGTTCGTCCCATTGCCGTGGGTACCACTTATCGTCGTATGGCAGCCAAGATTTGCTGTAAATTTTTTGGTGAGGCTATTTCGGATAAATATCAGCCCCTGCAGCTAGGTTACGGCTCCAGAGGGGGCTATGAGGATGCCGTACACGCTTTGTCGACCTACCTTCTGGGAAAGGTGAGGTCATCCTGAAGGATGACATAAAGAACGCCTTCAATTCAGTAAACAGGGATACTTTGTTGGCAGAAGCTAAAAAAGAATTACCACAAATTAATAGTTTCCTTTGGCAATGCTATAGACACGCATCTAAATTACTGTATCGGGACTACTTACTGGAATCTGAAGTTGCCTGTCAACAAGGTGACCCCCTCGGGCCAGTGATTTGTAGTTTAACTATTTACCCAATTGTTCGCAAGCTAAATTCTAAATTTAACGTTTGGTATCTTGACGATGGAACCTTGGAAGGCGAAGTAGATTCAGTTTTGGATGAACTAATTTTCTTAAAAAATGAACTCCATTCCATTGGCCTTGATCTCAACCTTTCAAAATGTGAACTATTCTTAGCTACTGACACTTTCAAAATTTAAAACAGTAGCACCTGGAATCCAAATGATTGGAAAAAAAGCTCTCTTCGTCTCCTAGGATCTCCAATCTTTGATACTTCGTTTCCCGATTTTATTGCTGAAAATATCCATAAATTCGATGACGTTTTTGAAAAGATTGCTCCAAATCAACATGCATTCGGCTATCACCATAATTCGTTTCTGCTGCTTCCCATGTATGCTTCCCATTTATGGAAGCACCCTCATCTTTTAGTTAGACCAAATGGATCAGATTATTCGACGCACTTTGTCATTAAGTTTGAATGTGGCCTTGGACGACTGAGCTTGGGCACAAGCTTCCCTTTCCATCCGCATGGGGGGACTCAGCGTCCTCAAAATTTTTAGTAAAATTTTACCGGCTTTTATATCTTCGGTTCACGGCACTGAGGAATTAATCAGAAATATCCTGGCTTCCACACTGTTTGATTTGATGTGCTGTGCTTCACCGATGCTATCGAACCCTAGAAACTCACTTGTCCGAATACCTACCTGACAAACCATCTTCCCAGAGGCGGTGGGACGAGCCGCTCTGCAGAGTAGTTCAGAATAACTTACTGTCCACGTCTGCTACTACTGCTGAGTGTGCGCGCCTGCTGGCTGTGGAAAAACGGGAGTCGGGGAGTCTTTGTTCGACGACACCACTTTTCGCCTCGCTGCTTCTTTACATTCGCCCCTTGTTGTCCTTCTCATCGCTGTCACTGTGGTGAAGTTGTACAACCACGGTCGTGGCACCACGGCCTTTCTTGTAGCCGCAGTGAAAGCTGTTTTGCACGACACGCTAATTTAAACGACATAATCCGACGAGCTCTCGTCATCGTCGGCGTTCCAGCCGTTTTATAGCCCAATGGCTTGGCACGTGACGATGACAAAAGATCGGACGGCATGTCTTTGTTTCCTTGGAAGATGGGTAGGCCTTTAGTGTGGGACGTAACCTGTGTCGATACTCTTGCGCCATTCCATCTTTCTAGTTCATCGTGTTGTGCTAGCGCTGCCGCTGCGGCTGCGGAAAACCTCAACCGGCGGAAATATAGTAACCTTATTGGTAACCATATTTTCGAGCCGTTTGGGGTTGAAACCCTCGGGCCGTGGGGCCCTTGTGCTCACGGGTTTTCAAAGAAATTTTGAAACGGCTGGTTGACACTTCCCGTGACCCAAGAGCTGGCTTTTACTTTGGACAGAGATTAAGCATTGCCATTCAACGTGGTAATCCGCCAGTCTCTTGGGAACATTACCAGCTGACAGTGCTGAGGATGAATTTTTTGACGCTATATTTAGTTTCTTTCTAGTTTAGTGTATTTGTTAATTTAGTTATTATATTTCCTTACCTACTAACTTACTAAATAATTTTCCTTAAGTAAAATATGGGATTGAGTTGAAAACGACTTCTACTCGCTGATTGAACAAATACTGGCGGATAATGTAACGATAACAATCTCCTAGCAGGGTAAGCAGACACGTTTGTATAACATTTGCAGTATTTGATCTCGCCCGTCAAACCACACTCCATGCTTCGATTTTAAGAAAAAAAAAAACAGTTTATTGATTTAAAAGAACCGGTCAAGAGCGAGTCGGACTCGCGCACCTAGGGTTCCGTACAAATTTGTAGGTGCGTGTTATAAAGTAGCTTATGCCCGCGACTTCGCGTACGCGCATATCTCGTTTTTTCCCGTTCCTGAAAAAATTCGGGAAATCCTCTCTTAGTGCCCCCCTACACTCTCTAAGGAACCTTCATGGCAAATTTCAGCTTCATGCGACGTATTTTATATATTAGGATTAAGTGTTACCTGTTTCATAGAATCGATTTATGGTGCAAGAATAAATATTTTTTTAAATAGATATTTAGTAGGTACTGAATGAGGAGACTGATTGAATGCGGAGCTCGTAGCTAAGTTATCACAGCCGCATGCAGTCGTACGGGTCGTTCAACCCGTATGTGTGTTAAAATGGTCACCCATCCTCAGACCGACCTCGGCAAGTGTTGCTTAACCTTGAAGATCGACTCATGTGACTAGCGACGCATGAGATTAGCACGTTCAAGCAAACAAACAAACAACAAACAAACTCTTCAGCTTTATATATTAGTACTAGTTGACCCGCGCAACTTCGTCTGCGTCACAATTTTCATTACTGCTCCGCTCCTATTGGTCTTAGCGTGATGATATATAGCCTATAGCCTTCCTCGATAAATGGGCTATCTAACACCGAAATAATTTTTCAAATCGGACCAGTAGTTCCTGAGATTAGCGCGTTCAAGCAAACAAACAAACATATAAAACAAACTAACTCTTCAGCTTTATATATTAGTATATAAGTATAGATAAATAAGATAAACCATTACAGGAACTTTTGAAATGTCAAGGCCGGTATGTATGTAATCTCGGTATGTTAAAATGGTTACCCATCCTTTTTTTCCTTTTTTTTTTGCGCTGGGAAAAAATGTATTACGCATACCCTTCCATCGGGGGAATGGGAGGGGTATGTGGGACTCCCCGGGCAGACCCGGTATACCCACTAAAATAACCCAGCGGCATTCCCGCATCGTCTGAGTGGAGGGGGACTGGCAGATCGTCGCAGCCTTTGCGGTCCAGTTCTCCTCCGACGATCGCCCGTCTAAAAAGGCGGGCCCCTAACGTCCTCCCCGTGGGGTGAGGGCCGGGAATGACCGGCGAAGGTGGTGTGGAGTGCAATGCGGGCGGAGGCGCCCCCGCGCCTGTCGCCCGCCCAACACCACCATGAGGAGGGAGAAGACGACGTCTTCTTCGCCTTCGGAGCGGCGCAGCGAGAGGGTCGTCCTCCCGCGCGCGCTCCGCCGCCTCATTTTGCGAGATGACGTCCTCGCAGCAGGCGCGTCGACAGCCCGCTGAAGTGCGGGCCGAAGCGCCACCTGCGAGGCCCGTGAAAGAACACAGCCTCGGTATGGTTACCCATCCTTAGCCAACCTCAGCAAGCGCAGCTTAACCTTGAAGATGATCGTGTGATGATTTATGAACTAACAATTCAGGTTGTAAAAATAATCGTCATGGTTATATCAATATGGGCTGAGGTCATATTTCTGCGGAAAATCTTAACACCGTCATTCAGAAAAACGCGTCATCAATCTCCATTTATCGACAATGTAGTTGAATTGTCAAATATAAGATCGAACTCAGAAGCTCACAATTGTTACGATAAATAAGGATTAGATAATAAAATGTTCACTTTTCTTTTACTACATATTAAAAGTGTAACTTGTGGGAGCTGGCAGCAACATCCGCGCGCTGCGCGTGCGGTCATACAACTTACGTAGTGTACAAAGCATTTTAAATAGTTCGTGCAAATACGACCGGCGCAGGGCCACGCACTCGCTAACTTTACTAGTGGGTAACATTTAATATTATGTAGTTGTCCTACCCTACAGATATGTAACAAGTAAAACCAAACTGTATATAAATGCCAGCTCCTAAAATATAAAGCATTCGATCCGAATACTCTTTCATTTATCCATCTCCTGACAACTGATAAAGTGGTGACCCCGACGTTCACATAAAATGGCAACCAACGACGAAGTAGCGACCGTCTCCAGAAAGTCACGCATACCAACATTTTGGCGCGACAAACCACTTCTCTGGTACCACATACTGAGAAATAAATAAATACTTTACTTTACTTTACTTTACTTTACAAACTCATCAATTTTTTTTTAATATTCTTTTCACACAATTGTTACTACTATTTTTTTTCAATAGCATTCTCGATGGCATTGCAAGTCTGGAGACTCAATGGAAACTACCTATTTTAGCTATCGATGAAGTTTCTTTCTAAAATGAAAACGTCCATATATTTTGATTTTGTGGGTCGCTAAGGTAAGATAATACTTATTTTTTTAAAGTAGGTACTTAAATTTTTGATCCAATCAGTGGTTTATCACGCTCGGTGATTGATTACGTACTTTAGATAAAGACTATATTTTTCATGATTTAATTACAAATGTATAGTTTTTAGACTTTTCCCTATACCTATAATATATAACCATATTATAACGAAATTAATCAGAACATCAACAGCGGAGGAGTGAGAAAAATCAGCAGTTGCCTATATAACTTCCACTAAGTCTTTAGTTGTAGGAGTCAGAAACGCAGTTATTTCTGAATCGTAACGACTGTCATAGATCTACAAATGATAGACCCGGTTGCACGAAGCTAATGTCAGATTAGACTTTTATAAATAAACCCCTAACGTAAAGCATTAATAGGTTTTCACAAATTATTCACCGTCACCTCCTCAATCGAGTTCTCGGAGCCAACATAAAGTGCACTTTAATCGCGTGTCCCGCGCCAAGCAAATAACTCCTTTAGTTAAACGCGGGGCGGTCCTCTGCGGCACCGCACGCTCACCGGCGGGAGGGAGCCATGCCGTGCGATCCTGCCTTTCACGTTTTCCTTAATTTTCCGTTCCAATAAACAAGTGGAGAGCCGACTCACTTACTAATGGATTCCTCGCAGATGATGCTTTTGTTTTCAATCATTTACAAATTTCTTTTGAATTAAAAATAAATTAGTAATTGGTACGGCTTATGCGGTGACTAGCCCCAAATAAATGGCATTAGATTATCACAGCGCAGATAGATACATTGATCGTAAATAAAACTAATCTCAAAAAGCTAATCTTCCATAAGCTCTTGTGACTGATTTATGTTTTATGGCACAGGGTTTTTACGACACAAGTTATTGCTTACAGCTAAAATAATGCCTGATTCTTACCGATAATTTCGTTCACAAAACGGAATCTCTTTACGTAATCATTTTATGTAGAAAAAGTCTCGTAGGCCTCTGTAAACAAAACTAAATAAAAAAGGCAGCTCTTTTCACTATTATAATAAACACTTAGCCTTATTTTTCTGTGTAACGTTTCTAGAAAGAAATAATTAGAAGACTAAGTGAAGTTACTTTCGCGCTAGTAGGCCACTAACATTTCTTTATCTTTCGACCGTCTTGTTTCACAGAATCCCATTTAAATACATTGTTTCTGCTACCATTGTGTAGAGAGTAAATAAATTATTTGTTATTTTCATCTTACTAAAATAGTAAAGAAATAGTGTTACAGTTAGTGCTTTTGTAAGTCAAAAAAGAAAGAATACGAGATATCATTCCAGTTTGTGTATGCTACGGCGTAGCAAGGTGCGTCAGCTACGTCGTTGTAGCCGCTACGCGCATCGTAGTAGCTGCTACGATTTCAGATCAACTGAGCGTCGATAACCGCGAGAACATCACAGTGAAATCTTCTACCATCTCGTCGTTGAAGACACATTACGATATACGGTATACCTACATTTCTACAAAGATGTAATTTGGTAAAATTAATAAAAAAAAAAAATAACAACCATGAACTTATATAATCAGCTGCGACCTCTTTGAGAAAATAAACATTTCGTAACTTTACTATTTCATTCAACGCTTGATGACGCCTATAAAGTAACACGAACTCGATAAGTATAATCTGTCGTTATTCTTCCAGCAAGTTCTAAGAGCAGTAATCACAGGATTATGACGCGATGAAAGCTTGCATTAATTTGAAATGGCCCATTAAATGAGAGATATGATTGTAGGTATGATACTGTATTACCTACTCAATACTTTTCATTGTTCATACCCGGGCTGTAAATGTTACTATTACTATACTTTTACTTACATAAAGATTTAGACGATATGTCTTCGTTTTCTTCCTACCGTGTCTACTTAACTTAAATTAAAGTTTAGTTCGTCAGCGAGTAGCAAAGCGACACAATAGTGTTATACGTAGAGAAAATCTGGCCAGTTTACACGTTGCGGACCCTTGTCTCTTTGTAAGCTTATCAAAAGACTAAGGCTTTA
Source organism: Lacanobia oleracea (assembly GCA_950371165.1). Classification (NCBI taxonomy): domain Eukaryota; kingdom Metazoa; phylum Arthropoda; class Insecta; order Lepidoptera; family Noctuidae; genus Lacanobia; species Lacanobia oleracea. Next base: position 800,496 of record OX493398.1, read on the forward strand.
AAGGGACAACAGAAACTACAGCTCATGTATTGTTATTATTTTAAGACACATAACAAATGCAAAAAGGTCATAGCATAGTTTCTCTTAACATTCGAATACAAATATTTTGCCCTCGGAGACCGCGAGGATCATACATAAATAAAACGGATCCTTCCTAGTTTACCTCCCGATAGACAAACAGACGCGGGTCACACCTGAGGCGTGACACCGCGGCGCTCAGCTGCGAGCGGTGAGCACTACGGCTAACTTACACCTTCAGCGTCGAGGGGCGTCGTGTTTGTTGGGGCTTGTCGCGGTACTCCCTGGAGAGAGGAAGAACTATTCAAGAATTTGCGAAGTAAGAAAGTCGTCGTATTACGATACGACGACTTTCGTTAGCTAGCTCATAAATCATCATCTGACTAGCCTTTTCCCAACTATATTGGGTTCGGCTTCCAGTGAAACCGGATTCAGCGTAATACCAGTGTTTTACGTGAAGCGGCTGCCTACCAGACCTCCACAACCCATTAACGGGGTAAAACGGTCCTTCATGGCAAGACTAGAGTCAGATTTACTGGCTTCTGACAATCCGTAACGACTGCCAAAGATCTACAAATGACAGCCGGGACCGACGGCTTAACGTGCTTTCCGAGGCAAGGAGGAAACTCGGTATATTAAGATGGTCATACATCTACAGACCAACCTTAAAGATCGACCTTACCGAACGTTAAAAGAAATGATTGCGACATAGTATTGAACAAGGAGAAACTTGAATTCGTCGAAAACACGGTTTTCCTGGGGATTACGCTTGACTCAAGGCTACAATGGGGTCCTCATTTAACATCTCTTGCGGGACGGCTAAGTTCAGCAGCATACGCTGTCAGAAAAATCCGTCAATTTACCGATATAGATACCGCGAGGCTGGTCTATTTTAGTTACTTTCATAGTATCATGTCTTACGGTATCTTATTATGGGGACGTGCTGCAGACATCGAGTCTATATTTATCCTGCAGAAAAGAGCCATCAGAGCCATTTACAATCTCCGTCGGCGTGATTCCCTAAGAGAACTGTTTAAGGATATCAACATCATGACGGTACCTTGTCAATACATTTACGAAAATATTATGTATGTTCGGAAAAATCTTCATCTCTTTAGCAAGATTAGTGACAGGCATAATTTTAATACTAGAAATAGGAACAAATTAGATCAACCCCGATTCAGATTGGCCAAAGTACACACTTCTTTTATGGGGTACTGTATTAAATTTTATAATAAAATACCAGTTGATATTCTCGAACTGAATGAGAGAAAATTTAAAGCATGCATAAAACGCACACTATGTAGACAAGCGTATTATAAACTGGAAGATTATATCCTCGATAAAAACGCTTGGCTAAATGCTGGTCCTGCTCCACAGTCACAGCTGATTAGGTCCACTTTTTAGGTTTTTATGTTTTTATATTTGGAAGAGATGCTCGCTCCTTTTAGAGGTTCTTACATTATTTCGTTTATTTATTCTTATATACATACAAATTATATTATTATATTAAATACTTATTTATTATTTTTGATGTAAGAACTTAATCGTTCTCTTTATTAATTTATTTTTCATTATTTGGTCATTGACAACCATAGTTTTGTGTAAAGTAGAAGCATATTTTTCAAATTTTGTAAATGTGAGTACCATGAAACCATTTACATTTTATGTGAGTAGTTATAGTTTTACTTGTTGGACATGAACGAGCATGGTGGTTGAGAGCATGTCATGCTCACTCAAATGTCTCGCTGATGGCGGCGCGTGGGTTTGATCATTCGGTTCCCTTCGAAATGGTTGAGCTGAAAGGTGCCGATTCACGCGTCATGTTCGTGAACAGGCGCCGTCGGTTGAGACTGGTCATCTCTTAACTGCCATTGGCTTATTTTAATCTTTAAATTTAAAATTCTTATAATAAGCCCTTTTTTTTTTTTCCTTTGCATTGTCCTCACATGCAGAAGCAACAAGTATATGTAACTTGGAATGTTGTAAAACAGAACATGATTTAAAAGAGTGTCCGTGGAGTTTCTTGCACGTTCTTCTCCATAGAGATCTACGCTTTGGAACGTGCAAATAGCTTCCATGTTTTTGACTGACCGACCTTGACGTTTCAAAAGTGCCTGTGAATGGTTTATTTGAAATAAAATGCTTTTGAATTTTTTTTTTTTTGACCCGTGCGGCTGTTATTATTTAGCCACGAGCTCCTCACGCCTCCAACCTAGCTAGCTCATCAGTACCCATGTGTAATTATAGGAAATACCTGTTCTTCATCAAGTTTGGAGGCGTTTTTTTATGACTTTAAGAAATATAACAGAGTTATAATTATGTTAGTTCTAACTAAAGACGATATAGAGGAGTTAAAAACAAGTTTGAGCCCCTATCGTGGCACTAAAACCTTAATGGACGATGTAATACAGCTAAATGAGAGTTATAATGGTGCTAGTAGCTGCAAGTATACTTACTTAAGACGTTATAGCTTTAGCCCATAGAGCAACACAGGCCACCGGCGAACCGGAGGGGAGCAGCCATATGCAGGCGTTCCCCTCTGTCAAAGTATAAGTCCACATGGTCCTACGCCTACAATAAAACTAGTTGCAACCGCACAGGTCACTAGACTAAATCTAGTTGCGTAACGGAATCGACATCGTAAAAAAATGCCGAATTGTTCTGTATTTTGCTGCAAAAAGAGATCTGCCACGTCAAGTCTACAAAAAGATGGCATTACCTTTCATATGTAAGTAATTTTTAATCACATTATTGCTATTTACTTCTTTTAAATTAAAAAATCTGCAATATTATCAATCGTGTTGTTCGGATTTGTTTACCAACAAAGGCCGCACGTTTTCGTTCAATCGAACGATCGATCGTACGACAGATCCGAGTCTTTTTCCTAGAAGTCGCTGTCGCCGAGCGGTAGTGATGTTGCCGATTTGTTTGTAGATACCTAGTTATCGATGAAAATGGAATTTTTGAGATTAGGTTTTCTGATTTAAATACCCATCATATTGTGGGCTTTATTTTTTTATTTATAGTTGTATACATAAATGAAATATAATACAATACTTACGCGTATTAGCACATTTTATTAAAATTACTCAGTAAGAACGTCAACTAAAATGTATTTTTTTTTAGGTTTCCTAAAGATCCAAATTTAAAGGATACTTGGAAGGCATTTTGTTATAATAGACCAACCTGGATTCCCACGAGAAATAGTGTCATTTGCTCAAACCATTTTAAGTCTTCTGACTTTCAAGTGTTGGTGAACAATAGACGGAGATTAGTTGATGGCGCCAAACCAACTCTGACGCAGACCTGTATTTGTTCCGTAAGTTTTATTTATTCATGGACGAGGTAAACGAGCGTACATTCCACATGATTTGATTAGTTTTTTTTTTTACGGTGGGTAAAATCATCAAACAGGGGATCATGTTTGATGATTTTACCCACCGTACACCGTACCACCGCCCTTGAGTGGAGCGAGAGGGTATGTCAGACTCTTACGAACTAAACAACCCACCCTGTTCGTTGCCTTTAATACCAGGACCGAGCCTTCTTTTCGAAAGCGGACCTCAATCCCTAGTAATGATTTACTTAGTTGAACTTATTCATAGTGAAATGAAGCGTAGATTTTTACAATTAAAGATATTAAATCTAATTTTCCAGAACCATCAACAAACATTCAATATGCCAGATGAGAGACTATCATCTTATGATGCCATTAATGACACTCGTACTGTTCCTAATTCATTGACATCTCCGTGTAGATCGTCAACTCCTCAAAATGTGAGTTGGTTTTAAATCGTTTATTGTAGAATCGCATATTGATAAAATGGTCATTTCCACTATTTTACTATTGAGATTAAGTAAGCTATGTAAAAATATGATAAGAGCATATTTATTTATTTGTTTTTCAGGCCCAATCAGAGGAAACATCTAAAAAATCTACTTCGGTTCCCACTACTGCACTTACTCCACGAAAAAGAAAAATGCAGCAACAATTAGATTATCAGCAAAAAAAAATTAAAAGGCTACAAGCTAAAAATCTTTTCTTAAAGAAAAAAGTTGCTGGGCTAGAAGAAATTCTTCAGAGTCTGGATGAAAAAGCTTTGATAGATAAAGAGGAAAGGATGGTCCTGGAGAAAATTGGCGTTGAAGAAGCTGAGCTTATTAAGCGTCAACTAAAGAAGTGTAAAAGTGGGAAGCTCTCACGAGCTAAGTAAGTTTGTTGACTTATTTGCCTAGCAACGGTTTTGTTTATGTCAATTATTAAGATTATATTTCAATATTTAATACAAAATCCATGTATTTAAAATATTTATATATTCAAATCTTCCAGATCCGTCAAGTCAATCATATTAATCTTAATTTGAGACTTGAATCTTTTTTTAAAGAAAATTTAACTAAGGATATACCAACCTTTGAATTTAAGCGTATTACAATCGATACAATTCAGAAAACCTTTAAGTCTCAACATAAAAAACACTAAGGACTTATGGGGTATATCCGTTAAGGTTCTTGGAGACATTATTGATACAATTGCTCCAGTCCTAACAGGCATATTTAATCAATGTTTAGCCAGTGGTACGTTCCGTGATCAAGTGAAACTTAGTAAAGTAATACCAATTTTCAAATCAGGTAGTAAGAGTGATCTCTCTAATTATAGACATGTATCTGTGCTTTTTAAAGATTATTCTGTAATACTATCATAATGTAGTAGTTAATACCTAAACTGAAATAAACGTATCTTGTGATTGTAAATGCTTTTTTTTTTGCATTTAGCCATTTCCTCGCTGAGGTGGGATGAAAAGTTACGTATTGAACTCGAGTGCAAAGATTTTTCACTTTGTGCTCTTTTGATTCTCTCGCTAACGCTCAGGATTCTAATTTTTGAATCCTTCGCTTGCTCAGTCATCAAAATTGAGCACGCGGTTAAAAAGCAACTTTACAGGTTTGTGTAAAAAATTACCATTATTATTATCATATTCATTTTAAAATGTATAAAAAAAATGAACGTTAATTTTATTAGTTTTATGATTATTGTGATACATAATAAATAAAGTCTATCATAATAATATCTACTTTTGAATAACTTATTAAACCTAATTTCCTTAACCGATTCCTTGAATTTATCGATAATGCGTATCGACAGTTGTTACAGCTATGGCTGCAAGGAGTTGTCAGTGTAGTTGCATCATATTATTATACTGTTATGACACGATTTATTCAATGTGTGTGTGAAATTGTTAGTGTATTTTGTAATTGTTATGGTGTGAGTTTCGTAGTGACAGACAACTGTTTTTGTGTGAGAATTTGAGAATGTGTGATTTCCCCCCGCGAAAAATGACAGACATATTTGTATCGGTAAAAAACGCAATGGCTACTCCCCTCCGGTTCGCCGGTGGCCTGTGTTGCTCTATGCTTTAGCCTGTCTGTCACACCCAAGTTTTTATAACAGTGTTCGCCAACTTCTGTTAACACTTATTGTTGTATAGTCATTGCAGTGTCTTATACCCCTTAAGGTGTTATACTGACTACTATTGCAGACACAGGTTATAAAATTGACTCTTTTAATGACGTTCTAAAGGTATTGGTGTCAAACAACGCATGTATGGGTCATTATTAACACTAACCTCACTTTTGTACAGGTTATCCTCCAACTGTGTCATTAGCAATTTTTAAAACTGAGCGATATCCGTATGTAGTTAATTTAAAATGAAACGAATACAAACACGGAGTGCACAAAAATCGAGTCGATTTATAAAATTTTTAGTTAAGTAACTTTGTTGTCTTCAGTGTAGCAAATGTTTATAGCTAAGTTATAGTCTAGGTTGCTTTACACTCAAAGAAAACACCAACTATCGCGTGTAAAACTGTTTAATAGTCTATTTTTATCAGAACAGAGCGGATTACAAAACATAAAGGACTTTAGTGTGATTTTACAAAAAACCGTCTCACGAGGCGCCGGAGTCGAGCACGTGCGCGGTTCGCGAGAGACGGTGACTGACTACTACAACATGGCGGCCGGAACACGAATACACGAGCACTGTATCGGCTAGTGTAGCGCCCAACCGTATCTAGTCGCGTTACCGAGCCGGTAGACGACGCGTCCTAGAGGTGCGGGGAGGTGCGGGGAATGGGGTAGCGCTAAATTCTCCCCCTCCAAGTCAGCTGAAGGCTCTGGAGCTGGCTTGGCAACCGATTGCTTACGGGGTCTGCCCTTCTTCCTATTGTGAACAACAATGTCGGAATCACCGACATACGGTGTTAGGAGGCTGGCATGATACTTGCCCCGTGACTCGTATACTGTTTGGTACGACCAGCTGAGGCTCTTCGGATTCTTCATCTGGGTCAAAACGGAAGAGGACTCCATTTGCAACGTAGTAGCCTCGATCTGTTCATCGTATGGTAGTATCATCGTCTTCACAGTCCGTGAGTATTTTCCTTACTTCAGGATCTTCGAGCTGAGCTGCTCGTAAGTCTTCGGAGCTACGGTGAGGAAGGTCTGCTGAAATTCTGGTCTCATCATTTTCTTAGGCACTAAAACGACCGGTGAAGTCCATTCTGACTCCGCTTCTTCTATAACCTCCAGTTCCAGCATCTTATCGATTTCCATTCTTAACTTCTCCTTCTTAGGAGTCAGTCGGGAAGGAGGTGTTGCGATGGGCGCGTTGTTACCCGTATATATCCTATGTAAAGCGAAAGGTGTAAGCCCTCCCCCTGCACTGAAAATATCCGCGTTATCTTCTAACAGTGCAGCCAAATTCACCTTATCAGCGGGTGGTAGGAGAACACCCTCGCATTCGCGGAGGCCCATCGTGGAACTGACTGCAACTCGGTCATCACGTTCATACTGAAGCTCATAGCGTAAAGCGAAACGATTCTTCTCGAAGTCGAGTATCATGCCAGCGTCCTCTATGAAATTCATACCTAATAAGGAATCGATTGCGCCGGGCAAGACCATAAAAAGGGTGTTAACTTTAACTCCCTGCACCTTTACAGCAACTACAGCAGTTTCTACAGTTTGGAGACGTTGGGTTCCGTTTGCAAATCTTAACTCAGTTTCACAACTATTAAATATTTGTCCATTAGCCCGCAAATGTCTCGTTAAACTATCGCTTGCAACGCATTGTTTAGCCCCCGTATCTAATAACGCGGTACCTACAGCACCGAACACTTCTACGTGAAAAATAGGGCGCACTCGCGGGTTTAACACTTTTCCTACAGACACAGATTGGAACGCGGTCGCCGTGGTCGGCGCTGAACGTTTTTCTTTGCGCACTGTGCAGTTCGACCGTATCACACCGGGCGCACCGCATCCGAAACACGTTACGGACGGGCGCAGCTCCGATTGGGTTACGATTGGTTCGCTCTTGACTGGTTCTGCATTTTGCTTTTATTCCTGTGTTCAAGTTTGCGACATTCATCTTTGACATTTCCGAACATCTTACAAAATAAACACCTAGGTCTAGTCTTGCTTGAAGGTGTTTTCTCTTCTTTATTGGTCAAAATATGAGCTGGTGAAGACGTCGAAGCACCGAAGACTTGAGGTGGCATTGGAACGGCAGATGTAGGAGCGTGTCTTTTCGTGGACGCAGCAGCGCACGCTTCTTCGAGCACATCCTCCACTACTCGAGCCTGTTGTAGCAGCTCGGCAAACGACGTGAAGGCACTCCTTGCTATTCTCTCTCGGATTCATCTATGCAGTAGGCCATATACCATATCCAGCTGCACAGGATTCTCTGGTAGCGTCTGCAGTGGTAACTGGGCGATTAGAGCCCGCACCCTACACACGAAAACATCTGTTCGCTCTTCGCCTTGCTCTCTACTAAACATGTGTCTATAAATTCGATGAGGTGGCAGACGCGGACCAAATGTTTGTCGAAGTAAGTGACAAGCTTCATGCCAACTCGCGACCAAATGTTTAACGCCTTGCCACCAGGTAGCCGCAAAGTCAGTTAGCAGCATGGGCAGGCCTCTCAACGCCATATCGTCGTGAACACCAACACAGTCTTTATAAATCTGCACAGCATCCATGAATGCCACAACATCGCTAGCACCATTGAATCTCACCGTACAATTAGCTAGGTTTGTACTTACAGTCGTCGTCGGCGGTGGCGGCGCGCCCTGTGTAGGCGGCGGAGCCCGTAAGGCTTGCAAAAGAAATACCAGTTGCTGGTCCATCATAACGATGGGTGCGGACATCGATGGCTGCGGTGAGGCGACGGGCGGAGCATGCCCGTACTGTGGCACCTGCGAGTAGTTGGGCATGTCATGCCCATACAGCGGCGGTGGTGATGGGGCTGAGGCGCCGGCGGACGACATTCCAGCCAGCGGCGGCGTCGACGATCGCACGTCAACGAACAATGCACCTCCATCTGAAGTAGACGGCATCGCACCGTCTAACTGTTCGCCAGCTGTAGCACCCGCGTCTACATGCTGCTGCGTAGTAAGCGAAGCACTATTACCACGCGACCGTGTTAACACCATGTCTATTTACGCACTAATAACGTTACGAAACAACAAAGTTATATAAGTAGGTAGGTAGGTATACTAAACAGTATTTCTCTATCCTAAAAAGCTCCCAATACACTGTACAATAATGTTCGTCACGAGTCCCTCTTCTAGGTATCCTAACCAATCTAAATACCTAGACTAAAAGTATTAACTCGCTCGAAGCGTCACTATACATTAATACATTCAGTCAAAAAAGTATCGGGAATGGATAATTTGTTTATGGTTCCAAATTCAAATTTTTGTTTTTTTGTAGTTGTTAGATTGGCACAACTGTTTTCCATTTTGGCGCGGAGTTTGAGTTGCATCTGTTATTTATATTTTAGTAATATCATATATAGTGTGTATTGCGAATTTCATAATGGACAAAAATATCGAACAAAGAGTTTGTCTTAAATTTTGCATCGCCAATGGAATTTCGTGTTCGGAGTCACTGAAAATGTTACAGAAGGCTTACGGTGAACCGACTTTATCAAAAACTAGTGCTTATGAGTGGTTCAAAGCGTTCAAAAGCGGTCGAGATGTGATGGAAGATTTGCCTCGCTCTGGTAGGCCGTCAACGTCTGCAACTGAAGTTAACATCGCAAAAGTGAAGGAAATCGTGACTGAAAATCCCCATTCAACTCTGAGAGAGATAGCCGCCAAACTTTCTGTATCTCACGAATCGATCCGTACCATTTTAACTAATCATTTGGGTATGAAACATGTTGCTGCTCGGCTAGTCCCAAAAGATCTGAATTTTCTCCAAAAAGTCAATCGCATGAAAGTCGCTGAGGACATGCTAGAACGAGTCAGTTCGGACCCAACATTCATGAAACGCATTGTGACTGGTGACGAGACGTGGGTTTACGAGTTTGACATGCAAACTAGTCAACAAGCTTCGGAGTGGCGCCTTCCAACTGAACCGAAACCGAAAAAACCACGCCAAAGTCGATCAAAAGTCAAAGTCATGTTGACTGTTTTCTTTGACTATCGCGGTGTTGTGCACTCTGAATTCTTACCGGAAGGTCCAACGGTAAATAAAGAATATTATTTGAGCGTTATGCGGCGTTTAAGAGAGCAAATTCGAGGAAAAAGGCCAGATTTGTGGAAAGAAAATTCTTGGATTTTGCACCACGACAATGCGCCTTCACACAAGGCTATCATTGTGAACGAATTTTTAACCAAACACTCAACAAATACCATCCAGCAACCACCATATTCACCAGATATGGCTCCTGCTGACTTTTTTCTTTTTCCTAAACTCAAATTACCACTTCGTGGCACCCGTTTTCAATCGATAGAAGACATAAAAGAGAATTCGCGGCGAGAACTGAACTCAATTCCGGAAGCAGCGTTTAAAAAATGTTTTGATGAATGGATTATTCGTTGGCGCAAGTGTATCGTTTCTAAAGGAGCATACTTTGAAGGGGATAAAATAAATTTGGATGAATAACAGACATTTTTGTGCATTATTGATCTTTTCCCGGTACTTTCTTGACAGAGTAGTATATACACGAATGTTTACAGGTTTACGACTCGTAAAAGTACATACGACTATCCTAGGTAACCTAACTAGAGATAAAACCTAGGATGATTCAACGTTAACACTCATTTCAAGTTCGTAAAAAAAAACTAAGCATCATAAACATACGTAAGTTCCAGAATGTTTCACACAAAATGGCCGTTGGATTAAAACTAGGCACACGCTGTTCTAGGAATTAAAAAAGCACTAGAACGATGACGACACATGAGATAACTAGTTCGACACACAAAATCCACAGAGTAGCCACTGTATTTCACTAAAATTATGCTAAAGTCCTATGATGAATGTTTGTAGGTAAGTACGTAAAACGTGACGAAACTGCGGGTGGCGCGGGCGAAGTACGTAACTAGTATAAAACGCTGCACGAAGTAATCCCGAGAAAGTCACTGTTTTCTACACACTGTTTTATAGCCTTACGGTCAATCGTCTTACACGAAACAAAGTCTACGAACCGTTTTTTTCATACACGGCCGCACGTTGGGAGCCAGTTAAAATAAATAATAAATAATAAAATAAATATAAATAAAAAAATAAATATAATAAATAAATATATATAAATGTTTTTATTTCCAAATAGATTGTACAGTTCCACTTACAGACTAATAATATCATCTGTTAAAAGTTATATAACTCAAATTTGTAAGTAGTATATGGAACTCTGGTACCCAAGGTAAGATTAAACTTGTGTTATGGGTACCAGTGCTCTCTCATGATTTGCACAGAGTTACATGAATTATTAGATGGAGGACGTGGTTTTAGTGGGATAACACATTAAATTGAAGAAAAACAAAGATAAAATAATATAAAAAATAAAATAAAAAATAAAAGCCTCAGCATGACATGTATGACTATGTTATGTATGTATGTTTTTGTGTGTGTGTGACTGTGTAAAGAGAGCGTGGGTGTATATAAGTGAGTGAAGAATGTGTGAGTGTGTGTGAATGAGTTAATGTAGACTTATATTATTCCCTTATTTTAATTAACCTTTCTGTCTCTTCATTATTTAGAGTTAGGATCCAGTTGCAGACCTTATCCTTACATAATTTTGTACTGAGAGGGAAAATATTGCAATGTTTATTGATTAAATTATACAAGTGGCTTCCAACAGTATTATAATGTCTTTGGGCAGTAGCAGTATGAGAGAATTGAGTGGTACAGACATTGTATGGTCGACGACTATTAGCAGCACTCGCATCGAATTCTGAACTTTTATGCTTACGAAGGATGGTTTGGAGCACAAAGAGCTGTCTCACTGTCAGAACCTTACAATCCAAGTACAACGTTGTGGTTGGAAATCTGAAATGTTTGAAGGTCATGACCTTGAGAACAGCCCTCTGTGCTCGTTCCACTTGCAAGAAATGAGTCTTTGGTGCCCCACCCCATACAGTGATGCAATACGTGAGTATAGACTGGCATAGAGCATAATAAACAGTCTTTAGTGTACTAATATCAGCAGACTGTCTTAATTTTTTAAATATATAAATAAGCTTACGAACTCTAGAGGACAGATTTTCTAGATGAGGTTTCCAGTTTAGGGAATTATCTATCTTGATCCCAAGATACTTGACAGTATCAGTTCGTGTTAATTGTGGACAATTACAACATAAATCAGAAGAGTTTATGGAACAATTAATGGAGTGTGCTTTGAGAAATAAGGAATCAAGAGTGTGGAGTGAAGAAGGTTTAAGCGCGAAAGGCATGTACATTGTTTTACTAAGGTTAACAGTTAAGAGATTGGCGGAGAACCATTGCATCACTGCCTTAAGTGCATTTTCTGCGCACCGGTACGCCCCCGACCAATCTTTACTATATACAAGTAATGCTGTGTCATCTGCGTATGTATAAATTGAACAGTTCCCAAGAGAGAGTTTGCAGAGGCCGTTGATGTACACCAGAAACAATGTTGGACCCAAAATTGATCCCTGGGGCACACCAAAGTTTAGTGTTTGGCTGTCACTTAACATATCGTTTATTTTTACGCACTGGGAACGATCACTGAGATAGTCACGAAACATTTGAAGGGTAGTTCCACGGATTCCAACCGCTTCTAATTTCGATAGGAGGTGAGGAACAGACACAGTGTCAAAAGCCTTAGAAATATCAAGGAAAATGCCTAAGCATTTCATACCTTTATTTAATTTCGCTACAGCATCGTCTATAAAGGAGGCAATAGCATTTTCTGCAGACTTACCTCTTCTGAAGCCATACTGATTGGGTGCTAAGAAATTATGTGATTCCAAGAATAATACTAACCGATTATTAATTATTTTCTCCAGGATTTTAGAGATAGCTGTGAGAATAGATATTGGCCTATAATTATTAACACTGTGTCTGTCCCCCCCTTTAAAGATGGGATGGACGACCGCCCTTTTAAACACTTTTGGAAAGCAACCCTTGGAAATTGAGATGTTGCAGACATGCGTGATGACGGGAACTAATGTTGATAGACAAGATTTTAAGACTCTAGGTGATATTCCATCCCATCCCATTGCAGCATCATCACGCAAACCACGGATAATTCCTTCCACCTCAGCTTCGTCTTTAGGTAGAAGTACAAAAGAATTAGATGGTCCAGAACAAGATGAAAATGTCGGTGGTGAGGCAGGATTAAATGACTCAGCCAATCTTCTGCCCAAATTCGCAAAAAAGTCGTTAACATGGTTTATAGAGTCAAAGCTATCAGGAGTCAAACTCAGCAATTCTATGGGTGGGGAAGCATTGCGATGTGTTGAGGTAATATTTTTAATGACGTTCCATGTGGCTTTAGGGTTTTTCTGAGCCTTGGAGAATTCTGTCCTCTCATACTCTCTTTTTAGTTTTTTTTAATAATTTGTTTAAAAAATTCCTGTATCTAGTATAAGTAGTTTTAAGCGTATAGTTATCAGAGTCTTTTTTCAATTCGCGAGCTAAGTTGTCCCTATTGCGAATACACCTCAGCAAACCATTGGTAATCCAGGGCTTAATTACCCTGAGTTTAGAAGTAATATGAACCGTTTTGGAGTGTTGTTTAATAACAGAGCCTATTATAGAAACAAGAAGTTCGGCAGCATAATTGGCATCTTGGCTGTTCATAACGCCAGTAAAGTCTACACTAGATAAGTCCGTAGTGATAGCAGCAGTATCCACCATAGTACGATATAATTTGGGTATTGTAGGTATGGTGCCCCACTCCATATTCAGCAAGGTAGGTTTGTGATCGGTAATATACGTATCAATTACTAAAGTAGAGGTTTTTAAATCAGATTTGACCATTACATGATCTAAACAAGAAGTTTCGCGCGTAGGAGATAAATGCGTTGGCATCAAGCCATGGGAAACAGTTAAATTGAGATATTCATGGGCTTGGCGGTTATAGTCGGGGTTGCTTTACACTCAAAGAAAACACCAACTATCGCGTGTAAAACTGTTTAATAGTCTATTTTTATCAGAACAGAGCGGATTACAAAATATAAAGGACTTTAGTGTGATTTTACAAAAAACCGTCTCACGAGGCGCCGGAGTCGAGCGCGTGCGCGGTTCGCGAGAGACGGTGACTGACTACTACAACATGTATGGCGGCCGGAACACGGATACGCGAGCACTGTATCGGCTAGTGTAGCGCCCAACCGTATCTAGTCGCGTAACCGAGCCGGTAGACGACGCGTCCTAGAGGTGCGGGGAGTGGCTGAATGGGGTAGCGCTATAAAGTCTATTATAACAATGTTAAGTCACCAAAGGCAGCACAATACTGAAGACTAACGATGCTGTAGCTCAAAGAGTAGTACAAATGAGTTAAGTGAAGATTCAATTTCTTACATTATTTGAAGCGTTCCATGAATTACAACCACTTAATTTTACATGCCATTGCAATGAATAATAATGTTTAGCTTGAGGAGTCTATTTTATCATCATAACTATTCTTTTAAATCTTTAATAAATCCTAGGCGCGTTAAAATTCAGATGAGAAACATGGTATACATTTACCGTGAAATCAAAAAGGCAGTCATTTTTCACTGTTTTTCAATGGCTTATCTGTTTTATTCCATAATATTATTATGCTGTGTTGAATGATGGATGACATAACACTTCCAATAATAACAGATCTAATTTTATTAAGGTTACAGGCTTTTTCAATCTTGACTTACGCTAAAAGTTATACAGTTGATATTTAATGTACTCAAGAAGTTTTTAGTGACAAAACACTGTTACCCGATGTTTTCCTACCACCTGTGGTGTTTACCAACACGATATTACAACGGTAATTCCGGTTAAAACTTTTGTTGGTTGCGGCCGTTCGCAATTTACAGACGTGCTTGTTAGCAGTATTTATTTTACGCAATAATAGTACCCTTCTTTAGTAATTTACTAAGTGTATAGATTTTTTTTTAATTATGGAAACATAGATAAACAGAAATGGATAACAGCCCCGGTAGTCAAGTGCAACCCAATCCATCGCCAGCGAAAAGTCATCAGTCTAACTTCACAGTAGAAGTGGCATTCACGACCGACATTCAAAAATGGATGTCATACATTCAGCAGAAGTTAAATGAGGCTTGTTCTATTGCCACGGATGGCAAACTCAACTCGGAGCAGAAATGAAAGATTATTAACTTTCGCCGTAAAGTAGAATGTGGCTCCTCTCAAATGGCAGTTCTGTATCAGGATCTGAAGCAGAAAGCCCGTCAAGCCCTCTACATAATCGATACCTTGAAAGAAAAGCGTAACCGCACAGAACAAATTTCGGACCTTAAGCAGACAATTAAGGACTCTAGTACTGTGGGAAACGCTTTGTTTGGTGATATAGTGAAGATGGGATCCAGTGAATTCGACCAAATAATCTAAGTTCCGTAGCAGTTTATAAATTGAAGTCCAGTGAGGAGACAAAAAACCTTGTGCACCCTGACAAAATGAAACGTCATGTACGTGGAACGCGAAAAAAAAAATGGAGGAGTTATTATCAGCACCGAGACCAAACAGGATGCTGACATACTCAAGCACGCAGTCCAGATGTCTTCATCAGGACTCACTGCTGACGAGCCCAACAAGTGCAAACCACGGATCACGGTGGTGGGAGTGCCGACTTCTCTGGCTGATGCTGACGTCTTCAGGTTCATGCACGAGCAGAACATCGCCTATAAGTTTCTAGCGATATCACTGGAAACTTTTTGTCCGAAGTGAAATTACTTTGTTATTAAAGTTCCAGCCAAGATACCGAAAGCCTTAATATCGCAAGCCAGGCTTTTTATAAATTGGACTTGTTCCCTATTAGGGACCTTGGTTAATATATGCTACAAATATCAATTGGTCATGCAGCAAAATCATGCTGAGAGAAAATCTCTGCGTGTGGTCACCGTGGAGAAGCAGGACACTCGTGCGCGAGGAAAGCGGACACTTCTAAATGTGCAACATGCTCGCAGTTTAAGAAGCCCAACAACCACAAAACGGGAGATGTTGAGGGTCCTGCTAGGAATTTAGCTGAGAATAGATATTATATTAACTCCATTGACTACGAAGGCGAGTAGATCGTCATCTTTCGCGTTGAATGCATGTTGCTGACACAGCAATATCAGACCACTGCACTAAGACATTAAAATAAATTGATGGCAAGTATTCATCAATTTATTTTAATGTCTAAGTAGGTACATTAGTTGCTAGGTGAAAATATCGAATATAAACAATAGCGCCTCGAATGTTTGTTTGCAACCTAGTATATAATTCTGCTGACGCGTATGCTTTATTGTAATAATTATGTGCTTAGTTGTATGTTAGTAGAGTTTAAGTAATTAGTTAAAATAAGTTTGCCATTATGTAATATTTGATATACAAAACAAAACACTCTCCTACATATAGCAAGTTGTTGGAGCTACTATAGCCGGGATACGGGATACGGGATACAGGGAATACAGGATTTTATCCTAGTACAGGCATCTTACATTGTTGTACCTACATTGTTAATTTTAGATTCTTATTGTATATTGCCTTTTGGGATTCTGAATAAAGATTTATTATTATGATTTACTACCTTTGTAACACCGTACTTTAGGCTTTTTATAACTCTTATCTGTAAAATTGTGGGCCTCTTTCGTGGTTATAAGTGAGTTAGGGCAAGTTCTAACTCAGTTGTACAGGTATGCGTTAACACTTTTATACTCAAATGGAACTGATGTACGAGTGTATATAGTTATTTAACGCTTTGGTGTTAGTTGAGTAGGAATAAGTACCTGTTCAGATTATATTTACAGATCACTCGTAGGTAGATAATGGTCGAGCTCGATAATTCCATTGCACTTCTAGGTTGAAAGTTGCCTGCAAGTGAACACAACAAGCTCTTTCTTTGTAATAGTAAGATTATTGTAATTACAGTGATGTGTTAATTTACTAGAAATTGCTGTCAAAAGTGTCACCCTAAGGATAACACATCAAAATATAGACACAAAATAGTCCCATTCTTCAAATTATTTTTACATTTTATTAATTTATGCAGGCTTTATTTCTGTTAAGTAAATCCTATTCAGTCTCATGCTCCCTACATACTCTATATAACATGTCAAAATCACGCTATCTACCAAAACAAGTGGGTGTCGAAGGTCGGCTCACCCAATAAATTTACAAGTAATGGACTAGAAGAACCTATGAGACGAAAATTTCGATTTCTTATAATGCAGAGTGTACCTAGTATTTCTCAAAGGGTATTCAAATAAACATTATGTTACACTTCATAATGCCAGACTGATATTTTATTGGAGAATAGGATAAACCAATCATAGCGGCATATGCGAGAGATTTGGAAACTGAACTGACAACATTTCTGGATGAGGTTTCCTTACTAAACTAATGTGAAAAGGGCGAGATATTGTTGATGAGTTGTAGAGGGCAATCTCTGAAAGCAAGAAATTATTTCATTGATACAAGCAATGCTAATTAGTAGCCTATGACGGCTACTTTATATTCCGGAAGTACAAAAAGTTTATTAATTAGTTAATTTATTTAATGACACACAATAAACTTAAAAAAATGATAATTACATACACACAAAAGAGCACAAAGAGCAAGAGTTTCTGCGTTAAGAAGCGAAACCACGGGAAAAACCATATTAAAATTTGAAGAAAATTATCAATAATCTTTACTAATACCTATATAAAGCTGAAGAGTTTGTTTGTTTGTTTACTTGAACGCGCTAATCTCAGGAACTACTGGTCCGATTTGAAAAATTATTTCGGTGTTAGATAGCCCATTTATCGGGGAAGGCTATAGTTTATATATTATCACGCTAAGACCAATAGGAGCAGAGCAGTGATGAAAATTGTGACGCAGACGAAATTGCGCGGGTCAACTAGTACTAATATATAAAGCTGAGTTTGTTTGTTTGTTTGCTTGAACGCGGTAATCTCAGGAACTACTGGTGCGATTTGAAAAAATATTGTAGTGTTTGATAGCCCATTTATCGAGGAAGGCTATGTATAATCACGCTAAAACCAATAGGAGCGGAACAGATAAAGTTGCGCGGTACAACTAGTCGTCTATTTATAACATTACCTACCTGCGTCGTTTGCGATCGACCTTGATGGCTCAAAGTCAAAGCCGATATAACGCAAAGGGTGGAAAACTGCTAAACATACGACAAAAAGAATATAAGGAGCTCCTGTAAAGCCACACAAACGAGCCGTTTTCACATGTAAAGGGTTTATATTTATCCTTTACTCGTATTTGCTACTGATTTTTCCACAATGCGGTACTTAAACGAAAATATAGGTTATTATTATAACTTCAATGAATGAAATTTGATCGTGTTTTCGTTTTATGAAAGCTGTATTAGGTATCAAAATCATGTATCGCATTCTGAAGCAATAAAAGCGATTGCGTTACAACTTCAACTGAATACACTCCTTACCTCAAGACACTTTAAAGGAATTTAATCGTCATAACGCTTGCAAATACAGCTGTTATTCGTGCGAGGCATGTCACTTGCTCTGGAAAGTAAGTCCTTTGAAGAGAAAGGTAATAGCCGAGCACGCTTCATGAAGGTAAGGAGGGGTGGAGGGGGGGTGGCAGGCAACCTGTCATTATGTCAGACGGAAACGTTAGGAGTCAAAGCATTGACGTGCACTCCGGTACAAAAGATCACACGAGTATCTAGTGGATTGAAAATAGGACGGAAACTTCGGTGTATTTTCTCGTTGGAAAAAGCTTGCCATGCGAGTATTTCTTAGCAAAAGTGAAAAGCACTAGGATTAATAAACTATACATTTCTATCAATCATGTTTTTCACTGGAAAGCTTCTATCGGCCCCGCTTTCGCACGTGTGCGATTTTCTTCACCAGTTTCCAATCCATCATCAATCCAATTCCACATGCAATCACACCACAATTAATGTGGCTATTGATTGATTTTCTAGTTACAATTTTTAACAATATTAGCTTTTTCAGTAACATTTTTCTATCGGAACTTTCTAAAAAAAAAATAGGTTGTTTATTTCCGAGCCATTCAATGGAGTATGTATGTTTGCATGAAAATCTGGAAATACCAGTCAAGCAGTAGAGCATAAAAAGCAGTAAGTAGGTAAGGGAAAAATAAACAAGCAATATCTTTGCGCGGCGCCAAAAACATAGAGAGCGTCTTCTCAAATCAAATGACACCTCATTTGTAAACATCCCGTTTCTGACCACTTGCAGTAAACCGTTTGTCATTTGAAGAAATTGCTTTCATATCTCAGAAAGTATTATTAGATGAGTCAAAGCAGGATCTGGGACAAAAGAAAAATAAACAGTAGAACATACATACAATGTACCTATTATTGTTAGTTTACTGCAGATGAAAGATCGGGGTAACATAAAACAAAGTATTTTACTTTCTGGCGAGGTCAGCGGTCTTGGCGTTCTTATATAAATTATGTTCACACCTCAGGTTTGATATCTTGTCTGCTAATTTATTAATACTTGAATGGCTGAAGCTTATTATTAATCGACAGTTTGCAACATATACATAAAGAAAAAGCTGACTAAAGTTTGTTCGGAAGCCCTTTACTACGTGAGGTATTTATTATGGTTCAGTAAGCACGTGAACGAGAAGCTCGTGGCTAAATAATAACAGCCGCATGGGTCGATCTTTAAGGTTAAGCAACGCTTGCCAAGGTTAGTCTGTGGATGGGTGACCATCTTAATATAGCGAGTTTCCTCCGTGCCTCGGAAAGCACGTTAAGCCGTTGGTCCCGGCTGTCATTTGTAGATCTTTGGCAGTCGTTACGGATTGCCAGAAGCCAGTAAATCTGACTCCAGTCTTGCCGTGAAGTATCGTGTTACCCAGTTAATGGGTTGTGGAGGTCTGGTAGGCAGCCGCTCCACGTAAAACACTGGTATTCAGCTGAATCCAGTTTGACTGGAAGCTGACCCCAATATAGTTGGGAAAAGGCTAGGCTGATGATGATGAGTAAGTACGTCCAAATATAATAAAGGAACCCGTTTAAGATCAGTCGTGTCTGTCTGAAGGTCTTTCACAGCTAATTTTCTCCGAGTTGACTGCACCGAATATTGACCAATGGTTGACCACTTACAATTGTGTACATAAATAATTTAGCAAACAACGCGACCACTTGCGTCCTTATTAAAAACGCGATCACTTCAGCGCTAAACAGCTAACCATTATGGTGGTCACTTACTAAAAAGACTGTCTTCCAAAGACTTATTAGCAGTAACAAATTGTCATGTGCCACCGGGTCGCAGGTCACAGGTCACTGTTTCAATCAACACGTCACGCTTCGAGGCGGTGATGGATGGTGCAGACTTTAGCCAGTCACTCCTCAATCAATCTCTCCCCCCTCTACTGGCTCCGCGCTTCGCGTGATTAACTTGTAATTAACGATTTGCTCGTTTATTTGCTTTGGAGATGATTAGAGTAAACACAATCCTACTTAGTGAGCTTGGGAATTTGGGAGTACAGATGTTGTTGGGGTGCTTTCTCAGAGCCAATACGAGTACGATATAATTAATGCAAAAGTGAGGTTGTTTTATTGTTACGCTTTCATACCAAAGTCGTTGAACCAATTTTGATTAATTGTGGCACAGTGGTAGAGGAACTCAGGAGAAGTTTATGGGCTACTTATTGCCAGAATAAAACTGGAACGCGGGGGAGATGAAGATAAAGCCGTAGGGAAAAGTCAATGTAACTCTCGTAACTGGTTAATAATGTTGATTCACTTAATTTCAGTGTGGGTAAGTCATATGAGTGTGCTAAATAGTACACAGACATTGTTCTGCATTTTTTTTAAAACGATTGTACAAATCTGTTTCGTGCCAGCACCACTTCAAGTTCAAGGTCACAAACAAATTTTTAAATTTGAAAGCGACAGCCGACGGAGCCCTGCGTAGCGTGGCTCCTATTTTTGTCTACAGAGCTTAAAGTAACCTTACAGGAATGGTGTTACGGGAGCTAAGTTCGATTTTACTTACAACAAGCCACTGAGGAGTGTAAACAATTGAGGCGATTAAAGTACCTACTCGTAACATAACTGTAACTGGTTTTTATTTTGTTTGTGATGGGTTTGCTCTTGACTCTAACTGGTTACTTAAATAATGCTGTGGAAAAGGCTTTCGTAATCTTAATCGGAGCATTATTAAGACTAATAAATAATGTAAGCCTCGTGCAGACCATTAGTCTCAGTAATGAGCGTGATTACCGAGACGTGGTTCTAATTTCGAAAAACGTCGTGTTCAATTTGTACGAAAAATAAATTTAAATATTGTTATTATTTTACACATTTGTTTCTTTATTTTAATTCTAACTTTTCCACGGCCTTCTCGTTAAAGTATGATAATTTATGCAATCTATCTCGTTACTAAGATTAATCAAAATTTGTTCAGTGATTTAGGTGTTAAAGCTTATCAAACAAACAATAATAATAAAGCCCATTTATTCAATAACCCTTAATTTTAAATTCAAATGTATTTAGTAATTTTTACAGATGTACTTAATATGGTTAGGGTTATGTAAAGTTAAAGTGAATTAAATGAAATCTAATTAATAAAGGATATACTCGTAGATCCCGTTTAGGGTACAGGCCTCTCCCAACCTTTTCCACCTTTCCCTATCCTTGGCCTGGTCGATCCAATCTCATCCCACCGCCTGCACGATGTCGTCTGCCCATCGCTGCTTTGGTCTGCCGACTTTTCTTTTGCCTGATGGTCCCTTCCATTTGGTGGTCTCTATTGTCCCCCTGCTGTCTTTGCTCCGTGCGATGTGACCAGCCCGTTGCTACTTTATTGTTGGAGCATGTCTCAGTGCATCCGTAATCTTTGTTTTCCGCCTTGTCTCCTCGCTACGTATCTTAGGTATTTTTCAAACAGATTATCAAACAAACAAACTCAAACAATACTATAGTTAGGATTAACTTGTTTGGATGATGTGAAAAAGGGCTATCCGTCACAGAGCTATGTTTTACATGTAAGTATTGCTAGTCAACTGAATACTGCCAAGGACAAGGGCCATGAACAATATTCGTTTAACATTGCTTCAGACACAGTAACTACATACAACAACTCCCCAAGCTCCTTTCCATCCTCATTAAACGACAAAAACAAATGGCCATCGTGACGTTGTACGAACACCATCTCAACAATATGGCGGAAGATTCGCGCTAAGTGCGCCACTAAAGTGAAGTGTCACAGTTTGTCGTAGTGACAGCAGCCGGTGACCCCGTGACCTTCACTGTGTCGCCGCTCGGCTGGAAGTGACTCTCGGCCGCACTTATAAGTAGGCAGGAGAACTCATTTCCCTCGTTTTGTTTTATAGCGGGCGTAGCTGTGAGTCTGGAAGGAGACCCTTTTCGTTTGAAGTGTGGCACTAATTACTTTATTGGATTTGTGTTTATGAGATGATGGTCTTTCTAGGTCTCGTATTCAGAAATGGACTGTGTTACATGTGAGTAACTAGGTGCTTCTTTTTCATATCAAAATTAAGTACTTCACAACTACTATTGATAAATGAATATTAGCAGTCGCAGTTGTGGCTATATAGGATCTTGTTCTAGTTATGATGTATTAACGTATTCTGTCAAAATGAGTCTTGATTTAGGTAGGGTAGGCATAGGTACTAGACTGACGTCAGAGTTCCTGTTATTTGGCATCGTTTGTCCACTATAAAACAGTAATTAATAGTTTTTATATCCTAGACAGGAACACTATCGCGCTACACAAGTCAACATTTATTCACCCGGGGACGCATGAATAACAGTTCCGAGTCCATTTGTGAGGAACATTTAGTAAATTGTTTCCTTTCACTGTTATCTACAAGATAAGCAACTTCACTAAACGATGGGCGTGACGAACGTGTACAGTTATAGTTATTGCTGAAGATACCGACACATGACAGGGAAACTGTTATAATATAATATGGGCTAAATGGTAAAAAAACTGTTTCTAGGGTGGTCGTTTTGTTAACGCGGTTGTGTTTGCATGTAGTTTGATAAGGGTTCTCCCAGGAGGTCATACGTTATTCATACGTACCGATGCGTAAAATGCCGACCTTACCTACCGAAGTTGATAATATTTCCATCATTTTATAAACAATTATTCAACCAGAAACACAGTAGAGAATACCGTAAGTATCGAGTTTGAGTTTGTACCTGTGTCGGTATGTTACATGAAGGTTTAATAAATAAACTAAACATTTCTTGTAAAGAAAACTTTCAAGTAGGTATAGCTATACAAGTCTACATCATACAAACCATTTCATCATATTCACCTCAGCTGTTAACCTACCATGATAAATCAGCATACAATTCTTACCGGCCTGAAACCTCAGAACTATAGCTAGCAAATAGCACGAGTCACGAGCCAGCGCACCACGAGCCACAAGTCCCGAGGCTGCGCGCCACAGCAGCCATCCGTCACTGTCGTCACTTCCTCCGCCGGCCGCCTGCCAGAGGGACGCCATTTCCTCCTCTTTTGTGTCTCATAATGTATGCTGTTTACCATTTTGAGTGAATCTTTGTGTTCCAAATAAAGTTGATATATTGTGCGCAATGTAGTGGTAATAAGGTCACCCCCTGTTACTGACTTGGGTGTTGTAACATAAAGCTAGCTTAAAATCATTATCGCCGTCTAGTGCATAGCTAAGCGAGCGCGAGCGGGTTATAAAAACTCGTTCAACTTTTCATACTGTTGGTCGTTTTACGTACCGACATGAAATTCATAACATACTCTAACTTACAGTTTCAACAAACTCTCCGAGGGAGAAAGGTTTGCGCTAGCTTTATCTAAATCAGAATCTTTATAAGGATATCGAAAATAGGTTTCCTAGGATCGACTAAAGCGTATGTAGCGAAAACAATCTTAGGTACGGAGTTTATGAGGTCTCGTTGTAAAATACAGACATACGGTCGAACATGTTGATTTTTATTAAGAACATTATTTATCTCGTGCGAGCCAATGAATGTTGTAAATCAATGTGACGGTACATTCATTGGAGTAATTACGTGATTAGGTTCTTGTTTACAATGTAATAACAGACGCTCCTGTTCTATATCTCATGTATTTAATGAGCTGGTTCTTATAGGTACGCTTTTATACGGTAAAGAGAAAATACAGGGTCTAAAAGGTTAAAACTGTCGAAAAATGTTGAAGTGCGTTATTTTGAACAAACTTATAATAGTACATTGTTATTTTAGGGTGAAAGCAACTGATTTAGTCCCGAGCCGGCGTTTGGCTCCCGAGCGTAGCGAGGGTGCCAATAGTTCGAGGGACTAAATAAGTCTTTCACCCGAGGTAAACATTGTGCTTTTCATTACGAATACAAGGAAAGTAAAAATAAAACCACGAATCAGCTAAAGAAAAAATCCATATCTGAATCGGTTGAACTCATCGACGTGTCAATACAAATCTCTCGAATAAACAAATGAAGATCGGACTGGTGGTTTCCCGTCTAGAATGTTTTTTTTTCTGCGACCGGTCAGCTATTCAGCCATTATTTTACATTACCATCATTGAAGAAATTGTAAATATTTTGTCCAAATCTATGTTATTTTAAGGAAATAATGGAAAGTAAATTATAATAAAGTTATTTAATAAATATAATCTTAAGTTAATAAACACGTTTACGTTATTTCAATTTGACATCGCGTTGTAAATTACTGGCTGTATAGAAAGTTGGGACATAGTTCAACAGAACTGTTCAACGAGTTATTTTTTATAATTTGACGGCTGTCAGTTGAAAACAATCTCCCTAGGGCTGAAAATTAATACTTTCAACCCACTCCTCAGGCTACTTCAGTCCTACTTTCCGAGTTTGAGTAATGAAAAATAATTTTCATTTATCATTCGATAATGTGTTCGTCCATATTTTCCTAAGGAAAAATATATTTTATAGAAAGTTGTAAATCTATGAGCCTTTGCCCAGTAGTGCCTGATGGTCCCTTCCATTTGGTGGTCTCTATTGTCCCCCTGCTGTCTTTGCTCCGTGCGATGTGACCAGCCCGTTGCTACTTTATTGTTAGAGCATGTCTCAGTGCATCCGTAATCTTTGTTTTCCGCCTTATCTCCTTAGGTATTTTTCAAACAGATTATCAAACAAACAAACTCAAACAATATTATAGTTAGGATTAACCTGTTTGGATGATGTGACAAAGGGCTATCCGTCACAGAGCTATATTTTACATGTAAGTATTGCTAGTCAACAAGATCTTCCGAAAAGGGCCATGAACAATATTCGTTTAACATTGCTTCAGACACAGTAACTACATACAACAAATCCCCAAGCTCCTTTCCATCCTCTTTAAACGACAAAAACAAATGGCCATCGTGACGTTGTACGAACACCATCTCAACAATATGGCGGAAGATTCGCGCTAAGTGCGCCACTAAAGTGAAGTGTCGCAGTTTGTCGTAGTGACAGCAGCCTGTGACCCCGTGACCTTCACTGTGTCGCCGCTCGGCTGGAAGTGACTCTCGGCCGCACTTATAAGTAGGCAGGAGAGCTCATTCCCCTCGTTTTGTTTTATAGCGGGCGTAGCTGTGAGTCTGGAAGGAGACCCTTTTCGTTTGAAGTGTGGCACTAATTACTTTATTGGATTTGTGTTTATGAGATGATGGTCTTTCTAGGTCTCGTATTCAGAAATGGACTGTGTTACATGTGAGTACCTAGGTGCTTCTTTTTCATATCAAAATTAAGTACTTCACAACTACTATTGATAAATGAATATTAGCAGTCGCAGTTGTGGCTACATAGGATCTTGTTCTAGTTTGAGGTGTTAACGTATTCTGTCAAAATGAGTCTTGATTTAGGTAGGGTAGGCGTAGGTACTAGACTGACGTTTACGTTATTTCAATTTGACATCGCGTTGTAAATGACTGGCTGTATAGAAAGTTGGGACATGGTTCAACAGAACTGTTCAACGAGTTATTTTTTATAATTTGACGGCTGTCAGTTGAAAACAATCTCCCTAGGGCTGAAAATTAATACTTTCAACCCACTCCTCAGGCTACGTCAGGCCTACTTTCCGAGTATGAGTAATGAAAAATAATTTTCATTTATCATTCGATAGTGTGTTCGTCCATATTTTCCTAAGGAAAAATATATTTTACAGAAAGTTGTAAATCTATGAGCCTTTGCCCAGTAGTGGGTCAGTGTAGGTTTTTAGGGTTCCGAACATCAACAAAATTACCATCCGCCCCCCCCCCCCTTATCTCCGAAACTACTGAGAAAAAAAAGAAAATAAGAAAGAAACAAAAAGAATGAAAGGAAGAAAGATTACAGGAAAACTTATTAGAAGTCAAAGTGTTTACGTAACATATTAAAAAAAAAATGGTTCGGAAACCTTTGTACGCGAGTCCGACTCGCAATTGGCCAGTTTTTTTTTAATATATTTTTCTAATGGAGTTTCACTAACTTATGTATTTTGACAGATTATAATTTAATGATACCCGGTGAATTTAATTAAAATCTACGATATTCTCCCTTCGTCTTTTATTCTAACTGTAGGAAGTATTGAAACCATTTTCAAATATTCAGTGACCATTAACTAATAGATTCTGAGACTCGCAGCTCGGGTCTGTGCCGCGCTATAAAACAGCCCGCGGCGCTGAAAATGTGCATATTTATCTTCTGACATTGCGCTGAAATACTCCCCCCCCGCGCACCGCCAGCCACTGGCTACCAGGAAACTAGTTCATACTGAAGTGACAGTGCTGTTACTTTGTTTATTTAGCTTTCATGAAATAATACTGATTTATTGTTGTAGTTTTCTAAGTGCACAGTTACGTTGTTAAGTTATTCATTTTCATTAAATTGTTACCGTAGTCTACGATACCGTATATTTTGTTACTTGCTTCTACAAGCTTCCCCCACGCGAAACTTGAGCGACGATCGATGCGACTCAGGATTGAAACTGAACGAAAAGATAAAGTGAACTGTAATTTACATCATGTCACTTTTGTAACAATAGTTTCAATTTATTTCATTCTTAACAGACAGAGATAACTTTCATGAAACAACTAGACACAGTTACTTTCGTAGTATTATAATATCCCTACATGTCTCTATACATATTTTATAAATTACGCTGTTCAATAACTCTTTGTATTAGGGACACAAGTAACTTATCAGTAGTTCCATCTGTACCATTTTCTATTTAAAACTTTGTATCAATTTAAGGTATTATAATGAGGCTCATAATAGGTATAATTAAACCTACTTACAAAACCTTCAGAATATTCAGCTTTAGAAAGCCACAGTCACATTGCTTTGAGTGACAAAGACAACGGTCCACAAACACAAACTAAATTATTCAAACTGGCCAATTCAACATAATTCTACCGTTGAATAAACACGTCACAGTAAAGGGACAGAAATAACAAAGCAATAATCCCGTAGGTACCTTCCGTGAAAGTTTGAAACAATAACATGTCCGTAGTCCGTGCGATACGGAGACGTAGCAGCGGTATCGTATGACCGGCGCCGCGCCGCTTACGGTGCGACGGCAGCCGGATACCGGACTGCTACTATCTATCTATGAGAAACTGTGCTAGCAGGTCGAATCGGACACATGAAACAGAAATGATGCAGAAATCTATCGATGACAGGAAACTTGCACTAATTCCGTGAAGCTATAAATTTAGCGACTGTCATATTTTTTTTATCAATCAAAATACAGAGACCACAGCTTATTAACTTACATGATAAAAAGAGGAGGTTCTGTATTCGTCGGAATCTTTCGTTATAATAATATTTCAGAATAATAAGTAATAATATCTCCATCCAGTCACTGTCCCACTAATGGCCAAAGCTCACTGGTTCAAAGTTTCATGATATTGTCGTTTAGTTTGACTTCTGTTTCTCACTCTGCACAACCGCGGTGAACTTCCGCGCTTAAGAAAGTTGGATTTATTTCAATACGTCTGCTACTTGTCTTTCAGCCAGAGTCAAAGTAAAACAAAGCAAAATTTATTTTAAATTGAAAAAAATAATAATATAGGTAACGGCGTTTTTATTTTATTCTGATTTGTAGCTCTTTATTGCTACTGAAGAAATAAATACACAACGACTTCAAAAAGTATTAACTTCTTCCTACTTTCACCGTCACGAATAAATTGTGGCACTGGTAGGTACTATTTCAACAATTTATTCTGGTCACTAAAGCGAGAACACCGAACAAAGTGAACAATAGCTTCGGGTCGCAAAATATTTAGGGAGGGTTCCGATAAGGGTAACTAATGGAGAGCTTAGCCGCAGTTGAATTGCCATCAATACGTTGGTGTTCTCGATCGGCGAGTACTTTCGCAATGGAACATAAATCTTCAGCCAATACATTCGAAGAGTACGTGACTATGTCGGCGGACGTAAATCCTGAATGTAGGATGCTTAAAGATGGTTACTAAATGATGGAATATTTTTAGTTGTGGATTTTGGATATAAATCTTACCAGCACCAAGCCAATACCTACAGCTACGTAAATACTTAAAAAAAAATAGAACGCAAGGCGCAGAGACATTACAGTTGTCACTGTTAGATAGTGCATCGACAAAACTTTCATACAAACCAAGTGAGTGTTATTGTTTATCTGTAGAACTGTACCTTATTTATAAGAAACGCCCTTGATTATTGCCCATGATTATGACACCCGAAACTTGCGCTAAGCCCACATTACGCAAGCACGAATATTATTAGTGATGGCGTCGGTATTATGTCTAAACTAACAGTTGACTATCTTATAGCTTACCAAAAGATACCTAACAAACACGATATTTATTCAGTTGGAATCCATTGTTTGACCAGGTTTCTAACTAACACAGAACCCTACGATGGCAAATATCCCAAAGCGCTGCTAAAATAGTAGCTGTTCCCATCACGTAACTGTTGCTATTCAGTAGTGTCTTTAGAAATACGAGCCCTTTCAAACTCACATTTGGAGAGATAGCTACAGGCTCCTTGAGACCTACGGACTAGCCTGTAGAACGAGAATGATTACTACCTGTCTGATGGGAGTATCTAATGTCTCGTTTTAAAGGTCTTTTTAAAATTTATTTGAGATGGGTTTGCCCTTGAAGAGTCTAGACTAGAGAGTCTAGGTCAGAGATGATAGAGACAATGTCGACGATGG
Source organism: Lacanobia oleracea (assembly GCA_950371165.1). Taxonomy (NCBI): domain Eukaryota; kingdom Metazoa; phylum Arthropoda; class Insecta; order Lepidoptera; family Noctuidae; genus Lacanobia; species Lacanobia oleracea. The sequence goes on from OX493398.1 coordinate 829,112, forward strand.
AGTGAACTTACCCAGAAGGAGCCTGTTCACTATAACTTTTAAGAGATTAGGGTTGTAAGCGTTCGGAAACACAGACGCAGGCAAAGAGTTCCACTCCTTTGCTGTGCGCAATTAAAAAGATGTTTGGAAACACTTAGTGAGAATTTGTGGAATAGCAACAAGGGAAGAATTGTAGCTTGCAGTGCGTCTGGATGTAGGGGGCCACTGGCAACCCATCGGCCGACCTCAACAGGTCGTGGAGTTCTTGAGCACACTCCCCGAAGCACAATCTGTAGAAGACTGACAAGAAGGCAAGCTTGCGGTGATGAGCTAAACTGAAGATTGGCATCCACCAATTTGACGTCGTCAACGAGCGTCTTTTGCAAGGTGCAAACATTACATAAAAACTAGTATTAGCCCGCGGCTGCGCTCGCGTCAAAGTAGCCCATAACCTTCTCCAGGGTTCATCTGTGTCTGTACCAAACTCAATAAAATTGGTTCGGCGACTTTGGCGTGAAAGTGGAACAAACAAATTCACATTCGTATCCTTAATAATATCAGTTAAGACTTAACCATTTTTATGTACTTAAACATTATTTAGACCTAATTTTTAACCAACTTCAAAACTGTCAGATAGCTACATATTATCTAGGGAGCAGACATGGTTTGTCATAATTCTATTCTTGAAATTAAAATGACCTGACTAGGTACTGAACCTGAAAAATCAGCCCTAAAACAAAGTAAGTACATACCTACTAGAATAAAAGTACAACGTTATGTTTATAGATATAATATAGATATAATTTGTTAAACGCTTAAAATGAATGTCTTTATAAAGTATGCGTTAATTCGACATTGAGAGTATTAAAATTTTATTGAATGAATACTTAAAGAAACAACTCCTTGTCGAACAATATTCCTGTTTACATCGACACAGTAAAATTTTATTCGCTTCAAATTATTTCGCGTACAGAGAAAGTCTATTTCCAGCAGTACGTACCTATAAGTAAAAAATGCATAGTGAGCCGTCTTGAATAATTTTGTGGGAGTAAAATGTGTGTGAAAGAAAGATGTAAGTACGTGACAGTAAATTTAGCACTGTCGAGGTGTCTCGGGATTTCGCTGTAAAAGACTTCTTTTTTAACCTGACCTAGAATACTGAACGGCATACGTAAGTGCGTATTTCTTTTGGTTCTTAAAATGCCATTTCTACTTGAGTTGGGGTATTATGCAGGGTTCCGCACCTAAAGGGCGCCAAAGGGACCTTATTGCTATGCCTGTAATGTCTGTGTGGCGGTTACGAGGTTGTATCTCAGTTGCTTTTTTCACAGATTTTGTTGCTAAGCCAAGAATAAAATGGTAGGTTTACGGTTCTATATATTTATATGTTTGTGTATCCTTTAGTGCACCTATACCGGATAGTAATGAACAGAAAGGAAATTAAAAACTGAAAAACATATAATTGTAAATTTTGGAACATACTTGGAATTTTTTAACCAACTTCTTCAAAAAGGAGGAGGTTTTATGTTCGGTTGTATGTATTTTTTTTAATGTATGTTCACCGATTTCTCCGCCAATTGTGGACCGAATTTAAAAGTTATTTGTTTATTCGAAAGCCTATACTCCTGAGGTGGTCTCATTGTCACCAAGCCAGAATCTGATGATGGGATCCCATGAAAATCGAGGGGAACCCTCAAATTTTATAGGCACAAACAATGTTTTTTCATAAACTTTCTAACGCAATTCAGATATTTGTGCCCGATAACCATCACATGTTGCTGAGCTGATGATGGAAGGTATAAGTCAGGATCTGATGATGGGATCCCATGGAAAATGTTTGTTCAGCGATATTTTCGCCAATTGTTAACCGATTTGGATGATTACCAGGCATAAATATCTGAATTGCGATGATTGATTTTTTTGTTTGGAAGAGTATTTTCCCCAGGTCCCATTACAATTTGGTGACGATTTGATGTAGAACTTCGGAGGTAGGCAACGGAAGTCTTCAATAAATATTAAAAAAATTTAGCCACGAGGCACGAGCCACGAACTACGACACAGGAGCCCCCAGCCCACTTCTGCCGCCATTTTGTTACCGCGGCCTCAGCGAAAAACTCCCCACTTTGATTGTTTAATCTCATTCCCGTGAGACGTGAGCCTCCACTTTACATTAACAGCCAAGTTTGTGGTCGTTAACTAAGCTCTTTAACTACAACTACACAAGAAACTAACTGTAACGTGTTAAATTATTAACTTAGTAAGAACTACACACAAAGATTCACTTTATGTTTTACCGCAGGATTTGAGGAGCGGAGGTCGTAATTATGCAGGTCTATCCTTAATTTGAGGGAACTTTTAAGTGCCTGTGAGTCTAATTCCCGGAATATTCGAATTAATTTTCTCATAATACACACTCCGGACGGAAGGACGGACGGAAGGACGGAAGGATGGACGGAAGGACGGACGGACGGACGGAAGGACGGACGGAAGGACGGAAGGATGGACGGAAGGACGGAAGGACGGACGGAAGGACGGACGGAAGGACGGACGGAAGGACGGACGGAAGGACGGACGGTAGGACGGACGGAAGGACGGACGGAAGGACGGACGGAAGGACGGACGACAGGACGGACGAAAGGACGGACGGAAGGACGGACGGACGGACAGACGGATGGACGGACGGACTGCGGAGGCTTAGTATTAGGGTTTCGTTGGTTACCCTTACAGAATACCAAAAACGAAAATCGATTGGCGCGATTGTCAGTATTTCAACAAATTACGTAGCTGAAGCGAATGTGAGAATTTATTTTGCAAATAATATTATTAATTTTCGTTCCAGAAACTGAGCGTTAAGTTTCTAGTAAAGTAAGTAAACTGTCTTCTAAATAAAGTCCGCTAACGTATTCACACTTAGCGATCTCAAGTTCTCAGTAACGACGTAATTAAGTCAGGCCGCTAGCAGTTACAACCTGAATCCTTAATAACATAGATGAGGTCCAGAACAGGCTCTTGCCGCGTAATTTGACTTCAAAGTTTTTTTGTCCTTTGTGAAATTATGAAGTCGTTGAGACAACTGTTTATAGTATTTCACTTCGTGGAAATATAATTTTTCAAATTATTGTGAATAAAGTGAAAAGTCGTCAAATATAAGATATATTAAGCTCAGTTTCTTGGTATTTGAAGGTTGACTACATTTTGTCAGCAGACACTGGTACTTGTAACAGAAATCACTGAAAAACAAAGTTGATAAACAAGAAATACTATAGATCGGCAAGCTTCCACAATGTTGTTCCATTTATCGAATAATATAAATACTTTTGCCGAAAATATCAATTTATTCTTATAGTTTCGCCTATCATTCATTGTCATGGTCTTTTTAACATAATTATATGAATGATTTATCAAAAAAAACACTGTTTTAGAAACGAATATTTTTATCCTGGTAATGTAAAGTTTGTGTCCTACACAAAATAATTAGTTACCGCTCAAGACGGCCAAGTTCTAATGTTATGAGATTAAACTTTTCGCAAAGGAGAACTTTTGCTTGACTACAGCTGTGTAGGCTTGTTAACTTGTGTTCTCCATAAAGATACTCGTATATTATGTCGTAGCCTTATGCAGAATTGGCCATTTCATGATGTGTCTGAAGTATGGTTAGGTTTGAAGGAACTTAGGGCAAGCCGACCCGGATTGGTTAGGTTCAGACGGGAGGACGGGAGCTAAATTTCGCTCGCCCATTCATGTTATGTTCTTTTAAAAACATGCCACACTGCAGACAGAAACAGGAGCGAACGCTTCGTCGTTGGGGTTAGATAAGGCTTAAGGTAGCACTTTCATGGAGTAGCTAATAAGCACTTCCTGAAATGGCCAATTTTACGATACGGCTGCGACATATATACATTAATATATCCATTGCGGTAGTTCCAAGTAACAAGTCGTATTACAGGCTCGCGAAGTTTATCAAAGGGTCGTAGTTTTCTCATCAAAGTAAAAGAAAGAGTATTGGGAGGCTTCGAGGGATTATTGGTAATAACTGGGCTTCGACACGATACCCGTAATTGTGATAAACGTTCGCTTTTGTTACGAGTTTCGGCTCTAAGTATCGATTGTTAGAATAGGTACCTAATACAAAGTTTGAAAGTAATTGTAACCTACTGGAGCTTATGATTTTGAAGTTATTTAGATTTTAGAGACGTTTAGGTATCCACCGTCACCAAATTGTAATGGGATACTATTGTGTTCTTAGGCATAACTTTAGATGCTAAGCTTCAGTGGGGACCACATATAGACAAATTATCGAAAAAACTTAGCTCTGCTGCATACGCTGTCAGAAAAATTAGAAATTTAACTGATTTAGAAACAGCTCGTTATTATTACTTATATAATAAACAACAGCTCGTTATATTTACTTCAGTTATTTCCACAGTGTCATGTCGTATGGTATTGTATTATGGGGGAATGCCGCCGATATCCAAACTATTTTCGTTTTGCAGAAAAGAGCTATTCGTTCAATTTATAAATTCAGTCCCAGATACTCGCTCAGAGATAAATTAAAAGATCTAAATATAATGACTGTCGCTTGTCAGATTATTTATGAAAATATTTTGTATGCCCATAAAAATATAAAAATGTTTTAAAAACAGTGATATACATAATGTTAATACTAGGAATAAACACAAATTTGTTGTTCCTGTAACCAGACTTAAAAAATAGGGGTCTCTTTTAGATGCCAATGTATACGCTTTTATAATAAACTTCCAAGTTACATTCAAGACCTAAGCATCAATAAACTCAAAGCATTTGCAAAGCTTAAACTTTGCCAGAAGGCTATTTACACCATAAAAGATTACCTTGAAGACAAAAAGGCTTGGGACTAAGCTGCTCCAATAAAATATATGAATACTTACATTTTTTTTGTTTTTATTATTATTGTTTTGGTTTTTTACATTTTTATTTTTTATATACAACTTTAATTTTTTTTTTATACACAATTTGACATTATTAATGACTAAAGTATTATAATCATTTTTAATTTTTTTTATTTCGAGTAATTTTAATGTTTGTCTGACAGTTTGAGTGCTTTGTACGGCCTACACAAATGTCCTTTCTTTGGTATTGTTCGTCGAGTTGTTGAGCTCCTAAGTGGATCTGAGTTGAGCTACACGACTACTGACAAATGCTTGCACTGCCTGGACAGGTTTCACTCAAATCTGTGTGGTTCTTTCGTCTAAAGACCATTTCAGATACTAATCTGCATGGTTTTAATAAAATTATGTATTGTAAGTGTGAGGACTATGTAGGTCCTTATTTTTAAGGATATTTTTCATGACAGTCTGGCAGTTTGAGTATACTATGCGGCCTACCCAAATGTCCTTACTTTGGTATTGTTCGTCGGCTCGTTGAGCTCCTCAAAGTTCTGAGTTGAGCTGCACGATAACTGACAAATGCTTGCACTATCTGGACAGGCCCACTCAAACCTGCGTGGTGCTTTCCTCAGAAGGCCACCCAGACGTTAACCTACATTGTTTTCATATATTATTGGCGATTGTATGGACTTCAAAAGATACTATGATCTCTGAGTTTGTTTCAGTGTTTCTTCTCAGGGTAGTCAGCTAGGAAATGCCGGCCTCATCTCGAGTAATATGTCAAAAAAAAATGACGTGTAAAAGAGTTACTTAAGTGGGTGATAGACGTGCGAGTAAGAAGTACGCGTACTTGTGGCTTGACGAGCGTTTTCGCTCGTGTGTCACCGTAGGCACGCGCACATAAAAACCACCGAGTAAGTTTGTTGGCGATCCAACAGGTTTGAAATTTTGCTCGTAGCTCGGTACGGCTCGCACGTCTGTCAACGCTGCGAGCCGCAAGCCGCGAGCCATTACTTTTTGTTCTGACACGGCGAGTGCTATTGTGTTTCAAATATTACTGATTTTCGAAGCTATTTACACAAATAGTTAACAGAATTCTTTACTTTGCTTCTCTCATACAAGTATCCTGTTTGGCTTTAATAAAATATTATTCCTGAATAAGAAAAAGTTTCCGCCATTGACGACATCACGGTCTCCTGGTACCAGAGTAATGAGCAAGCTTTCACGTGTGTCACTGACGTCGAGCCGAGTGAGCTCGCGATCTTAAAAACCGCGTACTGTAAGTTCGTAAGTCTATCACCCACTTTACCTATTTGCAAAATAAATGTCATTTATCATTTAAGTGGGTGATAGACGTGCGAGTAAGTACGCGGACTTGTGGCTCGACGACCTTTTTCGCCTGTGTGTCACCTTAAAAACGCGTACTTTAAAATTGCCGCGCAAGTTTGCCGGCGATCCAACCTGTTTGAAATCTTACTCGTAGCTCGTCTCGGCTCGTACGTGTGGCAGCGCTGCGAGCCGGGAGCCGCCATTTTGTTTTGCCTGTCCGTGGATGCACAACGCTTGTGGTGTTTGACGTTTGTGTAATTTTTGTTAATATTGGTTTACTGCGCAAGTGCCTAATCATTTAGTTTAAAAAATTCTCAAAATGAGTGATTTCCGAACTTATTCGCATGAAATGCTAACAGAATTTATAGAAGGTTTTCGAAATAATCCGTGCCTTTGGAAAATTAGAAGCAATGATTACAGAGACAAAAATATGAAGTTTCAAGCATACAATAATTTATTAGAAATTATACGTAAGGTGGAAAGAGATGCTACCATAGACAACGTCAAGAAAAAAATTAATTCATTGAGGGCTGGGTACCGTAAAGAACATAAAAAAGTACGAGATAGCATGAGAACAGGTTCAGGAGCTGACCAGGTATATGTACCAAAATTATGGTACTATAGTCAGCTTGAATTTCTGAATGATCAAAGCCAAGGTAAGTATAATTATTTATAAATCAATTGCCAGCGCGGTGTCCAGCTTGTAGTAGTGTTGTTACAATACATAATGAAATTGTGATGTTTTAAATTAAAACAAAAAGTACATAATATAATATTAGTCTTTTATTTACAGGTGAACAATCGGCTGACAATTTGGATAGCAGTGAACAGGAGACAGTTAATGATGATGAAAGTACATTTGACGTTGAAAATGATACTCAGGTAAATTATATATTATTATTATAACATTCTGTGTTGCCATGGTACTGCACCACTAGTATTAAAGTAGGTTTCATACTTCTCTCGGGTAATTTTTGCATTTTGAGTGGGATTACGATCATGTGTTTGTCGCAGTGACTGTAATTCTCCATTTCGCGGTCTCAGTCCCAAATCAATAGTTCCATTTTCATGATTTTCACTATCAAATTGCTGACGTGGACTGTAAGTTTGTTTTGCGTTTTTCCTTAAAAAATTGTGCAATACGCAACATGCCAAAACCATTTTGTTAATATTGCGCACACTGGTATTTATAGGCGACCGAAAAATGTGGAATCTTCCCGCCAAAATTCCAAAAACATTTTCTATAATTCTTCTAGCCCTGCACACTCTATAATTATATATCCTCTTACTTGAGTTAGCCAGTGATTGCCTTTGTGGGTATGGTTTTATAAAATCTGTCCTCAAAGCAAAAGCCTCATCGCCAATAAATACATAAGGCAACTCTTCTGAATGTCCGCTTGGTTTTCTCGGGTTAGGAAGATTTAAACTCTTCGAATTCAATCTTTGAAAAAAATTAGTTTTTTGTAATACACCAATTCACATGCGATAAACGCTCTCTTTTCGTAATCCAGTGCTTTACCCACACTTGTCGATTTCGTCTTTTTTTATTAGTTTTTAAAATGTAGTATGATATAATTCCCAAATAACACAAAGCTTCTTCTCTCGACGACATCGCGATATAGTATGAGCAAGCTTCACGTATGTCACCGACGTCGAGCCGAGTAAGTTCACGATCTTAAAAACCGCGTTCTTTAAGTTCGTACGTCTATCACCCACTATGGCTTGTGGCTCGTGGCTCGTGGCTCGTGGCTCGTGGCTCGTGGCTCGTGGCTCGTGTGGCTCGTGGCTCGTGGCTCGTGGCTCGTGGCTCGTGGCTCGTGAATCGTGGCTCGTGGCTCGTGGCTCGTGGCTCGTGGCTCGTGGCTCGTGGCTCGTGGCTCGTGGCTCGTGGCTCGTGGCTCGTGGCTCGTGGCTCGTGGCTCGTGGCTCGTGGCTCGTGGCTCGTGGCTCGTGGCTCGTGGCTCGTGGCTCGTGGCTCGTGGCTCGTGGCTCGTGGCTCGTGGCTCGTGGCTCGTGGCTCGTGGCTCGTGGCTCGTGGCTCGTGGCTCGTGGCTCGTGGCTCGTGGCTCGTGGCTCGTGGCTCGTGGCTCGTGGCTCGTGGCTCGTGGCTCGTGGCTCGTGGCTCGTGGCTCGTGGCTCGTGGCTCGTGGCTCGTGGCTCGTGGCTCGTGGCTCGTGGCTCGTGGCTCGTGGCTCGTGGCTCGTGGCTCGTGGCTCGTGGCTCGTGGCTCGTGGCTCGTGGCTCGTGGCTCGTGGCTCGTGGCTCGTGGCTCGTGGCTCGTGGCTCGTGGCTCGTGGCTCGTGGCGCGTGGCTCATGGCTCGTGGCTCTGTTTTATTATTTTGTGTGATGGATTGAGCCTATTATTTTTCTCAACTGCCAGGAGATTAACCGGTTCACAGTCCTATGAACCACATGTGGTCTTCACTGATTGTTAAACTACCTACCGTGTCTGCTGTGCTGTGAACTTACTAAGTTTTTGAACTAATATTTTGTATACTTTTTTCTGAAGAAAACTTGATTGCATAATAAAATCATGAATTCGCTGAGATTAAGAGGCACATGTAGCACGCCTTTAAGACCAGAAATGGAAAGACAAGAAATGAAGTTACAATGTGGAAGGGCTCACTAGGAAAAAGAAAGAAGGGAAGACCATATATACTAGATGGGAAGAATATATAAAAATAGTAACTACAAATAAGTATTTATTTATTTATTCACGAGGCAATTACACCAGATTACAATCATAAAAAAAATGTGGGAAATACAAAAAAGTATTTATTATTAGAAGCCCAGATTGGCTACCTTTGGAGGTAATACTGGAAATACTGGTATTCAGCTAAATCCGGTTTGACTGGAAGCCGACCAAAATATAGTTGGGAAAAGGCTAGGCAGATGATGATGGCTGTCTTTAGAGGAGGCCTTTACCCGAAGAGGGGTTCTTGCAAGTGGAAATAGTACCTAAAATCATTCGTACACTACTTGTTAATTAATTAGATTCAATTTGTTTTGTAAGATACCTACTAACATGAATTAAAAGCTTTTTTACAAAAAATACAACCGACTTCCAAAAACAAAACACTACAAGGTATAAAATAACTTCGGAAGAAAGAAAAGGACTTCGGAGGAAGGAGGGTTTGGGGGTTGAAGAAAAGGAGGTGTTTTCGTTCATTTTTTCGTTTTTTGACACCGACTTCCGAAATTAAAGCCCTTTTCTTTCTTCCGAAGTTATTTTATAGCTTGTAGTGTTTTGTTTTTGGAAGTCAGTTGTATTTTTTGTAAAATAGTTTTTTATTTTTCATTTTTTAGTGGTACCTACCTGCGTACCCATTAACAGCCTTCCGGCGCGTTGTTATGTTGAGAACTGGTGTAACCACTAAAAAAACATGTGATTTCAGCAATCCCGATCCATTGGCTATCATTTATTAAAGAGTTCCGTTACCTACCTTCGAAGTTCTTCGTCAGATCTTCACCAAATTGAAATGGGACCTGTACAAAAAATATTCTTCCAAACAAAAAAAGAATCATTCAAATCGGCTGACAATTGGCGAAAATATCGCTGAACAAACATTTTACATGGGATCTCATCATCAGATCCTAATTTATACCTTCCATCATCAGCTCAGAAACATGAATTGATGATTCTGATGACAAATATCTGAATTGCGTTAGAAAATTTATGAAAAACATTATATATGCCTATAAAATTTGAGGGTTGCCCTCAATTTTCATGGGATCCCATCATCAGATTCTGAGATTCTGACTTGGTGACAATGGAACCAATCGGGGAGTATTTCCTTTTAGATGAAATAAGTTTTTTTTTAAATCGTTCCATAAATGACGGAAATGAGATAACAAACTTAAAAAAAAAGTGCAAACGAATTGAGAACCACCTCCTGTTTTTGAAGTCGGTTAAAAAGGTTTTTATTTATTTTATTTTACGTTAATTTCTCTTTTATTGGCTAGTGAAGTTTTAATGTCAGTGTTTAGAACAAGAAGCTACAAGTATAAGCAAAGTAAAAGGGTAAGCTTTCTTGTTGATGAGGATAACTTTACAATTGCGGAACTTTAAGTTCTTTAAATGGGGAAAGAGCATTATTATTCTAAAACCGTTTATTACTTTCCCTAGATTTCATTTTTGCTACAAGTGTCGCCCTCTATCTTGTATTTCTATAAAAAGTTGCTGGCACTAAAATGTGCCGGGTAAAATAAATGCTGGGTGTTACAAACTTCTTTGGAGAAAACCAGACGCAAAGCCTCGACTGTTTTCTACTGGCTTCTGGAAAAGTCCCCTAGATGGCGCTGAACAAGCATCTTCAGAATGAACGGATTTTTTCAGTTTCACGGATACTATTTTTAACTGTCTAAAATATCTATAATAATTTAAAAAATGAAGTAAGAAAAATAAAACTGGTATAATACCTACGTATCTTTTTTGGGTAAAGACAACTTTATTATTTTTGCAAACTCATTTGAGACTGATCTTCCGTAATCAAGAACAGAAAAAAACATAAAATAACAACGCTTCAAGTAACTTTGTCGGGTCTCTGTTTGAGCAACCTCAAACCATAATAACTCAGACCCCAAGTTATTTCATAGCTGTGAAACCACAATGAGTCGGTCTTGACTTAAATAGGTAAGTATAAGAAAGTGTCAGTTTAAGTTTATTTATGTGCGCGGGGAGATCTGCAAACATCTTCAAATATCAAATCTTAAGTCGTTTATTGCATTCCAAAATGTATACATACAGGTGGTAAAATGGATGAATAGAAACAATTATGGACCCTGTCGGGCCTAGCTAAACTAAATAATTAGGAGAGAGGAAGAGTGTTTAAATAATTTTTCTTGTAAAATATTAATACATACAAGTTGGATACTTGTATGTATTATGAAATATTATAAACACATTGTTATTGTTATTTTCATATATAAAATTATATTTAAGTTGCTGTTGTTGTTGTAGCAGCCCACCGAGCAAAGTACTTATGTAGGTAGGTAAGATTATCTTCCAGACATTATATTTTTCTTGACAACTTTTCCACAAATTGATCGAGTGATTTATTTGTAGTCAAACAAGTTCCCTCGCTTTCTCGAAAGTTAAGATTTCCGCAGTAACGTTCAAACTTTTAATTGAATTAATATTTTAATTCGCTCCGCCCATAATTTCCATCGTTCTGCTTTCTCGGCTAATTTTCATTCGATCTTTGTTCTTGTTGAACATTGAACGCTGAAACTTGTTAAATACTCGTGATCTGATTTTGTCTTCGTTAAACAAATTATAACAATTTTGTTTTAAAATGAAGTGGATGTATTTTGTTTCTCTGTCGTTTCTAAGTTTGTATTCATTTTGGTACAATTTGACTATACATCCCCGTTGTTGATACAACGGCTTACTTCTACTTATAGTCAGTTCAGTACTTATAGGTATATAGAATGCTGAATGATTTTAAAATCATGATATTGCCAACCAAAGTTTATTTAGTGTTGCTACAAATAATAAAGCACTAGTTTAGTATTACCAACAAAAACAAAGATATACCTATGATAGTGAGACCACCATTACTGTGTATAATAATCAATGAATTTACTGTTTACAAAACCAATTGGTGAAGTTCATAGGTAAGTACCGATAAACTTAATTTTAACACAATGCGGCCAAATGGGGTTTCATAGATCTATCAGTGCGGCGCTCCAGTTCAGAACATGAGCCACACGTTGGAGTGCCCCATGAGAAGAAGAACAAATATATCTTATACACATAAATAAGATCAAAGGATCTTCAGCACACATTGTAGGTACATATATATCCATATAATTCAATAAGGAAACCTTCAGATCAATATTAAAACTACAATAAGAAAAATTTCACACCCAACAGGGACCGACAGCGCCCCTGTCAATCTTAACTGACAGGGGTTAAATATTTGTGAGATCACGAACACAGAGCCCGGAATCGACTGAAACGTCTTTACTAAAAATGTTCGTGTTTAGAAGTTTAGGTTATCACAGCCTAGAAAGAACTGTCAATTTGAACGAGTAAACGAACACACCAACATGGATGGCTCATGGAACATTTGTCACCGTCCGTCACTCAGCAGCCACCGGGGAGCGTGACGCGGTGGCGTGGATAATCTGTGATAGACGAATAGTACAACATTCTACAGCAACGTTTTTCCCAATCAAGATGATTCCTGAAACTAAAATATTACCAAAAAATATTAGTCTCGTATTTTTTGCTATATAACTGAGATAAAACACGCATAAGTTTAGGAAGAACTTGGGACGACGTAGACTTAACGTGACGCGAAACTTTAACGCACTTAACTTTTTTACATCAGTAAAGAAAAAATACTGGTACCAATACTTTTTGTTAATCTTATTGATGGACTCAATATATGTCTTTAAGAATATTCCCTATTACAGAGCTTTTTTTCTAAAAAAAATATAGGTAGCAATTGTTTAATGGTATTCCGCTTTTTAAGATATTTATTGGGCGTAAAACACTTTTCATGGAAACTTAACGAATACTACTATATTTGATAATTGCTTGAAAGCACCAATATTTAAAAACTTTGGTCCATTTATTTAGTGCACTTGTTTTCGCAAACTTTTGGCTATCATGCGGTCACACAAACTCACGATAAAATATGTAATGCAGCTAGTTGGCCGACTTTATTCTATGCCTATAAATATTTTGTAAAGCGCAAGCGGTGCAATGCGTTGTCGCATGCGGTGTCGCATCGTTAGCTAAATGTACTGGACCGCTGTAAGTGCCTGTATTATGTTTAAAGTGATCTGCTGCAAAGGTTATATTATGTGCGAATCTCGAAAAGAAAAATACAGAACCCTGTTAAGATCACTTCGTTGTCCGTCAGTCTGTCTTCGTCTATCAAGACTGTTGAAATTAATATCAAATTCATAAGTTTATGGTCTTGAGGCCCGGAATCAGGCTTTGTTTTTGAGGAAGAGGTAAATTTGAAATTCATCACGATCCCATGCCATTCATCATCATCATCATCTGCCTAGCCTTTTCCCAACTACATTGGGGTCAGCTTCCAGTCAAACCGGATTCAGCTGAATAACAGTGTTTTACGTGGAGCGGCTGCCTACCAGACCTCCACAACCCATTAACTGGGTAACACGGTATATCTTGGCAAGACTGAAGTCAGATTTACTGGCTTCTGACAATCCGTAACGACTGCCAAAGATCTACAAATGACAGCCGGGACCAACGGCTTAACGTGCTTTCCGAGGCACGGAGGAAACTCGTTATGTTAAGACGGTCACCCATCCACAGACCAACCTTGGCAAGCGTTGCTTAACCTTCAAGATAGACCCGCTGTTATTATTTAGCCACGAGCTCCTCCACGTACCACTACTGTACCTACATAAAATTTAAATAAATAAATGTAATTATTGGCATATACTTCACTGAACACCAACATAAATACATTGATACATTTGTGCAAACGTGTGCAGTGACGTCCCTGCCCCAATGCTCGATGATTCCAATTTATATATACGAGCGAGTACGTAGGATTAGGTGATGCATCACCTCTGAAGGGAGAACCATTATTGTTACATCGATCACTATAATTATTTTGTAAGAAATAAACACTCCTAGTAAGGAAATGTCGACAGGAAAGTTTTCAAATAATTTAAGAGATTCATTTCATGAATTTTTCAGAGCTATTGTTACTGTTGAAAGCTTCAGACTTTGATATAGCAGTCAATATTGTATAAATGGACCAAGTAGTTGTTTACCTACCCGCGATTTCACCAGAGATGAGCGAGGATGCGTAGCACGTGAGCTAAGTGAGTTTAGGTAAATAAAGCGATTCTATTGGTTCTTAACAAACACATCCCTCTGCGCAAAACACAGCCCCACAACTAGCCAATGATCATTATTTTTTTTGCTGTTTAAAATTGATGACCGTCTTGAAAACCATCATTTTCAGTCAATCAATACAAACGAAATTCCACGACTGACAGACAACGCACAGCCGAAACTATTGGTCATAGGAAGCTAAAATTATGCATATAGGTTCCTTTAGGATTGTAGGGGAGCATTAAGAGAGGATTTCTCGAAATTCCTACGGGATCGGGAAAACACGTGGTATGCGCGTACGAAGTCGCGGGCAAAACCTAGTGTTAATACTTGTTAATACTGAGTAATGCCTAGTTGTCAGAATTCCTGACAAAACTATTACTTTCTTAAGGCACCGTCGCAAAGTGCCGTGCTGCTTTGTTAATCCATACAAATAGCAAACGCAAAGTGCCGCGCGGCGGCAGCGCTGTAGCCGCGCTGCGGTTGCGTTTTTATTATTTATATGGATACTACCGCGCGGCATTTTGCGACAAAGGACATTGTAAAAAATGGCCTATGAACCAACACGAATGAAATATTTACTATAATTACTAGCTCTTTTAATAATATACATTACTTATATTTTAATAGAACGGACACTTTTTAATTTCGAAAACATTTTATAAAGTATTCACTTTCGTCCTTAGCTTCCGTCATAATCCTCGGTGATAGTTCTATTATTTTTTAGTTCAATTTGAGGTTTTTAATAGGCAAAAGTATTAGGTATAGCTCATACAGCCAAGTCTTTGTAACGGCACTCTTAATAGGAGTTTGACACAGACAAGCGTCAGTATTCTCAACACTTGATATACGATAATGATTTTTAGTTACAAACAGTCCGCTATGATGTCGCGGAACCATAATAAGTCTTATCAAAAAACTCGATTGAAAGCGCTGTTTGAAACGAGCAATAATATCGACACTGACTGTTGACGAATTGACAGATGACAACATTTGACATTTGTAGTAATGTCACTTGGCGCGTATGTACTACATATGCTATACCTACTTTATAATCACACGAAAATGAAAAAGTAAATCCTTAATAAAACCCTTGCATGTCCATAAGACTCCCGACTCCTACAGTTCAATGTCAAGAAGCGCGCATCTGTCGTACTTACATTCTGTAATAAATGCTAAGTTATTGCTACATACCGAATGTTTTTATTGACGTAATTATAACCTCAAAATATGAAAGTGTTTTGATTTTTTCAGAATTCTCAAAAGTGTCCGTTGTTTTAATTTAGGTTTGATCATTATCTAAAACCCAAAGAGTAAATACACCTCCCTGTTGGATCTTAGGCGAGCTATGTATGTACGACGAGCAATGTCCTTTGAAGGCACCCTTATTCGTGTTGTTGTTTCTCCATTGCTGAAGGTCACGTCGTCCTGGAGAACTTCGACAGATTCACTGAAGAGCTGCTTCCAGGCAATTCTGTCTTCGGTTCTCTGAAGCCCATGGTCACCATGAGCCTGTAATCGCCTTGATCAGCCGGTCTATTTTGTCATCATCCGCCCGTGTCAATTTATGTGGAGAGCGGATCTTGTGTGTGTGGGTTGACAGGTCACTTCATGATCACTTCACCTCCGTACTCCCTTTCTTCTCCTTAAATTGTTTGTACAAAAATCACTATCCATAACACGTTTACTATACCTAAACTTCAGTAACCATAATGTTCAAAATCTCAAAATTTTATTTAACATTATTATCTTTAGTTCTAAAAGTATTCTGTCATAATCGAGTACTATATAATAATAATTGAATCTCCTAATTTTACATGACCTAAAGTCATATGCCTTAAGTATTGTGTTAAATAATGTGTATTATTCCGAACGTTCATTTATATGACGACAGATTACGGGTGTCTTCATTATTTTGTTGGTCGGTCATGATGGCACGTGGAGTCCGGCGTGAAATAATACACAGGCACTGTTCGGTACAATCAACTTTACTGTTCGCAACACTTTACAATAAAAATAATAAAAGGATTAAAAATCTATTTTCGGATTGAAATAAAATAAAAGTGGAATGTAGTGAGGTTAGCCAAGTCAACCGTTGGTCGCCACGATCACACTTCAAATGTGTCCAACTGCACAAGTCTACCGCCTTTTTATAAACTTCAAAAATGACCAACGACAACTTATTCGACTAAACACACTCAAGCATTGCCAGACTAAAAATCAAATTAAACAAACTAAATTAAAATTATGATAAACGCTTGACATTCCATTAGGCGATCTGCGACACGGCCATTTCTGACCTTCACACGACCTCGTGGGATGAGGTACCTGAAAAGACAAATAATCCAGAAAAGTAACTAGTTCACTCGGCTATCCTGACCCACGTCAGGGACATTGTCACAAAATGATTGGGTCAGATTAAAACGCAATACTCATAATAAGAAAGCATAAATTAAACATTACTGAAAGCACAAAATTCTGAAAGCATTTAGGACTCTATCAAACAAATCCACAGCACTTAACCAGTGCCATACATCACTACTTACCCAGTAGTGTAATTCACTGCAGTGCTTAACCAGTGCTTAAAATTGTAGCACTTAACCAGCGTTACAAATCCTATCACTTAACCAGTGATAATAATAATAATAACGCTTAACCAGCGATATTAACACACTAACGCTTAACCAGCGAAAGCACACCATAATACGCTTAACCAGCGTTTCAACAACTAACGCTTAACCAGCGAAAGTCAACATAATCCGCTTAACCAGCGATTATAACACTAACGCTTAACCAGCGATAGTCAACACAACTCGCTTAACCAGCGATTATAACACTAACGCTTAACCAGCGATAGTCAACACAACTCGCTTAACCAGCGGTAACGTATTGGGAAAGAGTAATGATAGAAATAAAAAATTACAATTCCAAAAATTAAACAGGTTCATTCATTAGTCTCTACATCATCATTAATTTCCATTGGATCATTAGAATCAGGCATTTTTCTAAGGCCATCGTGAGCATATTTATAGTGGCGATTACTTGTTAGAGACTTTAAATTGTATCTGTCACCGTCTAACACTTCAACGACCTTAAATGGACCTTTATACTTAGGGTCAAGTTTTGTCTGATTTCTCTCTTCGTTTTTCAAGAGAACAAAATCACCTACGACAAATCGATCAAACTTAGCTTTATTGGAATCAAATCTTGCTTTCTCATAATTTGCATTCCTATTCATGTTAACGACAGCGTCCGATCTTACTTCGTCAATACTAATTTCGGGCTCATCGGAAAACATTAAATCTAGAGGACGTGCGACTTTACCTATGAGAAGTTCTAGAGGGCTGTGTTTGGTTACTCTATTCACAGTGCAATTAAGAGCTAATTGCACATCTGGGAGAGAGTCTTGCCATGAACGGTCCTTGCTAGTCTCTACTGCCGTGAGCATTTTTTAGAGTGCTCATAACCCTCTCCACCTGACCATTCACGCGGGAACTACCAGTAGCAATTAAGTGCAAACTAATATTATGAGAGGAACAAAACTCGCGGAAGTCGGTACTTGCAAAACAACGGCCCTGGTCTGCGATTACTCGCGTCGGTGCTCCGAACAATGTGACACAGCTTTTTAAAGCACGAATAGCACTAGCACTATTAATATTCAGGGTGTGATGTAGAAGCACATATTTTGTGAAGGCGTCAATGAGAACAAAGACATACTCTTTCTTATCATTTTTGCCACTTAACTTGCCTGTAGCATCAATATGAAGGGTATGCCAAGGGATCGCTATTTTAGGAATGGGATGTAATTCCGCTGAAACTTTGCCTGAGTGCGATTTAGAAATTTTGCAAACAACACAACTCTCAACAAATTTCCTAACAAATTTTGCCATATGCTCAAACCAATACAAATCGTACATTTTTTCAAGGGTTTTCTCCCAGCCTGGGTGCATAAGGGACTCGTGAGTGGTGCTAACAATAGACCATCTCAAAGCTCTAGGTACTATAGGCAGACATAAACTCCTATTGTTGCGCTGTATCTTACGATGTAAAACACCAGATCTGATCTCGTAAGTTTTTGCGATATCATTGTCAAGATTCCCGTCTTTAAGTTTAACCATGAGCTCAGAGATTTCGTTATCACGTTGTTGCTCAGCCAGCAACCAATTGGCAGAGAAATTCGTGATATTGATTTGCTTCTGCTCTACCTTTGTGAATGGGGTTTTGTCAGGTACGGGATTTCGAGAGAAAAAGTCAGCATGTTGCATCCGTTTTCCATCAACATGAATAATGTTAAAGTCAAACGACTGCAAAAATGCCCACCACCTATGAACCCTAGGTGTGAGATCAAGCTTTTTACGAGTGGACTCAAGAGCGTGACAATCGGTCATAACTGTAAAATGGTTGCCGTACAAGTAATGCCTAAAACCAAGCCAAACCGCATTCACAACTGCGAGAGTCTCCAACTCATATGAGTGGTATTTAGACTCTATAGCTGTGGTGCGTTTGCTATAGTAGGCGACCACGCAACGTTTGGCATCCTTTTTCTGAATCAAAATTGCACCATAACCTAACGAACTGGCATCTGTGTGCAATTCAATGGGACAGTTTGGGTCAAATATAGTCAGAATAGGGTGGTTGGTTAAGGCAGAGATAATTGTTTGTCTAACAGTCTCGTGAGAAGGTTCCCATTTGATGTTACCTTTAGAGACACTTGTCAGAGCATAAAGAGAAGCCATGATCTGCGAGAATTTTGGGATGAATTGGCGAAAGTACGATGCCAGATCAATAAATTGTCGTAACTGAGTTACAGTCTTTGGGGGAGGGAGAGAAACAAGGGCTTCTATCTTTTTAGGGTTCGGTCTAATTTCACCAGAGCTAACCTCAAAACCCAGGTACTCAACTTTTTGTTTGAGGAATGAACATTTTTTGAGATTAAATGAGAATCCAGCCTTTGTCAAAACATCTAAAACTAATTGCAACCTATGTAGAGCTTGATCGACATTTGACGCTACGACCATTAAATCATCCATGTAGACCACGACAAACGTATTTGCAAGCTCTCCTAAGGCTTTAGTCACTGCACGTTGAAAAACCGAAGGGGCATTGCGCAAACCGAATGGCATGGCTAAATACTCGTATTGCCCGTCGGGCGTAACAAATGCAGTGCGCTCAATGGAATCCGGATGAACTGGTATTTGGTGGAATCCACTAGCCATATCTAGAGTTGTGAAGTAATGAGTACCGTGAAGCCTATTAATTTGGTCGGAAATCATTGGCAATGGAAATCTGTCAGGCACTGTGTTATCGTTCAATTCGCGATAATCAACGCACATGCGGTCGCTGCCATCCTTCTCCTTCACCAGAAGAATAGGACTGGCGAAAGGTGAGGAGCTTGGGCGGATCACATTAGAGGAGAGAAGTTCTTCAATTTTATTACGCACTACCTGTCTCTCCTGGGGACTCAACCGGTAAGGACGACGATAAACTGTCTTATTGGGATCTTTGAGTCTAATTTCCATAGGGTCAATATTTGCGGGAGAGCTAGGTGTTCCAAAAATATAGTTATTTGAAAATTTATTTAAAATTAAAATAAGTCTGGCTTTGATATCTGGAGAAACGTCGGTATCAATACCGTTAAATTTAACTGCATCTGACTCTACATTTAAAATGGTACGTAAATCGATGCTTGAGTCAACATTCAATTCGACATACGAGTTGATATTCGACTCTCTACATTCGACTCTCTACATTCGACTCTCTACATTCGACTCTCTACATTCGACTCTCTACATTCGACTCTCTACATTCGACTCTCTACATTCGACTCTCTACATTCGACTCTCTACATTCGACTCTCTACATTCGACTCTCTACATTCGACTCTCTACATTCGACTCTCTACATTCGACTCTCTACATTCGACTCTCTACATTCGACTCTCTACATTCGACTCTCTACATTCGACTCTCTACATTCGACTCTCTACATTCGACTCTCTACATTCGACTCTCTACATTCGACTCTCTACATTCGACTCTCTACATTCGACTCTCTACATTCGACTCTCTACATTCGACTCTCTACATTCGACTCTCTACATTCGACTCTCTACATTCGACTCTCTACATTCGACTCTCTACATTCGACTCTCTACATTCGACTCTCTACATTCGACTCTCTACATTCGACTCTCTACATTCGACTCTCTACATTCGACTCTCTACATTCGACTCTCTACATTCGACTCTCTACATTCGACTCTCTACATTCGACTCTCTACATTCGACTCTCTACATTCGACTCTCTACATTCGACTCTCTACATTCGACTCTCTACATTCGACTCTCTACATTCGACTCTCTACATTCGACTCTCTACATTCGACTCTCTACATTCGACTCTCTACATTCGACTCTCTACATTCGACTCTCTACATTCGACTCTCTACATTCGACTCTCTACATTCGACTCTCTACATTCGACTCTCTACATTCGACTCTCTACATTCGACTCTCTACATTCGACTCTCTACATTCGACTCTCTACATTCGACTCTCTACATTCGACTCTCTACATTCGACTCTCTACATTCGACTCTCTACATTCGACTCTCTACATTCGACTCTCTACATTCGACTCTCTACATTCGACTCTCTACATTCGACTCTCTACATTCGACTCTCTACATTCGACTCTCTACATTCGACTCTCTACATTCGACTCTCTACATTCGACTCTCTACATTCGACTCTCTACATTCGACTCTCTACATTCGACTCTCTACATTCGACTCTCTACATTCGACTCTCTACATTCGACTCTCTACATTCGACTCTCTACATTCGACTCTCTACATTCGACTCTCTACATTCGACTCTCTACATTCGACTCTCTACATTCGACTCTCTACATTCGACTCTCTACATTCGACTCTCTACATTCGACTCTCTACATTCGACTCTCTACATTCGACTCTCTACATTCGACTCTCTACATTCGACTCTCTACATTCGACTCTCTACATTCGACTCTCTACATTCGACTCTCTACATTCGACTCTCTACATTCGACTCTCTACATTCGACTCTCTACATTCGACTCTCTACATTCGACTCTCTACATTCGACTCTCTACATTCGACTCTCTACATTCGACTCTCTACATTCGACTCTCTACATTCGACTCTCTACATTCGACTCTCTACATTCGACTCTCTACATTCGACTCTCTACATTCGACTCTCTACATTCGACTCTCTACATTCGACTCTCTACATTCGACTCTCTACATTCGACTCTCTACATTCGACTCTCTACATTCGACTCTCTACATTCGACTCTCTACATTCGACTCTCTACATTCGACTCTCTACATTCGACTCTCTACATTCGACTCTCTACATTCGACTCTCTACATTCGACTCTCTACATTCGACTCTCTACATTCGACTCTCTACATTCGACTCTCTACATTCGACTCTCTACATTCGACTCTCTACATTCGACTCTCTACATTCGACTCTCTACATTCGACTCTCTACATTCGACTCTCTACATTCGACTCTCTACATTCGACTCTCTACATTCGACTCTCTACATTCGACTCTCTACATTCGACTCTCTACATTCGACTCTACATTCGACTCTCTACATTCGACTCTCTACATTCGACTCTCTACATTCGACTCTCTACATTCGACTCTCTACATTCGACTCTCTACATTCGACTCTCTACATTCGACTCTCTACATTCGACTCTCTACATTCGACTCTCTACATTCGACTCTCTACATTCGACTCTCTACATTCGACTCTCTACATTCGACTCTCTACATTCGACTCTCTACATTCGACTCTCTACATTCGACTCTCTACATTCGACTCTCTACATTCGACTCTCTACATTCGACTCTCTACATTCGACTCTCTACATTCGACTCTCTACATTCGACTCTCTACATTCGACTCTACATTTAAAATGTTCACATTAGGTAAATTTTTTGAAAAGGTTAAAGTTTTAGAAGTCATGTTAATCACCAAGTCATTAATCAAAATTTCACGTCCAATCACGATGACATGTTGAAGATATTCATCAGGTAAAACATGAAAAACAATATCTAAAGCAATGTTACCAATATCAACATTAACTAAAATGTTCAGGTTACTATTCACGGAAGTTTGACCAATACCCGTCATAGTAACGACAGTATAATTACGCTCACCATTAAATTTACACGAAATAGAATCTCTCATTATGAACACTCTGCTCCAGAATCATAACAAAAATTAAATGACTCACCAGAGTGACGGAGAGTACCAGTAGGCGCGTTAACCACGCACAAGTCCACACGACGTTGTTCAGGAGCTGCACCAGCGCCACCAGTGCCGCCGCTGCCGGAACCCTGGGCTGCTGCAGGACAACGGTTCGCGTAGTGGCCTCGGCTCTTGCACCGGAAGCAGGTAACGGAGCTGGTGTTCTTGGGCTTCGCCGGAACAGATGATGTACTCCCAGGAGAAGAGCTTGAGGAGTGGGGTCTTCTTTCAGTCTTGCTGTCTCTTCTCTGGTAACACGTAGAAGCCTTGTGGCCAGCCTTACCACATACGTAGCACTTGGGTGCACTAGTTGTAGGGTTAGGCTTAAAATGCTTGCTATCCACACCTGGAGCACCCTGGTGAAACGGGTTTTTGCGTTTCAGGAACGACATCGCACGAAGTTCTTGTTGTAGTTTAGATCTTGTGTCGATGTCGGTAGTAAATGCCAGTCGCTGGACACGATGATCAAGGTGTGACATGTGTGCTAGCACGGTAGAAATAGCTATCTGCTCCACCGTCAGGTTCTTCCAGCGTGACATTAATGACGTAAGCACACGTGAGGAATAAGCAGCAAAACACTCACCTTCTTTTGGTGCACTGCTATTAAGATTAATAAGCGAAGCAGCTGGTGTTTCGGGGCAATCATATCTTGCCACAAATACGTCCTTGAAATCGTTCCATGTCATGCCAGGAAACGAAATCTGTGACAACCACGACGACGCTTGGCCCTTCAGCGCTCGGCTCAAAGTAATCATAAGTGACGCACCTTGAAGCTCACAATCCGCCATGCACATATCAGCGGTGGTGACCCACGCACATGCATCGACGTTTGGTTTCTCGGGATCAAACTCGGGTAGCTGCACTTTCTTGCTTGAAGCAGGTGACATTGCTTGCAACATTGCAAGAAAGTTCTGGTTCTGTTGCTCGAACATCATGCGCCATTTTTCATCTCCATCAGGTTCGGGTCGGGAAGCACGTGGGCATTCCAATTCTGATGACGACAAATTAGGGGTGTCTTCATTATTTTGTTGGTCGGTCATGATGGCACGTGGAGTCCGGCGTGAAATAATACACAGGCACTGTTCGGTACACTCAACTTTACTGTTCGCAACACTTTACAATAAAAATAATAAAAGGATTAAAAATGTATTTTCGGATTGAAATAAAATAAAAATGGAATGTAGTGAGGTTAGCCAAGTCAACCGTTGGTCGCCACGATCACACTTCAAATGTGTCAACTGCACAAGTCTACCGCCTTTTTATAAACTTCAAAAATGACCAACGACAACTTATTCGACTAAACACACTCAAGCATTGCCAGACTAATAATCAAATTAAACAAACTAAATTAAAATTATGATAAACGCTTGACATTCCATTAGGCGATCTGCGACATATATATTTATTTATTTATTTATTAAAACTTTATGCACAAGTGAAACACTGTACAAAGGCGGACTTAATGCCGTAGGCATTTTCTACCAGTCGACCTTAGGGTGGTGCAGAGACAGCATGGCAGGTGCAACATAAAGAAAAGACAAATAGAGAGAGAGAGATTTTTTTAGTTCTAGAACATTTGCTAAAAATTACGTTTTAGTGACAGAAACGAATCGCTGTAAATCCGACTCTCTGTCTCTACCCCTAGAGTGTAATTCAAAATAGCGTAGGCGCGGAGGGGCGAGGCGGCCCGCGAGTTGAGGAGCGTTAAACCCATCTGCGACGATAAACTCGCGTGGGACCGCCGGAGACCCGTATCGCCGGAGCCGTGACAGAAACCATGCCTGTTTGCATGTTGCATGCTTGCTTGCATGCTGCACGCTTGCTTGCTTACAGAAACCACATGATCACAATCAAAAGCTTGATTGAGTACATGTTTTATATATTTATTTATGTATAATAAAAAAAAATACAAATTTTTTCTAAGAATATTATTATTATAAATAAACATTATGTAATTTTAATATAGGACTTATAACTTTTATTGAATACGGGGTTATCTCTTTTGTATATTATTGATTGTAATATTTATGACAAACGGATTTAGGACATATTATGTTTAGAGATTTCAATTTTATGACATGTGATATTATGTGATATTAAGTTCGGGTAAATTATCATTCGGACAAATGATGATTAGGACAAAAAAAGTTATGGCACTTTAAATTAAGGATAAAATAGTTAGGTGACACAATAGAGAACCCTTCACCTACGCTTACACAGTGATAGGTTAACGGGATCGCGCTGCTGGAGACCAGCGAGTAGGTGGATAACCCGCGCGGTCTTTAGTCCGCTGTTCCCACTATAGCCAATTTCTCCGGATTTAATCCGACCGATGTGACAAAAGTACGAGTAACTTCAACTAAGTTATGTTGTTTGTGTTCTCGTTCATTGAGCTATTTCATCTTAAAAATACTCTAAACACAGTTTTGAGTGTTGTGTGTGAGGTTACAAATAACACCACCACTAATTTGTAATCATTTTGAAATGAAATCCTAGAAAGTATTGATGATATAGTACCTCGTCACAAAGATGTCACACACTATTAGTTTGTAACTCCACTCAGTCACGGCGTGAATGTTAGACCTAGGTCTAATTGTAAAGTTATCTTACCTAGATAATAAATGAGTTACAAAACTTAGTTGCAGACTTGTACTTGGCAGTTTAAAGATCAAGAGATTTAAATACGCTTACCATCAGGTGAGACAGTGGTGAAACGCGTGCCTATCAATAGTAAAAAAAAAAAAAAATATAGACCAACGATTGTTCTTCGAATAGGTTCCTAATTAAATCTGTTTCAAAACCGGTCAAGTACGAGTCGGCCTCGCCCACGAAGGGTTCCGTACCATAAACACAATTTCTTTATTATTTGTTATAGCGGCAATAGAAATGCACAATCTGTGAAAATTTCAACTGTCGACCTATTACGGTTCTTGAGATACAGCCTGCTGACAGACAGACCGACGGACGGACAGTGGAGGCTTAGTAATAGGATTCCGTTGGTTACAGTTACAGTTGGTTGAGAGGTACAGTGAGTTGACGTGTGACGTCACGCCTTAGTACGCTTTTTACCTAAACGTGACGTCAGCAGAAGCCGATCTGTAATACGTTTTATCTTCGTAATGTTTTATTGATTTCATAAAGCAAAAAATATTGTCCAATTGTTATCGGTGATCTAACTGATGGGCATTTAGCCCATCAGTTAGATCACCTTATAATCATGCATATTGTTTTGAGTCAGGCTCAGGAATCATCCTGTTTGTTACGTTTTCATACATCACTGATCTATACCTAAAGATAATTTCTATTTGGGTATTTAAATCATGTCACAAGTTGTATTTGTCCCCGGATAATTGAAAATTCCGTAAAATTGTAATAAAAATATTACATTATCATCGATTATGTTTAATCGATATATTGCGATCATATGATTTTGAATACAATAAATCCCATCCAAATTCAATAGTTTCCAATGTATACGTGCGTTTTTGTAAAAAGAATGTTAATAATTTCACCCGATATTTTACAATCTTACGGTGTATACTATTTTCCGGTGACATATTCAACAGATCTCGTTTGTCATGGTTCCGCTTTCTAGAAATGAAAATGAAGAGCAACCTTCTTAGTTACATTAACGAACTTCTCTCTGTAGCCCTCAAACTCATGCTAACTAAGTTATACAGTTAAGAGAACTGAAAAGCAACTTTCAACAGTTTCCTAGATACCTCCTCGACGCTAAATTCCCTGAACGTTCACTATACTATAAGGAACCTGTAGAATGCATCACAAACAAACACATCGGGATAATCCTAAATTGAATTTCCAAGCTCTAGTTGTTTTAGTTCTAAAGAAATCTGTTCTGGAAAATATCAGGAAAAACTAAACAAACTTTTATAGTGGCTTGTATCTGTTGTGTAAACTCGATACAGAAAGCTTCTGTGAGCTGGTTTTTTTGGCACGCGTTGGACCACAATGTAACTGATGGAGAAAAATTATGTTTTCACACTGAAGTTAATAAAGACTCTTTAAGTTGCATCTCCATATTCTGCTGTAACAATTTAATGTTTTAAAATTTACAACACGGACTTATTATTAGATTTAACACCTTTTCGGTCTAACCAACAAACATGAGAGCATATAATAATATTGGCAATGAATTTAGTAAAGTGATTTAGATGATTACATTGCGTAATTAGTTGCTCGCCCCTGAGCGCGGCTGTAATTGGGCCAGCGATGGATTGCCAATTTATTCATTGAATTTTTATTAGCGCACGGTTTATGAATGTATAATTAATTTAATTACTAGATTAATATTGAGCGTCGGCGATCTTTGATTTAGTTTCATATTCCTATTGGAATTTTTAAATCGAAGTTGTGATAAAGTTTGGTTTTAATGAAAGAAGAGGAACCTTCCCAAATATCAGACATATTAAAACTGATTATGAAATGTCTACTAGTTTGCAAAGAGAAAGCTCTGAATTTGTAATAATTTTCGTATTCTTTTTTGGTATCTTGTTTGAAATATTTTGAGGTATTATGATGTTTGACGGATCATTTTACTCTTAGACTATCTTAGTTCTTTATTGATTCTTTCTCTTATTCTCCACTTACTTGTACGTTATTCGTCCGTGAGGGCTTAACCGATTGTGCAGAAGGCACTTACTCGTACATCATAAAACAGTTAAGAAGCTATTCTTCAAGCGAGCCCTTTAAATCAGTTCTCCCACGTATTCCATAAATCTCTCATATTTACGGTCGCCACGTAATGACATAAATCGTCGGCAGGGGGCGCCCGCGCCACAAGCAGACGCGTTACTTCTACGCGATATGGCCGCTCGATAATAGCCGCGTGAACTGGCCGGACCATTGGCGACAAGCGTCCGTGAATGATCTGTGGCTATTGCGGAACAGCTGCTGTTGTGGTGCAGGTAAATGGGTGTACGGGTCAAGTGGCATTGTCAAGGTCGTTGAATTGTTAGGAGCGAGTTGGCTAACGTTACTTTGGGTCGGCTAAACCACCACTATTACCGGCTTCCGAAGGTTCGGAGGCATGATATAACCTTTTTTGAGATCTGAGTCTCGAGACGGCTAAGTGCCGTCCTATCAGCGAATGTGGTTATAGAGACGCTAAATAGAAGGGATGGATCACGTGACATTTCACAGCGTTTGTCACACACGTTTTTGACGTTTTGACAGTTGCCTTCGCCACGCTACCGCTGACAGTATGTCACTTGTGTAGAGCCTCTGGTAAGACACATGAGCATTCTTCTTCGTCCTTATACGTCAAGACTGACCAATGACTAGGCCCCATTACCTAAACCCAACATAAGTCTTAAATCTAAGTCAATAAATTTTGATCAAACTATACAAATCAAGTCTAAGCTGCAATGTAATTATCTCACACACATAATGACTAATTAAACACAATTATAACAGTACACAATCGTGAACCGATACCTGAGCGCCATTACAATTACGACGAGCGAACTTCAATCGATATCTCACACAAATCATGCTAATTGCTTCGATTATGATAACTTCGCGTAATGGATCCTAAGATCTTAATAAAGATAATGTCCAGAAGTTCATCTCTGTAGGGTGCGTGCAGGAACTGTAAAGTGGTAGCACAGAAACGTGAATGCCAAATATTTGTAAGGTAGAAGTTTCGAATTTGGGCCACTAGATGGCACTGTCCACGTCCGGTACGTTCCTCTAAAGCAGCCGTACTCAACCTTTTTTCTCTTTGGGCCACATTGCGCTTCCACTATTGTCATGATGGGCCGCAATAACATACAGTAAACTTCAAGCGCGTGCCTATTATTAGTTAAAAAAAACAAAATAAAAAAAAAAACTATAATTCTACATTATTTTAATAGTATCTACATGATTGGGACTTTTGAATTTGTGACAATAGGATAGTTTTTTCACGTAGCGGGTGTGGAATAGTTTTAGCACATCATCAAGAAGTGAATCAGTACTTAATATAGCAGCAATAATGTGCTAGGCCACAGGACCACACGGAAAAGCTTGACGGGAATAGCTATAACTAGAATTTGCGCCACTAGATGGCGCTCTCCACGTTTGGCACGATCTCTAAAGAAAACCTGCAGCAACTATATGTGGCAGCACAGAAACGCGAATGTAAGTTTTTATAATGTAAAAGTTTCAAATTTGCAACGCTAGATGGCACGATCTAGGCCGTGCATGCGATATCAAATAAATGTAGATGCTCTCTCTCATTGTATCAGGATAGCAATGGTTGAAATGCCAAAATGTAAAGGATTTCGATCACGTGACATTTCGATAGCGCTTGTCATACATTTTTGGTTATCACCATCGCTTATAGAGTTTCACTTGTCTATGTTTCACTTGTCTCAGGTCACGAGTGCGTGCATGTGGAACTTGTCTGTGTGTGCGTGCGTACTTACTCCCTCGTTGTACGGAGTCGACCTTCTATATCTGTCTGTTCTGTGGCTGCACATGTTTGGTCTACATCTCGGTAGGTAAATACTGAGGAGATAATTATTCTCATTAGTCTCGTAAACCTAGATTGTAGATTACGATTCGATAATAAGTTGGAGTATCTTTAATAGCTGTTTCTGGAAACTGTATTGTACTAGAACCGAGTAATTGTAAGACTTGCTTTTAACAGTCTGTACCCACGTGATCCTGTGGGCACAAGCACTACTGTTGAGAATTGTAACTAAACATTATCCAGTACTTACTCATTTCTTGGAAGTGGCTAACATTCTGTAATGTACTCATGCTATCGGAGTGCCAATTCTACAAATTTTGTTTCAATTTGTCGAAAGAAGCCTGAATTTCGGCAAAGTCTTCACAACTTGTCAAAAAAGATTGCGACTGAGATGTAAATGCGAATGTTGCTTGATTTTTTTTAAATTGTTCATCTGTTCGTCGTACTGACCGGAGTCTAATACTCATAACATGACAGGTGAAACGTGCCGTACCTAATAAACTCATTAACCATGACATGATGAAAATTAAATTTGAACAGATTGTTGTGTGGTTAATATTATGATTCTGCTAAAGTGGCCTTCTTAGAACTGCGGGTTAGACTGCTGTCAGATTGTCTGGCTTCTAGTCTGAAGTCAGCGGGTAGTTACCCGAAACGACTGTCACATCTTTTTTTCTATGACTCCTTCCGCTCTTGGCATATCGGAAGCGAGTGTCAGACTCTTACTAACTAACACCCATCCGTGTTCCTCCTAGCGTTTCACTGTCAGATCTACAAATGACATTCAGGTCAAAAGGCTTAATGTTCTTCCTAAGGCATTGAGGAGTCACTAAACATAATGGATGGTTACCAATCCACGGGCCGACCTCGACCAGCGTTGATTTCCGTTGAAGACCATCGACCCATGCAACTGGTATTATTTAGCCTCGAGTTTTGAAATTATATTAGGGATATAAAATACACAGAAAGCTTCAATAGGTAGTCTCATCCATATTTAACACGACCCAATCTAACTTCACGTAAGAAGAGTTTCTCAGTAAAAGTCCATACACAAGGTTTTATTAGTCAAGTTGTATTACTGGGCCGTTTAATTTAAACACCTGTGTGTTGCGAAAGTTTCGCACTTTTGGCTGTAACAAGCCTCTGTATTACAGCAAGTTTCAGTTGGAGGTGCGTAGGTACTGCAGATGGCCTGCGAAAATGAGAACGAACGAGCTTGTTGTTTGTGTAACAGATTGTGGAACTATTATGGTTTTGTTTAAATTGGGATTTAGGAGTCGGCCATGTTGATACTGTACTTTCTAGGCTTACTTCTTCTTCTTCTTATCGTGTGGGCAGTAAAGTCTAACGACCCCACACACCCTAGTGTAAGAGTTTCTAAACCGCCTCAAGGGCTTCTGACGTGGTTTATTTGACGACATCCATTTGGCGGCCGGTACCACCGACTTATACGTGCCTTCTGAAGAATATAATCATCTTTTTATCAGACAATCAGGTGATCCAAGCCTGCAATGTCCTTAGCCGAACTGGAAAACAACTTTACAAAGTAACGTTTGCTTTTATTAACAAAGAAGTTGAGGGGCTCGAGGCATTTATTAGATACTTTATATGTATGTTTATATGGCCGCACAGGTCAATCTTCAGGGTTAAGCAACGCTTGCCAACATTGGTCTGTGGATGGGTGACCTTAACATACCGAGTTTCCTGCGTGGCTCGGAAAATAAGTGTTCGAGGGTAAGTAACAAACAATAATTGACAACCGGACCTATTGGGCGCAGCCGCGGGGCACACGATGTTATTGTTTTTATAATTAATTTTCATTTCCTTTTATTGTTACAAACATTGCGTGATGCCGAGTGTGCTAAATAAATTAGTTTTCTTTCTTTCTTTCTAATTGAAAGCTGTCTTCGAGGATACGTTACTCTTGCTGAAGTTGTTACGTAGATGGGTGGAAATCTGTCACCGGTCTTGTCAAGGGGTACTGTGTTACCCAGTAATTCATTCGGTTATATTGCAAGCCGACTTCAA
The DNA here is from genome assembly GCA_950371165.1 of Lacanobia oleracea. Lineage (NCBI taxonomy): Eukaryota > Metazoa > Arthropoda > Insecta > Lepidoptera > Noctuidae > Lacanobia > Lacanobia oleracea. The sequence goes on from OX493398.1 coordinate 859,923, forward strand.
TAAAGCTGGGAAAAGGCTAGGCAGATCTACTGATTTCACATCATTTTACATCTAGTGGCTTTACATCTGGTTGTTCTGGCGACATCCACCGCCCAAACATATCAACTGTTTATTTTCTTATGGAAATTATGACACGTGTCACCCGTCACTATAGTAGCGTGGTTAATAATCGCAATAACTGCTAACATTTTTTTTTAAACGTTGCCCCATACTAAGAATTTCTCCTGTATCATGGGTGTTTTCACTCACATACACAAACAACCAGACCCGGAACAACTATCTGTAGGCCATACAAATATTTGTTCCTAGCGGGAATCGAACCCGCGGCAAGCAGCGCAACAGCGCCAACCATGTCGTCAAATGTACCGAGATTGCCATCAATACTCATAATTATTGTCTAGAATATTCCTCGCGAATTAAATCAATGGATTAGTTTAACGAGGCTTCCATTGTATAGGTGTAATGGATCTCGGTCAGTCCAATTTGAGCGTCGCTTCAGTTTCAGTGGACTTAATCTAACCGCAATCGAACTAAGCTGACGTTCTGTAATTAAAGCTTAATTCAATTGAAATTAAATTCACATTAGGTACCTATTATCAGGCTGGTACGATGATCTTTTTAATTACCGCTGTTAAATAATTAGTAGGTATAATAATTCTTGTAATGTGTTAAGTACTTCAACAAAGCTAATAAAGAACAAATCTTTTGATAATAAGTATATTGGTTAATAAGTACTCGTATGTTGTTTAAAAGGTATGTTGGTTAATAGGTTAAATTAAGCTCTTTCCCAAGTAGAATTTCACTGAACGTTTGGTGTCGTTTGTCATGAAATTAATGGATCATATTTAATAGTTTAGTAATTGCTTCATGAAACATTTAACTTGATTTACTTCTTTAGGTCCTGGAAAAGGAATCCCAAAAAATGTAAAGGAAGGTTTGAAGGCCACAAGGTGGACCAATGACCTGGTGAGGGGTAGCCGATGGATACGAGGCGCAAAGGATCGGTTGTTGTGGCGACACTTGGGGGCGGCCTATGCCCCCAAGTGTAACATTGAACGGTGTAGGACAGAATTTTTTTTTTAAAGTGCGTTAGTAAGAGGTAAGTTTGTCTGTCAATTGTTTCGGTTTTTTTTTAAATGGACTTTTTGTAGCCACAATATTCTTAGACAGTACTTATTAAAGTTAAAATTACCATATTATTTTTTCCGCAACCTCAAAATAGGACTCGATTTTTTTTACAAAACTTGCTAATTCTGAGTTCTTGCAAAATATCATTGCCTTAAAGAACCATAAGCCGTATTAAAGTAAAGCAAGGCTGCAGTTTTGCTCGAGCTCATTTTAGCTCTCAGTCTCAAGAAATATTTAAAGGATTTCTTTTCATCCACTTTTCCTCGTGCTACTCGACATTTAAGATGTTTAAATAAAGAACATCATTTTGTGAGATTATTCTCATATTAACACAGCTAAGACGATCTTAAATATTGACTGTAAATCTTCTGTAGTGCTATTCGGTAACAAGCTCAGCGTGATAATGTAGTTGAAGTGATCTTGACGGTAGCTGTCACTCCTTCGCAACCCCCCTTCACCTATGTAAGTGTTTACTGCGAGGATTTTACAGAATCGATCGGCTGCATAGTTTGAAAATACAATCGTGTGCGTGGTGTCTAGCAAGCAATATAAAACGTAAGTGAGATTTATATGACGTGCAACAATAGCAATAGTTCAGATTTATTGCATCAGGTATATCAAGGGAGGACGTAACTCAACGTGTTGCTAGATTGAAACTAAAATGTTTACAGCAAGAACGATTGAAATACTGCACATGTCCGGGATATTAATTTTTCAATAGTTGCAAATGCTGAAGTATACTTTAATTTAAAATCTCGGCTATATTCTCCGAAGGATAAGGCGGTGGAACAATTACTTTTTAAGATTTGTGTGTAGGGGAATGTCTGCCAGGGTGAAACTGGTTCGAAAGAGTCATCGTGGCCCTGGAACGCAAAGGGCATTAGGAGGAACTCGGATGGGTTTTAGTCAGTGAGAGTCGAACACTCCCTTCCGCTCCGCTCAAAGCGGAAGGAGCCATGAGATGATTTCCATTGATTATGGTTTTTTATATTTTAATAAAAAAAGGGAAGAGTTTATTGCCATCAATCGAATTTAAATCCAATTCCGGGATGCTAAGAAGAAGAAACTAACTACGAAGCTTCCCACATTGAGAAACTTAATATAATCCTCCTGTTCGGTTACGGTGACCAATCTCAACGGATAGCTAAGTATGCTGGAGATACTTCAGTGTAAAAAGGTGTGTGCGAACACAGGTGCACTCTCTGTTCCTTTACTCTAATAAACTCGCGGGACGGCAATTTAACTCGACCTGGGATTAGAGAAGATTAGAGTCTCTAAACCAACTACCATTCTGACAGCGAATGCGACGGTCGAAATGCCAAAATATATGGTACTAGCTTTCGCCCGCAACTTCGTACGCGCGTATCCCGTTTTTTAAGTTACATGCCAAATTTCAGCTTTCTACGACCAGAAATTTTGGCTGTGCGATGTCTGTCAACCACTCAATCAGTCAGTAACGGGAAAAAATTATATATTGTTATATTTGAAGGGGTCAGGGGAAAAACAACTTATGTCACTAAATGATTAAACTAAGATATTACTAATAAAGATTCAGATCACAGAGAAAAGTGTTAAATTGAAGCCATATAAATAAGACTGCTTTTTGATATGAAACATATGTTTATTGTTAATGTAATTTTACACTTATTTACTTTTTTATTTATATCACTTAGAAGTTATAATTAAAAAAAACATCAAAGTCAGAATTACCAGGAAAAAAACATCCTATGTCCACCAAATTCAGGGGAAAAACAACCAATGTCCCTGAGATACTTATTTGGATCAAAATCAAATAATAAGAAAATATGTAATCTGAACTGAATCCTAAGAATACTTGAGTTCTGAATAATATTGTTTTGCTGTAGGGTTGCAATATTTTGATAATGATTGAATATCTTTGAATTTTGCTTTACTTATTGGTAAAATGTCCTTGTAGGCTTGTTCAGGCAGAATAAATTCTGCTGAATCAAAAGGATCTGCACAAAGAGTTGAGTTTCCTCTTTTTCTTTTTGAATCCAGTATAACAGAGGAAGTCCAGTGGCCGTTATAGGAATCCCTATAGAAAATGAGACGAGGATGTGAAATCTCCACTCTTATCACACGGATAGGTCTAGATAGAAATGGGCATGTCTTTTTATAAATTGGTGTTAAAAACTTAGTCCAAGATCTGACTAAAGGCTGATCAACGTCGATAACCTGAAAGGGTGAAGGTTTTGTCCTTGACTCAGACACTATTTTTCTCCAGTCATCCGGTGTTTCACATGGGGCCTTCTGATTTATTAGTGCCATATTTTAGTCACATTCCAAGTATGAATGACCTCTAATTGGGAATAGCATTTTAATCATATCCAAACGCATTTTTTCTTCTTTTTTGTTTTTAAGGATGAGAAATCATCAAATGACTCCTCCCGCTCTGGGTGAAGCAAGAGGGAGTGTCAGACTCTTACTGACTAAAACCCATCCGTGTTCCTCCTGGTGCCCTTTGCGTTCCAAGGCTACGGCACCTCTTTCGAACAGATTCCGCAGCCCCAGCAGGCACCTGCCCTAGCGGGCCCCGTCTTCCACGCTGACATCTCTTTGAAGCGCGCTGGAATCGCAGCGCGCCGCCGACCCGGGCCTAGTTCTGATCAGACGGCGAGCCACCCATATCCAAACGCCTGGCTCTATGAACTACATGATGGATAAATCTGAACATGCAATAGTTTTTATTCTGCCCACCACATGAATCGCAGAATATTACCAACTCCCTGACATTCACATTGAGTTTGGTAAAGATATAATGATGGAGGAAAGAACAAACTTTATCTGCTCCTTTATTAGCAATGGTCTCATCACAGCAAAAAAAATAAGAATCTGATGAAGAGAGTACATGAATGTTAAATAAATTGAAAGCTAGCTGTCTCTTATAGTATATCTCATTAGTAGTAATGTTGGGCATGCTCATTTTTTTTGATAATCCATGGCGATTGCTTCTCTTGTTAGAGATTAGACTGACACTTAATTCTAGTTTCTCTTTTTCTGCTATAGAACACCTCTGCTTTTACCCTATGTACTTTATTTTCATTTTCTAAATCTCTTATCTTCTTTTCAATAACAGTCTTTTCTTTACTGTCACATGTTTTCCTCAAGTCAATTTCTAATCCTTTCAGTTTTGCCTTAAACTCATCACAACTTCCACAAGTATCTGACCTCGGGTAGCCAAAACCAATATTAAAATTATTTACAAAGATATTTCTGTATGACTCATAAGACAGTAAGTCTTTATTTAGAAACATATTGTACATTTTCTTCACATTTAATTCTTCAGAAAGATATATCTTTGAGGACTCATGTAAGCTATAATGACTTTTACGGCCACGAAATGATCTAATGTGCTCCATCACCTTATTTTTCACATCTTCTGTAAGTTTCCTTGGTCTGTTGGAGTGTTTGCCTCGCTTGTCTAATGGTGCATGTCCAGTATCTTGCAAAGATTTCTTTAGAGTTTTAACCTTTGTTCAGAAATACCATGTATAGCCATGAATCCTTTAAAACAAACTGGAACATCTTTGGTTTCATCATTTTCAGTGACTCTAATGCGGTATGCAAAAGCTGCTGCGTGTAAATTTGCATCATCTTAATTTTTTCTTGGTCGCCTTCGCTGTACCGCACAAAGTGTGATAAGACCACACAAATACAAATTTTGGGCATCACGAGACGGAAGAAGATTAAAATTTTTCAAAACATTTCTTCTTTGCTTTAAAGATACAAATGCTTTATCACGTGAAAACATTTGTATCTTTTAAAAGCAAAAGCAATTTTCACCCATTTCATGGCTCTGTACCTTCATCTTTTTGTTTACTTCCGAAATTCGCCCAAACGTTTTTCTTTTTTTACTAGATTTTTTTTTTTATTTTTTTTTATTTGTAATGGGTTACATTGGAATAATATCCACTTCTTCATCTGACATTTTCCTTAAAATAACAGAGTCAAACAACTAGAAATAAAGCACTTTACACAAAACATTTGTATCTTTTAAAAGCAAAAGCAATTTTCACCCATTTCATGGCTCTGTACCTTCATCTTTTTGTTTACTTCCGAAATTCGCCCAAACGTTTTTCTTTTTTTACTAGATTTTTTTTTTTATTTTTTTTTATTTGTAATGGGTTACATTGGAATAATATCCACTTCTTCATCTGACATTTTCCTTAAAATAACAGAGTCAAACAACTAGAAATAAAGCACTTTACACAAAAGTCTTTTTTTTTACCTCTCAAAATATAACCTCAAAGTGTCACTGTCATGGATCATGGACAACAGTTAATTTTGTCAACCCCACACATTTTTGACAATCGCCTTCGCCACACTACCACTGACGGAGTGTCCCTTGTCTAGAGGCGCAAGTGCAGGACCAACTTCTTCTCTTTAAGTTGTAGCTAAGAAATGCAAAATTCCTTAGTCCGGCCCGAAAATCAGACTCAGAACCAAAGACTTAGTAGTGCAGCGCTTACTACTGCTAAAACTACTGCAGAAAGCCACAAGTCAAATAATTTTTTGACTCTATTCAAGAGTATCTAGGTATTCTTTATTACCTCGTATCTTCGGATGTATTTCAACAATTAAGGTGTCATTAGAATTGTTTCAAAAGTTCAATTGTCCTTAGATAGGTGTTGAAAAAAAAGAACAAAATGGCGGATATTTGTTGCTAAATTGTAACTAGGTTTGTTGTATTGTAATAGGGTATCAAAATGAAGGAAAAGGAGATCACAAATATATCGTATGTTTAAAATAATTAGGAATAAGAAATTGGCTATCAATATGCTCAATTGGTTTATTTGTTTATAGTTTTGATAGCGTAAAAGTCAGTCAAGTGTGCGTTAAACGTTACACGTAAATCATGAAACAAAGAATATCAGTAAAAGTGGCTTGTTTATTTGATCCATTTGGATGGTTAGCGCCGGTGATTTGATTGTTACTACCAAGATTCATACAAAATAACGACCGGCGTTTTGACCGGTATGTCCAATAAGAACCACATATAGGTACATCAAATAAAAGCTTATATCATAAGCATCAACTTTTAATGTGAAAAAGACTGTAAAATTCCGGGTTCAAGAGATGTAAGACCTGCAACTTTCATGACCTGGAAGTCAAAAGTGAATTTGGCCAATTTGTCCATTACGAAATAAATGTACATCAAATGAAGGCTTGTGCTTATACAGTTAATGATTCATCAAGAAAGAAAACAAAGGGACTCAGTATATATCCTTTTTATTCAAACTGTGAAATACCTTTTATATTGGTGTAATATTAGAGGAGAAAATAGTCGAGAGCCAAACCTCGAATTATGTCATTTTACATATAAAGTCTCGCTGCCAGCATTTCCTCTGAGGAGGTTACTTCTAGGCAAGCATGCCCCATCTTCGAGCACATCATCGCTTACCATCAGGTGAGATAGTTGTCAAAAAAAAAGTAAACTATCAATCGCAAAAGAATCAGTAGGTAATGACTTATACATTGGTTTTGACCACATATCAAGAGTATGCTGTCTCTTTACATGTGGTCAAAAGCCATGTGTAAATTAGTTACTAGTACTGGAAAGTAATTCACACACCAAAAAGCTTTTTTGGGGATAATAATAACGCAAAGGCGGTTACGATTTGTGACTACACATTTTTACATTACTGCGGTAGATATTTCATTGGACCCGAAAACATACGACCAAACTCCTAAAGAAGAATATATATCGGACGAACCCAATAAAACAGGGAGTATACCAAATATGATAAAACTTGGCATTGGGTCACGAGCTATGTTAAGGCGCAATATAAATATTAATCATGGACTAGTCGATGGTGCTTTGGGAATATTCAGTAATACAAAATGGCCTGCTTTACGCCAAAACCAGCTGGGAGAGGTAGAACTGTCTCAAGCTGTATTTTAAGAGTTTGATGATACTAGTATAACTGGCAACAGACACGGCATGGGTGTCCGCATTGAGCCTTGTACTACTGAATTTGATGCTTTACGTGGTAAAGGGAAGATCGAGCGACGTATGCTTCCACTAATTTTGATCTGGGCACTGACAGTACATAAATTACAGGGAACCACTTTAGACCGGGTGGTTGTTGATTTAAGCAGTAATCTTTTTGCGAAAGGTCAGGCTTACGTCACTTTGAGCCGTGTCAGATCACTGTCAAGTTTAGCGATGTGTTCTTTAAGTCAAAATTCTCTACAATAGTTGAACCGCTTACGTAAATTGTAATTTTTTATCTGTTTTGTTTGGGACATAATCAATCACATTTAAATTTGGTCTGACTTATAATCATCATCAGCCTAGCCTTTTCCCAACTACATTGGGGTCGGCTTCCAGTCAAACCGGATTCAGCTGAATACCAGTGTTTTACGTGGAGCGGCTGCCTACCAGACCTCCACAACCCATTAACTGTGTAACACGGTACTTCTTGGCAAGACTGGAGTCAGATTTACTGGCTTCTGACAATCCGTAACGACTGCCAAAGATCTACAAATGACAGCCGGGACCAACGGCTTAACGTGCTTTCCGAGGCACGGAGGAAACTCGGTATGTCAAGATGGTCACCCATCCACAGACCAACCTTGGCAAGCGTTGCTTAACCTTTAAGATCGACCCGTGCGGCTGTTATTATTTAGCCACGAGCTCCTCCGGTCTCCGGTCCTCTGGTCTGACTTATAATAATTAACAAAAATACACAGGTTTTGTTTATAAAAGTATTTCATTGACACTAAAAAGTCTAAAATAAAATAAATCATTCGGGTTTTTTTATTTTTTTAATTATTCACATTCTACATACTTCCCCCACAAATAACGATAGCATAATCTTCATTCCCACCTAACTATAAGCAGAGGAACATCGTATTAACCATCAACAAGTAGAACCGTGACTGTGACATCACCGAGCGTCAAACCGCTCTAAGAGATTATCGAGGTGCGCACAAAAACCAGAGCTCTGACGTGTCACCGTGTGCGGACGAGGGTGGAACAAGTGAGACATGTTTACTGCACGTGCAGTTGCAGGGTTGCCATCATGGAAACGAAAATTTCTTTTTTCATCGTTTTTGTAATCATTTAAAGCTTTGGGCGAAAGCTTGAGCATTTCGAATGAGTATTCGCTTACTGATGATAAAAAGTCATCGATGTATAAATGAGTGTGTGTTGCGTCTATAATTATGGTTCAACAAATTAAAAAAAACAACGATAAATTCATTCCCAATGGCACAGAATGTTTAAACCAAAATTCTTATATCATAAAACTTACTATCTTGCCCATACCTATTTTATTTGAGGTCGACACCATTTGTATTTTTCTTTCGTACTTCTCTATTAGACAATTTCTGGTATTCAGCTGAATCCGGTTTGTCTGGAAGCCGACCCCAATGTAGTTGGGAAAAGGCTAGGCAGATGATGATTTAGCTCTATTAGACAAAATACTGATCACAAAGACTGATGTACTGATCCAGATTGTATTATGTAGGATGAATCAGGTAAATAAAGCAACAGTTTTCATTTCATCACGTCTTAATTTTCTGCAATGCATTGCGGCAGCCCTGTGCTTGTGAGTTTGTTTATTTGTTTCAAACAAACGTAACGTGATGGCAGCGTCAACAGATATTTCTTTGAAGCTGGTATACGCGCTAGCTTTGTTTTTCCTGCGTTTCAAAAAATATAATTCTGTTAGCACGTACCTATTTCAGTTCAGCGGGTCTAAATAGCCCACTTTAGCAGAATCAGAAAGCAAATCGCAATACGCGTCACTGTCAAATTTTCCCAATCAACCTTGAACCTAATACGTTTGCGATAAAGATGAAAATGAAATTTTGCAGATTGTCGCGTGATATAATTCTAAAATAATTATTTTGAAAGTGGCCTTTTTAGCCCCCCAGATTAAAATTGACTCTTAATTAAGAGTTCAATCAAGCAGTGAAGGAATATTACCGGTGTACCAAGTGTGTTCTATTAGTGGTTCTCATACACGATTACAACAGCGTATTTTAAAATAGAGTCAAAAGGGTAGAATATTTTGAGGCTACACCTCAAAATATTCTAATACGCTTGACTTAATCCGTGAAGTCACTTTAAAACAATACGTAAATCTTCTTAAATTCAATTTCATGCAGATAAGAAATGTCCGAGAAGTAACATTATTTAAAGAGTCGTCTAGACGGGACGCGGGCTGCATGCGAGCCTGATATATGGCTCGAAGATGGCGCGTGAGAGGAGTGGACTTCCATGTTATTTCTCGGCACGGTAGTGGAAAAATATGGAGATTATTCTCAGGTTTTACGGTCAAGACTACGGTCAAAAGTTATTGTCGGGGTTGACGAACATAATTCCAAAATAAACTGCCCGTTTTTTAATAGGTATCTAAAATTAGTTCAATTACGACACTGAAAAACATTGCTCTTCTTTAGGGCAGTCGTGTAGGTAATATTGTGGATTTCACTGGAGTGCAATAGTGGTAATATTGTGGATACTGTTTGAAAAGATCTTTCAGCAAAAGGGAATATTTTTATACTAGAAATAATAATAGGAGAACTAAATGACTTGACTTGTCATGTCTAAATTTTTAGTATTTTATTTTTGATTATTGAACCTGGATTATTTTATTTTTGATTTTTGAATTTGGATTAATTTATTTTTTGATATTTGTGTTTTGATTATTTTGTTTTGACTGTTTTATTTTGAATATTTGATTTTTTGATTATTGTGTTTTATTTAATTTTTTGTTTTTATTATTGTACGTTGATTATTTTATTTTATGCTTTTTATAAATTCATTTTGCACTTTTTTTTTAAAAAACAATTTTTAGTTACTAAACCGAACATGTTTATGTAAGCATAGTTTTTGATGGTAAACCCTCGATATTGGTACCCAAGATACAGGCTTGCCTAGTTTGAGGCCAATGTAAAAACACTGTAATATTTTTTGGTAATAAACTTCTCCATTTCTATTTCTATAAATGAAAATCTTTAAAGGCAACCGTGACAGAGACAATGCATTTAATTAGAAGCCCTTTTCCATAACAAAGTCTGTCATTCTTTTTTGTTATTTTTCTAGTAAATAAACCGTGGGAAACATCATACACGCGTAACATCTTCATTTGGGAAAGTTTCACAATAAACAGACCCAATTCTAAGACATTTTCCAAGAAGAAACACTTCAACAAATCGAATTAAGTTGAAAAAACATGCGTCAACAATTGTTCGAAAAACACGTGTAACGTTCGGAGATGAAATGAAACTTAAGTACTTATCTCAAGTTTTTCCTGTTCCATTCTACACAAAGCTGACAGTCTATTTTGATCGGCATTTGACTGGAAGCAGCAGAACATGAACCACGCGTTGGAGTACTTCAAATGCCCATACATCTGTGCTTTGGGGGATTTGATGAATGCCACCGACGCTTGCAATCGACATGGCCATCTATTGGACCCAAAAAAATTAAGGAGACTCGACTCAAAAAAGAAGAAGTACAGAAATGGACTGCTACTGCAACTGCCTATGTGATCGCTACAACCAAGTAACTAGATAATACAGTACCTCTTGGCAAGACTGATGTGAGATTTTCTGGCTTCTGAAAATCCGACTAATAACTGTTAAAATTCAACAAAACATTGGCTGGATCAAAGGCTTAACGTGTTTTTCCAGGCTCAGGGGACGCGGGTATGTAAAAGATGGTGTTCATTGTTCAATCCACAGACCAACTTCGACAAACGTTGCTTAACCTTGAAAATCGACCCATGCCGCAGTTATTATTAAACCACAAGCTCTTCTAGATTTTGCCAATTTACAGCTTATAAAACACCGAAAATCAACAAGCTTCACATCTTCAAACTGATAACACAGCCACTTTGAACATTCATGAACGCAATTGATTTGTAAACCGAATGATTGCTTTACTCGACGCAACGTGATTGCTAATCAATGTTCTCTATCAGCGCCTTGATTGTGCTGTCAGCCGGCAATCATCGGTAACTCTCGGGAATTGTCGAAGCATGTTGTCAGCGGTAATGTGGCTTACAAGTAACAGAAACGATTAAGTGACGTCGTTAGGTTAATTAATTAATTGAAGCTTTTTATTTCAATCTCAAAACATTTTACATTTCAAATGTTTGTTAATCTTGTTAGTACATTTAACTTATTACTCTAGTGTTAGTATGGTTATTTTTTTTCCTGAGACGTGGATCTCGTTTAGTGAAGGCCTCAACTTTCTCCTTCCATGATGCTCTCTCTATCTTTGGCGAAGGTCATCCAGTCTTGTCTTGACGTTCAAAAGTTCCTTTAGTGGTCAAGTTGAAATAAATCATTTGTCTTTGACTTTGGCTTTGTCCTGCTTATTTAACAACTAGTTGACCCAAGCAACTTCGTATGCGTCACAATTTCCATTACTGCTCTGCTCCTATTGGTCTTAGCGTGATTATGTAGCCTACAGCCTTTCTCGATAAATGGGCTATCTAACTTTGAAATAATTTTTCAAATCGGGCCAGTAGTTCCTGAGCTTAGCGCGTTCAAGTAAACAAACAAACAAACTCTTCAGCTTTATATATTAGTATAGAAGTATAGATAGAGTATAGATATAGATATCATCAGCCAACCCTCGTTAGGTAACACGGAAAAATCAATACATTTCTAAAACACACAAACATACAGCACGTACACACACATTTATTCTATTGGACATATTTGAAACTGACGTTTAACTCCTCCTTTTTTGAAATCGGTAAAAAACTGTATATAACAAGTATAAATGGAATAACTGAAACGCTCTTAAGGGTGTTTTTGTAGATACTCATAACTATAAACAACTGTAACTGTAGGACCAACCCTGAATAACTAAAAACTATACTGTTCAGATCATAGATATAATAAACACTTTTTATAATAAATTATTTATAATTTTAATAATTTATAATAAACGTTTTTTTTTTGTGTGGTCCAGATCATCTGTGATCACTTGAACTGAAAATATGTTTGACTTAGCTACTTTTCATTTATTTGAATTTGTCATAATACTGAGTACGGGTCACTGTGTTTAAGAAACTTTCAGTTATTTCGATAATAACAAGTATGATATAGTTTGCCTATATAGTAGCAAAACTGAATAAATAAAAAAACTTTTTTTACAAAAAATACAACCGACTTCCAAATTAAAATTATTTTATACTTTATAGTGTTTTTTTTTGGAAGTCGGTTGTATTTTATGTTACTAACAAAACAAGCTATCTTTGCCAAAGTATCCTCAAGCGCTTCTCATTAGTGTCAGTAAAGCTTCGTCTTTCAGGTTACAGGAAAGACGTCATCAAACGTTTTCTTTGTACGTCTCGAAGTAACGAAAGCTTCCTGTTGCATTATTACTGAGGTTTCGTAAAAGGAGTTGTGCCTTTCAACTTACAACTCGCTCCACAAAGATGCCATGCCATGTGTTTTATAGATATTCGCATTTAGAATTAAGTTCAAGTCAGTTTAATCTTCAAGGGTAGGATTTTAGTATTCAGTACCCAAAGGGTAACCAACGAAACCCTATTACTAAGCCTCCGCTGTCCGTCCGTCTGTCTGTCAGCGGAATGTATCTCTAGAACCGTGATCAATAGACAGATGAAATTTTCACAGAGTTTATTGCCGCTATAACTAAATATAATAGATTAAAAAATTAAAAATTAAAAACTAACGGTGACTCCCATACAAAAAACGTGTTTTTTTTTCGGTTTATGGTACAAAACCCTTCGTGAAAGTCCGACTCGTACTTGGTCGGTTTTCAATGGCATGGTAATTATTAACAGAAGAAAAATATGTAGGTACATAGTTATGGCTTATTGACATATTTTTTATGCAAAAAAAAAACAACAGTCAAACCGCCATGTTGATTCCTCAGGTAAAAGTTATAAGACTGTTAAAAAACCAGTGCGAAAAATTATTGCAGAAGGATTTGAGTAAAATTTCATTAACATGTTATTTTAAATAGATTTATTCAATAGTAACCTTAGTTAAAAATAAAGATAATGATGTAATTAATAAAAATATTTACAAATAAATTATCACCCACAACATACGTCAGGCACTGGTAACAACGCGCACAGAATCCTCTTTGGTTTCCGTTATTTCACTTTATCACACTTGGGCATAATTATTATATTAACATCTATAGTTATTATTATTTTACTGATCAGGAATATTTACAATGTTTTGTACTAAATTAATCAAATCAGCTACAAAAAAAAAGTACTTATAATGGTAAGTATATAGCACTGACATCAGGAACGGAATTAAGAAAAAGCGTTAACTCACAATGAAAGTCTTCATGTTGCTATAATTTTGCACAAACAATAAATTAATAATGATATTAGAAGTCAAAATATAATTTGATAACACTGTACTCATAAATATGTCACGCAGTACAATCATTATTATAATTTGGGTCGTGAGCTGGGAATGTGACGAAGTTCAGGCAGTTGTCGACACAATTTGTCACATTTTAATAAGGCTGAGCTTTCGAGTCACGGAATATATTAAGTTTTAATTAGGGTCTATACGCCACTCAAACTTTCCCGTACATAATAAAATTGAGCAAATATTTTTCTACGAAAATATTGTGAAGTTATAAAATGATAATGATATATATTTTTTGGTGGAAATATAAAAATACAATTTCAATGTTTTCGATTTTGTATAGAAATGTTTGCATAATCACAGGATTTCAAATGTCACTGAGACAGAAATAATGTTGGTCCTATTTAACAAACTACGAAACTTATTCTCCTTTTAAAAATCTATTTGTTTACAATCACAGGGGCCTTGACATAATCACAGCAAACAAAGGATGTTATAATAGGTACATTTTTCAAATCTATCACAGGCTTGTTTATTTTTATTAAAAATCACACCGCGAAAAGTGAGATGAGTTGTCAATCCATACAGACCAACAATGACAGTTGGCTCATATCGAACTCACCCCACCACATTTACACGGCGAGTTGTTTATAGCTTACAGAATAGATCAGGGTGACTAAAAAGATCACTTTAGGAGAATCATAGTAGAATCATAATAACGCAACAATCTGCCAACATTTCATTTTCATCTTTATCGCTACCTAACGTATTAGGTTCAAGGTTGATTGGGAAAATTTGACAGTGACGGGTAGCGTGATGTGCTTTTTGATTCTGCTAAAGTGGCCTTTTTGAGACCCGCAGCTGTACTTATAACATTTCACATCACTTCAATCTTTACTCAGCGAGGTGCACCTCACAGCTCACTGCGCTTATCACAAAACTAGCTTATCACACCAATCTCTATGACTAGTTCTTACCATAGCACTGCACTTAATTTCAGAACTTGTGTTCACCCTCATTGTTCTTCGTCTTCTCTGGATTCTTTTCTTCTGAATTCTTCTCTCCATCTTCTGTAAAATTTATAGTGGAAATAAGTCAAATGTCTGTATCAAAATTCAGTTAGCATCTTGTCTTTATCTATGTATCAATAAATATAAAATCTATAACGATACTGTGCGGCCGTTCATCCCAGCCGGTAGATAAATGCTTAGGTAAGTTTTTCCAAACAAAATGCATTGATGCACAGAGTTGTCTTCAAGCATTAGAAATCACCTTACTTCCGCCCTTCTCAAATTAAACTCAAATGACATATTTTCCTGTTGTGTATTTCCTAGGTTTTCATAGGAAATCCGGTTCTTATTGAGAAACGCCTTTCGTTTTGGTGTTAGAGCGCCTTCAAATTAGTCGCAAAATGCCGCGCAGCAGCAGCGCCGCAGCCGCGCTGCGGCCGCGTGTTGATTATTTGTATGGATTAAGAAAGCAGCACTTTGAAGGCGCCCTTAGGTATTAAATTTTGGACATAGTACGCCAAAACTGTTTCGTACATTTATAAGGTCCTGAATTACACTGTAATAATTTAGTGCATTGAGCAAGGGGTACCAAACTCTAAACAAAATAATGAGAATGTAAGTCATACCAATAGCTTTCGAAGGTTTGGGTTCGTTCCACTCCTGTATGTCTGCAGAAATGAACAGCAGATAGAACAAGTTCGCCAAGAAGTAGAACGCTACCGATATGAAGAACACTTTCCGCCAGTCTGTTGCACTAGTCTGGAATTAGAACAATTTAATTAGTTTTTTATAAGCAATTTTTACAAAGATTATAACCAAGTGGCAAACAAAACAGAGTCCCAGTTCTTGATAGACAAAACATAATGCGTGGACTTCAGTAATGGAATGAAAAGCCAGGCTTTCAGATAAATAGCAATAGTGCTCAACAAACAGTGAAAGTTTTCGGGTATTGCTGAAACAATGCGCTTATAGTGGATACAGAATTATAAGATCTTTCTTACTTTATGATAAGATTCCATATATTCGCGGGTGGTTCATCCAACACAAAGAGCGAATGCGGTGCTTCTGATCAAAGTACATACCTATACCCAATCTGTTGGAGTGTCCCAAATGCTCATTTACCTGCACTCACGAATTATTGAATCTTATAATAAACCAAGATGTAGAAGTACATGATGGTAAGGCTCACCTCATCTTCGACGACTGCTGACACAGTCAGTGGAGCCAGGATCGAGAAGATGGCTCCGATGCCGTTGGTGAAGCCCATCATGGTGCTTGCGTGGTTCGGGGAGAGGTCGATGTGGGACAGCTGAAAAATAATCATTTAATTGGCAAATTGATCAAATCATAGTATTCCTCGTGGCTTCGCTGTTGAAGCTTATCCGTCAGTAACCGTGTTTTTTTTTTCTCCAGAAAACAAGTAGCCTAGAGCTTTCAATCTGTTGAAAACATTTGTTTAAAGACTGCTTCGAAACCAATAGATTACACAATTTTGGCATAATGTTGTCTATTTACTTGTCACCGTGAAATCCATTTTAACCCACTTGCGTAAAGTTCAAGATTTAGTCCTGAGAATATACAAATTTGTCTTTAATGTTTTTAATAGGATTTATCCAGAATAAACATTGTATTTACACAAACTTCATCGCCTAGAGCCATAATTCTAACACAGACAAAGGGAACAAAGTGAATAATTGAATGGCAACATAATTAAATATTACTTACCATAAATCCGACGTAGTGAGCTCCATTGAGTCCGACAGTGATGGTCAGGATGATGACAGCGAGGGACAAGTTTCCTGCCGGGAGGTACGACAGGCCCAGCAGAGCTACGGCGGGGCCCCAGTGCGCTGGACCAGTGGAAAATAATTGTTTAATTTCATCTGGTTTTAAAATCATTATTTAAAATACCGTCAAAAGGAACTACCTAATTCCTAACAGCCTAAATGAACGTGTCTAAGAAATAATTCCATGTCAGGAATCAAAACTATAATTAATATGAGTATTAGCAAAGGTAAAACAAAGTTAAAAGTGACATTTACCGATACTGTTGAATATCCTCCTGGAGGTGACGAGTCTGATGATATTCCTGTTGACGAGGAACTCAGCGAGCCAGCTGAAGAAGAAACTCAAGACATACATGGCCACGTACGGCAGCGCTGACAACTGGCCGTTCTGAAATATAAGTTAAATGTTTTAAAATGGTGTTTGACCAGATAGACTTCTGGAACTGTAGTGCGATTTTGTAAACATCTTTCTGAGAAAACGAAGGGGAGGTAAGCAGTCATTCTATTACAATAGTTGGACAGACAAAAAAATTTACGATGAGAATTTCACAGAATCGACTGGCTGTCCGTAGTCTGTACTCAACAAATTGTATATCGTAAAGGTGCCAAACATTGCAACACGATTCACATGGCGCTTGTACAGGTAAAATATAAGGATAGTAAGCTTACCTCTTTGATATCCACATTAAGTACGTTCTTCATGTACGAAGGTAATTCAGTGAGAAGAGTCCAGAATCCTAAGTTTTGACCGCAGTGAGCCAGCAAGATAGCCCAGAATGGAAGAGATGTGAGAATTCCCTTCCAAGGAGTCGGCATTTTCTAGAAAATGAAATGATGATCATCATGATGATGCTGATCATGATGAGAAAGTTTGCAGCTGCTGCCATTGGTATGAGTTTATATTTATCAGGGTTCTTTGCGAAATCTGTATCTTACTTAGAATTTAAAAGACTTCTGTTTGGTACTAAGATCGCGACTGCAATATTAACATCAAGAATGTTGAAACAAAAAAGAGTACTTACACCATGTCCAAGCTCGTTGGAGCCAGCGTTCATTTCAATATACTTTCTCTCTTTCTTGGAGATCCACCGGCTGGTGCCAGGCGACGAGTCTCCGATGATGACCCACAGCACGGACCAGACGAGGCAAGTGATGCCGGCCACGTAGAACACGGAGGGCCAGCCCCATGAACTGGCGGCGAGGAGGCCTGACGTCAGCAGTTCGATGATGGTACCGAGTTGGGCACCTGGAGAAGAATATTAAATTATTCACCAACACTAGGAAATGGTGACAGGTGGGAATTTTGGGGAACAGTCATTATGGATTTCAAAAATTGCGGATTATCAGCTTAATTTAAATAAATTACTTTTGATATTTATAGTAGGTAACAAACTTTTAGATATTCATCCAATGAGAGCTGTCGCGTTTGAATTCGCCACTAAAGGCGCTAGTGTAGCGTGAGGTTTTCGAAATGTCAAAATACACTGTTGGTTGGCTATTAAAGCGAGTTTATTTAGGTACTTATTTGTATTGAGTTTTGTGAATATTTTTCTAAAACAGCCTGACTATGACAGATTAAGTTACGGTTCTTCCAACCACTGCAACCAAATCCAAACCAACCAACATTTTTCTGTCGGAAATATGTAGATTTTCATCTTTTTTTATAGTAATGTTCACGAAACACTGCGACACTATCTTTGTTGTATTTAATCGCAAGTTAAAGACATCATCAATTATATTCCTTCTAATTTGGTTCATATGCGCATAATAACACTTCAATGCTATGATTAAAAACGTCATTCGACAGTACCAACTGGTGAGTACCAAAACGGTAGCCCTCATTGATCACAGAGGAATATGTTTGATAAATGGAAACACTGGCCTATGTCTAGATGTTGCTTGAACAATATGCATTCAATTTTGAAGTACTTTGTTTTTTGCTGACCATAAGTGACCGCAGCTGTAAATAATGACTTTAAACTGAAACTGTGAAAGTAATATTTTAGAATTCAACAGAATTTCAGCTCAAATTGATACAATGATTTAAAACTAGTTAGCCCTCTCGTTGAAACTTGAGTCAGGTATCATTTAACAATTTAACTAGAAAGTGAATTTATCTTTCGATCGTGGTCATTATTCGGCCTTCAAAGTCTAGGTGCTTGACCTGAAGTGAGCAGAACTTTCAGCAGATCATTGCAATTATTATATTGAAGAGGTAATAGAAACTTTCATACATGGAGACATGATTAATCAGATGTTTAGCTACAGAATATTTTGTCTAGTTATGGATACATAAATGTATGGAGTAATCAATTTTATTTCCTCGATTTCGGGGCGGGTTCCATAGAAAAAATTGTGCATAATAATGAGTACAATGACTTGATTGCAGTTTTGCGTTAGTTCTATTAACATGTTGTAGATTGTGTAATTTCCTAAAACTTGCTAACTAGAAGTTATTGTATGAAGTTCGTTTTCATGAGTCGGAGCGGGTACGTTCTTACCCGCGTAGACGAAGGTCCCGAGTCGACTGCGCTCGTTGACGGGCACCCAGTGGCCCAGCACGCCGTGCAGACTGGGGTACAGCAGACCCTGCGACACGCCCATGACAATGCGGCACGCGCATACCGCGTAGTAGTCACCCTGGAACAACAGGATACATTGTACTGTCAGCAAGATTTTTTTATTTTACTTTAACAAAATGAGTGGAATTCACTGCCAGAGTCTGTCTTTCTTGATAGTTACAACCTTCAGTCTTTAAGTCAAGAGCGAATAGACTACTTCAGCGTGCTCCATTTTCTACCACATCATTTTTCACCATCAGGTGATATAGCGTTCAAACGCGCGCCTATCAATAGTAAACACAAAAACACAGCTATCCGCCAACGAAAGCAGTTGAACATAGGTACACAGTTAAATATTACAAACTTATCTCACAAAACTACTAATCTCATAATCATCCGATTTCTGCGTTTCGTGATACACAAAACCTGGGTGTCTTCAAGTCAAAAGTGAAAAGGTTACTTCTAGGCAAGCATGCGCCATCGTAGACCAAACCATCACTTCCCATCAGGTGAAGTAGTGATCATAGGTGAGCCTAGTAATAAAACACCATAACCCGACTGTACCCACCACTGAGTATAGGCCGCTCATTGCTTGCACCGATCCCCAATCCCGTTGTTGAATCAGACTCATCCAGGTATTTTGGTCGATGGTAACAATATCGTATGCCTATCTTACCGAAAGACGGTTAATATTAGATAAACAGCCTAAGATATAAGACAATCTAACTAATACCGCTACAAGAAAAATCAACGAAGCAACATTAGCACGGTATCAAGAAGAACCGCAACGCCATATAGCTATTCCACCAGCAGTGAACTACTAACGAAATCCTACATCGCGGTATCTACCTTTCCGTGCGATTTGACCATATACAACAGTCCAAATATCAACTATCGGGCAGTTGCCCGCACCGGACACACTTTTCATTGGAGGTTTGCGGACTTACACTTTGTACCGCATTCCTTCTAAAAGTTAAAATACTGGTTGGCAGATTCTTTATTAAAACTCTTGAATTTAGAAACCATAAGTTGATTGAGATAAGTTGTTGGTTGGTTGTTGATTGATTGTAGTCTCATAGAAATTATCGGCTAATCTATTTTACAATATCTGCTAGTATTATTTTCTAGTCACACTTTAAGCAATACCACCTTCAATAATCCTACTTCATTTAACACCAAACATGACACCAGAAAGCGTCACTTACAAAGATAAATAGGTACAACATTATTTCCTATTTTCCTTCAGACAGGAACCCCACGCAATGTAGTTCGTGGGTCATGGTGTGAGCGATGGGGGGCGTTGCCACTGACGCGGCCGTAACGACTCCCATCAATAAAGTGCACGAGCAAACGCGTAAGTTAATTGCAGGATTTATTTTGTGTTTGTTTGTGTCGTGTTGTGAAACTTCTTTGTCTTGCTTGTTGTGTTGGAAGGTTTAGGGAATGTATTTATTTTAAGTTTGAGTTTTTGGATCAAATCCTAACTTTTTTTCTACTTGAGATGGATTTGCTTTTGTCTCTAGTCTAGGTTGGAGGTGACAGAGACAAACATTCGACAAACGATTGAGCTTACCCAGAAGTCTATGTAACCTTGACGAGACTTGTGACGGGTTGAATGTGTTCGGAAACACAGACGCTAGAGAGCTCCGGACTGATTTGCTGTGCGCATTATAAAGATGTTTGGAAATGCTTGCGAATTTATACAACAAGGTAGTGATGGTAACTTGCTTATATTTTTTGATGATTTCATGTACAGAAATAGATGTGACCCTAGAGACGGTTATAGGTAATACTAAAGCGAGCAAAGCCGAAGGGAAAATTGAGTTTAAATAAAATTTTAAGTCACAGTGAAATTAGCACTATTTCAAAAACGCTCTTCTTGATAGGAAATTCTAATTCAGAAATATGTTCAGCAGTGTGTCAGCCAGAAGTTTGTTGAAATAAGACAACTTACTAAAATTATTTAAGTTACCCCAGTTAGATATCATTTAAATATGAACGTTTAAAATTACAAGGATTATCCCAGACTAACAATTAGAACCCACGCTTTTTAGAGGTACTTATGTTATTAATAAAAAGGGCTTTTAATTACAATTAGTATCTTATTTAAAGTAAAGGGCCAGCCAGTGAACTACTACTCATTATTTTACTTTATTAATTCTGAAAACTACTAAAACTTTAGTAAAACGTCAGTTTTAGTAAAACCGTTTGTCTTTTTAGTGTTTTTATTTAAACGTTTCCCCAATTTCTCCTGTATCGTGGGTGTTCACAAACATAAACTTATACACAAACAGTCAGATCCGGAACAACTATTTGTAGGCATATTTGTTCCGTGCGGGAATCGAACCCGCGACAGTCAGCGTTACAGTCAATCGCTCAACCACTGCGACCACCGTGTCTTTAGGTGCCCGTGAACTGACTTAATACTTTTATCTTAGGTACTTCATTCGAAAATTCAGTTGAAGACTTCTCCCCACGCATTTGCTTTTCAGCTTACGTCTTAAGACTACGAATTAATTTGTGCCAAGACCATTGGAAAAAAGATTAAAACATTTTCCGACCGTTTCCTAGAATAAAGTTCTAAGAGGCTCTATTTTTTACATTTCATCTCTAAATAAAACATTTCTTTTTAGTTATTTACATTCTATAAATAAAATAGAAGTGTTTGTTTGAAACATTTAAATAACAGTTTTTAACTAAATGCTTATGAAAGTATATATTATACGTGTACATAACAAAAAAACTATTTCTAAAGAAGTGGTTTCTTCCGGCTCCGAAACGGCTGGACCGATTTTGACGGGACTTTCACTGGCATATAGCTGACGTTATAAGAGAAATGTAGGTCAACAAGGTTTACTCTTAAGCTTCTGTGAAACACGTGTTAACAAACGCAAAATATAAATAAAAGTCCAACAAAGCTATTATAAACAAACGAGAGGGAGCAGGCTATCAGGAGGGCAAAGCATTGCTCATTCCATTTCGTAGAATTATGTTGTCCGATGGTATCGCGTGAGGGATGGCTGCTCAGACAAATGGCGCCCTAATAAACCATCCTAATGTGAGATCCTCGCCATCCGTCAAGACGTTTGTTTGTTAAGGGGCAAAAACTTTAGGGGATGTTTCTTTGTACAGTATTATGGTGCAGTGATTTTTATAATTTGTCCCCCAAAAATGACACCATTATTATTTTTTATTGTACGTACGTTAAATGTGCGTGTTGAGATAACTTAGAATCATTATTATGAGTACCACTGCATCGGTTTAATTCGAATGAACGAACCTTCATATGTCGGCCGGCCTATATGTCTACGCAAAATCAGCTGATTTAACTCCGCCGCTAAACTCCGCCGACCGAAACTTTAGATAAGTTTTTACTCGAGAAAGTGGCATCTACTACAGTCAGACCAACAAAGGTTTATTTCAAGAAGAATCGCATTGAAAGCTTTGCAAGTACAATATCGTCTTTGATCACTGTCCCCTTAACTCCTCCAACAAATGTTCCCATTTTGTTCAGATCTGCCGTAAGACACGCGGACACGTCGTCTGCCGATATACAACCTCCCCAATTTATAACTGGGTAGTTACTTACGCTTCTCTTCGATCATACGAGGGTTCCTTGTATGATTGAAGAGAAGCGTGTGTGTCTGTGCTCACGGAAATTAATTGCCATGAGAAAATATTCTCTGCGATGAATGAACTCGGAATCGGTTGGCAATCTGTTTAACGAAATGATTTATTGGTTCGTGTGATTGATATTTGGCTGGAGTGGGGTCGGTAGGTAAACGTATGAGGATATAATTGATTGATATAGTGGTAGCAACTGGTTTGTCGAGCATGAGTTCTAGAGTTTGACTCCCGTGTTGGAAAAAATGTATTTTTTTTTGTTTTCCTAGTAAGTAGCAGTCCAGAGTCTAAATTTGTGCCTGGCGAGCAATACGCTCACCCATTACATGACTAAAACGTAACTGGCGAAATATGGGTGTACTACAGCTACAACTCTGCCTTACTTTTTGGCGAATATAAGCGTGACGGTAGATGATAAATTTAAGTTTACCTATGAATTGTTAGCAATCTTGTAGGACTTGAACGAGACTATAGCGTTGTTTCGGTTTTTCCGGCTAGTCTAGTTTAGTTATGTTTATTAGTGCATGGCGTTTTAGTTATTAAATAAATTAAAAATACATAGCTTCTCAAAGAAAACTTCACGGGACTGTTATAATGTAAATTTTACTTCAGAAATAATTAATCAAATTGAAGCTTTGACTAACCTAACATAATGGCGGCTATAGCTGGGTACTGACCAACGTTACGAGGTATAATGTAACATTTGCATCGATCATGTTACGCATCGAGCATGTTACGCTGTGTTCTAAAATCGGCGTAACATGCTCGTAAAAACTCTGTGCTCCGCTTTTGTCGACAGTTCTCAGTTTTTAGAATGGACTGAGCGAACCTTATGAAGTCTGAAAAGTCTGATTCGGCCCAGTACCATGCTTGCATAGAAGAGACAGATGCTTCGTCTCTTTCTATACACTTGTCAATTTTGTAACGGAATCGCTTAGTTCACTTCTCTATGGTAATTGGAAAAAAAAATTAGGTGAAATGTATATAGATTCTTCTTCTTCTTCCACCTGGCGTTAATCCCGGCTATTGCCAGGGTCCACCTTACTGCTTAGCTTCCTCCACTTTGCCCGATCTTGAACATCCTTCTCAGTTAGGCCATTGGCTCTCATGTCAGACTTGACGACGTCCAACCAGCGCTTGCGAGGGCGACCACGGGTCCTAGCCCCAAGAACAGCCATATTCATGCATCCCCGACCAAAGTACTCCATAGGGCGGCGCATGATGTGGTCATACCATCGCAGACGACACTCTTGCAGTTTTTTCCCCACGTCACGGACACCAAGACTACCTCGGATGAAAGAGTTGCGTATGCGATCGGATCGCGTTACGCCACTCATCCACCTCAGCATCTTCATCTCCGTGACGCGAAGCTCCTGGGTATGTCTGCCTAGTGCTGGCCAACACTCGCCGCCGTACAGTAGGACAGGCCGTATGATGCATTTATATATCTGCCCCTTGAGCTTCGGAGGCATTTTGCGGTCGCATACAACGCCCGTTACCTCGCGCCACTTTGCCCAAGCCGCGCCTATACGTGCTTGGACATCGTCGTCCACGTCGCCAGACTCGTGCAGCACGGATCCAAGGTACCTGAACGTATCGGACTTTCTGATCAGGTCCGAACCTATTCGGATGGTGTTTGAATCCGTGCTGCCACAGGACATGTACTCAGTCTTCGCCACATTTAGTCTCAGACCACCGTTTTCAAGCGTGTCCTTCCAAATGTTGACTTTTCGCTCAAGATTGGCTTTGTTCTGATTCACGAGGGCTATGTCATCGGCATACATCATTAGCCATGGGGGCTTATCTTGGATGTTTGCCGTAATTACATCGAGCACTACGTTAACCAAGAACGGGCTAAGAGCCGAGCCTGAACGCCAACAGATGTTGGGAAACCATTCGATTCGCCAACAGCGGTCTGGACAGAGGACACGGAATCGCGTTACATGTCTCTGATAATGTCAATATAGGCCTCGGGAACGCCCTTGAAGCGCAGTGCCCACCAGATGGACGGTCGAGGTATACAGTCGAAGGCCTTCTGCAGGTCTAAAAAGGCCATATACAAAGTTCTCCTTCTCTCTCTGTAAGCCTCAGCCAGAGTCCGTAAGGTATGGGGATGCTGTTTGTTAGACAGCTCCGCGACGTATGTACACCATCTCTCCTTAACAGAGGGGACATCGTAGAGCAGCTTACCCTGGGCGTTCCTTACACAGAGACATTTGCTAATGTCCCGTGTAGCTTTCTCCCGGGCACGCGCCAGCTTAAAAATAAGCTTTTGCCCCTCCGCAGTTTCCAGCTTGTTGTATAAGGGCGCCAGACCTTTGCTGCGGGCTCTGGCTACAGCTTTTTTGCAAGCGCGCTTAGCCGCTCCATATGCCTCCCTGTCATCCGGAGAGTTGGACCCTTGCCACTGTTTAAATAAAACCTTCTTCTTCCAAATCGCCTCCTGCACCCCGTCATCCCACCACCACGTCTCCCTGTCTATGGTTCGGCCACCACGAGAAGTGCCAAGGACGCGCTTACCCGCAGCGGTGATTGCTGAATGGATCCTACTCCAGATCTCTTGAGCGGACTCATGCGGAGCACTGATCTCGAGATGCTCGACCTCCGCGATGAAGTCCGACTGCCTAGGACCATCAAGCAACCACCACTTAGTGCGGGGTTTGCGTTTCTCGATCACTTTCTTTTTCGGTACAACTGCAAAGTCCAGGACATGGAGGCGGTGTTGTGCCATTAAGCTTTCGCCTGGGATGACTTTGCAGTTGGTAACCTTGCTAATATGGCACCGTCGCACCAGCAGGTAATCTATTTGGGTTGAGTAGGCACCACCACGGTACGTAATAAGATGCTGGGGCTTCTTCTGAAAGAATGTGTTCGCGATGGCTAGGTCAGACAAAGCGCAGGTGCTGAGTATACTGACTCCCTCTGCATTTAGCTGGCCATAACCAAAACCACCGTGAACACGTCCATACTCTCCAGCAAACTGACCTATGTGACCGTTGAGATCCCCCCCAACCAAAACACCTTCGGAATTCGGAATAGCGCGTAATACGTCCTCGAACTCATCCCAGAAGGCCTCCTTTTCAGACTCACAGTAACCAGTTTGAAGAGCATAGGCGCTGATTAGGTTCGTTACCGACCCTTCGACCAGCACCCTAACTCGCATCAACCGGTCGCTGCATCGGTCTACTTCAAGGAGTCCATCCTGAAGGTCCTTAGACAGCACCACGGCCATTCCGCCCCTGCCCGTTGGTGATCCGGTGTACACTAGCCGGTACCCCTGCCCAATGTTACGTGACTTATTTCCCTTCCAGCGCGTCTCCTGAAGGAAGGCGCACTGGACCCGACGCTTCGCAAGTACGTCCGCGAGTTCTCGGCAACGTCCAGTTAGGGAGCCAATGTTCCAGGTGGCAAAGCGGAACTTCTTCTTGGGTACTGTCCTCTTTAGCCGTGCCCGTACTTGACACGGTAGCCCTAGCTCACTTATCGCAGGTTTAGGGCGATGTGCCTGCGCGTCGTTATGCGGCGACGCCCTAGCCCGAGTACCCTTTCTTAACTTGTCCTTGTCCATATTAATATTTGACTGAAGTTGGTTTTACGTGGGGCGACCAGCCGTCTGACCCCCACAACCCTACGAGAGGGAAACCAGGTTCGCCAGAGCCTCGTCCGTTGGACAGCAGGGTGCACCGCTAGCAGGTGACGTTGGCTTGGGTCTTAAGATGGTAACGGACCCCATACACCCCCGGACCCCATACACCCCCGGACCCCATACACCCCAGACCCCATACACCCCAGACCCCATACACCCCAGACCCCATACACCCCATGAAATGTATCTAGATTATTTACCATAATTTTATTAGCCAAGATTTTTGGGGCATTCGAATGCGACGTGCGACGCACCGCGTGCACTCGTGACGACTTGCAACAGCGTACTGACTGAACCGCGTAAAAGTAAAAGGATTCGCCAAAAAACCGACAACCAGGTGGAGCACTCAAAGCGAACAACGAGCGGCTCGTTGCTCGCTGGTTTCCCCGTAACACGACGTACTGACTGCACGAATGCTCGCCGTGTAACATGTTACATTACACCTTGTAACGTTGGTCAGTACTCACCTTAAGACTAACCAACTAAATATACAAACACTACTGGTACAAGGTTCCACCACCAAGCCTTTGCTTGAGTCATTCAATGTTTATCAAACATTTCCACGCCAAAACCACAAACAGACGCCTTCAAAAAAACGAAAACATAGCTAACACTGATTTACAGCTCTGAATCAACACAATCATGAATACGATACGCGCATATTTTACGAGAAAATATGGAAACCTCTTTATTTGTTTAATTTTTTAATCACACTCGCTCTCAAATTTTAATCTGCGCTGCCATTTGGACCATGACCCTTAATTAATAAAGGCAAACACTGCTAGCGAGCTGGTAGTAGCGTGGCCACTCCACGCTCGCTCATAGCTTCACATAAATAATACTTGCGGGCACCAACTGCTGATAAACTATTTAACTCACAACCTCGCAAATTCACAATGGTTTCATTTTGCACGCCCCGCGCTGTCATGCTGTTGTATGTTGTCGCTTTATATAAACCACTGCATGGAGATGTACAGAGTGACTTTTAACTATTTGGTGATATTTTAGGAAGTGACAGTGCTCCTGACAATATTATATGGGATCAGAAATCAACGTTGAGAAGTTAAAATACTGCTGTTCTGGGGTTTCTGATTTTCAGGGCTTTAGTAAAAGTGGTTCATATTCATGGGATAAGTTCCCATGAATATGAACTTAATGATTGCCAGTGAATTAGAATGAATTTTAAATGATTCGCAATCCATTCTCACATGGAAAATTTTCTTACGAATTTCGTGTTCGTGATTTTTAGTTCGTAGACAATGCAGTGGATAGCAAAATTAAATATTTAGCCGTCACAGTGTACACCGACATTTTTAACAAACATAAATTTGAATTTCCCGGAATTTTCCTCCTGTTACAATGGGTATAGCTCGAATAATGTCCAGCCAAACGACTTCTGTTCTAGCTTTATAGTTGTAGGTCCGTTGTGGAGTACTAACGGTGCTGTATACGAGTATTACATTTACAACGTCTACACTGTCATATTTTGAATAAATTCAAATACAAACCGTAGATTTTAGAACAACTTGTTTATACTCGTATACTAAGTTTCTACCTTATTCAGATTTAACAACAAAGAGAAATACCAATACTACTGCTTATTCTCTTAGACAGAGTCGGTTTATAAGCAAAAACTCCAATAAAATAAACAATTAAATACAAAAAAGTGCAGCCATAAAATAAAGTAGTTTTACTAAAAGTATAGCACTGGTGCCGAGTGGACGGCATAATGAAAACGCTGTGAGGTTTGTCAACTGCTTACCCGGCAACTAACAATATCACTATGCGCTGGAACCGAGCCAGACGGTCCCCCAGTGTTCTCACCTGAACAAGTTTCTGGGTTATTTTGGACTTTAACTTGTTTAGAAAATGTAATATCCTATACGTGAAATAATTTTATTCTAGTTTTAGTTTTAATTTTATGTTCGCTTTGAAAGTATTTTTGTGTTGTATATTATATTTATTGTTAGATATAAACCAAAGTGTTAACTTCTAAAAGCCATCTACACTTTTGCAGCCCACTTGGCTTCAGACGGCTTTACAAGTAACTTTATTTTGTTCGACGCACTATTTCATCGAATGCGCACAACTCCTGATTTGTTTAATTTGTAGAAGATATGTGCGCCCGCTATGATAATATGCATAGGTATCCCGCGAGTATATGAATTCGCTGGGTGCGAGACGCACAGGACCGGCCGAAGTAGTTACACTTCGTGAAGGAATATATACAGCAGTGGACGTCTTTTCGCTGACATGGTGATGATGATATAATACAAAGATTCTGCAAAAAAATTATCTAAGTAATTTTTTAGAAGTCATGTTGATATTTTCTTATATTTTTGTCCTCAGATGCTTACCTTGACAGCAGCCATGGGTAACAGCATGTTGACGATGCCAGTGACTCCCATGGAGGCCAGCATGAGGTACTTGCCGCCGAAGCGCCCGGCGATGTACCCCGCAGGTACCTGCAGGAGGATGTAGCCCCAGAAGAAGGACGACAGCACCATGTCCTGTGTGCCCCGGGACCAGTCGAATACCTGGAAATGATAAATTGGTTGGTTAGATAAAAACGACAAGCCAAAATGGGGGACGAGGTTCTATTGCAAAATAAGGATAAAGGAAAAGAGACAGCCAAAGTGAAACATTTAAGTTTGACTGCAAGAACAACAACAACAACAATGCACAACAACAACGTACAAGCCAACAACAACAATGTACAAGGTTGCCGAACGGTTTGAAAGAGCTACCGCGGCCCTGGAACGCAAAGGGCATTTGGAGGAACAAGGGCGGTTTTTAGTCAGTAAGATTTTAAAGGTCATGGCACTCTATACAAGCACCACAACGGCATCACTCTAACTCTTTGTTACTTGTCATTTAAATTAGAGCATTAAATCGTGTGTCGTAACATATATTACAAAATGTAATGAAAAAGCCAACAGCGTGCAGTCGATCCAATTGCGTGCTTACAGCGCGCGAACGCCAGCGAAACAACGTCGGACTGTGAGCTTGCACCTCGCGGCCGGCGCACGGACGGACGGCGAGCTTGGATCTCGCGGCCGGGGCGCGGACTGCGAGCTTGCACCTCACGACGTTATAATGTGCCATGATCTTAACACTCCTTTCCACTCCGCCTGGTCTGGGAGGAAGCATTTGATGAGTTTCCATCCAAAAAAGGACCAAAATTGTGAAATATGGACAGAAGAAATCTATTACATCTGAGGTAAAATTGTCTGATTGCTGATGTTTGTAATATAGAGATGCGTCTGTATTATGCCCGGTTTCTGAAGTACTTTATCGATCGTTTAACCAACTTATGACGAAATCCCTCAGAAATCGGGCCTTAGAAAGATACTATTCTATTGTTGAGTGCTACAGGCAGTAGTCTGTAGCACTCAACCATAGAATATGACGAAAAACGGTTTATGACGAAAAACTATCTTGAATAAGCCACGGAAAAGCTAGTTTATAGAAGTTTTTTTTTTAAAACCACGGCTGTATTTCCCAATGGAAAAACGTCTAATAATAATTTCCAAGCGTGTCGATAAGCAGGATTTTGCAGAGGAATAAAATATAGGTTCGTGACAGCCATTCGACAGCAGTGCTGAGCGATAAAGGGTAGTAAACATTTAAATAATAGCTGCTACTGACGAGTGTTATGGAGATATTATACGAGTGGAAGCACCTATAACATCGATTTATGCTGTGTAGCTATCATCATAAACAGCTGGTACGTTATAGCTATGGAATACGGGAATGTCTGGAGGTCAAAAATCTTGTAGAAAATCATAACTTAAATACGCGTAGTCATACTGTTGAGACACTGGCCTCGCTTCTATACAAGGACTGTGCTATAGTCTAACACGTGTGCTCGTTAGTCAATGCAAATTGGGATGTCACATTGTTTTCGAATTTTCGGTCCCGGGACAAGCATGTCCCAAACCAGCAGGTTTTTACGAAAATGCCTTCAAAAATTCCCTTTACGAAGTCATTCTTATTATAAGACACACTTTACAAGCCAACTTCACAATCTTATGAGGCTCAGCCTCTTGACATCCTTATGCATCCTGCATGCCCATCATGCATGTCTGCAAGTGCATGTGCATCTTTCTGTTATTAACTTAATAAAATAACAACCTACATAGAAATTAAAAATGTAAGGCAAAGTATTCCGTACTATTCCAGAAAAAACCCTTTCCATAAAAAACTGCTTGCTTTTCTTATCCCGATCATACCTCAGAGAGCCGCCATCACAAACAATTAACCCATTACAAACGGCGACATGATGTTTTTGCGACAAGTCTTACGTGCGTCGTTAGTCGGAACGTGCCTCAAACGATTCGGCGCTCAAACGACACTTTTTGCGACAATACCACTAAAGTCTGCGGGATTTTTTGCTGTTTAATGATAGCCTTTTATAGGGCTGGCTCTCTGGACGCTTTTTAAGTTTTAGTGGAGATCTCGCTTTACTTTTATTTTGAAGAGTTCAACTTTTGTCTCAGGGGACAAAGGAAAATATACTACTGAATTTAAGCTTTCATCGTGGGATGCACTTGAAAAATAAAAGTAAAAACAATAAAAAAGTTTCTATTCATCACTGAATTTTGTAAGTTTTAAAACTATTTTATTTAAAGTCTAAGTTTCTTGAAATTATGAAGGAGCAACTTAAAACAATATATTTTTTCGTTATTTCTGAGGTGTGTAGTTTTTGAACGTCTTTCACGGCCGACATTCAGCACCCTACACCATTGTCGGTCTACCCGTAGACTCGCTTTATATTGGGATTCTGGTATCGCAAAGTTATCTTATACTTTTCCATGTTTTCCCTGCAATGTTTCCGCTTAGTAAAAATATGTTAAATCACGCCTGACGACCCTAAGATCTCCAATCTACGTTAAAATAAAGAGTTCTAAAAAACGCCTTTGTCAGATAAAGGGAGTCTAGCAGACGCCGCGGATAATTCCCTGAAGTGTTTTGTTTCACGTCGTACAGATGG
The DNA here is from genome assembly GCA_950371165.1 of Lacanobia oleracea. Taxonomy (NCBI): domain Eukaryota; kingdom Metazoa; phylum Arthropoda; class Insecta; order Lepidoptera; family Noctuidae; genus Lacanobia; species Lacanobia oleracea. The sequence continues at coordinate 891,017 of OX493398.1, forward strand.
CGCTAATAGCGACACTTAGGATTAGGTGTTGAGTTCAGTCTTTGAAGCGGTTCTATTAGTTTTTATTTTCGAGATAAAGCTGAAGTGGAAGAAGTAATTCGGTAGATTTTGCTGTTTCTTGGTAAGGTGGAGCTAAATTGTCTTAGTTTTATTTTGTAGACAGTAAATATAATTTTCTGCTTATTTTGTAGCAAAATACTAGGTTTCGTTTCTTTTGCTGATTGAGATGTATGAAAAAAGAAAACATGTTTTTTCTTCTCACAGACACAAGGCTGACTTTTAATCATTCTCATACTTCCAGACGGTAGATTTGCTTTCAGTGACAGTAAAAGTATTGTTTGTATGGGAATATTCTAGATATGTAATAAGGTGTTGTTATTGTGCCATAACAAGGCACTAGGTCCTTACATGTCAGGAGAAGCCCTTACTATCTGCTGTCATTGTTGCTGTTTAGGTGCTTAGCTTGTATAGTATTGATCTTATATTTTAACGTGCGGGTAAAACTCACCGGGTACCCGTAGCTGATGTTGGAGGTCATGGTACGATGCCGACGCTCATGGATACTCTAGTGGCGTAGGAGACGATGGTGGCCAGGATTATGATGATGATATTGTTATTGGTCTATAGTCAGGAGTTGTTGTTACTCACCGGGTACCCGTAGCCGTTGTTGGATGTCATGGTGACGATGCTGACGCTCATGGACACTCTAGTGGCGTAGGAGACGGTGGTGGCCAGGACCATGATGATGATATTGTTACTGTGCTGTAGTCAGGAGTGGTTGTTACTCACCGGGTACCCGTAGCTGTTGTTGGAGGTCATAGCGACGATACCGACACTCATGGACACTCTGGTGGCGTAGGAGACGGTGGTGGCCAGGAACATGATGATGATATTGTTACTGTTCTGTAGTCAGGAGTGGTTGTTACTCACCGGGTACCCGTAGCTGTTGTTGGAGGTCATGGCGACGATACCGACACTCATGGACACTCTGGTGGCGTAGGAGACGGTGGTGGCCAGGAACATGATGAACGCCATCGCGTGGCGCATGCCGAGGAGACGTTCTGTGGACAAGAAAACATAAATTATAATACTTTAATTTTTTTACTACCTTTAAAAAGAGTCCAGACTGACATATAATATATTATAACCTAATGGAGTGAGATCGTAAAGCGAGCTATTTATTAAAAACCATGACCGCACTGTCAAGAACAAAGCGAAGAAAATGAAGTTGATGCTGAATTTTCCCATATCATGTGTCACGAGTATTTACGAGTACTTGTATCTGAAACTCAGTAGCCAAAGGCCAAGTATCCATGTTGAAGATTATCTTATGTCGTTTCTATTTCAGCAGTCAACCAAAATGTGAGCAAACTATGAGCTAAAATCAAGAATGGCTTGTTATCTTCGTGAGCTTGCACTAATAACTAGAGAATCTATTTATTTGACAACATACTTTTTATCATACACTGGCCGACGTAATAAATATTGTTCAGTATATCTCAGTGAAATTAAAAATACAACACAAAATTGTGATACGTTCTGTAAGACAAAAGTCATGGCACTCTATTCTGCATTGCCGAAGTTTACGCATTATCACGTCAGCTCGCTCCATTACATAAATTAAAACACCTGACAACATGGAATAGGATTTACGTTATTAACTTTGATTCTGCTGTTATACTGGGCAATTCGTTCTCGTTTATAATAGTAACCTAAAATACCGATTTTGGTGTCTCTGCTTACATTATGAGAATTATTTTTTACTTAGTCAGTAGTCTTGCGCTGAAAATTATGATTTTAGCATAGCTGCAAAGTAAAAACAAAGAAAATAATAAAAATAGCAGACAAAAATTCCCTACAGAACTCCTCTGGAACCTTTTGTACATGACAAAACCTGTTAACACATCGTAAATCTTCAACAATCAAGATACTAGCTAACTGGCAGACAGTGTTGTTAGAATTACAGCATGTATCTTGAAAATCACATGCATTTCTTTGCATTTCACGGTTTGCTGACTACCATCACCACTATTGTAAGACGAAGCAGGCTCGTCAATGTACAGAAAACAACTAGATTTTTTTTTAGTCTTCATAATGGATACAACCGTATCTCCTTAGTCCCATGAGACTCTCTCGACATAGCTTATGACTACCATTTCCGAAGATTTTACGGATAAATATCTAGGGAAATATCTTCCAGAATATTTAATTTTATTATTAGGATGAAGGTATTTTTATGATTCGTAAGTGATTTAATTTCGAAGTAGGGTAGAAAATGTGTAGTAACACATGGACAGGTAATGAAAGATTTAAGAAGCAATTCTTATGACGTCTTTTCATTGAAATGATGATGATTACAGGTTTACATTTATTTTAAAACGGAAAAACACAATAATTTTGTATGATACCTCGCAAGCTGATATCCTAAAGTTACTCCACGTCATCATCATTCAACATCCCCATCTCAATAAAGCCAGAATGAGTAACCACACAAAAATAATACCATCCCATAACACGCAGAGCATTAACAAACATCTCACATAAAGTATTCCAGCGCTGACATGTTTATATCTAAAAACTCATTTTACATCTGTCGGCCTTAAAGCGAAACGCGACGTCGGAGTATTCCGCAGAGATAGCGCTAAGAAATAAACGGAGAAGCGCACAATTAATTGTTCAAATAAAAAAGAAGTATCTCCTGATAAAGAACTTGGCTTTAAAATAACTTAAGCCGTTAAATGACTGGTTGTTGATAAATCTGAACAATTAGATGTTGTTAATTAATCAGAATTGATTAAGATGGTTGGAAAGTAAATTAGAGAAATGAGTGACAGTGAAATGGAGAATATTAATCTTTCTTAAAGGTTTAGGTCAGATCCCTTGTCACGCAATTAGATGGTTTATGACGTCTTTTGTCAAATCAAAATGAGTTAAAATAGAAATACCTAATAATTACAAGCGAAAAACTGAAATGGCCTGAATTCGAAACATTTTTTCACTGTAGTAAAAAAAAGAAGGTATAAAATGGCACCGCTCACTGAGCCGGTGCAGTCCTCAAAAAGTTCTCTCCAACATTAGTGAAGCACTATCGCTGCACAGTACAACGTTGTTTTACTTCCATTGTTGGTCGAGCACCTGCAATGTATCGGCTGTCCCGCACAAAACCAGCATTACTTCCACACCACGTGTGTGTAACTGTTTTGTTTTAGTTTTCAATACACAGATTAGAGGTTGCTAACTACTCGGTAACAGCGGGAATTCTCGAAATGTGTTCATATTAATGAAAACCACTATGATCAATTTTATTATTCCAAACCCCGTTTGATACTCTCTGTTTGGCAAAGAAACGCAGTCGCATGCATATAGGACATTGTCAACCCAAAAAAAAACAAACATATTGGGGTCGTCTATTTATTTATTTATGTACACACAATATACTTAAAAAAAAATTTGTACAGAGAAAAGAGCGCAATGGTACTGCTTATTTCTACAGAAATTTCTTCCAGCAGACCTGCGACAGAAGAATTGTCTATGTATATGGTGCTCATAAATTATCTGACATTTAGTTCATAAACTGTCTCTTTTTGACAGACCCATAACTACAAAACCGACAGCAGAGGATCAAATTGTCTGCAACACCAGACTAACTTAATTGTGTGTAACACAATTAGACATCGTCAAACACCATGGTACACCGCAGCTGATAGAAACCCTTATCCTAATCCAATCACAATGGCGAGCGAGCGCGGAGCGCCGGCGGTTTAGCTACTGCGCTGGAATAATACACGACTCGCAATGGAACCACATGCACTCGTTCATAATATGTTTTATTGTTACGTGCGACTGAACGCAGCACGGGTTTGATGAACGACTTCATTTTACACAACATATATTTGGTATTGTTGCGGTCGAGCATTTTCTGCTTTTGTTGAATAATGTTTGTTTGGTCTTCGAGCGTTTTTCTACATTTTATAGTCGTTTGTAATAGTTTCAATTTAAAGTTACTCGTCGGATAGTCAATGTGAGCGTGATAATCCTCTTCAGATAGAGCCACACGTTGGAGTGCCGCAAGTGCCCATACACCTGTACTTTAGGGTATTTAATGAATATCACCGATGCAGCAATTAACGTAGCCACCTACTGGGTCCGATGAACAATGTAAAGTTCTTGTCTGGTAGGTAGGTAGGTACTACACATAATTTTTTATTGAGAACGAATGTATGTCAAAAAAGCTGATTTCAATAAACGTTGTGATATTTGCAATCATTTTTTTTATCACAATTTTTTGGTTTTGAGATAATAATCAATCAGAAGAATACAGCAATGCCCTATCAATCAAAAGAAAAAAAAAATAACATTTTCATTCATGGACTTTTTTCAGATATCAGTCTTTGACAAGAATCTAATAAACCTCACGTCTTTCTAAGAAATAGACTAATATAATATTTTCGTCGTGTCCTAGCAAAAGAAGGCGAACAGAGCGTAAAATCATATTTTCTCTAAAACCTTTTACAGAAGGTGGCTCAGCTCATTTGTATGCTGGATCTAAGAAACTTCAGGGGCTAGTATTGTGTGACGCATTCTTAAATATGTATAAAGCGACTTGGGAAAATACTTCAGCAGCTGCAAATGCAATTTTCTCTTTTTGTTCTTGTTTTAAACATTTCACATTAAAGAGAAAAGTCGTGCGAACTGCGATGTCTACGATGCGTCGCTTTGCACTTTTAATATTGTAAAGTATTTTTGCACTCGCCTATTAAGTTTCTACGGTGTGTAGTAGGTTAAGATTTTCATTTAAAGGCAAGTGCCGCAATATTTAATGAGTTCACGATTTTAAACAAAACTTTTAAATATCTGTAAAACTAGTTAAAAAAACTTAAAACATCTAAAATCTTACATACATAAATGTATCTCCAAATTCAATTGTGTGACGGGGATGTCCAAGTGTGGTAAACAGTCGTCAGGCACTAAACGCAGACATTTTTAAACAAAAACACATGTGAATAAAAACTATATATGAAGAATGATATCCCCCACGTACAGCTCACGTAGTTCCTTTGACATCCATTACTGTTTTAGCACATAACAGTGTCATGGCAGTTCATATAAGCCTATCAATGGATATCAAACTCCGAGTACCATTGACTAATCATTCAGTATCGATGCCCTTTCCTATTGGAACGAGTAATGACGCTCATGTAAACGTGACCAGCCTCCCTATGGAGAAATTATTTTATTTAGTACACCCAGATGTTAGGACAATGGCTAATTATAAGCTTGTATAGCCATTGAAAGATATCAATGGGTCATTAATTATACGGTTTCGTTGAATGTGGTTTGACATACACCAGTTGATTATTGATACTATTAGAGGTTAAAAAGAACAAAATATTAACACTAGTAGCAGATAAACTGCGTTACCTAGTTATTTGAAGTCAAAAGTTGTCTCATCATCATATCAGTCTAAAGAAGTCAATTTGGGGGGGACATAATCGCCACGCTTGGCAGGAGGTTTGGCGATCGCAGTGTATGGTGTTGCGTTTTACAGATTGTTGCCCATTCTCTGGCGAGTCCCTTAGTCGCCTCTTACGACACCCACGGGAAGTGATGGGATGATATTATTCTTTTACGGCACCATACGGCACCAGCCGACACCATTAGGCAAAAGTTGTCTATGAAAAGTTTTTCATTAAAAAAAAAAAAAAAATCTATTAGGTAAGCTGAGTTTGAACCATAACAGTTTTAAAATAATTAGCAGAGGATTCCCAAAGGAATTCCTTTTTTCTGCAATTAGTTCCTTTAGTAGTTAATAACCTAACTAACCAGGTATTTCTTGTAGGTACATAAAGTTATAAAAAAAAATAGTTTTTCGTCTTCTTAGCAGTTACCTATCAAATATTTGTCAACTATGAATCATTTATAATCGAATTATTTATTTGAGAAACATAAAAATGAACAAAAGTATATTAAATTGCAATTCTTAGATAAAATCACAGCTATAAACCTAAAAGACGATCAACAATAACTGTTCCAAATAGAACTACCTTCACATTGAAACTGACGTAAAACGATTTAAACGCAGCCATTTATAAATTCCAGCCGCAGATGGTTGAATTTTAAAACGAACAGAGAAAATGTATATCTTTTTAGAGTTCCTTAAGTGCACGCAATCCTTTAGCCGGGTTCCTTACTCAGGATAGCTGAGAAATATGGCGCTACATCTCTTTGTCGCATAGTGTGTCTGGAAGTTCAACTTATGGTCGCATTTGTCTTGATGAAAGGCTGCGTTGCAAGTCGACAGCTGGGACAGTGCGTACATTATTACTTAACCTTGGATGGTTTTACAAAGCGAAATAGTTTAAATACTACATGTTGTAGATAATTAGCTAGTTAATTAATTTTGGGTATGAAGTAGTATTTATTCAAGTATTGTGTTTTCAGGATTTAACTTTTTTTAAATGTTATGATACAGAATTCACTAGTTTTAATTTAAGTACATTATTATTAAATACGATCTTGCACTGTATGCTAGCCACGATTTATGCAATCGTTTTAACCTTAACATTCTGATTTCAAACTTGCATGCTTCAAAAAACTATTGTAAACCATTACTATGCGCATTCGAAGTCCGAGCTTCCAAAACTGTCCACTTATAAAATAATACCAGTGGGGTTTTGCCGCAAAAATTCGTCCACCACAGTATTGCGCATTTTACCGCCACCACACAAATGCTTGGTGCCTACATCGTTATTAAAATCTTGTCCGTACATCGGTTTGTGACGAGGTGAGGCAGCTATTACCGAAGTATTTGACGCTAACTCCTAAACTTACGGGCATCGGGGCATGCGAGGACCCTGAATAATCACTTGTTATGTGTCCATGTAAATGATCACCATGGTTTTTAAAAGCCTGATTAGTGTTTACAAACTACAACGACATGTGCATATTTCTGTTTGGATAAAAAGAACAATTAATTTCTGATTATATGGCTATAAGGCATATAATGAAGTAGGAAAGATTGCGGCCGCCAACATCTAGGTACAATATAAACGTCAAAGTTAGATACAGGCACATAAATCGCTCGCGAGCATATAAGAAACTAGTCGCAAAACAAATAAAACTTATTCAGTTAGAACAACGGATCTGAAGTCAACCTCATTTATGTCAATGTGTATCAAGATCGGAAAATAAACTTTAGCTATTTATTCAGCCTGAAATCCCTCCTTGATGCCTAGACTTTTCTTTTTGTTAGAAACAAAAAATACAATTTGCGAAAGACAGTGGACATTTCTCGTTATTTCCTGTGTTTCTTTTAGTATGTATTTACCTTTTTTGCCCCAAATATGTTGTTGATTGACATATGGATTGGTTTCCATTTGTCTCCGACTTCGTTAGAGCCGAATGGGTTCCAAATAAATGTTGTTTTGTTTTTCGTTGTTGTTTATCTAAATACAAAACCTTTGGGTACAAAAATAAAAGAACTCCTAACTGAAACTTTTTGTTACGTTTAGGTAATACGAGCGAACCTATTCTGAAAAGGATCACGAAACTATTTTTGTATTTGGTCACTTTTGCTAACATGTTACTGTAATAGACTGAGATCACAGAGCTGCCAGACCTCTCTTATTTTCTTACTAACAAAATATGTGGTATGCGTATGTTAAAGTACATACAAAAAGTACTCTATACCACACAATTTTGTTACTGAGAAAATAAGTGGGGTCTGGTAGCTCTGGGATCTTAGTTCATAATGTACCTATTGGATAAGATTATTCACCATTATTGGCATCATTAGCGCTATGGCGACTCTCTCTCTTTTTGTCCTTGCTGGTTTAACAATAAATGGATCAGCTCACACGCATCTTTTATCATACAAAATACCTAAGTATACACTTCTCAGTTACCAGAATTACATAGAAGCTAATTATTGTCTTGTACGAGTAAGAGCTATAGGAACAGTTCTATCTACATACATCGATATAGGAGGCATAACCAGTATTGAAAACTAAGCCAACAAAGCGAAGAGGCCTCGAGTGTCCGATACTGAGTTGCCTAGGAATGAATGTGGCTAGGCAATTAGCAGTCGTCAATAGCTAGCTAGGGGACTAGGGGGCTCGGGGCTCAGGGGCCAGGGGGCTAGAGGGCTAGGGGCTAGGGGGCTAGGGGGCTCGGGGGCTCGGGGGCTAGGGGGCTCGGGGTCTAGGGGCACGTAACGGTGAAGAACCCTTCAGTGTTAGCATAAAATAGAGCAGATTGTAGGTTACCTACAAGAAGTTTCAGTCGGTGGAAAAAAATCAGGTTGGATGCTTCAGCTGCAAAACGTTCAATGCTGGACATACGTTGGCCTACCCCGAATGTCACCACATCTGCTGACTTTGCGTGTCTTGTATTCAGCGGGTTCTCACCTTCACCAGGTAATTGTGGTGACCTTACCAGAAGACCTTCTACAAGGTAGACCTACCTTGTAGAAGGTCTTCTGGTAAGGTCACCACTCCAGAATATTTCGACCACGTCGACTTTCTGTTCTGCGAGCAATGTGTCCTCCTCACTGCCAAATGTTTGGCGATTTTTCGGATTATGTCGTAAACCTTGGTTCTCCTGCCGTTATAAGATACACGACTTATAATTATTCACGGTGCTGTGTTGTTTTCATTGTTTTTTACGTTACTATAAATCTTTGGACCCCTTGGCACATTGTTCATGCAATAGTGGCCACGGGCACTACAGGGTTGTGTTGACAAAAATTTGGTTCTTGTTTGTTAGATGGAGTGGATCTTCTGCGTTATTTATACAGTGATATATAATAAAATATTATAGGCAGGTTTCTACTATGCGAGGGCATAGTAGAAACCTGCCTATAATATTTTATTATATATCACTGTATAAATAACGCAGAAGATCCACTCCATCAACATCGGAAACGATCTACTGACCGATGCCAATCAAGACTGAGGGTCTTGATTGGCATCGGTCAGTAGATCGTTTCCGATGTTGCAATTTTCTGAAAACACTTAACACAACCCTATATAAAGTTAGAACTAAGAAATGTTAAATATGGTATTAAGGTAAAGAACTTTTTTGTACTAATGCTGTTCTTCTTTTTTCATCCTAATATATAAAATTTAAATTTGAGGAACTGAATTTTGGCATGTAGGTTCCATGGGGAGTGTAGGGGAGGATTTCCTGAAATTCCTGCGGGAACGGGAAAAACAGAATATGCGCGTACGAAGTCGCGGGCAAAAGCTAGTGGATTTATATAGACCTAGATACGTCATTGTCCATTATCAGCATCAGATTAGTTTTCGAGCCTTTCAGTAGGTTACAAAAGAAATGATAACTCAGTTTTAATTTTTGAAATTTTATGAGTTCTAAAATATTTATCTAGGAATTAATAAAGCGTAGTTTTCTGTCCTCAGTAAAGATGAACCCTTTGATCAAGATTCATAATCAAGTGCAAAAAACGACTAAGCCCGGTCCTAGAATAAATGCGAGCACAGTCGACTACACATGAAAGAAAACGATAAACTTGGAAAGATATGCCTTCTGAATGTGGAGGACGTTGATACAGGGCCGAGCGTTATCTGCCTCTCGACACATAAAAGGTCGCAGTCAAGCACATACTTTTAATTATGAGAGATCAGTGTGTGATCAGTGTGTGCTGGTAGACTGCGAATGTATTTTAGGGTCAACGTATTTTTAAAGAAAAAGGTTACATTAATTTATGGATGATCAAATTCTTCTGTCACAAGTCTGCTGGTAGATTTTTCAGAATGTAAACAGTAGCTTTATGCTCTGTTCATTTTTTTTTGGAATTTTTATTTTAAAGTACTTTTTTTACTATTAATAGGTATACGTTTGACCACTATCTCACCTGATGGTAAGCGATGATGTACCTTAATTCTTTTGTCGATGATTTAAAATAATATTGATCGCAGGATCACGGTTAGATTAATTATTTTATTTGCATAATTTTAAGAAAACTTACAGCCAATACATAAGTCGGTAAGTAAATAGGTAGGTAAGCTAAATATTGTAAGTATTGAAGATTTAAAAGCTGTTTACCAAATTCTTGTTATTACCAATTATCTCCAGTAGCTTCGCCCGCAATATTGCCGAAAATAATCATCGTAAGTATCCTCATCATGGATAAGGTTTACCAGTATTCCAAATTTCATTCTTTCAGCTGTAAAAATGCGAAGAAGTTACAGACAAACAAACAGACAGATGGATTGATAGCCAGACAGTGTTACTTTCACGTTTTAATATTAGTCTTGATCGAGTGCGTGTTTCGAATATTTTAATGTTCCTCCTGTAGCGGCAACAATGCCGTCACAAGAAAAACTATCGAAGCGAAATTTGAATGGTAACAAAAAGAACCGTAACGCCATCTATCTCATCAGCAGCAACTACCAACTAAATCCTGCATCGTGGTAGGTATCACAGTTCTCACAACAGTCCCAATATCAACTATCGGGCAGTTGCTCACCAGGTACAACAATCGTCCAGTAGGAGGATCCTTCCTTTTCATTGAATGTTTGCGGGACTTTACACCGTTTTTCGCATTACCTCTAGACTCCTTTAGTCAGGATTTTTTGAGTCAATACCGTAATCGGCAGTTGAGTAAACATGGCTTACTTGAATATTCTGTCTAAATAGTTCCTGACTATCTTAGTGGATTTTTAACTCAGTAGTTGGTCCCTAGATTATCGTGCTAACTGTTTCAGTACCTGACCCTCGGGAGCCGTTCCAACTTCACCTCGTGGCACGATCTCCTCCACAGACCATCGAAGTGCCTCAGCGCCATGGCAAGGGATCATTCTGCGTTATCAACATCAATATGCATAAATCTCTCCCAACTTTGTGGGGGTTTGCTTCTAGTCTAACCGGAATCAGGTGAGTACCAGGATTTAACGTGGACGACTGCCTATCACCTCCCTTCTCTTCTTATCGTGTGGGCAGTAAGGTCAAACGACCCCACACACCCTGGTATCAGAGTTTCTAAACCGCCTCAAGGACCACCACAACCGAGTAACTGTATAACACGATAGCACCCTTGCCAAACTGCTGTCTGATGTCTTGGCTTCACCCAGCCTGTTACAACTGCCAAATATCTACATATGACAGTCAAGGCCAACAGCTTAACGTGCCTTCCGAGGCACGGGATCACACTGCCAAAACTTCCTACAAATTACACCGTTAACTTTATAGAAATTAATGGTAAGTGACAATTATGTACTGTATGTGACTTTCATCATCATTTGCCAAGCCTTTTCACAACTATATTGGGTTTGGCTTCCAGTCAAATCGGATTTAGCTGAATACCAGTATTTTACGTGTAGCGGCTGCTGACTAGACCTCCACAACCCATTCAATTGGTAACACGGTATTTCTTGGCTAGACTGGAGTCAGATTTACTGGGCTCTGAAAATCCGTATCGACTGCCAAAGTTTTACAAATGACAGCCGAGACCAACGACTTATCGTGCTTTCCGAGGCACGGAAGAAACTCATTATGTTAAAATGGTCACCCATCCACAGACCAACCTTGGCAAGCGTTGCTTAATCATGAAGATCGACCTGTCCGACTGTTATTCCTTGGTCACGAGCTCCTCGTACTGTATGTGACTGTGCGTCTCTATCCTCAGCCAGCATGACAGTTCCATGCTCTATGATGCCCTCAGTTATGCAGTCTTTGTGCTCAAACATAGAGGATTATATACTGTGACCTCATTTGCAAGTCTGCAGTTCCGTAAACTTTAAAATGTTTTATTCTTGCTCATGTCTTAGAGTTTCAAGTTGAATTGGAAAACTTGCGTTTCGTTTTGGCTCTTAATTCACACGAAGGGTTCCGTATCTTTAACTGAAAAATGAGATACAGTTCGCTGACTGACAGACGGACGGACGGACAGTGGAGGCTTAATAGGGTTCCGTAGGTACCCAAATAACAGAAGGGTAAAATAATGTAAAAACTTAAAATACTATATAGGAGATTTTTATGTAGGTATTCAATTGTTTTATCAAGTTACTTTATCGCAGCTTTACAGCTGCGATAAAGTAACAATCATTCAAAAACCATTAAAAAAGTATAATTATTCAAAAATCTACTTCATTTATTATAGGAATGAAACTAATTGCAACTCCAACTTCATAATTATAATATCTACCATTCTGATAGCAATTGAAAGGCGGTAGGAATAAAATTATTAAGGAATTTAAAACTAAAATTGTCAATAACCTTTGAATACTGTTACCACTCGACCTTGTTCGTGATAGTCGATAGTATACAGAGCGAGTAACTGGCGTCAGCGCATTGGAGTACAAAACACTAAGTGCTTATCAAATTAAATAGCTTTATGTTCATTGCTAAAATAATAATTATTTCATAATAGGCTTTTTCCGACTAAAAGTTTTTATTGAATGCTCAAAATTTATTGTGACGGAATTCAGCAACAATCATAATTAGACCTGAACAACAACAGATTCGTCATTAGACATTACAACAGTAAGCAATATTTCACACAAAGCCCAAATGACATTATTCCTTAATCGATTGTAAACGGGTGCAAGTAGTGACTACCGCAACAGTACACAAAGCACACACCATTTTAATTGGTTCCGCATCGGATCACATAAATAATGTCGTAGTAAATAGCTCATCACTGTGTATGTATCTACAATAATAATCGTGCACATAATAGTACAATTGACGCAAAATGACTTAAGTCTAGTTAAAAAATAATTAAATACTTCACCTTGCCTGAAGTTGTGCCTGCCATAGTCATTGTAAAAACAATCTACAGCAATGGTTTTTATGATGTAGTTTTATTTGAGTTTATAGTAGTAGAACCTAATAATCTATGTGTAGTGCCAAGACGGGGCCCGCTAGAACCAGAGCTCGCCAGGGTCACCATATATGTTTGAAAGAGTCACCGTGGCCTTGGATCGCAAAGGGCACTAGGAGGAACACGGATGGGTTTTAGTCAGCAAGAGTCTGACACTCCCTTCCGCTCCACCCAGAGCGGGAGAGTCATTTGATGATTTAACACTTACAAAATCTGTACTGTGCTATTCTCTGAAAAAACTCGCCGAGTATTTTTTTTATTGATAGGCACGCGTTTGACTACTATGGTAAGAGATTATACTGAGATGGAGCACGCTTGCCTAGAAGTAACCTATTCACTCTTGGCTTAAAAACTCCCAGGAATTTAGATGAAGTGAGAGAGCAGTGAGCTTGACCTAGGTGCTAATTATTGACTGACAGCTTACTTTAAGGGTGCTCTCTCGAAAAGGCTTAAAAATAGCGTGCAGATGAAGCAGTTTTGCGTCGGTATCTACCGAAAAACTACTTCTTAAAAAAGTAGGTAGTAATCTACATGATATTGCACGTAACTTGGTTTAGCCAGAATTTATGTATTGGTATCACATAACAGGAAAAAAAATCACCAAATCAACTCCAAATCGTTGAGATGAAACCATTTTACTCCTTCATTTTTTAACAAAAGACTAAAAAAATAATATCTACTGCTGTACAATACAAACGAAAATAACTTGGTTTTCTTACTTTTTTAAAATATGTATTTGTTTTATTATAAAAAATTAAAAACACGGGTAGCGGAGTGGCGCGCCGAGGTGTAGTTAGCTCCGTTTGTATGCACAAGGTCATTGGCAAATATACAAGCCTTAAGGTCACGTAATTTAAATCACGAAGACATTTTACGACCACATCTTCTCTATCTTTTTTTAAGGATGGGAAATCATCATAGTCATTATGATCTTACCACTCCGGGCGTAGTTTGACACTTTCCGTGTCAAACTTTTACTGACCAAAGTCATCCGAGTTTCTCCAAATACTCTATGCGTTCCAGAGCCGCGGTGACTCTTTCGAACACTTTTCGCAACTCTGGCGGGGACCGTCTACTATATTTTCTCTACCTACAGCATAATCAGTAACACTAACAGACAACATTAGTAAACAACAAAAAATACAAGGGCATCTTACAATTAACTCGACCATAAACAAGTGCCACAGGTAAACAAACATATTGTATGAGTACTATACATTGCACTCGACTGATAGTGGGCTAGTGGAGTAGGAGAGTGAATTGAATGACTATCTTATCATACAGGAGAGTGTTCGTATGTAGTACATGTGCAATAGTGAGGGACTTCAGCACCAATGTAGTATGTCCTTACAATGAAAGTGCAAACTTGAATTCTAGGGCAACACAGGACTTGAATTAATATCAAAGTCGTGCACGAGTCAACATATCACAACCAAGTAACATTTATTAAAACACAACATCTTAAAATGTGCAAACGGATTAAAAAAACTCATAGGGCATTTAAAAACTCGTCCACATCGCTGTCAACGGGAACAGTGCCCTGCCACAGCATTGCCACGTTGAATGGCAATGCTGATTCGTTGACCAAAAAAAAAGGCCAGCCCCCCGTCAGGTCACGTGAAGAGTCGACTAATACACTATTTTAAGATATCGAAGTTGAATTAAACACTACTATTTAGAGCATTTTAAGCCACGCCTTATTTTTCATTGTAACTGACAAGTTGAAGTCAACTTCAACTTTCACTTACAATGAAAACATGGTGTTATGGTTGTTTATTAGAAAAACCCTGTCACCACACAGCTTCAAATTGAATGATACAACAGTATGTAACTACAGCACAATTAAGTAAAAGAATAATACCATCCCATCACTTCCCGTGGGTGTCGTGAGGAGCACGTGGCTAGATAATAACAGCCGCACGGGTCGATCTTCAAGGTTAAGCAACGCTTGCCAAGGTTGGTCTGTGGATGGGTGACCATCTTAACATACCGAGTTTCCTCCGTGCCTCGGAAAGCACGTTAAGCCGTTGGTCCCGGCTGTCATTTGTAGATCTTTGGCAGTCGTTACGGATAGTCCGAAGCCAGTAGATCTGACTCCAGTCTTGCCATGAAATACCGTGTTACCCCAGTTAATGGGTTGTGGAGGTCTGGTAGGCAGCCGCTCCTCGTAAAATACTGGTATTCAGCTAAATCCGGCTTGACTGGAAGCCGACCCTAATATAGTTGGGAAAAGGCTAGGCAGATGATGATGATGATGACTTCCCGTGGGTGTCGTAAGAGGCGACTAAGGGACTCACCAGAGAATGGGCAGCAGCATTCTCTGTAAAACGCAACACCATACACTGCGATCGCCAACCCGCCCAGCGTGGCGATTATGGCAAACCTTCCCCTTTGGGGGAGGCCTATGTCCAGCAGTCGACGTCTTTCGGCTGTTATGATGATGATGATGAGTTAAAATAGTATTAACAACTCTATATTGCATACTTTTGACCACTATCTCACCTGATGGTAAGCGATGATGCGGTCGAAGATGGAGCACGCTTGCCTAGAAATAACCTATTCACTATTGATTTAAAGACTCCCAGATTGTAGCTATCAGGAAACACAGACTCAGGCAGAGAATTCCACTCCTTAGCTGTACGCACAATTTTATTAATGTGTTCCTAAAAGGTTTTGTGCGTGTGGGTGGGATGTCTACCATCCATGTACCGATGGCGCACCGCCGTTCGTCTTGTGGTCCGATGATGGAACGGACTTGGCGGAATTAAATTATGCAATTCCGTCGCACACTCCCCAAAATGCAAACGATAGAAAACCGACAGTACCATTGCCGATGATCCTCTTCGCTCATTTATCAATTGACTCTCAAGGGTATCAAGCTGGTATTTGGCAGATTCGTCCCAAAGTTATTTATTTATTTATTTATTTATTCACAAAATCCACAGCTCTTTAACAATTTTACTTAAAATAAACAAACCGATCTTACAGCCAATTACGGATTTACAATCTATTAACCATTGTATGCATCAGAAACAAACAGAATGGAACAGAACAGAATCAAACAGAATGACATGCTAGAAAAACGAAAAAATGAAAAAAAAAAATTAACGAAATAAAAAAATTAAAAAAATAAACAAATTAAAAAAACAAAAAAAACGAAATAAAGAAATTAACGATTTCTCAAATCATATATCTCTTTCACTTTCCTAGTTCCTTCAGTTCGCTTACGATACAGATTATACTTCGTGTAATCTAATTCGTGTAGGTAATGTAATTCTTAGCAGTATTGTCCCAAATGGACTAAGCCTAGACAAGCTCCGGAAGGCAGTCTAGCTGTCAATGTTACTCACTGCCTGGTTGTAACATGTGATGTCCTGTTACTGCGCTTGGTTGACTCTAATAATAATTATTAAACTATATTGTATAAGTATCCTTACAACCCAGCGATCTTGCAGTTAAAGTTTGAGGTATTCTTAATTTACAGAACTATTGATAAGCTCGATGACAATGGTGACTAAAGTAATTTAGGTGCCGTGCAATTTACTTCAATGTAAAAATTCGGCCTAGGAAGAGGTGGCGAGATGATTTAGAAGCTCATTGTAAGGGCTGGTTTGAGGTGACATGGGTAAGGAAAACCTGGAAAGATTTGGGGAGGCCTATGCCCAGCAGTGGGATGTTATAGGATGAAAAAAAGATAACTTTATATTTTCATAAAGGCACACTCATTTAACTTCTAATAAACATAAAACTTTTTCCCCATTATATAACACTTTGTAAACAAACATACGGTAGCACTTACTATCAGTACAGTTATGATCCGTTTTAGGATAGTGTAACCGGTCCTCGTTGGCCTTCCGTCGCGTGCCGCGGTGTCGCATATCGGCGCGCGCGCATGCAATAATGGGCTATTAGACGAACGGGCGCTTCGAATGATAGTAAAAAGTCGCATGTACATTCACGTGTTTTTTGTTGTAAGTTCTAATAAACAAGTAACTATGCGACTAAGGCAGGAGAATGTTAAAGTACTGAAGAGAGAAAGAGAATTTCATTTGACCAGTAGGTATTCATCGTCTTGTAAGCCTTTCCCCGTCAGATTGTAGTCTAACGGGATGCAGAGGGATATCAGTCTATTTTATTAAAACACGGAAGAGTTTGATATACTCGTACATAATGTATGAATATCAAAATATTCCGTTACTGAAATTTGGCATATAGCTTCCCTGCACACCGTAAGGAAACCCTGACACCCCCCGAAACCGGACCCGGAATTCTTACAGGCATGGGAAAAAACGGGATATGCGCGTACGAAGTCGCGGGAAAAACCTAGTCTTTATATAAAAGTGCTGGCTCTCAGCGTAATTTGAATATATTATATCTGATTGTGATATTTACACAGATCGATAGTTTATGTAACCTCCACCATCATGTTACTAGGTAAGACGATAGCTTCTGGCTGGTAAGACCCGATGTCAGACTTTTGGGCATCTGGCTTACCGAATCGACTGGCAACGCTCTTCGAATGACGGCTGAGCTGGCACTAACGGCCTAACGTGTTTTCAGGGACTTGGTGGGTAACATCGATCGTTAATCATCCATAGTTCGACCTCAGCCAGAGTTTCAAAGTATTAAAAAAAAACTTGTGGGCCAACCTTTCCCTCTTGTTCTGTTGTTGATTTGTTTACCCATTCTAATCATTGCAAGTGATGTCAAACACGTATTTCCCAAGAGCTCGTCAAATAGCGGTACTCGATGTTCAAGTGGTGTTTTTGCCCTATATTTAAAGTAAACAATCATTGTACCTGACCACTATCTTCAATGCCATTATCATTTCATCATTCTGCTTGTCTTCTGTAGGCATTGGTGAAATCAATTTAAAATAAGATAAGAAGCCATTATGAAATACGTGTTTGTCATGTAACCCGAAATTTATTTCCACTCCACCAAGTATAATCTCAGGTCGACTTTCCCATGGATAACTTAATCTTGAATTAAAACTAAGAAAGAAAAAAATTTATTTCCGTTATTTAAATTAAATTATTTTGAATTGAAATGAAAAAAGGAGGCGCTCGTGGCTAGATAGTAAAAGCCACACGGGACATACGGTTAAGCAACGCTTGCCAAGGTTGGTCTGTGGATGGGTGACCATCTTAACATACCGAGTTTCCTCCGTGCCTCAGAAAGCACGTTAAGCAGTTGGTCCCGGCTGTCATTTGTAGATCTTTGGCAGTCGTTACGGATAGTCAGAAACCAGTAAATCTGACTCCAGTCTTGCCATGAAGTACCGTGTTACACAGTTAATGGGATGTGGAGGTCTGGTAGGCAGCCGCTTCTCGTAAAATACTGGTATTTAGCTAAATCCGGCTTGACTGAAAGCTAACCCCAATATAGTTGGGAAAAGGCTAGGCAGATGGTTTTGAATTGAAATATTAATCATGTAATATGCTAGTTTCCATCATCAATAAGTTGGAAATCTATTTACTCCGTAGAGTAATTGTACACGTATTTCTTGTTTTTGTAAATCATGACAAAGATAAAACGCATTAGGAGTGGTGGTTCGTGACGTCAAAACGTACAAAAAATTCTACCACAGTGTGACGTATTGAGAATTTTAAAAGCATTGTATCTTCGTCAATTTTGGTTTACGTAACAAAAGAAAAAAAACGGTCATAATTTTCATATTTTTGATGATCTAAATGACGGACTATTTAGATATTTTTCGGTGCACAAGCCAAATGTGCTCAACTTACACGTAGAGATATCACAAGCGTGTTTGAAAAAATATCAAGAATCAGATTCCTAATCATCCTCTCTATGTACACACAATGTTTCCAGGTAGTTCGTTGCACAGAGGCCATCCAAGACCGTCCGGCTAATGTGTGAACCAATCTTTGGGAAGAACTTCACCCACTACAACTCGACTACTTGTAACGCCAGGAATCTGACACCTGCAGTGACCTTTATGAGGAGCATTCAATGCTTGAATGGCCGCTGCAAACATAACCTGGCGAAATGGGGGTTTATGAACCCGTCGGATACCCAATGCGAGTGCGATGCTCCTGTTCAGAACACGAGTCACACGTTGGAGTGCCCATAATACACCTGTACTTTGGGGGCTACTAGGCTCAAATAATCTACTCGTAAGGAGTTAACCATCGACTCGAAAAGAAGAAGATATGTTAACAAAACTTTCAGAGCAATAGCAAAAAATTCCGAGTAAAACCAGTAATTTCTGCTTCAAACCGGTTAGATTCGGACGCGTGTGCATCAAGCCGGAAATTCAGGCCTCACATCACAATGGGCGCGTTTTTGTCCTATTTTCGTTTGTTACAATGGTGATGATTGATGATGTTTACTTTCGTCGGAAGGGCATTTTACACCGTGATAATATTTTACACCGTGATAATATTTTACACCGTGATAATATTTTACACCGTGATAATATTTTCGTTAGCTAATCTGTTTTACCAGCTATGATGACGGCAACATTACGAATTATAGGTTTTATTTTGGGTTCGCTTTTCAGTCGATATAAATCAGTGGATATACTAATATTATAATGCGGTCAACTTTGTGAGGTTGTAGGGGGTAATCACTGAATGTACTGAACCGTTTTTGAAAAATCTTTTATCAATAGAAAGCCACGTTTTTGTGATTGTCACAGGCTATAAATACTCGTATAATACCGCCCAACGAAGTGGACACGGGTCAGTACCCCTATTCTGTAACAACATTTTCGGATCTCGACAGCGGAATCCGAAGTGAGTATAAAGATAAGACCTTTATGTTGTGTGTAATAAAGTTCACTTTGTGAGCTATCTCACTCAGGTGAAGCTCGATATCGAAATGGTTACTTACAGAATAGACTAGCTGGTAGTTATTAATATCATTATGGTGTTGTATTCTTTTTATTATCAGTTGTAGTGCAGACTTAGGAGTTTAGTTATGAGCTATTGGCACCAAAATTAACTTGTAAAATAG
This sequence comes from Lacanobia oleracea, assembly GCA_950371165.1. NCBI lineage: Eukaryota > Metazoa > Arthropoda > Insecta > Lepidoptera > Noctuidae > Lacanobia > Lacanobia oleracea. The sequence continues at coordinate 910,836 of OX493398.1, forward strand.
TTTGAGCGTAAATCCAGTAATCCATGCGTGGCATTTTATCATTGCATAGTAAAACACCACATTACTACTTTCGGGTGGGTAGGGAAATTGCGTGCAATACCGTGAGATGTAAATAGTCTTTTTTTTTGGGTCTCCTGTTATTAATTGACTTCGTTTGTTTTCAGAAAGTATTATATTTGGGTAAGTTTGTATAAATAGGATTTTAAATAGTTTATGAGAAAGTCTACATAATTGCAATTAAATTTCGTTGTGGATTTACATACGTAGTCACTGGTTTCACATGTATTAAAGTCAAGCCTAGGAAAAGTGTAACAATTCATCTTGTTTATTTACTTTTCTATAACCGTGTCTCAACACGTGACACCGATCAAACACTTGTAACTGTCATTATGATCACTCTATTAATTACCAATGAAGACAAATTATTATGACGTAAAAATCAAATGCTGTGAGAAAATATTGACATAACTACGTTATCCATTGTTTGTTACATTTCTAATTAGTCAGTAGTACAATGGGATTCAATCATTGAGGCGGCTTTACACTTGACTACAATCATGATCTAGATACATTTCTAGTATAACGTGACCTCTTATTTTTTAGTAAAGTTTTTACAACGCGAGGTCAGTTTCAACTGGAATAGTATCGCTTGATTTTCCGGTTGTCTGTATGTCTGATAACTTGACTCACGTGTCTGTTTCTTTATCTTTGAAGTGCAAAAAGTGTGTAACATTGTTTTTTGATTAGAAATAGATGATTTCTCATGTCGAGATTTTATCGTGAGAGAGAGGCGATTACAATCGAGGGATTACAAGAATTACCGTTTTGTGTGTGCATTGGATATAATAAGGATGTGTATAGGTAAGGTCTACTTGCTCGGAGCTCGTGGTTAAATAATAACAGCCGCACGGGTCGATCTTTAAGGTTAAGCAACGCTTGCCAAGGTTGGTCTGTGGATGGGTGACCATCTTAATATACCGAGTTTCCTCCGTGCCTCATGAAGCACGTTAAGCCGTTGGTCCCGGCTGTCATTTGTAGATCTTTGGCAGTCGTTACGGATTGTCAGAAGCCAGTCAATCTGACTCCAGTCTTGCCAAGAAGTACCGTGTTACCTACCCAGTCAATGGGTTGTGGAGGTCTGGTAGGCAGCCGCTCCACGTAAAACACTGGTATTCAGCTGAATCCGGCTTGACTGGAAGCCGACCCCAATGTTGTTGGGAAAAGGCTAGGCAAATGATACCTAAAGTGTAACTAACGGACCATATTTCTAAGCCTCCGCTGTCCGTCTGTCCGTCCATTCGTCTGTGTGTCTGTCAGCGGGCTGTATCTCAAGAACCGTAATAGGTAGAAAGTTGAATTTTTACAGAATGTGTATTTCTATTGCCGCTGTATTACAACAAATAATAAAAAATAAGGTTTATGGTACGGAACCCTTCGTGTGAGAGTCGCATTTGGCCGGTTTTATATTATGTAAATGTGAAATTTGATTATTTACGCTTTCACGCTTAAATTGCTGAACCGATTTTGAAGAATGTTGGTATTTAAAGAAATAGATGGGACCCTGGAGATTGTTATAGGCTACTCTAACACGAGCCAAGCTACGGATTAAAACTATTGTTTTATATTCAACTAGGTTGCGCCAGTGGCTTCGTACGCGCATATCCCGTTTTTTTTCGTTCCCGTAAGAATTTCGGGAAATCCTCTCTTAGTGCTCCCTTACACTCCCCAAGGAACCTGCATGCCAAATTACAGCTTTTTATGACCAGTAGTTCCGGCGGTGCATTGTCAGAATTTTTAAAGCGTACCTTCATGTACAAATCCGAAACTATGGTGAATATCGAAAAACACGGAAAAGAGTCTCGATTTTTATTTAATGAAAACCAAAACTGCATCGTTGGATTCATGAAAAATTAATATTCCTACCCAGGAACCGAAACAGTACAGGGTGTTTTTTTTAATCAATCTATGCGTTTATTATTTAAGAGATCGATCCCAGAGAGGTACATCTCATTCCTGGTTGGCACCGAAACTAAACATTAACATTGGGTTGCTACAGTAGGTACTCGTTATATTATACTGATATATCGGTGGAGAATGAACTCAGATGTCTATATTCGGTCCAATACGTTGGACATCCGCAAATGAACGTGGTGTTTAGTGAATGTGACCGGTGCAGCTGGCGTCGCACGCAGTTTGCTCACCACAGTCGGTGGTAGACAGTAGAACATATTATTATTAATTCATAAAAGAACATAAAATTTGAACTGCACTGAAATTATACTGAACTAGCTGTCCCCCGCCGGCTTCGCTCCCGTCAACTGGCAACTTCCTTATTTTTTTATTTCATAAAAACCTTCTCCTGACAATAACAAATACAACAAAAAAAGAATCAGTGAATTCGGTCCAGCCGTTCACGCGTGATGCCGTGACCAAGGGAAATAGGGATTCATTTTATATATAAAGATATACTTGTCAATGTTGTCAACGGCGACCCCATGGTATTGATCTTCTAGAGTGTGCCTTAATATGAAATTTGGTTTTGAATTCGCAGTCACAGCAGCTATGGAAATATACCTAGTTGGTCGGCCGAATAAAAGGTATAGTAACTGTCTTATTGGAAGTAGAAATAAGAAACCAAAATGCCGAAAAAGTTACATAAATGGTAAATTATACTGCTAAAGAAAAACTAAAAATATTCCAATCAAGCTCACGTTATTGAAGCACTCTGATGCAGTTGGATGTAGCCCTGGTCTTACAAGATTTGTAATAAAAAACGAAATATTATTCTAATACGCATACTATCATAGATGTTTATTTCTGTGTTTTACATTTTTGACCATTTACCTGATCTTTTGTAGTATTCTGGCATTTTCAAGAATCACACTGTCTTGACTTACTGCAAATCTTCTACAATACACAGCGGATCACTGAAATCCTTCGCGCGTTCATGTGCGACACTGAGTTCGAAACAGTTTGTTCTACACAAGACGGATTGCCGATGGGTGTGTCAACAATCGCACTCATTGGTAACGTACTGATTAGTTTTAGTCGATCTTATCGTGATAATTCTTAGCTACACAAATTATAAAGGTTTTTGTTTCGGAACAACAATAAAACGTTTGAAAAGATATTACGATTATTTCAAAAATGCAATTCATTCGAGACAACCATAGTGTATTTGGTTCCTAAGCTACTTAAACTAACACATTAAAGTGAAATGCAAAGAAAGTTCTGAAAGTCAAGAAAAATGCTCGAAAACGTATGTAGAATATTTACTTGATCCACATTTATATTCAAGTCAAACACGACCGAAGGTACATAACGAATGCTTGATGACAATGCGGCTCCTTGACAGCCGGTAAATGTTGCACATCGTGAGGACATCGGCAGACATCGGAAGTCATCGGTTCCGATGTTTACGAGTCATACGCGTGACCAGACGACACATAACATGGGTAACCTTGGCCTTGACAGATACAATGAACGATATGGAGGATAATGATACAATAGCCGTGATTGACCGGCGCGGCGAGTGAGAACTGCAAAGGTTGCCGGTATGAAGCCTAGTATCTTCATACTGGCAACCTTTGCAGTCATCACTCGCCGGAAAATCAAGGGTAATTAATACAGCAAATCCATGTGTAATTGTTTCAAATTCAGGTCACGCATACAAGTACAAGATTTTTGCTCTATATATATGGCAGGAAATACGGAAAAAACCATTATGATGTTGAAAAAAAGAAAAATAAAAAGTAAAAAAAACCAGTTGTGACAGACGGACAGAGTTAGTCACATCATAAAGGTTCCTTTTTAGCCTTTTGGTACGGAACCCTAAAACAGCCTAAAGAGGTTTAAGGGTCGGTACCCCAGTTCTTATTTCGTAAAAGAGCATTTCATGTTTAAGCAAAGAAACTGTAATAATAAATCAATCAAAGACTCCGAATAGCAAAAGAACTTTGGAAGTCAGAAAACAAAACAAATGATAGTCAAGTATACGCCTTAAGTTCTACAGCTAAACATCAAAGCACCGACGCGGAAGGGTTCACGCATGTTCCAAAATCATCGGCAACAGAATTTACATCGGTGTTCGCCTGAAATTGGTCATCCCATTATCGGCTCACTTAAATTGCCGGAATTACGGAACATGTAAAGGGATTTGGGCGAGGACCCTTCAAAGTTTCTACATGATTTAGTCGAGCCCTGGAAATTGGCTCCGTTTAACCCGAAGAGGCTAGTTTCTGATCGACTTTGTGTGATAAGACTTAAGTATCAAAAATACTTGCGAGACATTTATCAATTTTTGTCGTAAAATTTAATAAAATTTAATCGATGGTAATATTGGAAAATCTAACTTTGACCTTATTATTTTTTTTCTAAAAGGGTCGAATATATAACGATCGTAAATATTTACCCAGTTAATACCATTCTAGGTCACCCGACCTCTATAAAAGCAATATTTGTAGGCCCTATCAATATTCCATCTAGATGAGTTCGGTAAAGATCAGGCTAGTTTTTAGGCAGCCATGTTACCTCACTTTACATAAAGGCTGATTCGGTTTAATTTTATTTATCGCTATATTTTGCCCCTTCATGTAGTAACCGATTCTAGCGTTTCTGAATATTGCTTTGGTTATTTAAAGGTCGAAACTATTATTGGAGAAATTTTTTTACGAATATTGAGTAGGTAAACAGATCATCTCATGAACTATTCAGTAAATACATATAATTTACATGTCATAAAAGCTGAAATAACTTGGAAAACTTATATAATCCTTGATTGATATATGTAGGTAAATTAATATACAGGAAGATGCTGTATATCAACAACTAAAATAAAATACGTTTATAATGAGTCCAGTGACAGGTAGAGGCTAGTTCCCATCAGATACTCATTACCCATTCGTTTCCGACATTTGAATCATAAAATATACCACAGCGTTCAAATGATACACGCTGCGTATATTTTGCTTCCATTTTCCGATTTGCTTTGAAATCGAACGTAATTTGAAAACGGCTTTGAATGTTGCATTTTCGTTGAGAATGCACAACAAAATTGAAAATAACGTGCAATAACGAGACATGTTTTTATTAACTTAAGAACAAACAAGCACTCAAGTCTGACCTTCCTTAATACGTCTAGATCAGACACGTGGGTATAAAGAAAGTATTTAAATTTTAATGTCAACTAAAGGCCGCCACCAATAAAAACTTGTGCTATACGGTGTCAAATGCTTTACTAACGTCCAAGTAATTAATTATGTAAAAATGCTTCCGGGAGTACCGCAAGGCAACATGTTTTTTACGATGTTACTCCAAAGGCGAACGGGTACTAACTTCCTAAAGTGCAATATTTAATACTTATTGTCACTTTGATTATAGTGATTACTTGTTATATGGTCATTACTGACAAGCTTAGGTTTTTATGTGTTAGGTGTTGTATTATTTTATAGATGTTGTACGATAAGGATAATGACCAAGGCATTGTATCATAATAAATTGACTCTAAGGTTCGATATATGTTTTTATTTAACATTGAAGTAAAAACTTCATTAAACTGACGTAAATTGTGCATGTTCATAAGTTTGTACATATAAGCCTTACCTATTATTTTCCACATTCCAGAAGCCTGTTTTATTTGCAAATAGTATATTTACTAAAATGCTTGAAATAAGTCTAAACAAAATGGTTTATCGCGCAAATTCAGATTTTATTATAATTACAGTCAATCATTCCGCTTCACATACCAACATTTGCATAAACAAGGCGATTACAGAATGAATCACAATGTCCACGACTAAGCTATAAAAACTTTGCAAACATAAAACTAATTCCAGTAGTCATAACATTTAATTCTGTATCTAACTAAACGTAAAAATAACGAAAGGCAGAATGAACAGCCAATACATACCATGTGTAATTAGATGACAAAAAGGTACAAGGCAGTCACAATGGGCCTAATGTTGACAACCATGGCAGTCGTTTTGACAATACAATTGTGCCTACTCATTCTAAAACTCACAATATCCGTAAACATGGATATACTGGAAAAGTGATGCTTTACACGATGGTATAGTCCATCACAATAGGAATGATTGCCTAGTGCTCTCATTGTTATCACAAACCCCAAGTATTTTTTCGTCATTTCCATCAATATCAGAATCAACGTGCATCGCAATCGGTTTTTAGTGTTTTCGCAACCAGAAGTGTGGACATAGATGTCAATCTCGACAGTGGTAATCTTGAATTTGACATACTAAAATTTTGATAGTTGAGGACGTTGAGTCGGAGTGTAGACATTTTGTCAAGAAAAAAAAAACGAACAAAATGATACCAAAAGTTATTTATGTCATGACAATACTTTCAATTACAAGATAGTTAATTGTATTTTATTTCCCTCGGGCTAAAATTGAAAATTAATTTAATAATAACCCGCATCTGGTTGGAAACCAAATAAATGAAACCGATGAATTAAATTGTTGATTGGATTTTATAAAATACTTTTCATAGAAAACGATGTTGATTTGCAAGGACTGGAAAATTGAAAATCAAAACAAACTTCTTTGAAAGAGTGGTTGAAAGAACTCTTTTAGAAGGTTGGCAAAAATGGATGGTGAAATTGCCATTACTTCGACAACGAACGAATTGCTTTCAAAACAAAAATTAGAAATAATGCAGGACTAACGAGCGAGCATTGTGGATTGTTTACGAGACAGCCGCTGTTCAATAAGAACACGCTGAACTAATTCCTTTTTGTTGTTTTTTTGGACGTTGAATTATTGACAAAAAAAAAATGAATTAAGGTTTGGCTGTTTGTGCATGTGAGTTAATATGTCTGAAACTACTGGTCGCAGAAAGCTAAATTTGGAATGTAGGTTCCTTAAAGAGTGTAGGGAGGCAAGAAGGGAGGATTTCTCTAAATTCTAACAGAAACAGGAAATAGCGGGTTATGCGCGTACGAAGTTGCAGTCGGTAGTAAAAAAATAAATTAATTGTGGTGCCATGCAATTTCAGGCCACAAGCAAGTTTTAAAAATTTTGGATTGGACTCGCGGTCAGTTAATCTTATTATGTAGCTAAGAAATACTAGCAGATGAGTAGGTGATACAAACTACTATACCTACTAGCTATCATTACTAAATTTCCTTCAGATTACGTTAAAGATTAAAATAAATTATCCCAACACCCCATTGAAAATCGTTCCAAGCTCGCCATATTGGGCCCGACAGTTACTAATGATGATGTCTATTTAAAAGGGCAGCAGCCATTAGTGACCCCTGAGTAACTCCTATGTTTTAACAAAACTATAGTTATGACCACGTGTAGGTTTCACAATGTTTTCCAGTTGAATGTGCAAGTTATTCAACGCGCTCTTCACGTGAGTGTTATCTTTTGTGACGATATGGAGTAGAAGAGTATCAGTTGTGAATTCAGGTCAACAATATGCAATTTTGAAATGACTATGAGTGTGAAGGTCTGAAGTTTTGTGTTTGCTTAACTAGTGAAGTTGTTCGTGTTCATCTCGATTGTTTTCTGTATGTTTAACATGCAGGGAAATATTGATATGTTTGATATGTCTAAAAGTATTAATAGTTTAAAAAACGAGTCATTAACATAACATAACATTATCATTAACATTGTTTTTTATTTATTTTTTCTTTCTTTCTTTCTTTGTTTTCAGAGGGTTATTGGAAGATGCTACCAAGCTCTAGATACAGCAGTCTTTACTTCAAAACCATCAAGAAAAGAAAATCTAGAAGAGATATCAAGATATTTATGGTCAACTTGTTTTTCCATACACAATTACATTAGAGCTTGAGAGACATGCGATTTTCTGACGTAATGTATATACAATTCAGTCAGTGCTAATTGCTTTATTTTAATAAGATTTTTTTTTCCTTTGGATGTCAACAACTCAATATTTTCAGTTGACTAAAATTAGTCTCTATATTTATCCATTCAAAATGGTAGATTCATATGGCGAAGATTTCAGGTACCTAGATTTCGCTCTGCAAAATATGACGTACCTATGGTGATTTTTTTGTCCATTATATGAAACTATTACACAAGTATTAACCTATCTACGTCAAATAAAGTAGTTAAAGACTGTGCAAATATTTGAATACTGGATATTATTCAATTTGGGTTAAACGTTTCACTGGCACAAATATGCTAAATCGCTTTTTTTGTTTATTCAGGTGAAATTACATTTTTGTAATGCGTCAGTTGACAATTAATTGGGCCATTCTACCTTTTGCTTATAAAGTTTTCTATATATGCTCACGATATTTGGATACATAATGGTCGTAATACGCTCTGTGCAACAGAATACCTCGCACACAGTAGAACATCATAGGTGTACAAATTAAGAATAGAATTTAATGCTGATAACGTTCACACGCACTTTATAACAATGGATGCAGTTACAATAAATTCTAAAGAAACATTTGCAATAAGCACGTAAACAAACATTATCTAAAACCGATCATCAGCAATAAAAATTGTTGATTATAGTAATCCTAACAATGTCAACGTAATCGAACAACTGATTAACGGCAATAAATGACGTCATATGGAAGCATTCGGACTGCACGATAAACTAGCACAATACAAAAAAAAATACTAATTAATAATAAATTCTTTATTGTATCAATTTCAGGCACAATAGTAGATATTATCTTTAATTTTCAACAAATTTTCTTTCTTTTGTGCAATTTTGATTAGAATAGAGTAGCTGGTATAGCCAGAAATATATAAAAAATGTATAGGTTTCTTTAAAGTTGTATACTTGTGTGTATTCGATTTGAATTTATACGCATTCGTAATTTGCTTGAACATTTTAAAATCTGGTCCCAATTTCATTGTCCATCGTTACAAATACGAGTCACTGTTTAATAGATTTGTGTGCCATTTCCAGTAACATTACCATATACCTAATATCGATTATTATGCCTATTTAACAATAGAACCTTTTCAAACATCTGACTGTATCCGAGATCCATTTAGAGATAGAATCTAACTGACAATAGGTGGATAATAAAATTGATAAATGTTATGCCTAAGTGGGAATTAAAGCGATCAAAAAGTGCCTTTTGTAGTTACTTATTAAATGTTCTACACATTCATCAAAATTTCATTCTGTAAATGCTCATAATTTTCAACAGTATTTAGTTACTACTTAACTGATTGAGATAATGATACATTTGTTGTTCTTTCTCTTTCAAAAGTAAATAATTCATTCTTCCTGAAAGGAAAGCTATGGGGGAGATCTTTGCCCAGGAGTGGGACACTGTAGGTTTTGATAAAAAATACTGAAAACTCATACATTTTTCACTTACCCGGCTTAACCGCCGCCACATCTTGAGTTTCACTATCAACCATTTTCACTTCACTCACAGCACTGTCTTCAAAAAAAGTTCGTTTATAATCGTAATATGATCGTGTTAGTATCGTAAATATATCGCAAGCCCGTGTGTGGTCGCCAAGGCAACGCGGTGAGGAAGTGAGCGTCGCGCGCGCACTTCGCCTGTGCGAGTGTGCGCGCACGACGTGTCCGCCATGGCTTTATATCGCTCACTTAGATACACTTGCGTGTGCCCCGGGTTCGGTGCTTGGTTTTGAAAATATTGACTTTAACAGTGGTTCCTAACCATTTTAATATTGTTACCCCTGTGACATATTAGGAAAACTGATTTTACCCCGACCTTAAAATTGTATTAATACAAACAATACAAGCAAATAAAAATAACTTTATTAATCACAAATCAATCAAATCAATTTGTGTGAATTGTGTGATCAGTTTAATAAGATTTTGAATTTTAACAATCGATGTATCGATGTTTTTCATGAAACATCGATAGTTTGATGTTTACAAATTTAAACCATCAATATAACGATGTTGGTGGATTTTCTTAACATGCCACATCTCTAATGGCGAGATGACCGTGACGACGCGACGGCAGCTAGAAAAACGTATTTTATTAGATTAGGTCTTAATTATTTAGTTTCTTTGTTACCCCCACTAGAAGAACCTCTCTACCTAGCCCTTTACTAATTGTAACGGCTTCAGCACGACGAGGTGCAACTGAACACCAGTAACTATCATGGAGCAGCTGCCTATCTGACCTCCATAACCCAGTAATTGGGTTTTGCGACACTCCGTGGTTAGGCTTTGAAGCTTCTGGCTACCCGTAGTCTATTGAAATATGATAATAACAAACAAAATAAACCAGATCTTCCAGTCGTAGGTAATTGGAAGCTAGCCCTCATAAAAATAAGGATCTATTGAAGGTAGAAACGTATGACACGTTTCTACCTTCAACAGATCCTTATTTTTATGAAATCATCGGTTACAGCAGTTGTATTGTTCACACGCAAGTATTATGTAGCCTCTTTTTAATTAACAATAGAACTGCAAACAGGAATACAATTAAATACTTTGATGTTTTCTGTTTCTTTCAAAAGCTTCATACGAACTCTTGAGAATCAGCCTTGCTACCAGCCGTGTAACCTCTTGACCGATAGGCTACTTGTTAGAACAGTTTTTACAGTAGAAAAAAATCCTATATATACGAGAGACAAACGTACATGATCTACACAATTACTCTAGTTTAACACCGTGGTAGTGCACTTGACGCGTGTGACGTCACATCAGTACGAGAGCGTTCGATTGTGATGTTCAACTTTACTTTGATGTTCTGTGACGATATTGCAGTTTAAAGTTGATATATTTAATGATTCCTATTATGGAAATTATAATTTTTGAAGAGGTGTTTTTTAGCTTTTACCCAATTTCGGTGAAGTTTTTCAAAAAGTCCAAAAAGTTTTTCCTTGTAAAAAAACAAATAAATGTTTATGTACGACTTTGAGTGTGATTGGTACTAAATATATTTCCAAATCCCTCAAAGAATTAATTCTGCTGGTTTTATTGCCTTTAATCAATAAACGTTTGTTTTCTGTACCATAACATGATTCTTTTTTAGGGTTCCATACCCAAAGGGTAACCAACGGAACCCTATTACTAAGCCTCCGCTGTCCGTCCATCCGTCCGTCCGTCCATCCGTCTGTCTGTCAGCGGACTGTATCTCAAGAACCGTAATAGGTAGACAGTTGAAATTTTCACAGATTGGGTATTTCTATTGCCGCTATAATAACAAATAATAAACATTGAGGTTTTTGGTACGGAACCCTTCGTGTGCGAGTCTAACTCACACTTGGCCGGTTTTTTATTCATTCTAAAAAATAGGAACTAAAGTTAGTACATAAGTTAAAGTAACTTTGTTCTGACGCAACACCCAAATGAACCCATTGACCCTTAGTTGAAACAATTTACAATTCGTCTCCTCCAAGTAGAAATAAATAAAATCACTGAGTACCCCAAACGAGTGGGGAATTGGGGACCGCTCGGGGTCCAACAGCATTTAGTCGGGACTCTACTGGTGTAATTAACAACAAAACAACAGAGTTTCTTTGAACCCGCTTTCATACTTCTTTATTATAAGGGTCCCCATTGATTAACGCGGTAACGATATTATTTTTACACAAACACATATTAAACAAACAAACTACTTCTTAAACTAATGGTTTAATTGATTCAGTAATCGTTATTTTTTTATTATTTACATTAGTTTTAGTAGCATTTTATTTTTAAACTGAATTAAAAAAAGGAAGTTTTTAATATAGGTGGATGAGTATTTTATTAGAAATATTTTGAATTATTGTTTTTTTATTTGTCTGGCTTAATTATAAATATAAACAGCGAACCTTATTAAAAAAAACAAGTCAAAACAACGACATGAAGAGAATTTATTGCAACATTTTCAGATTTCACTCAAAATAACTGTAGAAACTGACGGTCAACTGTGATGAAAATAACTGTTCTAGTTATACGTATTATTGCATAATTAACTACTAGAGGAGAAACTACGATACGTCTATGTTCTATTTAACTTTTTCGTGCGAGTTTTAGTGAAGTCAACTTTTTGCATATACATATTTAAATAAAATACTTTGGCTTAGTGTCAAGATATTACCTTTAAGTGCCACGTAATATATGCTTCCAATCTTTATCCTTTATTTTATTTACGAATAAATGCATTTCACAAATTTCATTGATAAATCCTTTACAGTCCAGGCTGCTCGTTTGTGGAATGCTTTGCCGGTCCCAATAAGACGCGCTCAATCGTTACCGGTGTTCAAAAGGCTCGTGAGCATTACCTGTCGCTGTGATATGTTTGTCATTTATTTATTGTTAAGATATGTTGTTAAAATTATATATTTATATATGTATATATATATTATGATTGAGTAGTGTCGCACCGATGACAAGTCCATTTTATGTCCAGGCAATTACTCTCCATTCCAGGTTGCCTGGAAGAGATCGCGGAATGCGATAAGGCCGCCTATTGTACTTATGTGTTTTAGTTTGTATTTTTATTTTTATACTAATATCGGTGTACAATAAAGTATATAATAAATAAATAAATACTCTCTGGAGAACGTAATTATTATGAAGTTTGTTTTGAGTGTTCGCGTCAATCATGCCGCACCCTTAAACGATATTTTTCGAAAGGCAACTTTGTTACAAATTAAATGTTCATCTCGTTTATTCGAACAGCAGTGAGCAGTGACGCTGACAAACGGGAGAGAAGCTAATTCTCTCTCATTCAGAACTGCCCTCAGTACGGAGGCCATTATGTTAAACACAACTGTGATTATCGCTCTGTTCTTTATAAACGTTGTTTTGGGTTTCATCTAAAAGTGAATTTTAGATTTGGATAGCGAGCAATATGGGATAATTAGAGCTATTTCAACTAGCTTTTTCAAGCGGTTGCACCCGCGCGTTAGTGGAAAAGTTATGCCAAGAGAACATATTCATCACTGCCTAGCTTTATTTCCAACTAAATTGGGGTCGGCTTCCAGTCAAACCAGTTTAAGCTAAATACCATTATTTTTTAGCTGAATATCGGTATTGGAACATGATACTGCTAGGTTAAAAGTATCCTGTGTCTTATGTCCCCCGGTAATCATCGGCATTACTGGTGTGAAATTTCTTGGCTCCTGACTGCCCGTAGCGTCTGTCAAGACTTACAAAACAGATGGGACCAACTGTAAAATGCTTTCCATAGCACGGAGGCATCTCGGTATGTTAAGATGGTCATTGGTCACCCATCCACAGACTGACCTCGGCAAGCGTAGGTAGTTACTTTCGCTTACCTGATCTTTTATCATTACAAAGTTAGGCTTGTTTCTTTCACCTGTTGCCTAGATTTTAACACATTTAAATTTATTGGGTTGAGGCTGCTCTCTCGAAAAAAGATAACGTGCAGATGAAGCAGCTTTTCGTTGGCACCAACAGAGAAATTACATCTGAAAAAAATAGTTAGTAATCCACATGATATGATTCGTAATTTGGTTTAGCCAGAATTTGTCTATCGGGCAAAGTGGAGGAAGCTAAGTAGGAAGACGGACTCTGGCAATAGCCCGGTTAAAATCATGGATTATTTTTATTTAAAAAATAAAAATGCGGGTAGCGGAGTGACGCGTAGAAGGGTAGTTAGCTCCGTTAATATGCACAAGGTCATTGACTTGAATACAAGCCTTAATCTTGTACTTTTAGATATGGTGGAATGTAGGTCATGTTCGGTACTGCCCCTTTGAATGTAATCATGCTTACGCCTATTTGACACCAATTTCTTTCGAGTTTTTCCTGCAACAAGAGGAAAATTGCAATATCTAACTATTTGGGACAATTCTTTAATATACTTTTAAGTGACGTAATACTGAGGTTAGTAATGTTTTCGAAACAACGTTTTGAAGTTTTTTTTTATGAATACTTGCAAAAAACGACCGGATTAAAAATCAGATCTGATTATTTTATTAGTGATTACCCGATATAAAAAAATCTGGCCAAGTGCGAGTCGGATTCGCCCATCGAGGGTTTCGTACAAAGTAGCTACAAATTGCTAATTTATTTTTTATGATTTCATTACAAATGTACAGTTTATATAATAATACGTACAGTTTATATTTTAATAATATATTCGAGGTCTGCACTCAAATCTCGCCGCAGTCCATCACCACCTGGAGACTGAAAAACCAGCACTCTTGTTCCTTTCCGAGACGCAGATCAGATGTCCGTTGGACGTGTCTTACCTTTCGTACCCACGGTTTACCCTGGAGCACCATTTCAAACCACGTGCGAGCGTATGTATGTACGCCAGTGACGACATCTGTTATCGGCGTCTCCGTAATCTTGAGGACTCCAGGTTCTCAACGCTGTGGGTTTTAGTGGACACAGGCCTGGATAAAATTGTCTACGCTTGTGTCTACCGTTCGCACAGCGGTGATTTGGAGACAACTGAGCTCACACAGCACCTGAGTGAGGCGGCGGATGCGGCTCAGCAACGGTACCCTTCTGCCCAATTGGTATTACTGGGAGACTTCAACGCCCACCATCAGGATTGGCTCTTCCCATACCAGTGCACAGACCATGCTGGACGAGAAACGAGAAAGCTAGCCCTAGCGCTGAATCTTACCCAGCTGGTCCGGGGGGCAACGAGGGTACCGGATGTTGATTCGCACTCTTCCAATTGCTTGGACCTTTTGCTGACAACAGATCCAGACCGCTATTCGGTCTCGATTTCTTCACCACTGGGTAGTTCCGACCACTGTCTGGTGAAGTCTGTGTCCGTTTACTCCCCGCCCGATCCTAGCCCAAGAGGCACACGGTGGGTATGGCGGTACAGGTCAGCAGATTGGGATGGCATGCGATCTTTCTTCTCATGTTATCCTTGGCAGCCTACTTGCTTTTCTTCGACTGATGCTACGTCGTGCGCGGACGCCGTGACGGATGTGTTGCGGAGGGGAATGGAGTACTAAATTCCGTTCTCTGACATAACTATGTCTGGCGAAGCTCGTCCATGGTTTGGTGCCGAGTGCAATCGCGCTGATACACTTAAGCACGCGGCTTACCTGGCATGGGTCGACGCTCGCACGCGAAAAGCAAATGACGTGACTCGGAAGAAGAGAGCCTTCAACAGGGCTGCCAAGTCCTGCTAGAAGGTGTTGCGGAGGGCACGGTTTGACCACATCAGCCGAATAGGGAACAATTTTGCTTCATACCCAGCAGGTAGTAAGGCTTTTTGGTCCCTGGCTAAGTCGGTCGAATCGAACTTCTGCCGCCCCTCACTACCACCACTGCTGAGACCTGACGGGACGCTTGCCCACTCCGCTGAGGAGAAAGCGAACTTGTTTGCTTCCTTGTTTGCGGAATCTTCGCGTCTGGATCCTGGTGGCGCGAGGCCCCCTGCTTCTCCTGGTGGATGCGAGTCGAGCATGTCGAACATTCGCATTCATCAGAAGGACGTCCGCAGGGTACTGCGTAACCTAGACGTGAACAAGGCTAGTGGCCCCGACGGGATACTGGCAATTGTTCTGAAAACTTGTGCGCCTGAGTTGTCTCCGATCTTGACACGCCTATTTCGCCTTTCGTTTGAGATTGGAAAACTGCCGAAGGCTTGGAGGCAAGCTAACGTGCAACCCGTGCCCAAGAAGGGTAGTCGTGCTGACCCGTCGAATTATAGACCCATTTCGGTAACGTCCATACTCTGTAAGACTATGGAACGCGTGCTGAATCATAAGCTCCTGGCGTACCTAGAAGCGAATGATATCCTTAGTGACCGACAATACGGGTTCCGCCGAAATCGGTCAACTGGGGATCTTCTAGCGTATGCCATTCACATCTGGAGTGAAGCCATAGAGAAGCACGGGGAGGCACTAGCGGTCTCCCTTGACATCTCGAAGGCCTTCGACAGGGTCTGGCACGATAGCCTTATTAGTAAGCTTCCTTCCTTCGGTCTGCCCGCCGGTTTGTGTGATTGGATCGCAGATTTCCTGAGGGATCGGTCTATCCGAGTGGTCATAGATGGCTGCTCGTCTGGACTGCTGGATATTAATGCCGGGGTTCCTCAGGGGTCGGTGCTTTCGGCAACACTGTTCTTGCTGCATATTAATGATCTGCTTAAACCCGGTACCTTTGGGTATGCAGACGACAGCACTGTTGCTGTGAGATACGTGTCCGACGCACGAGCTGGTGGGTCGCAGATCTGGTCTCTCCGGGAGGCTATGGTTGAGCGCTTGAATGTGTCCTTACAGGCTGTCTCTGAATGGGGTGGCGCCATCGGTACATGGTGGACATCCCACCCACACACACAAAACGTTTTGGGAACACATTCAAAGGGTATTGACAGACGGAAGGACGGACAACAAAGTGATCCTAAAAGGGTTCCGTTTTTTGTTTTGATGTACGGAACCCTAAAAGAAGAACAAAAAATGATTTCTGATACAGCAATTGTGCTGTATATTCGTTTCATATCGTTGAAGTGATCTTTTCATAACATTAGAATTGATAGAAAAACTTTATCTTTAATCACACGTGTTGCGTACTTTTACAATAATACCAGGTTATTTCAGTCGACATAACTTTAATAGCATACATTGTAAACAACCACTTTAAATGCTTGCACCTGAAGTGAGTCATGAAATAATTTTATTAATGCAAGTGGCTACTTTATGGGTTTCCCTTATCACTAGTTATCAGTCTTGTTTACTACATTCTAGTTTATTATAACGGTCTTCTTCTTATCGTGTGGGCAGTAAGGTCTAACGACCCCACACACCTTAGTGTCAAAGTTTCTAAACCGCGTCAAGGGTCTCTGACATAGTTTATTTTTAATGACCGCCATTTGGCGGCTGGGACCATCGGCTTATACGTGCATTTCGAAGCACGAAATCATCTTTTTATATTTTATCTTTATTCAAGCCTGCAATGTCCTAGCCAAACTGGAAAACCACTTAACAAAGTATGCTTCCCATGGGAATCGAACCCACGACCACCGGAACAACTTGCAATAAGGTACATTGACCTTGATCTAATATCCCTTCGTAGATACCCGAACAATAAACTATGAACCGTTTTTCATGACTAGAGAACTTAAAGCATCACGATAGAAGTCGATTCAGGACAGCTTTATGTCTTTATTTCTGATTTGAAATTAAGAAAGTCAATATGTATGTGGGTCAATGACCCTTATTGCACTTACTCCCTTCTTGTTATTCTGTACAATAAGAAAGAAAATATTATTTCACATAAAATATGCTCAAAAACCGCTATTGCTCAGTGGCCAGTAATGGCCCTTACTGGCGAATTGTAGGTTGTGTGTTCAAACTCGGTAGGCACTGTAATACGAGGATGGATTGAAAAGTTCGTGGCCTCAGCAAGAAAACAATATAAAAAATAAGCAAAAGTAATTTTAGTTTTGCACGTAATCTCCACTTAACTCTATGCACTTCTTCCATCTGTATGCCGTACATAAAAAAAGTTTCTTCAAGGCCTTCAAAAAAGTCACCCACCGCAGCTTCGACCTCCTCATTTGATGAATTGTTGCCTTCCAAGGTGTTCTTTTAGGTTTGGGAATAAATGAAAGTCTGAAGGTGCCAAATCAGGGGAACAGGCAGGATGGGGCAGTAATGCAAAGCCACAATCACGAATTTGAGCCATAAATTCAACAGACGTGTGAACGCGTGCATTATCCTGATTGAACAACACTTTCTTGATGAGTAATCCTGGCCTTTTCTCTTTGATTGTTTCACGCAAGCGACGTAAGAGGGTGCAGTAATAAGCCGAGTTTATAGTTTCACCTTTTGCAAGGTAGTCCACCATGATGACACCCTTAGCATCCCAAAAAACTGATGCAATCACCTTGCCAGCTGACAAAATTGTTTTGGCTTTTTTTGGAGTCGGTTCATCAGGTTTTTTCCACTGTTTGGATTGCTGTTCTGTCTCTGAGGTGTAGTGGTGTACCCAAGTTTCATCCATTGTTACAAATCTGGCCAAAAAATCTTGTCGATCAGCCTCAAACATCTCCAAACAGTCGCGAGAAATCGTGAGACGTATTCGTTTTTGTTCGACTGAAAGCAATCTGGGTACCCACCGCGCAGAAACCTTAGAAAATCCAAGTTCATTGACGATGTTTTGTGTTCGTTCATACGAGATGCCAATAGTGTATGCAATCTCCCTGATGGTCAATCTCCGATCTGTCAATATCAGATCATAGATTTTCCCGATGTTTTCTTCAGTCGTAGACGTCATAGGCCGGCCAGAGCGAGGGTCATATTCAATACTCTCTCGTCCGCGTTAAATTTAGCAACCCACTTTTTCACAGTCGTATACGACGGAGCAGATTCCCCCAATGTTGTTGACATATCTTCGTGAATCTCTTTTGGAGTTAGTTTTTTTTAAACAGGTACTTGATGACCGCACGTTGCTCAATTTTCTCCATTCTTTAAAAACGCTGCACAAAGGCTCACAAAATTCAGTCTAATTTAAATACAGTTAATGCTATTGCGTTAGAATTTTACAATTTGACAACCAGAGAGTAAACTAATCGAATGAGGTCAGTTACATTAAAATAGTTTAAGTATTTATGTGTTAGGCCGCGAAGTTTTCAATCCACCCTCGTATACTCTGGTTACCACTGCTCTCAAAACTTCTTTTGTTAAAATTGATAAAGTTATTATTATAATCCTGAATGGAGGATTGTTATAATTAATGATTGTCATCCACTTCAAATATTCAACGCCACGCGCCATCGCGTCGCCAACGCGCAGGCTTTTTATGATAATTTCCCATTTAACCAATGAAAGACATTCTAATTAAATTATTGGTACCTTTATTTAGCAGCTATCTGTAAGTGTAATTCTTAATGTAAATTCAAGTATAATGTAGTTGTTATTTGATAATGGTGTCTACGTTTTATGGTAGATAATTTGACATCACCAAAGTGGTGCTTTGTCATCATTGTCAGTCATAATGGAGCTTTTCCTGTTTTCTGTAATTAAACAAAAATTAAAGAAATCAAACAATTGTATGAAGACTAAAATTAATCCATACCAATAAGAAACAATCGAATTATTTAACCAGGACGCCTTCCTAACCGCCAATAATATTCTAATTCAATCCACAAACTCTTCACGCAACCATTACGTACCACCAACGTCACACCTGTAAAAAACTAAATGAACTACATTTCTATACCCGGGTCACGTACCAACCGAACTTATTTGCTTATCTCAAGAGATTTGTCACCATTTAACACGTTTTCCTCAATCAATCTACCATCTAAATCTCGAGGAAAAAGTACGCCAAAGGAAAATGGTCTCAAAAATCTTGAGTTTCGTCCTTTATAACCGCCTAGGTTACATCCGCGTGATAGTTACGAATATTAATTTGCGTTGTCCTCTGCATGCAGTTTTCTGTGCAGTCTTTGCGAGTTGTTTTGTAAAGCGCTGCATCGCTGTAGGAGACAGGTTGGCTCGGCTGCAGCGAAAACAATTTAAAGTTCGTGGAGCATTCGTTTGCGCTGATTTATAATCTTATGAGCAAGAAAATTAAAAGGATAGGAGAACGATTATATGGCTTT
This sequence comes from Lacanobia oleracea, assembly GCA_950371165.1. Lineage (NCBI taxonomy): Eukaryota > Metazoa > Arthropoda > Insecta > Lepidoptera > Noctuidae > Lacanobia > Lacanobia oleracea. The sequence continues at coordinate 930,313 of OX493398.1, forward strand.
TCACTTTTATCTGCTTCTCTTTGTTTTTGCTTTTGACTTGTACCTTTGATTATAAGTTTAGATTTCTATACATCACAATTTTTCATAATGTCTACGTTTTCGGAAATCTTTCATCGTGCGTACAGCTAAGGAGTGGACTTCCCTACCGGAGTCTGTTTCCCGATAGTTACAACCTGGGAGTCTTTAAGTTAAAAGTGAAAAGGTTACTTCTAGGCAAGCGTGCTCCATCGACGACCACATCATCGCTTACCATCAGGTGAGATAGTGGTCAAACGCATTTCCATCAATGATAATAATAAATAAAGTTTATCGCAATACGTAGATCGTTTTGTGACCACACTATGTAGGTATTGCATGGTCGAACATGACACTATCTTACGTGATACCACTCAGGTAGTCATGCTGATCAGTACTCAGAATTGACCTCTCAAGGAAATCAGACTTCATTTTGTTATTGTTTTAGCAATGAATATTTAGATCGTTAGCACCGTCTAGGCCGAACGTACAGCGATTGCTAAACATTTATCACAGTCTACAATATTTTATTTTAAATTGATTTACCGAAGGATCGCCAAACTGAAGTGGCAGTGGGCAGGGTACATTGCTATCAGTACAGGTGGTCGATGGGGAAAAGTTACGGTACGTCTACGATGACTTTTATCAATCTATACTCGCTAGCGACTGTAGTTAAAGATAAATTAGAAACTTTACTTTAAAAGTTTTCATACATTTTTAAACTACAGTCGTTAGCGAGTATAGATTGACAAAACTCATGGTAGACGTACTGGAGTGGTGGCCGCGTACCGGAAGACGCAGCATTAGAAGGCCTTCCACAAGGTGGACCGATGACCTGGTGAGGGTCGCGGGTAGCCGATGGATGCGAGACGCACAGGACCGGTCGTTGTGGCGACTCTTGGGAGAGGCCTATTTCCAGCAGTGGACGTCTTTCGGCTGGTATGACGATGAACCTGATTTTTGCACCCTTTTTCTTATAGTTTATATTTAATTTTATACATTGTCGGTGGTAAAGATTTAGTGTAGAACTGCAGTGCGATTCTGTAAATCTTTCACCGTGTAAGCTTCGGTGTAGTGAACATGAAGTGAACTGTCAAACTATACAAAGAAGATGGAATGATCCTTTACTTCACGTCCACTTCACCTAAGTTTACATGGTGGGATGTTGATAGACTAACACGAATAATGTTAACGTATAGTAACGAAAAATTTTTCCATGCCTACAATTCTCGCTACACACATTATATTTATTTTATTTCATCCTAAATTCATATTTTTATATAATACATACATTGTGTATGTCGCATAAAAATTAACCAAAATAATTATGGGGTAGTAGTTTTTAAGTAAATTCAAAATTCACTTACCTACGTTAACGTTACGTCAAAATATTCGTGTTTGGCTCAGCTGGCCCAGCTTAATAACGATTGTCGATAAATTAAGTATACGGGTTATGTTAACACTGACGTACAACCTGGAACAAGCACTGTTGACAGTCCAGTACAGCTTCGACACCATTCCAGCTTCACAATGATCCGATCAGAATGATCTCAAAATCAAGATAATTTACATAAGTCTGATAACGCAAATAACATAATGCTCTGTCTGTACATCTTGTTTAACACACAAACAAGAATAACACTAGCAATGGCAAGAATAACACTAGCAATGACAAGAATGACACTAGCAATATGTAACCTAAAATATAAAATTCTTCCATTACGGAGTGCCTGACTGAAAGACTACTGGTTGCTGAAAGCTGAAATTTGGCATGTAGGTTCTTTGGAGAGTGTAGGGCAGAGAATATGCCGAAATTACTACGGGGACGGGATTACAACCAAATATGCGCGTACGAAGTCGCAGGCAAAAGCTTATCAAAACATAAAACATGGACAACTTTCCAGCTTTTTATTGTTATCAAACAATTTAGATTTAAGAGCACGTACTGTAATCACTTACACAGTTAATTAGGTACTAAGATTTTCCTTATTCATAAGTTAAGTATAAATTTTCCTCTTCCCAGTATCTAGCTGACCTTTAAAAGGTTACCGACTTTAAGTTGATTTCACCTTTAGAGGTATGCGATACAGAGAGAAAAGTCCACAAACCTTCATTGAAAAGGGAGGATCTTCCGACCGGAACGTTGTTGCGTCCGGTGGGCAACTGCCCGACAGTTGATTTTCGGACTGCTGTATATGTTCAAATCACACTGAAAACTCTGATACCACTGATACAGGATTTCATTAGTAGTTCGATGCGGGTGGAATAGACGGCGGTTCTTTTTGATGCAATGCTGATATTGCTACGTTGGTATTTCTTGTGGTGCTATTGATGCCGCTAAACACCAGTTCCTGATGTTTATGTAGGGGATTTTTTATAAAGTCTGTTCCAGAATTGCAGCTGGTCTTTAAAACAACAACGTAGACGTATGGTATCAAGAAGTTTATAACAGGACAATGGGTCAGTTCGTGATTGAAATTCTGATGGACCGATGTGTTGGACGTGTGAAGGGAGAAGGTTAACGATGTAAGGTTAATTAGTGCATTAAATCTTACCCGGCTCTTTTGGTTGCTTCCTTTTTAGAAATGATAGTCGAACGTGGACGTGGTGATCTGGATGAGACGAGGCGAAAAATACGAGGATACGAGACGAAAAGGTGGTAAGAAAAAGGTAAAAGGGCAGAGGAAGAACGCAGGCCGCGTGCTGGATTACCGATACCAAAGGGCATAGTTGAACACACAGACAACGCAGGACAAAGAGTGCTGGTGTGGAACGAGTAGGGCCTACCCTAGGTAAAAAGAGCAGGTAAGGAAGAAGAATATTCGACTGCGGCGAAGTCCAAGAGTTTCTGTCTGTACCATGTTTACCATAAAAGTTAGTATTAATAAAGTCTTCTTCTGACATAATCGTAGGACACTCTTTCCATTTCGTGTTTAAGGATAACGAATTTTGACTTGGTATTATAGCCTGCAGCTACATTAAACGTAGAATTTATCCTCCTAGGCCTATATAGTCTTTAAAATTTTCCATAACTCTAAAAGTTAACTTTTAGACTTGAGGAAAATTTTAAAGACTATTGACCTAAAGAAGGTTGCCCTTTCACTATGGGTAAAAAAAGCATTTTCCTTATGAGAAAGACCTCAAAACTAATATCTTAAAGTAATTGTTGTCCGACTCCTGTCCTATCTGATATACTTGAAGCAGGTACGAGAATGTCCATCTCCCACGGGAGAAGGATAAAGAAATAGCTATTCTATACAGTGGAATCATCATATCAGCCGAAAGACGTCCACTGCTGGACATAGGCCTCCCCCAAAGTGTCGCCACAACGACCGGTCCTGCGCACACACCGGAATGTTGTTATTCAAGTGAAACTATCTGCCTAGAGGCAGCGATGGCTTAGTGGTAGGAAATACTTCAGGTGGTTGTGAGGTCTCGGGCTCGAATTCCAAGGGTATGATGAGGGTAGGGTATTATGGTGTTATTGTGTGCTGTTTTTCCGTCTGGAATTTCTTAGTAGCAGCTCGGAGCCAGGTTTTGTGTCTTACTAATAAAAGGCTTGCCGAAGTCACCGCGGCTCTGGAACGCAAAGAGCATCAGGAGGAACAGGGATGGGTTTAAGTTAGTAAAGTTGGACACTCCCTTCTGGTGCGCCCAGAGCGCGAGGTGTCATTTGATGATTTCACAACCTTAAAAAAGGCACTTACACATGACTGCGGGATATTGTGTGTATTAAAGTGCGGGATATTAAAATGGATGCAAGACGCGCAGGACCGGTCGTTGTAGCGACGCTTGGGTGAGGCCTATGTCCAGCAGTGGATGGCTTTGGCTGATAGGATGATGATGATGATATTAAAATGCACCGAGATGCGTGATGCCATTTTTAACTAATACCGCTACAGATACAAAAATCACAGTACATTAATTAATCGGTACGCTTCTGCGTGGAAAATAGGAAACAATAAAATTGAGTACACTGGCAGATAACATATTTTTAATTAAATGATACACAGGAACTTAATTTGATTAAAATAAATTAAAAATAGTAGTTTACCTTTCTCATCAGAACCCGGTTTGCCTATCAGAGGTCGGCGGAGAACCACCTTACTCTCAGGTAAGTTTTTCCTGGTGTACAACATTTGGTCAATATGAGTAAGTACCTACATTTCGATGAAATAGCTTAAATATACAGTTTTCTTTAATTAAAATTGTAATATATCACATATAACTTCTTCTCTATTTATGTTAATCCCATATTTAGCAAATCAATTAATTTGCAGCTAATATTTTGTACTTATTAGTTAACGTTTGTCTAGTACATCGTCCTTATAAAGTGATCAAAGACTGTATGCCGAATATTGAAATACTTTTATTTGAAAAGTCTTGAATTTACCTTTGCAGATGGACACTTAAAGTCACTTTATTTATTTTTAACTATTGACGTTCAAATGTGCTTTAGTGTTTTAGTTCAAATAAATTATTTGACTTGAGACTTCAACCACTGCTCCATATTAAAATGAAAAACAAAGTAAAATAGAAACACCCCTAAACCTAGGGTTGTACATGGGAAGCGGTCACCTCCTTCTGCGAAGCAGTCATGCAAGCAAAGGAGGAAGCCGAACGCGTGAGAGAGAAGCAAACCTCACGCCCTCATTAAAAAAAAACCTAGGGTTGTAGGGTGCTGCTTGCTTTTATATTTTCACCTAAGATTTGACCTTTGAAATAAGGGAGTGATGTTGAGTTCCTTATGAAATCAAATGGCGACTACTAAACAAAAGAACAACAGTCATGCTGACATTTCTTTGGTCAGGTTATATGATTGATAAGAATGCAGAGAGAGAGGGTTGGCTCGAGTGCTTTAGAGCAGCATTTTAGTAGTTTAAACTTGCATTCAAAGAAATGAATGTACGTATAAGCAGCTCAAACATATGTGATGAGTAGTGATAAGGAAAGCTGAATCACTTAATATAAGCACTTGGCGAGACTGCTTATTAACATAAATAAATATTTAAGAAAGAAAAATCTAAGCTTCTCAAATCTTTTACTTATTTATTTTTTAGGATCGTCAACATTCCATACACAGTACCTAAAGCTAATAAGCATTATTAAAAAAAATGTTCTAGTGCTGCAACACTTACAGATAACTACAACATTATTATACACATAACGCATAATATAAAAAAGTTGCTGGTTCTGTTTGTTTCCGTATTATCCTAGGCTATCTTTGGAATTCCTGATCCGATTAAAAAAAACAGTTAATTTCAGAAACAGGAAAATGTTGCAGCAAAATGGTAAATATGGCATTGTGTGCAGTTACATCTCAAGTCTGGTTTTTAATTTATTGATTAATTGTATTTATTATATTAATTGATTTGGTTATTACATGTAAAGTCTGTGCTTTAATTTGTTGATTAATTTTATTTATAGATTTCTATTATATTATTATTTGATTTACTTTTTTAATACATAATGTTATGAAGTTGAATTTATTATGTGTATTTCTGATTGTTTGTATATTTGTTATTATTTGATTAGGTGTAATGTGAGTGCTATGATCCTTTGTTGGTCAAAATAAAACCTTATTATATTATTCGAAAATGCCAATATCTCTAACAAATTACTCTTGAAAAATATTTTTACTTTTAAACTAAAACTAATATTGTTAAAAACATTAATGGACGGGACTTTATCAGATGTATGATTAATTGAATTAATTGCTTTTGGTCCCAAACTCAATTATTGCATTTACGTTCACATTCAATAGTAAAATGATTAATTTTGCGTTTTGATACCCATTATGTCATTAGCGAAACTAACTGATATTTTCAGCTCAGTTGATATTTATTTGCGGACACCGAAATGAGTCCAGTGCTGTAAATAAATTACGATACTGCAAATAATGTGTATTACATTAATTATATTCTGTTTGCAGGTAAATTAATCCGAATCACAAAGGATAGTAAATATACTAAGCTGATCGTAGCGCAATTTATTGCTTAGCTAATATTAGAAGGTATTAACAAAAATATATCCATTATTGGATACCCATCATTTACCCGCCGCTATTCCTGCGGGGAGTATCCCACACAAATCGAGCATCTTGTAACAGACTTCATAAAGGGGAGGTTCTGTGTTCTGTTCTGACTGTATGTATTTTCTTATATTTATTTATTTATGTACACACAATATACTTAAAAAGAAAATTTATTACAGAGAAAACAGCACAAAGGTACTGCTTATTTCTACAGAAATTTCTTCCAGCAGACCTGCGACAGAAGAATTAGATAAGAAAAGTAGACACAGTGTGTAAAGAAACAGAGAAGGAAACTTAAAATAAACTATTCTAACTTAACAAACATATTACTATCTTATAATAAATATAAATCTAATTACAATAAACATACAAATAAATATACCTACACAAATAGATTTACAAATATATATTTATAATAAATTAATACATACCTATAAAATATACCTACAGGATCACATTATTTTCTTTACTAAGAGATTGTACATGCTAATGACATTGACAATCTCAACACCTTATACTAATGTCTTATCCTAATTATAAGTTACAATTATCGCTTCTTTAAACTTAAAGGATGTATTTTTATGTATTTTTTTTAGGAGAATGTTTTATTTTTATTTGTGTATTTTTCTTGGATAAAAAGTAGCTTGTGGCACTAAGAGATAATGTATCGTTATAACAATGATTACAAAAAATCTGATCAGTACATAATTAAAAATCAATACTACATATATTTAGCAGTTTTTAGTGTAGAATAAGTAGCATTACTTATGAATAATCACGTAGGTACTGTACCTACTGTATATAGTAAGAGTACATGTTTATTCATAAGTTCGAGTGCAAAGGGTTCCAACGAATTTTATTTTGTAACATGTTATTTGAACACTATAGACATTTTATATGTTATCCTGTAGTCTATAGGTAAATAACTATTATTATCTACATTTTTAAAGATTGTAGGCTTAGTAGCTTCAGAGAAAAGGATAAAATGATGAAAAAAAAAATTCGAAATTCTCACAATAAACCCTTTCATTTGATGTCAGACGATACAGTTTGAAAAACTTCTATTAATTTTCTAGTTTGTGCCCCAAAAGTGATATCTGGAATAAACATTTATTTATTTACGTAACGCGTCCGTGTTTGGGTCACAGAAGTCCATATGTGCAACAAATTTCAACAGAATCGGTCTAGTAGAACAGGAGAAAATTGACACCGTATATTAATTCCGTTTCTTACGGATGTTCGAAACCCTAAAAATCAACAACACTGGCTTCAAAGTCATATCGAAGTTACTTCCATCCCCAGCTAGGGGCCCTATGACCCCTAGCTGGGACAGAAGGCGTCCACAGTGGTTATCCATCGCGAGCGGCTTTGAGCTTCACGCTTCACTTCACTCCACGTCATTCCGAACTACAAGATCTCCACTACAAACAGCAAACAAGCTGACATAAACAACATCACATCAGGCTCAGCCTTACCCGGATTTGATCGTAACACCCACGTTTCCCTGAAGTATAAACCATTCAAACTTGAACCCGATCAAATAACCGCGTCATCGAGGGAGCCACTTTACGGCAGCGCTAAGGACCTGACGTTTACTGGCCGAGAGCGGTGTGCTCGACGCTCATAAAACATTCCCTATTGGTTGTGAAGATCGGCTGACGGTTTCATGGTTAGTGTCAGTGGGCTGAGATAGTCTTTTTTTGTTAAAGGCCCAGCTCCTGCCATTTCATTCCATAACAGCTTCAAACATTAATGATTTTCTCTCTGTTCCCGGCGATCTATTCGGCAATTCGTTGAGGTAAACTTCAACCTGCAAAACCATCGGCAAAACTGACAAACTTGCACACAAACTTTAGTTTCCCAAATAACTCCAAAATATGGAATAAACCAACCATTTACGCTGTGCGTTACTGTCAGTAAATATATTTAAGACTTTTATCAAGTTGATATGAAATATATTATAGAGAAATTAACATGAAAAGCCTTTGTAAAGAATAAAAATAAAGCATGATTGATTACATTTCTTGTAGCTGCCCATAAGCAACGCTGAAAGTAGGCACAGCTATCACAAGACGAGGTGGCCGAGAGGTTAAGGCGTTGGACTGCTAATCCAATGTGCTCTGCACGCGTGGGTTCGAATCCCATCCTCGTCGAGACAGTTTTTGTTGCTATTAGAAGCAGGACGATTTAATTTGGGTTTTATATGTAGATACTAAGGTTAGAATTGGTAGCACAGCATGTAATCTTGGCGCACAAAACACAGTACTCGTGGGTTATGTGACATATTTTTGGTACACATTCACACGCCTCACTCGAACATTATAAATAGCGCGGGTTTTCAATATCATTATCATAATTATCTTTCATTAAATTACATATCTTGGACTTAATATCACTTGGACGCCTAGTCAAAGATACCAGCGTAACTGAATAAAACCGGTTCACCTAAGTACTTGAATAGGTATGGTTTAGTTTTTGTCTGTCATGGTGACAGGAAGGTATTTAGTACATACAAAACAAATGAGAGGTAGGTCCTCGTGAAATGTATTCCGCCAAGTTGCGGAATAGTGTGATTTTTATTCACTGAAATGTGATAAATAACGTAGACCCAAGATGACGTAGATACCAAATGTTCTGCCGACACCTGATAACTTGCAAACATATTTTACAATTTCAAATACCAGCCAGATATAGAAAATTCTACCGTCAACTGGGAATTAAACACGACGGCGACGTGAAGTACCAGAGAAAACATAAAATAGTAGTGTCACGCAGATCTCGGTCAGCAGCGTGACACGCCACCGCTGGCGTGCCATCCCCAGGGCTGACACGTGCGGAATTAATACCGTGACATATTTCTTTTTGCATCTCAGACGGATCCCAGATCCCAATGGTGGTTACTTTTATTAAAATGTTTTTGAGAAGTATGTACTTGGGGTTTTGTTATAATAGGCGTACGCGTAATGGAACTGAAACGTGGTCGCTCACAATGGGCCTCATCAGAAGTCTCAAAGTCATTGAAAGAGCAATGGAGAGGGCACTGAATGCTTGGAGTTTCCTTGAGTGATCGAATCAGGAATGATGATATCCGCAAGAGAACCAAGGTTATAAGGTTACAAGGCGAATGTATAGAGGTATGCGGCACAGAGAGTAAATTTCCGCTCACCTATTTGAAAAGGAAGGATCCTCCGACCGGATGGTCGTTGTGTCCGGTGGGTATCTGCCCGATAGTTGTTATTCGGACAGTTGTATACACAGTTACACATCTTGAAATCGTGCGAAAAAGCATGCAGGATTTCATTTGGTAGTTGATGAGGATAGATGGCGCTGCGTTTCTTTTTGTTTGCAGTCTATATTTTGCTACATTAGATTTTCTTGTGACGTGTAGTGGTGCTTGGGAGAGTGACCTATATCCAGCTGCTAATTTATGATGAAGCTGACAAATTTTCTAAGGGGCTTAATTTTGATACGAAATTCTGCTAAAATATTTCCAGGATCTTAGGTTTACTGCCTCTAAAAGTTATAATCAATCAGGATGCATCAGCGTGTTCCTTACCATAAAAACGTTTAGTTCCTGGTATACCACCCCTAACTTACCTGTTGCATTCGTTTCGTGCTGTACGGCTTCAGGCGTGATATCTATGAAATAAAACCGGATCGAGTGTCGACATGTTCCCGGCAAAGTTTCTATAAGGCATATATTTTTTACCATCCCGTCTCGCTGCAAAAATGCAGTTACGTTATATTGATACCTTCAGAGATGTTGAGTTTCTAGCTTTGCAATAAATGAATCTCCTTCCCTTCATGAACATAAAGCCTTTAGTTTCAGTTGGTAAGGGTGTGGCCCTTACCAACTGAAACTAAAGGCTTTATGTTAATGAAATTATTTTGATGCCTTATGACAAGAGGTCGACAAAATTTTCTGGGACGCAGGAAAAGAGTCCCAGGAAACACTCGGAAAAGGTTTTCGGTCTGAAATAGGACGAAATAGGACAAAATAAAACAATGCGAACATTTTGGAAGGCCTTCTACAAGGTGGACCGATGACCTGGTGAAGGTTGCTGGTAGCCGATAAATATGAGACGCACAAAACCGTTTGTTGTGACGACACTTGTGGGAGACTTATGTCTAGCAGTGGACGTCTTTCGGCTGATATGATAATGAAACATTTTGGGATATATTGCCAAGAAGTTTGATCAGTTATTTGGAAGCTTTACTTCAAGAAAAGCGTAGGTTCATGGGCACGAACGTCCAAGCAGTTAATGTGGTAACTTATCTTAACGTATTATGAGTATATCATCTAAATGGCTGAACCGATTGGAGAAGGTTTTAAGCTACTTTTTAGCGAAAAGCTCTATGAAGGCTGCGTCTTCACTAGAGATGTAAGATAAGAGAATGGATAGCGAGGGATGTGTTTATGAAGAACCAATAGAACCGCTCATTTACCTTGCCTCGCTCAGCGCAAGCTATTCACAGCTTCAAAGGACTATAAACCTGAGTATATTTTAATTTCAACTCGATACTTTCACGCATTCCCGAGATAAAGGGTCTTGACAGCCGGAAGGACGGACGGATAGACGGACACAAAGTGATCAAATAAGGGTTCCATTTTTCCTAAAGAGGAACGGAACCCTAAAAATATTCAATCTTTATTGGAATCAATCAAATCAAAGTCATCTATTCAAATTAGGAAGAGTTCTAGCTCTTTTTGAACTTCAGTTTGTTTTGAGTTTTATTAGTCGGGAAGAAGAAGTACCCCAACTAAGTACACATCGAAGGGAAAATTTTCGCCATATCAAAAACACCCCTCACACCACCAACCACCTACCTAATATCTTCGAAGTTATAGTGAACAGGCTTTTTCTGTGTAAGATCACTCCATTGTCAACTTTATCTCTGTCATCTCTGACCTAAAATAGAGTCAAGTAAAACCAAACCTACAACTTCCCTACACTTTTTCCTTTTCCCAACTATTTTGGGTTTGTTTTCCAGTCTAACGGCCTTGCACATTTCTGCAGCTTAACTTGCGCAAAACCACGTACAAAAGCTTGTAAAAGCTTATATCAATTTTACTAAACTTATTCTTAATACCAATCAACCTGCATACAAAATACATAGAGTACATCTTCCCAGGTCATACCGTGACGTCATCGATCAAGCTATCAGCCTCTGTCGGCATGTAATGGTCGCAATCACTGCGTTATTCCAATTAGTTGGCCTGTCTGTTGATTGATTGGCTAATTTAATACTATTCGGAGCTCTCTGCAGCGTGTCTTCATTGAATCTGTGCGGTTCGAAGACAATCATGATCATGTGTAAATCTAGTTGCTGACGGAGGTTATCCTGAATTAATTAATTATTGATGAATCCGGTTGCAATTTCAAGCAATATGTCTAGGCCTTTTATGGTAACCAAAAAGTAACCAACGAAACCCTATTACTAAGCCTCCGCTGTCCGTCCGTTCGTCCATCCATCCGTACTTCCGTCCGCCTGTATGTCAGCGGGCTGTATCTTAAGAACCAGAATAGGCAGATGGTCGAAATTTTAACAGATTGTGTACCTATTTCCATTGCCGCTATAACAACAAATAATATAAATGAAGGTTTATGGTACAGAACCCTTTGTGTGCGAGTCCGACTCGCAGTAAGTCTTACTAGATGCAACTAAATAGCAGCATTTTTCATGGAGTGACTGCCTATCTGCCCTCCAAATCGTAGCAACTGGGGAACCCTTAGGCAACACTGATGTGAGATTTTCTTGCTTTTCACTATTCGTAGCGACGGTCAAAGATCTTCAAAAGACAGCCAGGACGAACGGCTTAGCAAGCTTTCTAGGTACCGAGGAAACTCGGTTTTTAACGGATGATCACCCATCCTTGGACAAGCTTGTAAAGCGTGTGACATTGCAAAATAGTAATGTTGACTGGAAGCGAAATTACGGGTAGACATTATTGACACCTCTCGCCGTTCAGCGCTAAGCTAAGAGATGGCACCTAAGTCGTAAAAAATTTAGAAAAGCATTCTTCCTTTCAATATCAGTTTTTTTATTGTGGACAGTAAAACATGTATTATATTTATGTTGTGTCTATATGCTATTTTGCAACGTCACATGCATTGCTTATAATAAAATACATCGAAGTTTGAAAACACTCAAGTCTAGAACTTAATACCAGCGGGTCTAAAAAGGCCACTTTAGCAGGATCAGAAAGAAAATCACACTACCTGTCACTGTCAAATTTTCCCAACAAACCTAATTAATATTATGATTGTAATATAATTCTCCTATAGTAGCCTTTTTAGACCCCCTGTACGAGTTATCTGACAATTTGATTGAGGTAGGCGGGGCGGCTGCTTCGAGTTTAGAATATGACGTAGAATATTGGTGCAAAGCATTTAAAAAGTCGAAGAGTGTATATACTATTTTTTGGCGTGTATATTTCGTTTTTTTTGTCATAGTAGTTATGTATCTTCTGTTTCCTTTCTGAAAAAAAGTTAATTTAAGCTCTTATTTGGTTACTAACATTACACTGTTACAGGAAATAATTTCCCGGAGCATAAATCACGTCTATCATTAAACACAATAACTGGGTTCCCATGTTCGGGCGCGGCCATATATTAAGTAAGCGAACAGATTTCTGGTAAGCGCTCTCGACGGTGTCGCGTGATTTATGGAAGCGCCTTACTATTGCGTTTTAGGTTATAATTTTATTTATTTATCTGCGTTCTGCGTCGTGTTTACAATGAAATGTAAAGAAGTTTGCTGTCTATAAGCAATCAGCAACAGACAAATTGACATCGATGGCATTGTATTGTGCGTCATAGATCTATGACGAACTAATGTTATCATAATTCAGTTGTGAAAAAGGATAGTGCTATGACTCTTGTATAGCTTGGGCTCCACCCGCAACGGAGTAATGATGGTTTTAAGACATAAGAGCTAGGCTAATGGGAAGACGTAACCGCTGCGCGCGCCGGCAGTGATTGGAGAGTCCAATTTTTATCGTGTACGCGTAATTTTCGCTTAGCACTAGTTTCGACTGTCGTAGCTGTGGCCACAGGCAGAATTTTCACGTAGGTACTGTAAATTGTTACCTAAGTACTGTAAATTTTCACGTCAGTACTATTAATTTTCACATCAGTACTATTAATTTTCACGTAGGTACTGTCAATTTCCACGTAGGTACTGTCAATGTCCACGTAAGTACCGTCAATTTTCACGTAGGTACTGTCAATTTTCACGTAGGTACTGTCAATTTTCACGTAGGTACTGTCAATTTTCACGTAAGTACTGTAAATTTTCACGTCAGTACTATTAATTTTCACGTCAATACTACTAATTTTCACGTAGGTACTGTCAGTTTTCCTGTACGTACTGTCAATTTCCACGTAGGTACTGTCAATTTCCACATAGGTACTGTCAATTTTCACGTAGGTACTGTCAATTTTCACGTAGGTACTGTCAATTTTCACGTAGGTACTGTCAATTTTCACGTAGGTACTGTCAATTTTCACGTAAGTACTGTAAATTTTCACGTCAGTACTATTAATTTTCACGTCAATACTACTAATTTTCACGTAGGTACTGTCAGTTTTCCTGTACGTACTGTCAATTTCCACGTAGGTACTGTCAATTTCCACATAGGTACTGTCAATTTTCACGTAGGTACTGTCAATTTTCACGTAGGTACTATTAATTTTCACGTAAGTACTGTAAATTTTCACGTCAGTGCTATTAATTTTCACGTAGGTACTGTCAGTTTTCCTGTACGTACTGTCAATTTCCACGTAGGTACTGTCAATTTTCACGTAGGTACTGTCAATTTTCACGTAGGTACTGTCAATTTTCACGTAGGTACTGTCAATTTTCACGTAGGTACTGTCAATTTTCACGTAGGTACTGTCAATTTTCACGTAGGTACTGTCAATTTTCACGTAAGTACTGTAAATTTTCACGTCAGTACTATTAATTTTCACGTCAATACTACTAATTTTCACGTAGGTACTGTCAGTTTTCCTGTACGTACTGTCAATTTCCACGTAGGTACTGTCAATTTCCACATAGGTACTGTCAATTTTCACGTAGGTACTGTCAATTTTCACGTAGGTACTATTAATTTTCACGTAAGTACTGTAAATTTTCACGTCAGTGCTATTAATTTTCACGTAGGTACTGTCAGTTTTCCTGTACGTACTGTCAATTTCCACGTAGGTACTGTCAATTTTCACGTAGGTACTGTCAATTTTCACGTAGGTACTGTCAATTTTCACGTAGGTACTGTCAATTTTCACGTAGGTACTGTCAATTTTCACGTAGGTACTGTCAATTTTCACGTAGGTACTGTCAATTTTCACGTAAGTACTGTAAATTTTCACGTCAGTACTATTAATTTTCACGTCAATACTACTAATTTTCACGTAGGTACTGTCAGTTTTCCTGTACGTACTGTCAATTTCCACGTAGGTACTGTCAATTTCCACATAGGTACTGTCAATTTTCACGTAGGTACTGTCAATTTTCACGTAGGTACTATTAATTTTCACGTAAGTACTGTAAATTTTCACGTCAGTGCTATTAATTTTCACGTCAATACTACTAATTTTCACGTAGGTACTGTCAGTTTTCCTGTAGGTACTGTCAATTTCCACGTAGGTACTGTCAATTTTCACGTAGGTACTGTCAATTTTCACGTAAGTACTGTAAATTTTCACGTCAGTGCTATTAATTTTCACGTAGGTACTGTCAATTTTCACGTAAGTACTGTAAATTTTCAATCTCTATGAGCAAACGGAGCAACTCACTGACACGCTTGCTCACTATGAACTATTTTCAGCTGTAACTGCTGACAGGTATTAGTTTTAAGTGGACTTAAAAGATGAATCACAACTATTGATTAATATGTTCGATTAAACTGCAGCCCTAAGATCAACCACTCAATCAATTAGTGTGGTTATTTGGGACAGCCCTTTGATGATGACTCTCATGATGAGGGCTCTCTCCAAATGAGAAAGCCCTCATAATCTTACCTTTATATAAGATTATTACTTTATTATCTTTTTGTGGCTATTTATACACATTTTATTGTAAAAGTTTTTATGAATAAATTGAATTTGAATTTGAAATTGAATTTGAATCCTTACCCTGATTAATTTCTTTAATGTTTCTAGCTTTTTTTTTTTAAGGATGGGAAATCATCAAATGACTCCTCCTGCTTTGGGTGAAGCAGAAGGGAGTGTCAGACTCTTAGACTCTTACTGACTAAAACCTATCCGTGTTCCTCCTTGTGCCCTGTGCGTTCCAGGGTACGGTGCCTCTTTCGAACGAAGTTCGCAAACCCAACAGGCACTGGCCCTAGCGGGCGCCGTCTTTTGCGCTGACCGCTCTTTGACCCGGGCCTGGTTCTGATCAGACGGCAAGCCACCCAAAGCTCACCGTCCGCAGGCCCGCGACTACGGTGGCCGAGAATCGCCCTGCGACTCGTGACGCCCGGGGCGTCTTCTTCTGTTGCGGTGGCTGGGGCGTGAGGTTTCCGTCTCTCTCACACGTTCGGCTTCCTACTTTGCTAGCATTACTGCTTCGCAGAAGGAAGTGACCGCTTCCCATGTCCAGGGCCGGACGTGAGAGATCACCGCCGCCGATCGCCTCGACGAGGACACGGCGGTGCTCCGCCCAAGCAGGGCAGGCCTCCATCGTATGCTTCACCGTGTCCTTAATGTTTCTAGCTAGACTTACATCGTTTGAACTAAACTGGTTCTTTCTTGTCCATGATTAGCATGTTTCTTACTGCTGGAATTATGTCCTTATGCATAATGTGCATCGCTGGTTGGAATTTCAATTATTCATTGCATTAATTAAGTTCGTAGTTGACGTAATCGTGGCATTTCCCAATGTTATGGCTTTGTTCCAATTTCCATTTTCCTCACACTTTGTGAAGGTCAATTAAAGAAAATTTGCCTTTCTTTTGATAGCTATAACATAAAATTATCTTGGAAGAGCGTTCCTAAAATATAAGTACATTAAATATAATTAGTACATTAAATATAGTGACATCTAAAACATTTTAAGTGCTTTAAAAATAAATCAACCACAAAATAAATACATAAACAGGATAAGCTGAATAAAACCGTTTAAAAGGAAGTTTTATAGAAAAAGAAGTAGAAAATATTTAAAACTTAAGAAACATAAACAATAAAAAAAATGAAACTTTAATAAAATATATGTATACATTCAATCAGGAGAATAGAAATAACATCTTATGTCATGTCAATGTAAGGGTCACTGTTCTTAAAAAAAACAAAGTCAACAAATTAAAAGTAATGCAACCTCACAAAATTTCCCACGGGGTCGTTTCTTTCATATAAAATATATTCTACGACAATCCCCAAAGTCGTTAGTGACATTTTATTAAAATAACAGGCGTCCTTTTGGTTCACGACTAATACGGTGTAAAGGGGACCTCAAACCAAATGTGGCTTCAGTGCATGGCAAAAAGGCTCTCAAAAAATAATAAGTTTACGAGACCCGAATTTCATCGATCAGTTTATAGGATTCCGTTCTTAAAGGGTAACCAACAGAACCCTATTACTAAGCCTCTGCTGTCCGTCCGTCTGTCTGTCTGTCAGCGGGCTGTATCTCAAGAACCGTAACCTATTACGGTTTATTATTATTTTTTATTTAAAATATCAAGACAGTTGAAATTTTCACAGATTGTGTATTTCTATTGCCGATATAACAACTTAATAATAAAAATTTTACTAAATTAAAAATTAAAGGGCGCTCCCATACAAGAAACGTGTTTTTAGGTTTGTGGTGCGAAACCCTTCGTGTGCGATTCTGACTCGCACTTGGCCGGTTATGATAATTGCATAATTTCATAAAAGCCTTCGATTTATGAAAACTGTTTTTGGAATGTTTAGTTTATCTGAATGCTTTCACATTATAATTTGAATAAAACCTAATGTAATATCATAAAAGGTCCATTTTGGCAATTTCTATCGGGGTTTATTTTCCAATTTCAATTTAATATTTTCGATTGCTTTTGAAAGGTTTGCCATAAAGAGTACACGCTGTTTGTGTTACAATAACATGTTATGTGCTAAAGGCATGATGCAGAAAACATACAGTTTTCGAATCGAAATCGAAGTTGAAAAACGGCGCAGCAGATTGGTGGTTATTAACAGAACAATTTGTTTGAATGGAGCACGAGCTGCAATGTATCTGATTGCACAATGTCATTATGCACTGTGGAAAAGAGGACAGCTCTTGATAATGAAATGGATAAATTTTTATTGATTTCTGTAAAATGATATTGTATCAGTTGTACCTAGATGGAACTCAGATTGGTGTGTTTTATTGTAAGTATTCTTTCGTAACATGTTCTATAAATTGATTGATTCAAGACTGACCCGTTAATATAGTGGTTGCAAGCTCTAATTCTGGAGTTTCGGGTTCGGAAAATTACCATAGCAGACCTAAAACTTTTTGTGCTCGGTTGATGGTGATTGGCTCGCGAAACAGAAATATTTCGGACATAAAAATAACTGACAAAAATGTGGCTGTCCTACAAATTGACACATTCGCAACTAGGAAACAAAGGCGTGAGGATACGTTATGTCAATATTCCACTACAACACAACAATCACACTGAAAACCAACGTGCTAACTGGGAAGCCAATATCTCGATGTTAGGAAGTGGCACAATGGCTGCCATTCATATCCCAGTCTCCGCTGCATTGTGATTGCACCGCTCGGGAACATTGCATATTGCGATACAGAGGTGTCTGATATAAACTGGCCTGCCAATTCCGGCACAGCTCCGGAGATATTCAATTTACCCCAGAATTGCACCCAATAATAACTTGCTCGATTTACTCGACACTCCAAAGTACCAGGACCGCAGAACTGTGTAGTGAGTGGTTCTGAAATTGAAGTTGTACATTGATGTACAGGGTGCATAGTGACTGAGATTTTAACTGTAGTTCTGCGTTCTTTGTTTGAATTCTGCGTCATCTGTAGTGGGGTGTGTGAACCTCCTAGATCTTATGACATCACTTTCCCAAAATCTAATCTAAGGCCCCGTTCTGACCTGCAAGCAACTCTTATACACGTTTTATTACATTGCGTGGCACAATCGAGCGATTGATCACGTTATGTCTCAATAGCCCGCAATGTAATAATGTGTTGCTTGCAGATGGAAATGCCACCAAACGATAAACACACACATGTCTTAGTCAAATATTTCTTTGAATTTAAAACGTCTACTTTCCAATATTATCGTTCCCAAATTGATTGTAAATCGGAAATAAAGACCTAACCAAATGAAAGAAAGAGAAAATGAATAAAGTCAACCATGGACCTGATAGGATTCGTGAAGAAACTCGTCGGAGAAGTAAACTCCTGTCGTTAATATTCAGAGAGTGAACGGAACTGAACTATTACATCACGGCACGTGTTTTATTTTCAATTAAACTCTTCGTTCGCTTTTAAAACAAGAAAAACTTCATCTGACTTACTTTATCTCATTTACATTTTAGATTTTTGGTAAATTGGTTCTTAACTTTGAGCTAGACTTAACAAATTGTAGAAATTGAAGTTTGATTTTTGTTTAAGATTACTAAAACAATTTGAGAATATTAAATAAATCTTAGTTTGATGTCTCTGTAGTTAATTGCTTTTTAAATATCTGAGTTAAGTGTTGAAATGAAGACTAAGACTTATTTAAAAACGGGGAATCCTTTCTTTTCCACATTTAAAATCTATCAAGCCTATTAAATGAGACATCTTCAGTCTCGGATAGCTGTATAAGGGCCTTTACACACGGTGTTTTTAGGGTTCCGTATCCAAAGAGTAACCAACGGAACCCTATTACTAAGCCTCCGCTGTCCGTCCGTCGGTCAGTTAATCTGTTAGAGGGCTGTATCTCAAGAACCGTATTAGGTAGACAGTTGATATTTTCACAGAGTGTTTAGGTATTTCTATAGCCGCTGTAACAAATAATAAAAATTAAATTAAAAATTAACGGGGCTCTCTTCAATCAAACGTGTTTTTTTTTCGGTTTATAATACGGAACCCTTCATGTTAGAGTGTGACTCGCACTTGACCGGTTTTTTCTAACGCGCCATGAAATGTAGATGACGCGCGCTAACGCCAGACAAAGTGCATTATATAATAGCACTGCGTTTTGGTCATACAGCGCCGCGAGCGCACGTTCGTAAAACGTGTGTCGTTGGTGCATTAAAAAGACAAAGGTGTGCCTATGTACACGGCGGCTTTCCGCTCTAAGGCCTCTGCCTCGGATTATGCGAGCAGCGGGACGGTGGCGACGGCGGCGCGCGAGCGGGGCGGGCAACGTAGACCCGTTTTCGAAACCAGCGGGCAGATCGCGCGGTGCTATAGCGGCGTAGTGTTGTGCTCGTGGTTGTGTCGTCAAGATATTTGTTATTATTCGCGAACGAAATGTCTGAGCAACGGCGACAGTATTTTTTTGATTCAAATTTATTCTTAACGCTCGATTTATTATGGGTATAAGAAGAAAATAAATTGCACGACTGGCGCGCACCGCTCGTTGCCCACCAACGCGCCGCTGCCGCGCTGCTCTTTCCGAGGGTCGGTCCATTTGTTAATACACATTAGATCCTGCCTCGCCCGCGCCGCTGCCGCCGCCCGTCGCCCCGCTGCCCGCAAAACTCGCGGCAGAGGCCTAACAGGCTTTTCTTTTTTAAAATGCTTTAAATATTTTTTGCACGACATTTAGTTAGGAACACTAAAATTCCTTTCGCTTTGATCTTGAAACCTCTTAATTAAAAGAGCGCAGCAAACTGTTTGTCAAGCTATCTCACTCAAGTGGATGGCAAAGTGAGCATAATGTGTCTCCAATAAAAACGTTTGTTTCAATACTCTTAAGTAATTTGCTCTCAGACAGCTTATATTATTTTACCCTACACTTTTCAAGAAAAATAGGTTAAGCTTGCAGCAATATCATATAAAATTCTTGTATCGGAAATTCAGTTCCTTTGACGTAAGCTAAAGCAGAATTTTCATTCTTATTCGAACAGCACTAAATAATTCTCCGGGTTCGTATCCTCGCATCCAAAGACGTTCTAAGCATACCGGAACGGTGCGGCACGTACTCTGGGTTCGATACTCACGGGCGACACTGGGGAGGGTTACCATGAGGCTATGACTCACGAAGTCACGGTCATCTCGCATGTATTACACGTAACTTATTCGGTAGACCGTCCATTGCTGCGTGAGATGTCCATCAAGAGGTTTGCCACTTTCATTTGTTTGGCGGAATGAATTTATGGGTAACGTAGTGTAACGTAACATAGCTGTAGGTAACATCCCGTGTATATTTTATACAATGTAAAGCCATGTTAACTTGCGTAGTGGAGTGGTAGAAAAAGATTACTGGTTTGACATAAAGAAGCATGGTGGTTGAGAGTACGTCACGCTCACTCAAATTTCTCGCTGATGGTGATTGTGTGTGTTTGATCATTTGGTCCCCTTCAAAATGGTTGAGCGACGGCTTATTTTAATCTTTATATTTTGAGTGGTTTTACACTGTTATTTTTAATTAAATGGTTCTCACTTAAAGAAGAAACTATTTTTTTAAGAATATATTTTAAAGATACGTTTTTCTTCTACGCTTTGGAATGTGCAATTAACTTCATATTTCTGAGTGACCGACTCCTTGACAGTTCAAAAGTGCGTATGAATGGTTTTATTGAAATAAATCAAGTAATTGTTTTATTGGAATAAATCAAGTATTTGTTTTATTGCAATAAATCAGTATTTGTTTTAATTAGATTCCATACCGTCAGTATCATTTGAAAAAACCAGGTTCAAATGCCTCGGCACGTAGATATAGTTAGACCAATGGTAGTGGTGATGTGAATTTCGTAGCGATATTCTGGGCTAGTGTTGGACGCTGGACGAGTGGACGAGTGACAGAACCTTCGAGATGAATCGTGTAGTCCACACGTTTGTGTCGATACGGGAATATAATATGAAACGAACGTATTGCTCCAGGAATGATGCTGTTGATTTATTTATAGATTGGTTGGGATAAAAAGGTAGAGTCACGTTGTTGGTCAGCTAAAGTCATTGAATACTGGGCATTATTTATCTTTTGCAATTGTGTTACGTTCAAGCAAATAAAATTGCATTAGTATTTTGATGTGCTTTAAAAAAAACACGTCTGTGTGTCACTGCAGGATGCCAGCTGAATACCAATGCAGTTGGGTGTTTGAAGCCCAGCAAATGCTGAGATCGTTTCCACATCGCTGTCAATGGCAAAAGTTTTTTTTTTATTACCAATGATAGGCACGCGATTGACCACTATCTCACCTGATGGTAAGCGATGATGTGGTCGAAGATGGTCCCAGAACACTGGCAGCATTGCCGCGTTGAATGTCAATGCTGATTCTTTGGCCAAAGAAAAGTACAGCCCTTTGGTCACCTGAACAGTCGACACGTCGTTTACTGATGTCCCGAAACACTCGGTGCGCGCTCGGACCCCAGGGGCCTAGTGTTTCAACACAAAACGGCTCAAATACGTAACTCCCAATTAAGTTGTTATATTTGCGCCGTATCGTTGTTATGTTGTATGTTATCCTTAACTTTACTGTGTTTGTCACTTTTTTTTTGTAAAAAAACTGGCCAAGTGCGACTTTTTACATGTTATTTTCACTTTATAGACTTCTTATAATTATATACTTCTTATATCTTGTCATTTTCCTATAATCTATAGGTAAAGATCTATTATCTCCATTTTTTTCAAAATTTTAGGCTCAGTAGTTTCAGAGATCAGGGGGGGGGGGTGCCTAATGGTCATTTTTGGCTGATTCCTTGAATAACTTCAAAATAATTTATTTTAAACATAAAAAAATATAAATAAAACCTTCACAGTAAGCCCTTTTATTTGATATGTCACACGATATATTTCACGCTATTTTTTTTTATTTTCTACATTGACGTCCAAAAGTGACCCGCATATTAAACATTTAATAATTTACAGAACACGTCCGCATTTGGGTTACAGAAGTCCATATGTGTTCCAAATTTCAAAAAAATCGATCCAGTGGATCTGGAGAAAACTAACTGTGACAGACGGACAGACAGACACTCGTCATACTATAAGGGCTCCGTTTTTTGTTTGGATTACTAAAAAACAACGACAAATGCATAGTAAAGTTTAAAGACATAGACACAACACAACTGCATCACATAGTAGTAGTTGTGTCTATGTCTATGTAAGTCTAACCTCGAGTCTGCCTGGTACTAGCCCCATTGGAATTGAATCTGACTAGTCTTCCATTTTTGCGCAGTTTTTCAACCACTAGTCTCACTATAAAGAACTAATGAATGATCTCTCGTAGCCATCTCCAGTGAATGATTTCCAATTGAATTGCAAATGAACTTAAAGATCGACCTTTTAAGTGCAAATCAACCGAGGTTCAAGGACGAGTCAAGAACGTTCAAATGGCTTTCCAATCTTTTCTCCAAGCCAATGAATGGGGCTTCCGAATTTATGAATTAAGAGTTATTTAGGACTTGTATTACTAAAAATACAATACTGAATTGAAGGGTCTCCAAATTCTTTTGACATTTGGGTTCAAGAGCAAAAATTAATTTAGTTAATTGGACCGAATGAAGATTAATTTATGTTCTTTAAAAAGTTTTGTTCATTAAAAAGTCTTAAAGGTCACAATTATGGAAATATAAATCTTAAGGTGGATGCTCCAGGGTAGCCCGCGAAATTCAAATATTTTTATGTTTTTTGCAATTTGCCGGTCAGTGTGAAGCTGTATAGTTCGAAAGAATGATTATTTCTGAAATATTCATTCTTTCGAACTACATGAACTTAGAGGGCTATATTGATGATTAAAATGGTTATAATTCTTTAGATAAATACGCGTTACGGTCGCAGATCGCATTTGGTCCACATACAGCTTCACACTGACCGGCAAATTGCAAAAAACATAAAAATATTTGAATTTCGCGGGCTACCCTGGAGCATCCACCTTAACTGAAGCTTTTTGTAATTGTTTTGACGAAGAATCAAATGATAAAAAATTAAATAAGACAGTCCCCTTTAAGGGTAAGCCTTTACGACGAATGTTTAGCTGTGAACAACAAGTGCCTTCATAAACTTCCTAGCTATGCATCTGTCAGATAAGTTAAAACAATTCTATAGAAAGTGATGATGAGATACCAATAATGATTGTCGAACAGAAAGGAAATTTAAAAAAATCCGGCCAAGTGCGAGTCGGACTCACCCACCAAGGGAACCGTACTTTGGAGCTACAAATTACTTTAAATATAGAGAATATTTTTTTATGATTTAATTACAAATGTAAGGTTTTCTGGTTATTCCCAATATTAGTATTATATTCATTATATTAATATTAGTATAAGACGGTATTACTTGCCAAATTGTATAGTTCTAGGTCAACCGGGTAATCCCTATACATTTTCGAAATATAAGTATTTCGCGGCATAAAGGACCGAAACTTTTTTTACGTTAACTTAGAAGTTAGATTTTTTCGCAGATGCAAGGCCATAGACCTGAATATATGGTTTTAATTTCAACTCGATACCTCTACACGTTCCCGAGATATATGGTCTTGACAGACAGACGGACGGAAAACAAAGTGAATATAAGATTTCGTTTTTTTTTCCGTTTGAGGAACGTAATCTTAAAAAAAACCGGCCAAGTGTAAGACAGACTCGCACACGAAGAGTTCCGTACCATAAACCTTAATTTTTATTATTTGTTGTTATAGCGGCAATAGAAATACACAATCTGCGAAAATTTCAACTGTCTACCTATTTTGGTTCCTGAGATACAGCTCGCTGACAGACAGACAGATTGACGGACAGCAGAGGCTTAGTAATAGGGTTCCGTCGGATACCCTTTAGGTACGGAACCCTAAAAATTGACATCCGCTATCGAAATGTCACGAGGTTAATCCTTAATATGCCATTTAGACAATCACTACTTCCACAAAGAAATTTAATTTTGTGCAGAACCGTATTTTTATACCGGCCAAGTTTGAGTCGGACTCTCACACGAAGCGTTCCGTAACATAAACCAAAAAAAAGTTTATTTTATGCTAATAGGATATCATTTTTAACTGAATATAATTTTTATTATTTGTTGTTATAGCGGCAATAGAAATACACAATCTATGATAATTACCACTGTCTACCTATTGCGGTTTTTGTCTTAGTAAATAGGGTTCCGTTGATTATCCTTCGAGTACGGAACCTTAAAAACAGTATCTCACATACTGCTTATGAACTATTTATATATTCCTGGAAACCAATGCGTTATCGACATACCTTTCTCAATAAAGCTTCCATGACAAACAAGTCATTCCAATGCCTACCGAGTACGGTGGTCCATCGCATCACGAACAGTATGAACTATGTATGGAATCATTACAGACAATGTTGGTCCAGTGCGCACCGAGGAAGGAGGCCATTTTCGCAAGGTGCGGAAACGGTCATCATAAGATGAATGAATGATGAATTCATTCGAGACCCTTGTGTCTTGGAAACGTGGCTTGGTTCCAAGATTTTTGAGAGTTTTGAATTATTAAGGCTCACTTGTACAACCCAGACCAATCATCAAGCCCGTTCCATCATCGGACTACAAGACTCGCGGCAATTCGCCACCGGTACATGGTGAACATCCGTGTGGGTACACGCACAAAACAAAACGGGAACACATAGTGCGTACAGCAAGAGAGTGGAATTCCCTGCCAGAATCTGTGTTTCCTGATAGCTACAACCTGGGAGTCTTTAAGTCAAGAGTGAATGGGTAAGGCAAGCGTACTCTATCTTCGACCACATAATCGTTCACCATCAGGTGAGGTAGTGGTTACACGTGTGCCTATCAAAAGTAAAAAAATAATATCTTGTAACTCAGTATAAGTTGCTAACCTGGAGCCATTTGTTTGAAATATTTGTTATTTAATCTTGTTTTAGCCGCGCCAGGGTTGTGGAATTTGTTCGAAAGAGTCACCGCGGCCATGGAACACACACGACATTAGAGGAACACGGATGGGTTGTAGTCGGTAAGAGTCGGCCAGTGGGAGGAGCCATTTGATGATTTTTCATCCATAAAAAAGCCACCAACGAAGTTAAACGGTAACGATTAGTTTCTTAGATAAGGTTTTACAGGAAAAGCAGCATCAAAACATACAAAAGAAAAACTAAATATGACTTTTTAAAATTAAACATTACAACAAACTTAATTCAGGTACATAAATACGAATAAATAAATAAAATTCACCGACGACTCCATTCCGCTTCCAACCTCGATTTTTCAGGTTCTTTAATTTCGGCAGCTTTCATTTCTGGGAATATTAAAAATCTAATTAATTTCTGCACCCAAAGGAATCTAAACTTTACTGCTCTAGGTAAAAGCTGTATTTCGCTTACCAACGTCCGTCTCTTTAGGCTCGTTCCAGGGCTGCCTCACAGACGTGCTGAAGAGCACAAAGAACAAGTTTGTGAAGAAGTACACTCCTGAGGCTACGAAGAATACTTTACGCCACTCCGAAGGCTCCGTCTGTAACAAATATTAATATCAGTATGATAGAAATTATATTGCGTATTCGACTAAGGATATTTTATCTACTAAAAACATAAAAGGAAGTAATGGCATTTTGTTCTCAAGTAATATTCATTAAAATCACTAGCATTAAAAATAAAGAAATAACAGAACAGTTGAGTAGTTACATAGATAACACACAATTAAATACATATCTAATTAAATCTTTTGAGTTATTAATGTTACTGAGCAGGTGATGTATTCAAGCATATGATTGTGTGTAACGTTAGTTACCTCATCGTGAACTATAAACCCGCAGACGAGGGGCGCGATGATGGAGATGATGTTTGCCAAGAAATTGGTGATGCCCATCAGACACGCGCTGAAGTTTGGAGCCAGGTCGATGTGCACCAACTGGAAGATATAAAATTTAGTTATATAATATGCAAGACCAAGACGCGCGGCAGACCACGAAGGGGGTGGCAGGGCGAGTTGGATATCTTTCATAGAAGGTGGCAAGCAGTGGCACAGGATTCGGGCTAGAAATAGTAATAATAAATGTTAGCTAACGTAACGGTTGACCAAGACGAAAAAGTAGGAACGAACTTGACTCTCCCACTGACTAGCTTGCAGTAGCAGAAAACAGATTGGAGAAAAGAGACAGAAAGACAGATACTGAAGAAGCATTAAAATATTGAGCTACATGTATTTAATATTTTTGTTATGCCATTAATATCTAACCATATCATTACCTATAAAAATCTTCAACGAATCGGACCAAAATGCAATTAAAAAACACGAATCGTTAGCAATCAAATCTTCCGACGGAGAAACTTTAATGTAAAACTTTAGAGAACTTAGCGTTCTACAACTTCTGGCTGATAATTAGTTTAACTTCTTAAGTGTACCACGAAGACCTGTCCTGTGGCCATAGCTGTAATTATTTAATTAATTCAAAGAAAATTAGCTTTTATAGTTAAGTCCTTGTTTCTTAATTTTTTTTAAGTATTCTTAACTTGTAGTTCGTCAAGAGTAAGAAAATGGCTATCAACAAGTTTACGAAAAGGAAAAGGAAGTGTTGTAGGAATATTAAGTTCAAACTATGTATTAAATAATAGAGAATTTAGGGAATAAAAAGTTGCTAGTCTTTAGAGCACTGTAAGAATACACAATTATTAGAGCATATCCTGTTTTCCCCCACGGAATCTTTATGCCAAATTTCAGCTTTCTACGTTCAGTAGTTTCGGTTGTTTGTCAGTCACTCAATCTTATACGTAACGAAAGAATTTTACATATTAGGATAAAAAATTTACACACGTTGTCATACAACTTAAAACGTTATACTCGTACTTCTGAAATACAATAAAAGAGTAATATGCATCCGCTGTTAGTTCGTCTCTTACCTTAGTAATAAAATACCTCTTAACCTAGAATGAAATATCAAAACCAGATTCAAAATCCCAATCTCAAACAAATTGCCGCTTAACGACTACATGACAAGCTCAAATGAAAGATACCCTGTAAGCTTCGCGACTGTTTACGTCGACTAGTGTATATTTATCGTCGCTCACAAAGATGGCTCGTTTATCTTTCCACGTTATACCCACTCTGCTTCCACTTCGCTACAGTTCCGCATGATATATGACTTGAGCACTGAAACTTGATGCATTTCATTAATCATCGCTTCAGGTTACTGCAAGCTTGCAGTTTCGTGTTTACTGAGCAAATCTGTTTCTATGGCGTTTGCAATGTGCTGATGATGCGTAACCATAGCGGATTTTCTAATTAGATTTTAATTGAAATCGTTTATCTCAACATTATGTTGTCCAAAGTTTATTACTTTGAGTTCTTAAATTCGCATATTTTTTCTTTTGTTTACAATATAACATAATTTTAAAATTATTTGTATAACACAACGAGTCAAAAAATATCAGCTGTTCAGTACCTACATTTTGACGAGTTATCTACACATGGGGCTGTCGATCACTATTTCGAGGTTTAATCTATTGTAAAAATTATCGAATAAGCAGTACTGTGTCTGACCTCTTTTCAGGTTTTGCGTATATTACTACAACACGTTTTATATGCTGAATGACGGAATTCTTTTCATGCAATTCATCATCAGCTTTAAAACTTTATATCTTACCATGTATCCAACGTACTGGCCAGCATTGATACCCACAGCAACGGTAAGCATAACAACGGCGAACGTCATGTTGCCTTCTGGACAATACGACAAGCCTATTAGCGCTATTGCAGGACCCCATAGACCTGGAAAGTTATTATAGGGTGTGAGTAGGTTAAATTAATGCAAATAACATCATCAACCAGAAGAAACTAATTGGCAGATAGGGTTGCTGACTTTTGAACGATAGTGGATAGGACCTGTTTGAAAATTAAAAAAAAAACGCAAAAATCGCAAACAAGGAAGGAAGCCCGTTCACAGTGGTGGAGTGGTTGGTACAAGTGTTCCAAAGATAATGATGATGAAAATCAACGCAAATCATTGATCGGACAAGATAGTAAATAATAACTTACCGATGGTATTGAAGAGTTTCCTGGTATTGGAAACGCTGAGCCAGTTTTTCCTGATGATGACATCTGTCATGGTGCCCATGACGAAACTGAGCAAATACATAGAGAGGTAGGGCAAAGATGAGAGAATACCGTTCTGTAACAAATAAATAAACCCAAGTCAGTATATACACTGGATAAACTGGTAAACGTAACCATTTGACAACAGTTTGGCAACCATTGTTGTATTGAAATTATTTTACACGATACAGGGTGTTCCAGAAGAGCTTGGTTGGTACTTAAGGGTGAAAGTTGGGGAACAGAAGGTAAGAACATAATTAAGATGACATATAGTATAGTATTGAAATAGAAGTACAATTCGTCATTAGACTTACGTAAGTGAAGCTTGGTAGTCGTTTTTGCTAGTTTTTTTAAAAAGTCAATATTTTTTATTTAGATATTGTTTTTTCACTGTATAGCAGCTACAAGACACTACCCATTAATACGACTAGGCACATCTGGGAAACCTTGTAAATGTAGGAGAATTTAAAAAGGTGATGGTTGTTCCGTTGTCGGATAGTTGCAATGAGCAAGTCAGAGAGAGAAAATGTTAAAAAAATAAGATTAGCTGTGAATAACTTACATTCTTAAGATTAACATTGAGCACTTTGGACATGTAGGTAGGCATCTCCGTCATGAGCGTGAAGAAGCCCCAGTTCTGCCCACAATGGGCCACGATCACTGCCCAGAATGGCAGGGACGTCATAATCTTTAGCCAAGGCGTTGGGTACCTCTGGAAAGACATTCAAAACATTATTGTAAATCATGTTATAATATTTTATGCAATCAAGTGGTAAGTAAGCATACAAAATATTTTGCAGAGAAATGTCTGTCCTACGTTATGATTTCTATTATATTATCGGTAGCTTAAGCCAAGCAATTAACTATGCCAATTTCAAAGATACAATTGAAGTCACATGAGTACATTTTATTTGATCAGTGTATTTTTTATTTTATAATACTACTAGATGTTATTGCTTATTGGTAATGTCTTCTTACCTTTTGTTCCCCAACTCTTCCCAAAGAGGTCTGAATATACAAAACTTCTTCTTTCGAAATGAATCTCGACCTTTCTGGCGAATCAGCACCGAAGATGATGTAGATCACCGCCCACAGTATACCCAAGGTCCCATTCGCGTAGAATATCGCCTGCCAACCCCATGACGTAGCCAGAAAGCCCGATGCAAGTAATTGAAGAGCTATGCCCAATTGGCCACCTGAAAGGCAAACATAAGTAATTTAAGTTCATGTAATTACTTACCTTTTAATTGATTGGATTCCAATTTATTTTGTGTTTCGTGTTCGTTCGTTATTATTTTGGGGACCATTAAATTGACTGGAAAACGAGAAGGTAATTTAATGGAAAAGTGGATAATTGAAGAAACTGTTGGCACTATTTTAGCTTTAATGAATCATAGTCCAACAAAGCAATTAATTTTTCTGCACTATTCATATTTTGAATATGCACAGAAGCTGGTGAATTGCAAGACGAACGAACCAAAAATAGTTCAATTTTGATACTACATCTGTAGATAAAATATATGGCTAAAAAGGAGGTGAAACTAGAAATAACGTCAAATGGATATTTATAGAAGAAGAATAACTTCTACGTCGACCACAAAATTGTATTGATTATACTGAAAGATCCAATCAAATCAAAAGACTATTATTAAACCAAGCAGAAAATCAGCACTTTTTCCATCCAATCCATAGTTTAAGTTGCTTAGGCTAAAAAGAAAACAGTTTGTATGCAAGAACGCATAACCGATTACATCATTCAAGTTATCATTGTCGATGATAGCTTAGCTAACCCATTAAAAGAACCTAGACCCATGAAAAATACAGTAACCTCGTAATCAAAACTATTCATATCTCCATCCAGCTGTCGCCACATTTCGGGCACAAACCTCATTTATATGAAGCGCCGCACTTGGAGTCACAACCATCCAATTACGAATGCTCACTCGGGACTCAAGTTATATGCGTTCTATTGTTCAAATCGCTAGGGGTGACACACACGACAGACCATCTACGATTGAGCAGGTCAGTGTGAGGTTTGCATTCTTTTAATTATAGTTTTGGGGGTATCAACTCGCCCTTAGCATGCTCATTCAGTCAGTCACTAGGGTTAATGTTAAGTGGTAGCACCAAAAAACATTCTAACCATTCTTGATTTTCCAACATCTCGACGATGACACCGCACAAAATGGAATTTAGTGGAACCAAAACCAAGTACACGGAACATGCTATCTCGGAGGAGGAAGAAGAAAAAGGCTAAGCAGAGAGTGAACAGCAGATAATGAGTCTATTTGAACTTTCTCATAGCAACTAATAAGTATTACTTATATCCATTTTTAACCGACTTCAAAAAAGGAGGAGGTTCTCAATTCGGTTGTTTTTTTTATGTTTGTTACCTCATAACTGTTTGTTGTGTGTTTGTTAACTCAAAATTGCAGCAAGCGTCAGTGCCAGATGAACTGATCCGGATCTTTCAATACTGGTACAACAATCAGGTCAATGTTGTTCGATGGTCGGGGGCTTATTCGGCCCATATAGGTTGGAGTGTGGCGTGAGGCAAGGAGGGCTAACCTCACCGAAGCTCTTCAACCTGTATGTTAATGCGCTGATAGAGAGGCTCGGCAACACGCATGTCGGTTGCCATATTGGAGGTGTGTGCCTAAACAATATCAGTTACGCTGACGACATGGTGCTGCTGAGCGCCTCTGTCTGTGGTGTGTCAAGGCTGATTGGCATTTGTGAGAAGTATGCTGAAGAACATGGTTTGTTGTATAACACGAATAAGAGCGAGTGCATGGTCTTTCGGGCCAGAGGGGGGTGTCCAGATTACTTACCAGCAATTAAGCTCAACGGATGCCCACTAAATACAGTTGACACGTTTAAGTATCTTGGGCATTTATTAACCGCTGACCTGAAAGACGATGCAGACATTGAAAGGGAACGTAGGGCGCTGTCTGTTCGTGCGAATATGATAGCTCGCAGATTTGCTCGGTGTTCGAGGGCCGTCAAAATAACCCTATTTAGGGCATTTTGTACGTCCTTTTATACTGGCAGTCTGTGGGTGGATTACACGCAGAAACAGTACAGCGCTCTACGTGTCCAATACAACAACGCGTTCAGGATGCTCTTGGGGCTGCCTCGCTTTTGTAGCGCGTCGGGGATGTTTGCCGAGGCGCGTGTGGATTGTTTCCACGCAATCATGCGCAAGCGGTGCACATCCCTATTGCATAGGGTGCGGGGCAGCCGCAACAGTATCCTGAGCGCTTTAGCTGATCGCTTTGACTGTCAGTACGTGAACCACGGTTGCATGGTTCATGTACGGACTGATATTGCCATATTATTTTATCTCACTATTTTAATTTTAATCTATTATAATCTATATCTATTGACATTAATCAATTGAATAATATGGGTATAATGTTTCTGAAATTTAAATGTAAATTCATAATAATTAATGTGAGCTATTGTTATTTATCAAAATTATTGTATTAATTGTCTATGGGTTTCTTGGCCTGAAATAAATGAATTTTAATAATTTAATAACTCCGTCATTTATGAACCGATTTGAAAAATTTTTGTTTCATCTGAAAGGGTATACTTCTCAATTAGTCCCATTGTCACCATGTCAGAATCTGATGATGGGATCCCATGAAAATTGAGGGCAATCCTCAAATTTTATAGGCACATACAATGTTTTTCATGAACTTTCTAACGCAAATCAGATATTTGTGCCTGGTAATCATTATTTCATGTTGCTGACCTGATGATGAAAGGTATAAATTAGGATCTGACGATGAGATCCCATAAAAAATGTTTATTCAGCGATACTTTAGCCAATTGTCAGCCGATTTTGATGATTCTTTTTTGTTTCGAAGAGTGTTTTCCTGGACTGGTCCCGTTTCAATTTGGTGAAGATCTGATGAAGATCTTTGGAGTTAGGCACCGGAACTCTTCGGGATGAAATAGCATGTTTTTTTAGTGCTTACACCAGTTCTTAACATAACATTGCGCCGGTACGCTGTTAATGGTACCTAGGTACCACTAAAAAGTGAAAAATAGAAAACTTTTTTACAAAAAACGAAATAATTACCACAATCACCGACTTCAGAAATTAAAGTTTCTTTCTATCTTTCGAAGTTATTTTGTACCTTGTAGTGTTTTGTTTTTGGAAGTCGGTTGTACTTTTTTAAAGGTTTAAAGTGCGTTGGTAACCAACTGTATGTTGTCTGTCACATCGTTTCCAGAAGCCCTTACACTAAATAATGCGAGCGAAATGCGATGCAACTGTACCTGTGAGAGACTTTATTGTGAACTGTCGAGTGTTACAAATTAGAAGCAGCAACATGTCGGAACTCTTTTGACCGATCCGACCGATAGATTTTCGAGTATGATCATTTGACATCGTAACTTTTGTTCTTGAAAAAGCGGTTCAGACAAAGTAAAAGTAATTAAGTGTCTTTAATTTGGGTTCCATTAATTAACTAAACCCAATAAAAGGTGCGTACCTTTTATTGGTTTATTTTAATTTAATCTTCTTATTGTGTATCTAAAATAATAGCGTTATTAATTTAGATTTACAATTAGAAGATTACTCGTAAATTGAGCTAATAGCAAAGTCACTGGAATTCGTTAATTTTGATACAAAATGGCTGACACTGCGATCGATACTCTTTATACGAGTAAAGCTGAAGAGTTTGTTTGGTTTCAACCTAGCAAGCAAAAAAACTGGACAGCTTCACACTAATCATCAAACTTCTGCTTCAAATTGAAAAAAAACTTTTAGTGTTGGATAGCCCATTTATCGAGGAAGGCTTTAGGCTATACATATAACATTACAACACAATCAATAGGAGTGGAGCATTAATGAAAATTGTGGGGCCGACGAAGTTTCGCGGGTTTATAGAAGCCTGTAAAAGAAACAGCATCAAACGACCGTAATCATTTTGACCGGTTCTGTAATACTCGCAGCCAGCGGTTTCCTGGGCCATTCATCCGGTATGAGTTGACCTTGTTGGAGAAGCTTCAACCTTTCTTACTAGTACGTGTTTGCCAATCCAGAACCATCCACTCCTACAGCTTCCATATGCCCTCCCTTCTATGAGCAATGTAGGGCTCATCTCTCATAGAACAGATAGCTGATGGCCTATTTTCGACCTTATGCTCTTAGTTGCCAAAGGTCCTGAAATCTTAAGCTTGATCCACCGAAGTCTCTTAACTAGTAAGCTTATGGACAACAGCTACTCGTATGATAAGAAAATAGTTTCTTGTACAAGAAACGTCCAAAATGTACCGGTCCCATTAAATGTGTATAACAATAACAGCCGCAAAGGTCGATCTTCAAGAAGGTTGGTCTAGATGGGTGACCATCTTACTAACTGAGTTTCCTCCGTGCCTCGGAAAAATGTTAAGCCGTTGGTCCCGGTTATCATTTAGATATTTGGCAGTCGTTACGGATTGTCTGAAGCCAGTTAATCAGACTCCAATCTTGCTATGAAGTACCGTGTTACCCAGTTAATGGGTTGTGGAGGTCCGATAGGCAGCCGCTTCACGTAAAACACTGGTATTCAGCTGAATCCGGTTTGACTGAAAGCTGACCCCAATTTAGTTGGGAACAGGCTAGGCAGATGATGATGTTCTTAACTTACCAGCATACACAAAGGTGGCGAGGAACCCTTTCTCCTGCAACGGCATCCACTGGCTGACGAGGTGGTGCGTGCTCGGGTAGATGAAGGCTTGCGTGAGACCTTGCAGCACTCGACAGGTACACACTAGTCGCCAACCGCCCTGGAAATACGATGAATTATATGAGTTATCGTTTATTGTTCCTGTTATATCGTACAAAGTGGAAAAAATAAGAAGGATTTAGGTGATATCGTCGCCCAGAAGTTGGATACAGCTTAAGAGATACAATACAAATAATACAATCTTATTTGTATCCGAAATATTTAATCTATAATTACAATCGTTTTTGCCATACAACGTGAACCTCAAAGGGTTTATCTGTGTTTTATCTAACTATTTCAATATGTACAAAGAAAGAAGAAAGAAGAAGAAAAGGCGTTTATTTCCTTAAGATTTTTATAAAGAAAAAAAAGAAAAGCAGTTTTTTGCGCCTTCATGATTAAAATAGCAACAAATGATTAATATCCTAATGTTGCGATATACCTACTTTCCTTCAAAGATTTTATGAAGCAACAGTTTGCAATTTTTTGCTGTGACCATTTCTAACTTCATTTCTTGCAAAATGGTATTCAATGAAAAACACTTTTTTCCCTAGGTAGTATGACGAGGGCGCCTTTGTGTCATAGTTAATTATTTAAATAACTACGGTACAAAGACAACCTAGTTTATACTAATAAGGCGCACTATCTTTCATTAAAATATCAGTTCAAACCACCCAATACTCAATTCTTTATTACATTCCACAATGTAGACTTAGGTGGTAAACATTTTGCCAAAAGAAACATTGGTGGACCTTGTCGGGCACAGCAAAAGAAATAAATATGTGGATATAAGCACTAATACGAGTATTAAAATAAAATAAAATATTTGTAGAATACGTTTGATTATAAGATATTTAAATAGTGTCTTATAATCAAACTTATTCTACAAATATTTTTGTGTATTTTGTACAAATTTATAAGACCTAGTAAAGAAGTGATTTTCACTGGGAAGTTTTCAATGAAAAATACTATTTCAGGAGTTTATTAGGGCATTAAAATCTGAAACTTACCCAAGCAGCTCCCACAGGCAGCAGCAGCGACAGCAAAGAGTTGACAGACACGGAGATGGTGAACAGCACCTTGCCGCCGAAGCGCCTGGCCAGCATGCCGGCCGGCACCTGCAGGACCACGTAGCCCCAGAAGAACGACGACAGGATGATAGCTTGCACGCTGTGCGGCCACGCGAAGTACTGAAAAAGGTAGGTAAGGTATTAAAACACTCATTATTAAGGCAAGGCCAAACACTTGGTAAATCGAAATTTCAAAACCAGAACGTATCGTTACATGAAATCTTAAGAAAACTAAAAATTTAAAATCAGAACGTTTTTTTAAATTTCTCCGTTTCTCCGCTCCACTACCTCGCTCCACTGTAATTGACAAGCAACGGCTGCCTGTCCAGTGTCGCGAAGCGAGGCAGCGGAGCGAAGAAACGGAAAAATAACCAGTGGAATTGTGCGGAGATTTTATGCAATTCGATTGGTTAAAATTTATCTGTTTCTCCGCTCCGTGACAATGGACAGGCAGCCTTAACAACCAACATTCTGTCAGCGGTAGCGTGGCAAAGGCGATTTTCAAAATGTCAATAATTATTATAATGTATGGGATTGAGAAACACGTAAACGCTGTTGTAATATCACGTGAGCAATCCCTTATATTTTGGGCTTTGACATTCGCGTTTTCTGATATTATAGCAATCTGTGTAGACTGCAAAGCCTCTGGTAATTAGGATCAGACAGTCAGAAATTATGTAAATTTATAAATGATTTTACCCATCAAAGAGCTAGTTTATGTTATGAGTAGGTTTAATGGTTTATCTGCAAATGTCAATGCTAAACTCTTTTTTGTCGTTCCTTGATATATTTCATGGGAAATTTTAACTTAATCAGCCAACAATTTGCTGCGACAAGCCTAGCATTAATTCCTCGTTTAAAACACGGACTACGCTGTAAGTTTCCCAAAGCAGTAATAAGTCCAAGATTACGACCTCCTCCGTGCGCATCCTTGAAGAGAAACCCAAAACTTTGTCACTTATTAACAAAGGAAATAACAAGTTCAAAGAGGAACTCACAGAATAATAACAACCTACTTACTAAAGAATTTACAATTTAATTTGATTCATGTACTTTATTTTATTGAAGTTATTTTTTGTTTTATTGGAACTACACGATCGGTTATGATGTAGCGGCAACTAACGAAGTGAAATTGAATGGCTGCAAAAAGAACTGCAACGCCATCTATCCTGCCAGCACCAAATTACAGCAGAAAGCACAGCAGAATTAGAATTCTGTATCGCGGTATCAGAGTTCTCCGTACGATTTGAACATTAACAACAGTTCGAATGTCAACTGTCGGGAAGTTGCCTACCGGACACAACAACCGTCCGGTCGGTGGATCCTCCCTTTTCGATAGAGGTTTGCGGGACTTACTCGCTGTTCCGCATACCTCGCTCATCTTTAGAATTATAATGTTTACAACATTTGCAGCAGAAGGTGGGAATATAGTGGATACACGATTAAATAGTTCCATATCCGAGATGACCTGGACTCCTTTAAGAAATTTTGAACTTTGACAACGAATAGTCAGAAGCCAGGGAATTTGACACTAGTCTTGCCAAGAAGTATTGTGCATGAATCCACAGAAAAGTGTAAAATATGCTGCAGTTAGACTGGAAGCCAAACTAAACATAAATTATAAACAATATATTTTTTTGTTAATAAAGCGTAAAATACTGGTATTCAGCTAAATCCTGCTTGGCTGGAAACCGACCCCAATATAGTTGGAAAAAGGCTAGGCAGGTGATGATTTTTTTTTTAAATGAGTTAAAAACAAAATAACACTTGAATTTTTTTCTGGGAATAGAAGGAGACGATGACAATAAATGTGTTCGCGGACGTACACTTAGAGCTCAGCCTGCTTTTTAACCTTGTATTCAAGACAGTAACCCGGGTAGTCGAGGTACGCCACGTCCAACGAGGGTCTCCATATAAACCGGTGCGGCTTCGCGGTCTCTAGGACAGAGAGATGTTAAAGAAAATGGGCTCTGCCCAGGTCCAGGCCCTATTGAATAAAATAACAATTTCGATAACGTATAAAAACATCAAGAAAATCGTCCCTGAGAAAAGGCTCCATTTATAAATGAAGGGCTCAAAAAAAAGAAAACGTTACCTCTAAAAAGTCATCTTAAAGATATATACGTCTCATTAAAGAAAGGTCGAGAGTCGGGAGATAATTCGGCGTCTCAAACAATAGACAGCTGCTATCTACTTTACCACTCGAGTCAAATACCTGCCATTCATGATTCTTTCAGCCATTAATTTAATTTTATGAATAGCTATCATTTTTCGTGTAGGTGCAAAGTTATCAATCGTCACATGACACACGCGATTATTTTGAGCACTTTGTTCAGAGTCTGGAGTTTTATGACAAGTTGCATCAGTTTTTTATCAAATAACTTTAAGCCTTAACATTTGTGTCGTGTTGTGGGATAATTGAAACTATTCAGCAAGGTTATTTGTTTGTATTCAGTAGTATAGGCCATGCTGACGTAACGACCAACTGCGAGACGTCTTGAAATCTTTTTGATAAGCTGATTAGATGATGCTGGAACATAGGCCTGTTAATGTTTTTGTTATATTATAGTTTAGTGCCTGATATATATTATGTTTCTTTCTTTGTATTTTTACTTTATAAAATTATATGTCAGATTTAAAATAGTATATTTTGAAGCAAGTGGGAAACGTTGTCCTTGCAGCCGCGATGGAACAGACACCCCAAACTAAAACTTCGCCGTTAGGGAGCCGACAAACAGCAAATCCAACGACGGTTTTTAAACATATTTAGTATACAAACTTTTGTAAGAAATTAATAGCGGGTGTTTATTGATGCGCCGTATTCGATCTCACTGAGCTTCTAATAATAATAATTATAAATATGAATCTGAGAGATTTCAACTCTCGGATTCCATACAGGTTAGATCCCTCAGCTCAACCGAAACCTATAAGTATTTGGGTATATCGGAAGCGTTGGGCATTAATGTTACTGACATGAAGCAATCGTTGAAGGAACGCTTCTTTGGCCGTTGAAAAAGGTTTTGAATAGCCTTTTGTCGGGCGGAAATAAGGTGCGCGCCTTCAACGGTTGGGTCATGCCGGTATTAATGTACTCTTTCGGCATACTCAAATGGACTCAAACTGAGCTTGACGCCCTGGATAGGAGGGTCCGTACACTGCTGACCGCAAACCGGATGCATCACCCACGATCGTCGGTGATGAGATTGTACATCCCGCGAAAGTGTGGAGGTCGAGGCTTTTTAAACGCCAAGACTCTCCACAACCGCGAGATGTGCAATCTCAGAGAATATTTTCTCAAAGCTGATGTGGGTATGCACCGAGATGTTGTCGCAGTGGACAAGGGTCTCACCCCGTTATCCATGGCTAAGGAGAACTGGCGCAAACCTGTGATACTTACCACAGATGACCGCAAGGAAGTATGGAAAAGCAAGGAGCTTCACGGGCGCTTCTATCGGGCTCTTCATGGGTCCGATGTAGATTTTTCAGCGTCCATGGCCTGGCTACGATTCAGTGATCTCTTCGGGGAGACTGAAGGTTTTGTCTGTGCGATTATGGACGAAGTTATCTTGACGAATAACTACCGGAGGCATATTATGAAGGATGGGACGGTGGACGTGTGTCGGGCATGCCACCGTCCGGGTGAGTCCATCAGACATTTTATCTCTGGTTGTTCTCGTCTGGCTAACGGCGAATTCTTGCACAGGCACAACCAAGTGGCCAGGATTATCCATCAGCAACTAGCTTTGAAATACAAACTTGTGGATGCTGAGGTACCGTATTATAAGTATGTGCCCGACCCAGTTCTCGAAAATGACCATGTCACGTTGTACTGGGATCGATCTATCATCACTGATAGGACTATTGTTGCCAATAAGCCTGATATAGTGGTGATAGACCGATTAGCGCGCCGCACAATGATAATTGATGTTACCATCCCGCATGACGAGAACCTCGTGAAGGCCGAGAAAGAGAAACAAATCAAGTATCTCGACTTAGCGCACGAGGTTGTCGACATGTGGAATGTGGACTCAGCTGTCATTGTGCCGATAGTCATTACGGCCAATGGCCTGATGGCCAAAAGCTTCGACGAACATCTGTCGAAGCTGGCGTTACGCGGTTGGGTAAAGGGCTTGATACAGAAGGCTCGATACGGCTCGTATTGTGAGGAGGTTCCTTTCTCTGGAGCCCTAACCACCGGTAGCTTGGACCCTGCTCCCGACACCGGCGGACTACTACTTTTTATATTTTTAAATGTATTTTTTTATGGTTTTTAGAGATATATTTAAAAATATACTTTGTATGTAATAAGAATAAATAAACGAAATTATAAATATTATAAATATAATTATTTTAATTAATGAGGGCTGGAAAATATTTTTCATGGCGTGCCTTTTAAAGTTATTTTTTCGAGTAAGTATAATGACAATTGTATTTATTCGCACTTATTTGGAGTATTCACAACAGATGATATTGATGAAATGATACACTTCATGATTTACGCATTATTTTGTACATACATTGTTAATCTAATCACCAGTTTTCTAAATAAAAAAAATTCCATACTTGACTAATGAGTTAACAATAACCCAATTACTAAACTATTTTATCTAAACAATGCAAACAAACAGTTTAAAACGCATTAAATTAAATGCCAAACATTCTAATTATAATTAGTAATTAACTTTATTATGACACGGGTGGGTAAAGTTCGCAGACTGGGCAATGTGGACCCTGCCCGGTCAGTGTTTACTTTTCTAAGGGCTTTTCAACTTTGCCCGCGATATAATTAATTAATTGCTGAACAATTTAGTTCACAAACCCGCTCTTTTTGTAACTCGCTAAATATTGTCACTGCCGAAGAGTAGGTATTCTGAAAAATATACTGTTATTTAAATTATGTAACGTAATCGTGGACACAAAATCATGTAACTATAGTTTCGTGTCCACAACCAAGGCATGGATGCGACTGGTAGTTATTATGAATTTAAATCCGTTAGTATAAAATTTATTACAATTCTGATCAGAAGTTCTACAGCATCATGTTTTTTATTCTGTAGTCAAAGTTTACTCCTTAAGAAAATAATATAAACAAGCAACTTAGCAAGTATACATTTTGCATTTTTAGGGTTCCGTACCCAAAGGGTATCCTTGACTACCATCTCACCTGATGGTAAGCGATGATGTGGTCGAAGATGGAGCACGCTTGCCTAGAAGTAACCTATCTCTGTCTGTCTGTCAGCGGGCTGTATCTAAAGAACCGTAATTGGTCGACAGTTGAAATTTTCACGGATTGTGTATATCTATTGCCGCTATAACAACAAATAATAAAAACTAAGGTTTATGGAATGGAACACTTCGTGTGCGTGTCCAAATCGCACTTGGCCGAGTTTTCGACAATGTGTATTGCTCACAGGATCATAATTTTTGCTAACTTCCCTTATGACTGCGCATCAATCAATCTTACCAGATGAATAAACAAATTTACTTATTGATTTCGTTCATAAATCAACATTAATACAATCTTAATGAAAAATGATTTATGTTTACAAGACGAACATATTATTACACGAACGCGCTGACATGCTTGCACAACAGACTACGTCACAGGGATAAGGTCGCCATATCTAAGTGGGCGGGGTTACAGCGTCACTGCTGCGCGAGCGACCAACTATTTGATAAACTTTCCGCTCAACTCATGCTTTATTGAGTGGAAATGGCCGGAGCAATACAATTATAATTAGACAGTTCAAGACCCAAGCCTACAATGGTATTATATAGAAATCCGAAGATAAACGAAAAAGTGGAAGTGAAATAAGCCACATATGCCGCGGACCGCATGAACTATGTGTTCCGACGACCGAAGTAGCAGGCAAGGGTTGATTGCAGAAGTCCCCGGATAAAGAGGCTTACTATGGAGCAAACGTACACGCATTGCGTGGATACGGGTTGAAGAAGAGAGAAAAAAGAAAATGGATCTGTTGACTTCGATGGACAGTTGATACATCACAAGCTACGCATCAAACGATTGACGACGATCGACGTCGATCAATCTCAACAGCAAAGACTGGTCGATGGTATGGCAACACCCTGATAAGTGACATTAAAATACGCCATTTTTTCTTTACAAGAGGCTTGCTATAACCATAGTCGGGTACAGCTCCTATTCAAACTATGACCTGCAGGGCAGACGAGTCCAGGAATCCGCTCAATAATTTTCCTGATACCTATTCAACTATTGTCCCCACTCGAGACCCGCTACAATCAACTACAATCTCGTAATCTCACACGTTTGAGCACTGGAGCTCGTGGCTAAATAATAACAGCCGCACAGGTCGATCTTAAAGGTTAAGCAACACTTACCAAAGTTGGTCTGTGGATGGGTGACCATCTTAACATACCGAGTTTCCTCCGTGCCTCGGAAAGCACGTTAAGCCGTTGGTCCCGGCTGTCATTTGTAGAAATTTGGATTGTCAGAAGCCAGTAAATCTGACTCCAGTCTTGCCAAGATGTACCGTGTTACCCAGTTAATGAGTTGTGGAGGTCTGGTAGGCAGCCGCCCCACGTAAAACACTGGTATCCAACTGAATCCGGTTTGACTGGAAGCCGACCCCAATGTAGTTGGAAAAAGGCAGGCAGATAATAACACGTGTGAGCAGTGGCTAGCATTGATAATAATCACTTGACCGCACTGAGGTGCTCGGACAAGCTCATTAGTCGTTGCGGAAACACTGTATCATCCTATTAATAGAATGTTGTTAATTGATTAGTTGGTACTTCAGATTGTAATTGATTTTAATACATAGGCTTGCTGCATTATGTCCCTTTTTCACAACGGATTAGTGATGGTAAAGGGTCATATCCAGATAGAAAACAATTGAAGAAAAATATTATGGAACAACAACCTCAAATTCATTCAGAAAATAGTAATTTTGAGACTAAAACAAACACAAAACATAACATAGGTAATTAGTTTGTAGACATAATTATTTATCTGTAGTAATAAAACATTTCTCTAAAATAATGAATGCGCACAATTTTTACAATTAAAAAGTCATAAAATATTGTTGTGATTTAAAATTATGATTTAATATTTATCTCAGTTGATACGTTATTAATATTACTTCTTGTCTCGTTGCGAAATTTTCCACTTTGTGATTTCAATGAACTCGAGATTATATTTTATAACCACTTAATAAACCGCTATTTATGTTTGATTGGATTGACACCTCACGTGGCGTCAGATCACAGGTTCTTAAAAACCAGCCAAGTGCGAGTCGGACTTGCCCACGTAGGCTTCCGTATAATCCTCTATTGTTATACAGAGCACAATAATCCAAAAAAAACACGTCTCTTGAATGGAGAACCCCTTTAATATTTGAAACATTTTTATTTATAATTTTTTAAGTGACTTGCAGCCATCATCACATTTTTCATTTTACTATTGATAGGCACGCGTTTGACCACTATCTCACCTGATGGTAAGCGATGATGTGGTTGAAGATGGAGCACGCTTGCCTAGAAGTAACCTATTCACTCTTGATTTAAAGACTCCCAATTTGTAGCTATCGGGAAACACAGACTAGATGGAGCAGAAAACGTAAAAAAAAGCGTTTCCAGTAGGGAACTAAGTTAATTCATTTTTATTATTTGTTTTTATAGCAGCAGAAATACACACTTTATGAAAATTTCAATTACCTATATAACGGGTCATGAGATATAGAGTCCCGTGGTTTACACGTCGGGTACGGAACTCTAACTAGTAGTAAATATTGTTTTATTTTCAAGCGATGTTTTGTTTTCAGAACATCACATGTCGCTTAGCAATGTGATAACAAAGTTATGATCTTGTTATCTTTTAAGTTTTAATTTTTACGATCCAACTAATTGACTGTAGGTAGGTGTGGATAAGATACAAACGAACACATGCCTAAACTTTTTGTGAGAGGTCAACTAATCATTAGGAGTCTCCGATAATTTAAGGTTATTTTTTAAAGCTACTTAATTTGTGGCTGATAATTACGTATGATAAAAATAAAACACCTAATGCAATTTATGGGAAATTACTTTTATTTTTAATTTTTGAAAAGACAAACGAGTTGGCAGTTTCACTTTTGTAAGAAATTGACTTTAATAAATAATTTTAAATGCTGAAGCTACTTTATAGGTTTTTAAATACAATAATGGCAAAAGCGATTTACTTAAATGGCAAGTCTTAGAATTTAATAGATTCTGTGAAGATGATTATGATGTAAGTGGTCGTTTCCACCACCATTAGATAAATTCCAGCTCTGTGTTGGTAGATAATTTGACTCGAATGTTATTTGAGGTTCGAATTGAAAAAGATTTTATTTATTTTTTTCGACTAATAGAGAAGTACGGAACACTGACATGAAAGTAATTGGGATAAAGGCAAGGAATTTTTGAAAATGTAGTAAGTGGTGCTACATGCTAAAACGGCAACAATTTAATAAATTGACATTTTTTGTAAACATTTTTTGCTTTAGTGGCACTTATTTTTGTATCAAAATAGTATAAAAATAAACCCTAAAAATATTATCGACTAGAAGGAGATCAACATAACATTACATTAAAAACAGGAAATTGGAACAAACTATCGTTTCATAAATGTTAGGAGATAACAGTTTGTCTTAAACAAATTCAAGGCAGCTACAAATTGCATCAGCAAGTCAAGTCTTAAACTAACTTGTTGATACGTTAATGTGAACTTTCTTGTTAATTCACAGTAGTAACACGATAACCTCGTTTAAGCCACTGATATAACTGACATAAAACCAGTTACAGTGATAATGAAACGTGTTGTTGATAGTAAACACCATAACAAAATCAATCTACGGAACCGAATGTAACGGTTTTAGGGTTCTGAAAGTCCGTATTAAAGAACGACACACTTATAGAATCACTTGAGTGTCAGTCTGTCCGTCTGTTGGGAGATCGATGATGCCGTTATAAGTTTTGAGGCGATCGACTGCAATTCGTCGATGCCAAGCTACTGTAGAAAAAAAAATACTGCTCTAGTCTGTAATCACTATAACGTGGTACAATAAAATTAATATCATTTTCATGGTAAGATTTTAAAACTGTTTTACAAAAAAATATAACCGACTTCCAAACAAAACACTACAAAGTATAAAAGAAACCGGCCAAGTGCGAGTCGGACACGCACACGAAGGGTTCCGTATACGGTACGGAACCCTTCGTGTGCGTGTCCGAAACCTTGGTTTTTATTATTTGTTGTTATAGCGGCAATAGATATACACAATCTGTAATTTCTACTGTCTACCTATTACGGTTCTTGAGATACAGCCCGCTGACAGACAGACGGAAGGACGGACGGACAGCGTTATGTACGGTTACGTACCCATAGGGTTCCGTTGGATACCCTTTGGGTACGTAACCCTAAAAACCTTAGTTTTTGTTTGTGTTTTTGTTTTTTTTAGAAGTCAGTCATATTTTGTTTGTAAAAAAGTTTTTATTTTTCTCTTTACGTGTTGATACTTGGACGACGTCGGCTTCGGCTACGCAGATATTGAAATAAGCAAAAATGCTAATAAAATCTATTGATCTAAACAAAATTAATGTTTACGGGACCAAATGGCAAGAATGCCACATTGAATCACAGAAGTCGGATCAGACAACTCACAGTAATCAGCCTCATCCTTTTTTGAAAGTAAGTTAATA
The DNA here is from genome assembly GCA_950371165.1 of Lacanobia oleracea. NCBI lineage: Eukaryota > Metazoa > Arthropoda > Insecta > Lepidoptera > Noctuidae > Lacanobia > Lacanobia oleracea. Next base: position 975,004 of record OX493398.1, read on the forward strand.
AGGTTAATTAATTGATTTGCAGTAGTAAGGGGGGTAGGGTATTAATGAGTGTAAGTAGTCGTTAACTAATACATAGACAGTCAGAAACATGACCGAGCTCCTACTAGCACAACTTTACTGGTACATTTACTGTTCAATAAATTCAACTCACAATTTCGTTCCTCTCATCAGTCATGTCGACGATGGCCATGCTCATGTTGACGCGCATGGTGAAGGCGAACAGCATCCCGAAGAACAGCAGCGCAGTCTGCACGTGGCGGACTCCCAAGCCCTCTGGAAATGTAACATGGTATCGTGAAAAACTGGTTGGCAGTTCCAAAATACATAAGACTGGTCAAGCTACCGTTCTCAAAACCTTGATACCGAGATACGAAACGTTTGAAAGCGATTGCACAAACTACTCAGGTTTTGAGAACTGTAGTGCTATTCTGTAACAACAGTTTCGTGTCTCGACTTTGTGAGCTTTGTCAATCAGGTGAGTTCGATATCGAGATTGTTACTTACAGAATAGACTAGCTGGTGGAATTTCAAGATGTGCATGAGTAAAAAACAAATACGATTGAGGAAGTTAATATGTATACTCCTAACATAAGAGAGGCTTTTCTGTAGATACTTATATTGTAAAGAGGAAATATTTTTTGTATGTTTGTTTTTTTGAACCGATTAGGCTCCGAAACTACTGGACCGAGTTTACCCATTGTTTTCACCAAAAGAAAGCTAAATAATCAGAAAGCAACTTAGGCTTATTTCAGAAAAAAGAAATATATATCCTTATGAAAATTGCAATACTAAAGCGCGAACTAAGATCTAGTATTATAATAAATATTGAAGATCGTAAAGGAATGATGGCTGATTTGGAGCAGCAAAGTAACATTTAACAGAAAAAGTCGACTGGTAAACGAAGCTTCAAAAAATACAACCGAATTGAGAACTTCCTCCTTTTTTGAAATCGGTTAAAGATACAATTAACTACTTCTGCCAAATAGACTCATATTTTTAACTTCGCCATTTCAAGGCAGTATTGTGAAACTTAGTCGGGTTTGTTTCAGCAGGCGATATTGATATACAACGTTGATACGACAGAGGGGCTTTCCTTTAAACTGCCTATACTAGGTACCATTTTCAAGCTCTGTACCAAAAATAAATTAATTAGGAGCAGTAGTTTAGTCGCAAATGATTTTTAAAGTTTTTGCACGGTTTGAACACGATGTATCTTTTCTAACATCTGATTATCGTCTAAGCATAGGTCATGCACCTTACAACGATAAATCAACGATGCGTTGTTGCCGCTCTGACGCATGTCGACATTCACTAAAAATTGGCAATGCAAACAAGGAAACAATCAATACAGACACACTTGCACTTTCACTACGAAAGCGACGAACATAAAGCGAGCGAAAGAAATAGAGATAGGTCAGTTTGTTGCATCCTTGTTTTTTGCGATCGGTAAGTGGGGCCTCCCGCCTCAGTGCGCCGACGCTTGTTTTTCGGAACGTATGTTTTGTGGAATTCGCGCGCAAACAATTGTAATTTTATTTTGTTATTGTGAGAGGACACGTAACTTGGGATTATTATTATTTAGTATTAGTGTTTTTTTTTTGTGATTGACTGTTTTTTATGGTGATAGAACACGTAACTTCGGATTATTATTATTTAGTATTAGTATCTCCGGACCTCACTCCCATGGATTTCTTTTTGTGGGGTTACATTAAGGGTGAAGTGTATGCATCAGATACAATTGATGAGTTAAAAAATAGGATTATTTTAGCATTTCACAATTTAAAGTGCTTAGCGACGGACAGTGATCTAATTAGAAAAATAAATAACAATATTCTCCGTCGGTATAATTTGTGCATCAATGTGAATGGAGGACACATCGAAAATTTAAAAATTTTGTGTGTTTGTTTTTGTGCGCGTACTTCGAAACGTTACCTAACATAAAAGCCAGTGCGAGCGGAGGCCTAAGTCGCCGGCCGCCACCCCGGCCCGGCCCCCACCGAGCACACGAGATACCGCACACCGCGCTCCGGCGCGCGCGCGACGTTGCCGCTTTGTTACCTAGCGGTATCTAAGGTCAGTGTCATTTTTTTACAAAGGGTGATTGCGTTTTATTCGGATTTGCAAGCTATTTAGTTTGTTTGAAAAAAATATTTTCGTATTTATGGCGCTTTTTGTTTTTGTACCGTATCGAATTAATACTGAACACGTATAGTATACGTAGTTTAATTTAATGCCCCTCTGTCGTATCAACTCTGTATACAAGTAGTTATGTATTAATAAATAACATTATGAAGAAGAACAACTTGTACTTAAATTTTGTAGAGGTTGTTGCAACAGTAACTTATGAAACTCAGCAATATCAGGTAAGTCCAACTTAAGCACAACAAGAAAGTTTAAGCCCGATCAAAACAGCTAAGTTTTGATCTAAGCTCCCAGTGAGGATACTGTGCAGTGTTGAACATCAAAACTTTGGCACGTGAACTGGTTTCAAGCGTCAAATTGCAGCTTTTGAGGATCCAACTATGATAAATGATGTTTATTTTTTTAGTTTCTTAAAAATATCACTTTTATACTTCGTCAATCTAGCTGATGATCCTGAGCCGGAACACCGAAACAAACTCTTTAAATTCAATACAATCCGAACTGGTCAGTGGGAATGTATTGTCTTTTGAGGAAAGCACCATTCAGTTTTGAGTGCAACTTTCTAAATAGTGCAAACATTGGTTAGTTTTTGGGTAGGTCATCTCAGAACTTTAAATAGCTCACCAATCCCCTGAACAATACTTTTTAAGCTATTACTGGAACTACTATTATTAATTTGAAGAGACTTGTAAGAGTTTAGATGAACTTAAAAAAATGTAATGAATCACCTTTGTTCTCAGACAAACGATAAAATTGTGAAATCCGGCTAAAGATGGCTTAGAAAGTATAATTATGTTATGACCTTCAATTTTGAATAATTGAAATGTTAAGTCGCATATTTTGTGTTATTTAACATTATTTGTGTTATTTAACATTATTTGCCTTCCAAGTCATCGTAGTTTACTTTTATTATTATTTCATAGTTTGTTTCATTATTTTCAGCAATGTTTCAGCCATAGCCATTTGAAAAATAAATAAATAAAAATATATCGATACTTACTGGGCCTAACATTTTCAATTTCCTTTTCGTCGGCTACTCCCATGTTGGATTATAGTACCGTTCCGTCACTAAATGTCCACAGGGCACTACCGCACATACGCGCAGAGCGGCGCTTAGTGTCAAGATGGCACTAATCGTGCATCCTCACACATTAGCGCGGATTCTGTAAAACTATGGAGTCGATTTTGCAGCTAAAAAAAAATTCTTCTAGTGTATTGATTTTTTAATGTTTCGAAAATGCTCCAAGTATTGAGCTAAATTGACCGTTATTTACATATTTAGCTCACAGATTTATGGAAACACAAAAATTACACTTCTTACTAAGAACACCGATTTGTCCCAAGAACTGTGGTTAACTAAACAATAGTAATAAATAAATAATCAATCGTGTCGTGACGTTAGTTCGCGGCTAATATTATAGGTAATGAAGGTAGGTATTGTGACAATTACTTTTAATTATTACCTTTAATTGTATAACACATTAACGCCGGCCGGCCGTATGGTGTCGGCCGGTGTCGTATGGTGCCGTAAAAGAATAATACCATCCCATCACTTCCCATGGGTGTCGTAAGAGGCGACTAAGGGACTCACCAGGAATGGGAAGCAGCGTTCTCTGTAAAGCGCAACATCGGAAACCCGCCCGGGCTGGCGATCGCAGTGTATGGTGGTACGCCAAGCGTGGCGATTATGGAAAACCCCCCTTTTTGGAGGAGGCCTATGTCCAGCAGTGAACGTTATGATGAACATATTGGTAGGTACTTACTCGAGTTTATGTATCTAAGTTACTGGCATGTAATGTATGTACCTAATCTGTTCAAAATACAACCGAGGAATTAAAGTTTTTTTCTTTCTTTCGAAGTTATTTTGTATCTTGTAGTGTTTTGTTTTTGGAAGTAGGTTGTATTTTTTGTAAAAAGTTTTTTATTTTTCAGTTTTTAGTGGTACCTAGGTACCTGCGTACCCATTAATAGCGTACCGGCGCAATGTTATGTTAAGAATTGGTGTAAACACTAAAAAAACATGCGATTTCAGCAATCCCGATCCTTTTACTATCATTTATTGAAGAGTTCCGTTGCCTACCTCCGAAGTTCTTTGTCAGATCTTCACCAAATTGAAACGGGACCAGTCCAGGAAAATACTCATTCAAACAAAAAATAATCATCCAAATCGGCTGACAATTGGCTAAAGTATCGCTAAACAAACTTTTTTCATGGGATCTCATCATCAGATCCTAATTTATACCTTTCATCATTAGCTCAGTAACATGAGATGATGACTACCAGGCACAAATATCTGAATTGCGTTAAAAAGTTCATGAAAAACATTGTATGTTCCTATAAAATTTGAGGGTTGCCCTCGATTTTCATGGGATCCCATCATCAGATTCTGACATGGTGACAATGGGACCGATCGAGAAGTATACCCTTTCAGATGAGGTAACAAAGATAAACAAAATGCGTACCGAATTGAGAACCTCCTCCTTTTTTTGAAGCCGGTTAAAAATAAGATTGAACAGGCTTCTTCTGGGTAAGCTCACTCCATCGGCGACTTTGTCTCTGTCAGCTCTGACCAAGTCTATGGCCAAGAGAAAACCCATTAGGTACAAGTAAAAAATAATTTGTAAATGTTAACTAATTTGTTGGTTAACATTTACAAATTATTTTTTATATCATATTAACCTGGTAACTTAACTTCAAATTCTTCACTATCTACAGCCACTAACTTGAAACTTGATTTTAATTATCGCCTTCTGTGTAAGCTCGCTCCATCGTAGACTTTGTCTCTGTCATCTCTGACATAGACTAGAGTCAAGAGCAAACACATCACAAAAAAAAAAAGAAAAGAAATTAATACTTTTTTTTATTTGAGATGCGTTTGCTCTTGACTCTAGTCTAGGTCAGAGACGACAGAGACAAATAGTTCCTGAGATTAGCGCGTTCTACCAAACAAACAATCACACTCTTCTGTTTTATAATATTATTACAGAAAGTGTAGACGTGTTACGGGGCCTCTGCGAGTTGACTTCAGCGCCTTATTTCAAAACAATAAACTAAAACATAACATCAAAAAAGTTCTCAATGCTGTCAACTGGTATAGTGCACAAGAGACTGGCGGCATTGCGACGGTAATGGCAATGCAGGGCTACTGGCCGAGGTAAAAGCCCGCTCTTAGGACACGAGAAGTGTCAATCAGGCGTTTCAAAATTTATTTGCAAATGCTGTGTGCAAAAAAGCCCAAACAGCTCGAAAATAAAATCCAATGAAATTCGTATTTTTACGCTACTTTATATTTTTGCGCAGCTGTAGTGGCAGCGCCAGCACAACACGATGAACTAGAAAGATGGGATGGCGCAAAAGTAACGATCCAGGTTGCATCCTGTGCTGAAGGCCTACTCAACTGTCTATAATATATATAGCAGAGGAAATCTCCGCAGATGTCTCTGTTATAAAATTTGTTAAGTTTTATGATAATGACAACTTGTATGTGTATCAAAGAAAGGTTATCTCGTAAGGGCGCGAGAAATATATCAACAATCTGCCATATTGTAACAATATCAATGCATTCCAGTTGAAGCATAATGAACCTTGTTTCTGAGCACTTAGAACGTTGCAAGATGCATCAAGGTCAGGAGCAATTTTTGGAATTGTATGTGAACTTCGTCATTGACTTTGGCGTTGTGTTACTATTTTTGACTTGTTTATCTATTAAAGATAACTGCAATTACATTGATCAGTCAATCATCAAAGTAAGACGTAGTTACAATAAACGTGTTAGATGAAGGCTAGGCTTTTTCTAAAAACGTTGGGGTCGGCTTTAGGTCTCACCAGGTGCAAAATACTTGTTTTAGATAGATATAGCCTGTCAGCCAAAATTGCCACGCTTGGCAGGCGGGTTGGCGATCGCAGTGTGTGGTGTCGAGTTTCGCAAAGAACGCTGCTGCCCATTCTCTAGCGAAGCCCATCTTGGGGGCGGCTTATGTTCAGTAGTGGGCTTTCGGCTGAAATGATGTTAGCCTATCTGGTCTCCACATATAGTATTACCACCCAGGAACAAGAGCCCCTTGGTAAGTGTGGTTAAATTTTTCTGACTTTCAGAAATCTCACTATGCGTAACGACTTTAAGAAAAAATAATTTCGGCAGTGATCTTCTAAAACCGGCCAAGTGCAAGTCGGACTTGTACACGAAGCGTTCCGTACCATAAACCTTTATTTTGTTATTTGTTGTTACAGTGGCAATACAAATACACGATCACGAAATAGAAGGACGGACAGCACAGGCTTAGTAACAGGGTTCCGCTGGTTACCCTTTGGCTACGGAACCCTAAAAATACAAAGATGGTTATACGTTTTTAGGGTTCCGTACCTCAAAAGAAAAACACGAAACCCTTATAGGATCACTTTGTTGTCCGTCCGTCTGTCTGTCAAGACCCCTTATCTCGGGGACGCGTTGAGGTATCGAGTTGGAATTTAAACCATATACTCATGTCTGCGGTCTCTTGAAGCTGTGAAAAAATCATAGTTAAAAGCCAACAAAAAAAATATACGGCCGTTTATGCTGCAAAAAGCGAATATTTCGACACTCTCAAGGGAATCAAAATTCATAAGGTATTTATTTCCTGTTGACCTAGAACAATGAAATTTTGCAAGTAATACCGTCTTTTACTACAGGTATAGGGAAAAGTCTAAAAACTATACATTTGTAATTAAATCAGGAAAAATATAGTCTTTATTTAAAGTACGTAATCAATCATCGAGCGTAATAAACCACTGATTAGATTCAAAATCTAGATTTTGAAACCGAGGTACTTAAAAAAAATAAGTGTTTTTTTTTTTTTTTGGGACATGCCCGCCACACATTCCCAACCACTGCAACTCCTGAAAGCCAGAATCAACAGTGGCGACCACCAGAAAAACGCCGAGCCAATGAAACCCGACGAGTCCCGGAGAAGCGATTCAACTGTCTTGTATCCTGCAACGAAATTAATCAGAAAAGTACAGCGGAGGAGTAGGAAAAAAATATATATATAATTTCCACTTCCCTCCGTATCAAGCAGGAGACAGAATAGAACTAGGCCAATAGGCACCAAGGGACAAATACAACTGGGTTAAGCCCAGTTGCCAAGCACCACGGATTATATCTTACCACTTAAACTAATGGGTCCTAAATTGTGAGCTACTTTTGATTCCAGTAATAGGTATGGCAAAATCGCTTGAACGCACGGAAATTTGTTCTGGTTTCAACAAGGTCCGTATAGTAAACTACCCCAGATGTAACCTTAATACTATCTAACATAATATTGCGTTCAGTTTGCCAAAGACTACACTCCCATAAGATGTGATGTGCGGTTTGTTCGTATTCATGGTCAGCTGTAGAACATTGACATAAAGGCGAGGCCACAAGCTTAAAGGAAAATAATTTACTCTTAAAATTGCCATGACCTGTGAGAAATTGGGCAACACAGTGATCCACCTCCAGCCATGTCCTGTCCAGCCGCTCACGAACAGATGGCAAAAACTGGTGGAGGTGACGGCCTTTGATGGAATTTTCCCACCTACAATGCCACTCGGATAAAAGTTCCTCCCAGACATCAGTCTGGGGTTTTAGTAATCTAGAGATACGGAACTCTGGGTCCGTAATCTTTCTAGCGTAGTAGTACATTGCAGCACGCCGCTGCACTTCTAGATAAAAATAAGTGTTATCGCCAGTAACATTTAGCGTTTACTTCATCAAAATCGACCCAAAAAACGAAAGATATTGAATTTTTAAGTTTATGAAGAAAATTCCTAATGTATTTTGTCAGAGCGCCATCTACTGAGAAAAAAATGAAATGCACGAAAGCATGAAATTAACACTATAAACAATTTTTGAGTTATTTGTTAAACTTTTAATACGTACCAAAATAATAGCTAGTGAACATTTAATACCTTATCGTTATTAATCGTAACATACGTTAACGTCTTCCGCTGCCAAATATCTACTTTGTCACTTTACGAAATAGATAGTCGATAGATGGCGTTGCACTGATGACGCGTTTTTCTGTATCGTGGTGTTAATATCCATTGTAGAACGACCCTCACTACATTTTTAAAGGTATTTGCTGTCCAAATTCGTTAAATCTCTGATTTGTTCTGGTTCGTTAATCGTGAATTAAGCATTTATCGTAGAACTGTCTTGAACTAATTTGGTACTTGCGAAGTACTGAACGGTTCGACTTCCGTATCAGGCCGGTAGGGTTTCGTACCAAAGACTGACAGGGCCTGCGCGATTGATTCTTAGTTCGGAAAAAACTGCGAGACGTGATTCCTGAACTATTTATAATACGTACCTACAAATATGTACGGAACCCTCGGTGCGCGAGTCTGAATCACTCTTGACCGATTTATTTTTTAGTTATTAGTCGATCTAAGCTAAGTACAAAAAATGTTGCATTCAAAATTCTAACTCTATCAAAATCCTCGAAACGATTTTGATGAGTTTTGGTACAGAGATAGATGGGACACTGGAGATCGTTATAGGCTACTTTTATTGTGAAAATTAAACCTGAACGCAGACAAAGCCTCGGGTAAAAGCGTCTTGTTAACCGTCCAGCTATAATCCACTCTAGTTCACAATTCCATCAAGTCTAATTAGTAGCAGATTAGTATCCCGGTGACAGAGTGTGTGCAGCCAGCGCCGGTTCAAATTGTTACCGGTTCGCCACGAGTTCTACTGAGTGTGGAAAGAGGGTGGGGTGGCAGTGAAAGCGTAACGGACATGTGTCGAGTCCAGTGTATGCTGCTACATTGTAACTGAACTAATTGTCTTGTTAACCATCCAGCTATAATCCACTCCAGTTCACTATTCCATTATCTCTTCTTCAATAAGCTGATGTGTGAGTGATCCAGCAATCAGTGTCAGGCGTTAATTAATAGCAGATTAGTGGTCCCGTGACAGAATGTGTGCAGCAAGCGCCGCCGCCGGCCGGTCCAAATTGTTATCGCCTCGCCACGAGTTCTATTGAGTGTGGAATGAGGGTGGGGTGGCGGTGAAAGCGATACGTAGACGTTGCTGGGTTCTGTACGGCATCCTGACTCCGCTGCTAATTTTCGCGTAATTGGAAGTGGATCTTAATAAGTTAAGAATAGTCTGCCAATATCGCACTAATTGAAAGAAAAGAAAGATAGAAAGAAAACTAATTTCCGTAATCCAATCCGCAGTCTCGAATCAGCTGGATTCAAGCCGCGTCGTACGAACTTAGGGGGAGGCCGAAATGATAATGATGGTGTTCAACCGTAAAGACTTAAAGGGGTAACAAACAGGCATACAGATAGAGTTACCTTCTCATTATAACTTAATTTAATATCCTCTAAACCGTCCCTTTTACAGCGCAATAGAAGGAAAAATCAAACCCAATGGCTGCTCCGTGAGTCCCTGCTCAATAGCAAAATCATGAAACAGGGGGCGATATTTCAGTTGCGCATCGAAAAGGGAACTTCATAGACATTTAGTTTCAATCAACCGATAGGCACCTATTTTTGTCTTAACAACGCTCACTCAATTTTGGAAAACTGTTCAATGACATATAGAGGGAAACATCAAAACGACTACAAGTAACATCGAATATGGACATGAAGATGAAGATGAGGTAGGTATCAATTCCACCTTCTCAGCTAAAACAGCGCCCACACCCAAAAGCTTTACGTGAAATGAGGAAGCTTTACACAAAGGCGCCTCAATCAAGGCTCCTGGGGGATGCTCATCAAACGATGTTTAATTACGTCTGCATCCCAAGCGGACTTCACCGGTTATTGAGACACTCTTTCTAGCGAGCATACATTATCAGGCTTTTGTTTTATGAAGCATTCAGAAGTTGATTGAATTAGAGCTGATTTTTATAAGGAAGGTAAACATGTCTGTAGTCAATAGACTTTCACGAGAAGTTACCAGTTTTTGCTGCTCAGTGGCGGTTTGGAGACTAAGCGTAGTATCAGTAGGCTTGCCTCCTTTGACAGTCAGTCTGCCGAGCCTCTTCCCTACTATTTTGGGGTCGGCCATCACTCTTACCGGAAGTAGCTGAATACTAGTATTGACATGGAGCGATGGTCTATCTGACCTCCACCATCTATTGAGTGGGTTACCCGTGGTTACCATGACTCTTAATTAAGGGAACTTAAACTAATTGGCCCGAAACATGGGTACACAGGTATAGAACCGGCTGCCTACCAACACGGTACTTTTTCGCAAGACTGGAGACAGATTTACTGGCTACTGACAATCCGTAACGACTACCAAAGATCTTCAAATGACAACCGGGACCAACGGCTTAACGAGCTTTCCGAGGCACGAAAAAAAATTCGGTATAAATTTTATTAATTTTATTTCATAGTAAAAGAGTTATTGTATTGCTCGTTTAGTAATAAATTACAGAGCTAAAGGTTTGGTTGCAAACCCATTCTATTTAGAGTTAACTTTAGAATATTTTACAAAAATGAAATATGGTTGAAATTAGGTTATTAAAAAAAAAACATTAAAAAAACAAAGTGTATAGTATATACCCCGCAGGGCAGTTAACTGTCTTAATTTGCGTTATTTTACCTTTTTATTGTGGCTATAAAATATACCCTTTGTACCGCAGCTAATGAACTACGTACAATGTTTTAGCAATTACATTGTGAACCGGAATTATGTAGTAAAACCTTTTTAATTCTTATTTATTTAAAGAAGGAAATGTACCGTGGTTTTATGAGGACGATTAAATTAACAAAATGGCATATTTAGTAAAGCATATAAACATTTTTTAGAGCATCAACATTATTACGTTAGGGCGTATCCAACTGCAAACTGATACATTCGCACCCAAAAAAACTACTGTTCCATTCACATTATCCTAACTAATATCATAAATGCGAGTGAGTTTATTTGTAATGCTTTCACGGCTAAATTACTGAATCAATTTAGATGAGTTTTGGTACAGAAATAGAGAGATCCTGAAAATGCCGCAGGTGAAAGATAGACAATAATGACTCATCATTTTAATCCGCTGGCCTATACTCAAGTACCGCACAGACTTAATAAATCACTAGCGAGTTGGAAACCGGCTTCAAACACGTTGGAGCTAGCGAGGAAATCTAGGCTTACAGCCATGTACAGTGAGCTAACCACTGATTCGCCTGTCGCTTCCGACGTCATTTACAGGCGTTACAGGATGAACTCCTCGAAAAGCTCATCATGACCGGCAAAGTAGAGGGAAACTCCTCGTGGACGCAGTCCAACACTTTGGTCAGACCAGCTCTTCACACCGCCAGGGATAGAAACATATGGAGAAACATCTTACGTGTGAAAGTGATGCAGAAGGGAGGTCACAACTCTCAGCACTGAGGTATACGACGAAAGGAGGAGGAGGACAGGATGAACTAAACAGAGTTAAGTTGAGCAATATTTGTAGAGCCTGAGGCACTGACTGATGACTTGGTGAGGATCGCGGGTAGCCGATGGATGCGAGACGCACAAGACCGGTTGTTGTGGCGACACGCACGGGGAGACCTATGTCAGGCCTTGGCTGTGGACGTCTTTCAGCTGTTATGACGATAATGATGAGGTGTTTGCGTTGGAATTATTTTGGTGTTTTTCAAAAGGTTGTGGACGTGTGTTGTTTGTGCTGGAATGCGACCGAAAAGTCTTTGGAAAAAAGATAGCCTGATTGATTTAAAATGACTTCAGTTTATTATTATTATTATTTTTTTTACTATTAATAGGCACGCGCTTGACCACCAACTCACCTGATGGTAAGCGATGATGTGGTCGAAGATGGAGCACTCTTGACTTAAAGACTCCCAGGTTGTAGCTATCGGGAAACACAGACTCCGGCAGGGAATTCCACTCCTTAGCTGTACGCATTATGAATGTGTTCCCAAAACGTTTTGTGCGTGTGGGTGGGATGTCCACCATGTACCGGTGGCGCATCGCCGTTCGTCTTGTGGTCCGATGATGGAAAGGGCTTGGCGGAATTAAATTATGCAATTCCGTCGCACATTCCCCAAAATGCAACCGGTAAAAAACCGACAAGCCAGCAACTCGTCGTCGATGCTCAAGACTTTGGAGCTTCGTAGCGACGAGCCTCTCATTGCCAATGATCCTCTTGGCTCGTTTCTCAATTGACTCAAGGGCACCAAGCTGGTGTCTGGCAGATCCGTCCCAAAGATGAGAGCAATATTCCTTACACGATCGAACTTGCGCTTGACAGAGTTTGAGCAGCTGTTCCGGCGTGAAGTACCGTCTAACCTTTGCTAGGATCCCCAACTTTCTTGCAGCCACTTGAGCTTTTGCCTCTATGAAAGGGCCAAAATTGAGAGTAGATGTTAATGTAACCCCAAGAAGTTCAAGTTGGTCGGTCGGTTGGTTGGTTGGTCGTTGTTCGGGTTGGGCGGTTAGTTTGTAAAAAAACTTTGAACTTAATTACCGAACAGATATTATATCAAATAAAAATAGTATGCTATACGTAATGGTAAACTTACCTAATTATAAACAACTAAAACTTTCTTGGTCCTAACTTAAGTACTTGTTCTTAAGTAAGTCTAGACTAGAACACCTCGTTTTTCCCAAAAGAACCTCGAGAATGTTTAGACTTTAATGAGATTCCTGTGTGGTTACTAATTACTACAAAAAGAGTATCAAGGGTTTGTGAAACCACAGCAGATCAAAAATTCAAGATACTGTAGAAGGATTCATGAAAAAGAATTATTTAAAGCTTTAGAAATTAGTAACCACAGAATTGTTTGTTTTTTCTTTGGTGGGGTTGGATTAAAAGTCCAGTCAAATAAGCCCGAAAAATAAGGGTACCCTTGCATAAATCCCCAACAAGCTGAAAATTTAAAATCGCTTTTTCTCCGAAATATTAAATCTTAGGGAAAAAGGTGTTCAGCATTTTTTGTAGATAATTGCATGATCTACATGTTTGTCTAAGTTATTTTTATCATAAAACTATCCGTTTTGCAAAAAAATCCAAATAACCCATTTTTGCGAACTTAAACCTTGAATATTTTTTTCAAACACACAGGATCGATGGGGAACTTTCACAATTTCATTATAATGGTATCCCTAACGTTCATCCAAATTTTCAGCTTGTTGGGAATTTATGCAACGGTGAATGTCTATTTTAACCGGACTATAATAAGTAGACAATGTACTAAACAAAAATGTAGCCTCTTTAAAAAAAGGAGGAGGTTCTCAGTTCGGTGGGTATTTTATATGCATGTACAGGTTCAGGTTTCTGTCATTTGATCCCAAATTGATACAGTTTGGTTCAGTAGTTTTTATTTAACGAGCATTTTTGCTTATTTCAGTTTCTGCGTAGACGAAGACGTCCAAGTATCACCACATAAAAGTGAAAAATAAAAATTATAAAAATACAAAGAAATATAACTGTGTTCCAAACAAAACACTCATCATCTGCCTAGCCTTTTCCCAATTATATTGGGGTCGGCTTCTAATCAAACCGGATTTAGCTGAATACCAGTATTTTACGCGGAGCGGCTGCCTATCAGACCTCCACAACCCATTAACTGGGTAATACGGTACCTACTTCATGGCAAGACTGGAGTCAGATTTACTGGCTTCTGACAATCCGTAACAACTGCCAAAGATCTACAAATGACAGCCGGGACCAACGGCCGAATTCCGGCCGGTTTCCGAGGCACGGAGGAAACTCGGTATGTTAAGATGGTCATCCATCCACAGACCAACCTTGGAAAGCGTTGCTTAACCTTGAAGATCGACCCGTGCGGCTGTTATTATCCAGCCACGAGCTCCTCCATTGTGACATTGTGACTGACATGATTGGTTTATATTTCTCCATTTCTCCGCTTCGCTATAATACTAATAATAATCGTTTATTTCAGGCATTAGCACCCAGAAAATTGAAATTGAAAATTAAAACTTATCCTAAACAAACAAACTTAAATAATTCGAAACAATAAAGGAAAATAACAATAAAAAAAGTATGTATTAAAACATCATCATTTTAAACCAAAGAAGGTAAATCAAATGCATTCACCAATGTTACGAGGAACATTGGTGAATACGTCTATTTTGTGTCCCTTAGTAGAAGCACAGTATGAAATACAGCTTTGACGATAGTATTTTTAGTTGCCACCACACGCGCAAAAAAGTCGGTAACTCTGTTCTCAGCAAACATCTCAGTCGCACTACACTGCCAGGGCAGGTTGAGCATGACCCAAAACGCGTTATTATATTATTATATTAAAGTTGATTGGTGTAGAAAGACTGACAGTAAGCCTGGAACAGAGTTAGTTTTACTTGCTTCGAGCAATGGAAAAAACGTCTGTTTAACATTTTACTTCTGAATGCAATGCTACGTCTTTGCCTCTCCAGATCATCGTCATCTTTTAAGTTATCCGTTATGATGTGTCCGAGATACATAAATTGACTAACTATTTTTAACTCTGAGTCACACAAAATGATTGGCAAGACCTTATCAGGGCCATAGATATGTCGCTGGAAAGGTTTTTTATATTCCACAATTTTCATAAAAGCATCTGGTGAGGGTGGCGGGTAGCCGATGGATGCGAGACGCACGGGACTGGTTGTTGTGGCGACTCGCGCGGGGAGTGGACGTCTTTCAGCCGACAGCAGCATGTAAGCAGAAACCTGGGCCCCAAGTCTGCTATTACAATAGTGTCAGAATGGTCGATCACTGATCTCATAATTGTTGATTTTGACAAGTTTGGTAATCTACTAACATAATAGTGTCATTATGACTTTCCAATGAACAATCACTGACACTCCACTGAACGAAATGGCATAAAATAGTAATCTCGTTCATAATGACAGTCGTATGCGGTAATCTGCTAAAATTTTGACAGTTCCATCGATCAGTGACCTACCATTAGAACGTATTTGTGTAGTCATTGCTTGCATTTGCATTTGCATTGCGCCATTCTACCGGCGTTTTATATCCAATATTTTTTGGACAAACTTCGCCCTTCATTGGTGCGGCTGCTGTAGCCAAGCGCCAGGTGTCAGTGGTTTTCGAGAAATTCAATGAGAGCCGAAAAGAGAAACCGTAACTCCATAAAAACTTGGGCCTGGCGTTACAGAGCTGGATTTCGCCATAAATTAGAGCATTTAGGAAGGTTTCACGAGCCCAATTTTGACCCACTGACCAAATCAGATAATATTTGCCCATATTTTAGGTTATTATTTTTAAATAAGTTACTAGCTTTAGCTCGCGACTTTGTACGCGAATATCTCGATTTTTTCCGTTCCCGTATAGCCTAACAATATAAAAATATTTTTTCAAATCTGACTGATTCCAGAAATTAGCTCGTTCAAACGAAAACTGCATATTTGTGGCTATGTTTCCTACACTAAATATTATCAAACATTCGTCGTTATAGAGATCTAAGACTATATACTCTAGAATGCACTTGCAGCTATGCTGCAGTGCTTGCATCCTTTAACGATGATTTTTTATAAAAGTGCTCAGGCTTTCAGTTTCTTTAAGCTGAAGTTTTCAGAAAACTATATTTTTTAGACAAGGGCCATGTGCATCACTTCTGGCTTGCTTTTGCTTTAATAGGGTGCTAACTTGTATCAGGTACAGTAATCAGAAATAGTATTATATTAAAATAAAAATAACACATAGCAGTAAGTAAATCGTTTTAATCATCTCCTTCATTAGGATTATCATAATATGTGTGTAGGTAGGTTCTTCTAAATGAGGAATGTCTTGACTGTTCATTGGTGATGAAGATGCCCCAGATGGTGACGGGCCTGAATGGAAATACCGGGATGCTCTATTTGCTCGCACCCATCAAAAGAAGCACACTTGAAGCACCCACCTGAAAATAATTTATCCACATTACAGGAAGCCATTACACAGAGATATTGTGTATGTGTGTGCCCATTTTGAAAGTGACTGAATTAATGAAATCCTGCAAATGAGAAATGTTGATGTTAAGAGCTTGACTAATATTAAATACTAATTGACCTGCGCAACTTCGTTTGCCTCACAATTTTCGTTACTCCTCCACTCCTGTTGGTCTTAGCGTGATAATATAGCCAATAGCCTTCCTCGATAAATGGGCTATCTAACACTGATAGAATTTTTAAAATCGGACCAGTAGTTCCTGAGATTAGCGCGTTCAAGTAAACAAACTAATAGTACTAGTTGACCCGCAACTTCATCTGCGTCACAATTTTCATTACTGCTCCGCTCCTGTTGGTCTTAGCGTGATGATATACAGCCTACAGCCTATCTCAATAAATGGGCTATCTAACACTGAAAAAATTTTTCAAATCAGACCAGTAGTTCCTGAGATTAGCTCGTTCAAGTTAACAAACAAACAAACTCTTCAGCTTTATATATAAGTATAGATAGATAATGAAAATAACACTCTCTATGCCCTCGTTAACAAAACTAAACTAAATAATGTTTTTCATAACCCGTGAATAAAACTAGTAAACTAACCAAGCACGGCAGAATCCATTATATTACACTCTTGCACTGTACCAGTTGTGTACTGTAAAAGTTGATGAGGACAAACTTTTTTCAGAAGACAACATCCACATTGAATAACACTCATCGGTGTCCTAGTGTCTGTTCATTTCCATCTGGTCTACTTTCATCAAGAGCAAGCTTGGAAGATGAAGTCATTTTCATTTATCTGAAACAAACAATTTTCATTCGACTATTAGGTCTAGCACTAGCATTTAGAAATAAACATCTGAGTGGCTATTTTTGGTAAACATAAGTGGCCATAATACATTTCCATTGAAGGGACGCTGGCCTCCCCTCTGAGAGAGAGAATAGGTTGTAATTAACCATACAGATTTAGTCTGGATTGGTGATGTTTTGAATTTGAATTTGTTGCACATTCTGGTATTATTTTTAAAAATAAAACCATTAAAAGAAAACTTAACAGAACCTATTACACCATTTAGTTTGTTTACATTAAATATTACGTTCAAAAATGTTAAATGTTTACGATATAGAAATATCAGATACTAACCCACCCATTCCTGTACAATAGGAAGAATGATTCATTTCCAATATTCACCTTCCTATTGTATTGCAGCGTTCCGTTGCTATTCCGCAATTGATGCACAGTCTCATGATGTCGTTATTGAGAAGTAAAAAAGAGCAATAATGAAATCTATTAATTATTTGATTTTTTAATGACGCTCCCGTTAAAATTCAATTAGCTCTTTGCAAAACACCGGTCGCTTCAAAACAAATAAAAACAGTCGTCGACGTCAGTAAACAGTACCTAATGTCACTAATGTCACATTTGACTTTGACAGCAAAACGGATAAAATATAAATGAGTTTCATTACGTATTTGCTATTTACGACTTTGTTACTACTTCAGATTTCATAGAGCATTAATAAATAATATGTAAAATTATATACAATAGCAATCTGGCATAAATTAATGTTCAAATTTAATAGCAGTTTTTCGAAAATTATTTCTCCAAACGGTTTTTATAATAATGGCAATACGACACTGTCATTCCACTACAATTTCATTACGAGACCACTGACATGCTACTAAACGATCAGTGAAGGACCATTATGAATTTAGCAGATTACGAACTTTTAGCAAAATGACAATGGCATCGTGTTGAAATGACGAATTTATAAAAATTAGCAGACTAGGGGCCCTGTTCTCACTCTCAGCGCAGATTACACCGGAGCGACTAATATATAAGATATGTTATTTCTTGGCCGAAAATAAGGTGGTCTATGTCTACCCAATAATTTCCATAGAATTTATATTAAAAATCCTGAAATGGAAAAAAATGCAATCCGATTAAGGTTCATTGAAATAAAATGATGAAGTCTCGATTGGATTGAGTTATTTGATCTCATCAATTATGTTCGGAGGCGAGGCGCTCGGATGGTCTGCTATAACAGAGGCAAGTGTATCGAGCGATACAGACGGAATCGCGGAGCAACTCCACTATAGCGAACTTGGAACACTGTTGATTTTAGCTAATTGTGTGGGATAAGGGACAGGTGGAAGGATACCTAGATACAACTTTATAATAAAAAAAAATGGCCAAGTGCTAGTCGTACTCTCACACAAAGTGTTCCGTACCGTACAACGAAAAAAAAATCTTGTATGGGAGCTCCCATAATTTTTTATTTAATGTAATTTTCTTTATTTGTTGTTATTGCGGCAATGGAAATACAGACTCTGTGAAAATTCCAACTGTCTACCTATTACGGTTCTTGAGATACAGCCCACTGACTGACAGACGGACGGACCGACGGACAGCGGAGGCTTTGCTATTACAAGGCTTCCGCTGTCCGTCGGTCCGTTTCCGTTCCGGCTGTTCCGGTTCCGTTGGTTACTCTTTGAGTACGGAACCCTAAAAACCGTTTGTCTCTTAATAAAAAGATTATGATCAACTCGTCTACTGACTGGATATTATTGAGGGATCTAACGTGTCCTAGTAGTTTTCAAATGCTTGAGAGAGATCCACCGTCCGTAATAGATTGTTATCTATAAGTGACAGTGTACTATATCTCCCTCAAGCTCGTTTTGGAGGATAGAAGGTGAAATAATAAAATACCATTGACTTTTATTTTTCACGTTTAAGTACTCAACGTCATTTAGCTACCAAAGTATGAATGCAAGAAAGTAATTTTTGTACAAGAAAAAAAACAGTCCAAGTGCGAGTCGTACAGTCGCACACGCAGGGTTCCGTACCATAAACCTTATTTTTTATTATTTGTTGTTATCGTTGGTTACGCTTGGGGTAAGGAACCCTAAAAAACAAAGACCAAGTCGAAATAAATATTTTCGATTGACTACAGTTTCTTTTCACTTGGAACACAGCCTAAGACTTAGATCTTACCAAACAAATCTAAACTCTTCCACCAATGCATAAGGTTCAAATTTCCTCACTACAAACATCTGTTCTTATATTCAATAAGAAGGAGAGCTGAAGCCAGAATAACATTAAACATTTATAATTGACATAGGAAATGTCACCATTGATGATTCAGTCGCCGTCTGTTTGTCGATAGCAAAATATTAATATCCGTTTTATTATAACTGAGTATTTGAAGAGATTTCAGCAATATATTTTTCTGAAATGGAAAAGGAATATTAAATGTGTTATCGACTTGACTGAATTTGGTTACGTAGGAGGGACAGGGAGGGTGGCAAAAAATATTACGAAGTCTTTGGACTGACAATTTGAAGGTTACAAGGAAGTTTGTCTATCAGTTTATTTAGACCAAAATTAGTTTTTTGACATTTAGTTATCTCACCATCATAAAATCTGTTTTCAATGTACTCTAAAATTATTTAACTTTTATTGATCGACTGTCTGTTTGTTCCGGCTAATCTCAAAAATGGGTAGACCGATTTTGACGGGAATTTTGATGAAAGGTAGCTGATGTTATATCCAGTAACATAATTTTGTTTAACAAATACGATTAGAGTTCCATGCAAAAAAGACCCGTAAAGTTCTTCAGATGCGGACGAAGTCCCAGTCAACAGTTTACAGTTATAGTTGCAAATAATACATTAGGCTCACAAAATTCAATTCTTCTGGTATCTTTGTAGAAAATTTGAAACATTTGTAGAATCTGGAAGTTCCTGGTGACTCCGGGCTCGGGGCACGTTTCGTCGGGAAATAAAGCAACTTGCCAACACGTTCTATTGTATTAAAGTTTGAGGTTCACAGAGAATCCCGAAGCTCCGGCACTGGGTACCCGGTATCTATCTGCTTGAGAACATGCTCAGAATATCTTCATGACTTAGTTTGTGTGGCAGTTTTATCGACAGGTACAAATTGGTTCAGGGCTGAGTAAGTGCTGAAAGAAAGAGAGAATACTAAATTGTTATATAAATTCGCTTTGTTCCAGGAAAAAACACACGGTAAACACAAAGGGGAAATTAAGCTTACAGCAGCATCAATGCCGCCACAAGGAGGACTAACAAAGCAAATAAACGGCGATGCAGAGAACCGCTACATCATCTATCCCACCAGCAGTGCGCTACTCACGAAATCCTACATCAGAGTTCTTTGTGCGATTTAAACATACATAACAGTCCGAACATAAACTATCGGCCAGTTGCCCACCAGCCGTCGGAGGATCCTTTTCGATGGAGGTTTGCGGGAGTTTACTCTTTGTTCCGCATATCTCTATAAGTTTTTAGTCTGTTTCTCTGATAACAGGACTGACGAGCTGGTCGTAAACTCTAGTGACCTCTAGTTCCTTATAAACTAAAGCTGTCAACATAAGAAAGTAAACAAAGGATCACCATCGCGACCCTGTTATTTGATCACAGTAACTCGCGTACAGTAGATCAAGTTGGTTATAGAGGCAACATTCGCTCCTTCCGCCGGGAAGGAGCGAATGTTGGAAAGGCTCACCACAGTGCTGCCAATAGGCAGAAGTACCAAACCGTGACCTTTGTGAGATTTGCGTCCTGTTTCGCTGTCGATTAAGAACTAAGATTATAAACATAACATTACATTACGTCTGCTTTTCTACATTTTGCAATTTAAGTTCCATTCAACAGTATGGCTGGCAAAATCCACCCTAGAGGGTGGATTTTGCCAGCCATACTGTTAGCCATGAATTTACAGAAAGTATATCAAAAAAAAAATCAATTTAACGTTTGTTCTGAATTCAACTTAGGATGCACGATTGGCGTTTAAATGTATTTACAGTAATGGTTTCGTAGTAAAAAAGATATATTAATATGGCTTGTGTTTAAACACCGCTCAAAAAAGTACCTATTTTACTACCAAAAAAGTTCTAAACGGTTACCAAAACAGATAAATGGTCACCAAATAATATTCGAGAAGTAGCGCTCGCCGGCCGCTGCAGCGGCACCGCTCGCTTCGCTCGCTCGGCTCGCGCGCGGTTGGTCACAATTCTAACCTAACCTAACCTATTTTATCCAGTTTGTAACCCCAAGCCTACATTTTATGGCAATCACAGTTGAGTTGGATAGAATTTGGTGACCATTGATCCATCAACCATTTGGTGACCATTGATCCATTTTTGGTGACCGTCTAAATTATACCCTATTAATATTCTCTCTCTCACAATGGAATCATGATGACTTTGGCACATTGAAGTAGGGGGGAGGGGCAGAAATCACGCTCGTATCCTCTAGATTTAGAACAATAGAGATTTAAAGACTAACCGAAAAAATACTTTGAAAGGCCTTTTGTATGGGTAATCATCAAATGAGTCCACTCTGAGCGGAGCCGAAGGGAGTATCAGACTAACTGACTAAAACCCATCCGTGTTTCTCGGAACCCTCTTTAATTTCCAAGGCTGCGGTGACTCCTTCAAACAAATGTTTAAGACACGCACCACACAATAAAAACAAAGTTGTGTATCGCGAGTGTCGACAAAAACTAGGAAATGCTGTTACCTCACCTCGCTCGCAAACTACTTAACAACTGTGATTCAGCGATCTGTATCCCATCCCATCCCGGTAACTGCGGCAACCGTGTTTGTTCACGTTTGCACTCCATTGCCGTGTTTGTTCGCATTGATTGCTTTGTCATCAATGTGGCCGCTCAAATGGTAATGGATTTATTTCGGCGAATATGTATGGTTTTTGATGTATTTAGGCTATGTGCATGATTGCTTTATGAGGTCACGATTACGATAGATACGTAATGTTTTTCGATTGCGTATAATTTCCATATAGTTATCAATATTCTCTTGCCTGTTTTCTATTTATGTTTTGCGTAGCTTCTCTTTAACACTTTACTGTACTCGCGGCTAAATAATAATAGCTGCACGGCTCGATCTTCAAGTTAAGTAATGCTTACCGAGGTCGGTCTGTGGGTGGATGACCATCTCAACACAACGAGATTATTTTGAACTTGTAAAGCCGTTGGCTACTGTCATTTGTAGATCTTTGGCAGTCGCTACGGATTGTCAGAAGCTAGATATCTGACACCAGTCTTGCCAAGAAGTACCTTGTCACCCATTACGTCTGCAGCCTACTAGGCCTCCACGACATTAATATGTCGTGGAGGCCTAGTAGGCTGCAGACGCTCCTCTTAAAATACTGGTATTCAGCTGAATCCGGTTTGACTCCCGTCAAACCGGATTCAGCTGATTACCAGTATCAGTATCAGTATCAGTTCGGCTTCCCAGCCGAACCCAATATTGTTGGGAAAAGGCTAGTCAGATGGTGATGTAGCACGTCTTCTTTTCCCATACTTCACCTTCTTTTTATTTTTAGGGTTCCGTACCCAAAGGGTAACTAACGGAACCCTATTACTAAGCCTCCGCTGTCCGTTCGTCCGTCCGTCCGCCCGTCCGTCCGTCTGTCTGAAGCTGTATCTCAAGAACCATAATAGGTAGACAGTTGAAATTTTCACAGATTATGTATTTCTATTGCCGCTTTAACAACAAATAATAAAAAAGAGGTTTATGGTACGGAACCCTTCGTGTGCGAGTCCGACTCGCACTTTCCGGCCGGTTTTATTTTTTATTTAGTAATGGGCTTGCTCTTGACCACAGTCACGCCTGGAAAGCGATAGATGAGATCTGTGATGGAGCGAGCGTACCCAGAAGATGCCTGTTCACTCTTGCTGTGAAGGTAGACAGACGGGTTAAATATGGACGGGAACACAGACGCTGGCAGAAAGTTCCACACTTTAGCTGTGCGCATAATTAATGTGGAGGAAAGGTGCTGAGTACGACTACATGGGATGTTGACCAAGTACCTACTGATGTTACCCTGCCGTACATTTGGTATTCCGGTATACCATTATCCGTAGTATATTATATATATTTACCATCATCTTAAAAACTATCTCCTTTCTGGCCATATCATCTATTACACTATCCTTCCACCGTTTCTTTACTCTTATAGCTTCGCCAACATTCATGCTCAAAGGTATTGTCATGACATTTTCTTTATAATTATCTTAAACATACAAATACATTGAAAAAAATCAAAACTCAAAAAACGGATTTTTTCAACCCCGAAGTAAATGACAAGTCTCGAGCTGGCACTGTCCGCTAATACGGCTTCACGTTAGCCACAACTTACCGGAAAATGAAAAAACTTCCGCTCTGACGCAGTCGGAAGCCTCCGACTTCATGTGGGAAGACTTCCAGCAACTGTTGTGTGGTTTTAAAAGTTTAGGATTGTTTGACGTTGATGCGGACCAAGAAAAAGAAAATGTTAGTCGGGGCGGCTGGTTCGCTTGGCGTGTATGTTGGTATGTCATATGTGGGAGCAGTTTTACTGGGAAGATTTAAAAACTTGCCGATTACTAGGGCCTGCAGATATAGACATAATTTACCATTAAGTCAATTTGTGTGGCGACATTTATACTGCCACGTAGGATTACATCTGACGTCACAAATCCTGCAACGCGCAAATCAAGTTTTTCACTCAATTTTTCTTACATACTTGTTATTTACCTACAAGATAAATATTCGTCTGGAAAGAAGATTCTCTTTTTTGGATGGATCCCCTAAGAATGAGGCACTTTCCACCTTGTGTTTATGATTTTACATAACAATACCTAAGCATACATCGCATTCAAAAATACCGCAATAGTTACGTATCTAGCTTTGAGACAAATTATTAAAATGCTTACATATTGGAAAGTCTCAATTTCGGCAAACACCCAATATTTTGCGGTAGCAGCCGCGGACCTAATTTATTCGTGCAATGTGCATCCGCTGCAACCAAGCGCTCACATATCGAAATTGCGACGAAAGTGCTGTAGCTGCTAGGTGGTACTAGGAGATTAGTTTCGTGATTGGGTTTTTGGTGAAGCGTAACCGGCTGTTCGTTGTAAAAAGCAAAATTAAAAGGTACTCCCTTCTGTGGGACGTGCTTTGCCCAAAATAGAGCAAGAAACTTTCGATTTTAATATAATAATAATAATCTTTATTGTTCAGAAGTATACACAAATTAAAACAGATACATCACTGGTCTCCACAATAGGATTCCCTGTGTCGTGGAGGCCAGTCTCTTTCATCGTGGTTCAAGTATACTAATGAATACTAAATAAAAACTTAAACAAACAAAAACAATAATTATAATTATAAATATATGGCGTCTTGCAGCAAAACTGTACGAGAGCGTGAGTTCAAATTCAAATTCAAAGCATTTTATTTCAAATAAACCATTCACAGGCACTTTTGAAACGTCAAGGTCGGTCAGTCAAAAACATGGAAGCTATTTGCACGTTCCAAAGCGTAGATCTCTATGGAGAAGAACGTGCAAGAAACTCCACGGACACTGAGTAGTGTGGTGTTGGCGCATGAATATATGTTTGTGCGCATGTCATGTCTCTAAACATGTGATAGTGATGTAATGTAATGTAATTATGTGTAGTGATGTGATGTAATGTGAGTGTGATGTGAATGTATGTGTGTGTGTGTGTGTGTGTGTGTGTTAAACTGGTGATTCAGGTTAAACGTCATCACTCGGGAATGTAATCCAATTAATACAGCTCGGTATCTGCCCTCTGCCATTGCAGCCAGTCCATACAGCAAGAGTTAATTCCAACTCTTTACCTTAGCTTTGGTCTACCGCGAAGCCGTCTTGCATTTATTGGGACCCAACAAGAGGTTCTTTTAGACCAGCATTTTGGAGAGCGTGCGTCAGAATTGCATTATTTAAGTCCGTCAAGCCCGTTCCATCATTGGACCACGAGACGAACGGCGATGCACCACCGGTACATGGTGGACATCCCACCCACACGCATAAAACGTTTTGGGAACACATTTACAGTGCGTACAGCTAAGGAGTGGAATTCCCTGCCAGAGTCTGTGTTTCCAGATAGCTACAACCTAAGAGTCTTTAAGATAAGAGTGTTTAGGTTAGTTCTAAGACAACGTGCTCCATCTTCGACCGCATCATCGCTTACCATCAGGTAAGATAGTGGTCAAACGAATACCTGTCTATAGTTAAAAAAAAGTTTGTCTTATACCGGTAAGCGGCAGACATGTCTGGTCCAATCCCACTTAAGAATAGCAGCCGTAGAATAGAAAACTCTTGATTATGTACACTATATCGTATCGTATCTTGATAAAAAGTCCCAGATGTTACGAAAAAT
Organism: Lacanobia oleracea; assembly: GCA_950371165.1. Classification (NCBI taxonomy): domain Eukaryota; kingdom Metazoa; phylum Arthropoda; class Insecta; order Lepidoptera; family Noctuidae; genus Lacanobia; species Lacanobia oleracea. The sequence continues at coordinate 1,000,219 of OX493398.1, forward strand.
AGTTTTGGATTCCCCTTTCATCAAGAAACAACATCACCTACCTACAAATAACGACAAGGACTTCCAAGCAACGCCTCGGATTGTTTAGGTTCGCCACTGTAATGAAACGTCTTCACTACCTCCGCGCTAGCACATTAGTGCGTACTTACAGTAATGTACGCTGACGGTGTCGTTTGAGCGTCTCTTGGGCAGGCTTACTGGGTCAGGTCATTAGTAGACTTTTGTCAGGACATGTGGGAGATTAGGTTTTGCGGTCTTAGAGTTAGTAAGAGTATCAATCATTGGGACCTACTAGGTACATGCTTTTATTTATTAACCTACTTCTGCCAGCGGCTTCGCTCACGTGGTCCCTAGAGCCTAACTCTGTACTAAATTTTATTTAAATCGGTTTAGGAGTTTTGGCGTCAAAGCGCGACAGACAGAAAAACAGAGTTACTTTCGCATTTATAATATTAAGTTAGGATTTTATTCCCCTGTTGTTCTAAAGAGTATGTTGTTTTCTCCGATAAATGTCTCTTAAAAGTCAGTATAGTTTTTAAGTCAAAATACTGCATGCCTTTGATGTTATCCTGTTTATTTAAAGGTGCTGATAGACTTGAACATTCACTTGTAACGAGCATCAATCATTCGCCGTCTTTACATTTGTCGAACTGAACAACTAATAGGACCGAGCATAGAGTTTGGCTCTATGCTCGGTCCTATTAGTTGTTCAGTTCAGTTAGTTCATCGCTACAAAAATTTTCACGATCATTCTAGTGAACGCTCTAGATCTTCTAGTTCGACAAAAAATGTATTCTGCATGAACATGGCAAACAACAATGACAAAATTGCTCGGCTCGAAAAAAAAACCTCGAAGCCTTACTGTCATTTGCTAGAATGCTCACAAGTGAATGGTCCAGTCAATAAGTGGCTTTAGTCTTCGTTATCTATCTATACTAATATATAAAGCTGAAGAATTTGTTTGTTTCTTTGTTTGCTTGAACGCGTTAATCTCAGGAACTTCTGATCCGATTCGAAAAATTATTTCAGTGTTAGATAGCCCATTTATCGAGGAAGGCTTTGGGCTATATGTCATCACGCTATCACACTATGGCCAAAAGGAGCGGAGCAGTAATGAAAATTGTGACGTAGTCTTTAAAATATTTCTATGTACTCGTATGTATTTAAGTATTTATTATATGGATTTTTATGTATGTACCTATGTATGGGTGTGTCTATTATTTTATATTATAATTGAATTAGTTTTCGTCACAGCAATGATAGCTTCATCTTATGCCTTGGCAAATACTGTCCATCCCAGGTTGTCTGGAAGAGATCACGAAATACGATAAGGCCGCCGTTTCCTTTTTGTTCATACTTTTGGTGTACAATAAAGTGTATAATAAAGAAATAAATAAGATTAATATTTCAACAACTTGTTCTTTTTGACATATATGTATATAACCATGCAGGTGAAAGCTAAAAACTTATGATTTAAAGTATGAACAAAAGGTACCTATTTCCAGGCAACTTGACTGAAGCAAACTACGTTATAATAAAATTAAACGTTCCTCACCTACTAACAAACATTACAGTTAATGCCGAAAGCGTGAAAGTTTCCCACAGCCACCGGGAGCCATTGTTCCCGCGGAAAGCCAGGAAGCCATGAATTTAACACCCGACCAAATTAAGTAGACATGAGAACGGTTATGAAGACTTGGGTGAACATATCGTTTTCATTTAGCAGACTGAGGAAGTGAAATTAGTGGGTCGACTGCGATGAGTGGTTTGAATGTTTAGAGCATTATCATAAGCAGTTATGTTGCTCTTTTAGTATCCATTTATTTCAATTAATATCTATACCAACTAATATTATAAAGCTGAATAGTTTGTTTGTTTGGTTGAACGCCTTAATCTCATGAACTACTGCGGGTCTAAAAAGGCCATTTTAGCAGAATCAGAAAGCAAATCATGCTACCCATCACTGTCAAATTTTCCCAATCAACCTTGAACCTAATGCGTTAGCGATAAAGATGAAAATTAAATTTGGCAGATTTATGTGTGATTAATGTATGATTCTAGTATGAATCTGCTAAAATGGCCTTTTAGCTCCCCTGGTTCGAGTTGAAAATTTGTTTTAGTGTTGGGTAGCCCATTTGTTGAGGAATAAATATAAAATGCTACGATGTACGCTACGACCAATAGGAACTGAGCATTAAGGGCGCTCTCTCGAAAAAGCTTAAAAATAGCGTGCAGATGAAGCAGTTTTTCGTCGAAATCTAAAAAAATAGGTAGTATTGCCCGTAACTTGCTTAAGCCAGAATTTATGTATCGGTATCACATAATAGGAAAAAAAAACACCAAATCCAAATTGTTGAGATGAAACCATTTTACTCCTTCATTTTTTAACAAAAGACTAAAAAAAATTATCTACTGCAGTGCAATACAAGCGAAAATAACTTAGTTGTATTACTTTTAAAAAAATATGTATTTGTTTTATTATAAAAAATTGCGAACAGGTGTAGTTACCTCCGTTTGTATGCACAAGGTCACTGGGATATATACAAGCCTTGATAAAAATTGTAATGCAGACGAACTAAGTGTTAAAAAAATTCGTTTGCGTATCTATAAATGTTTGTAAAAAATAACCTCAGAAGTACTGACCCAATTACAAACATTCTTTAACTGCTCGAAAGCTACAGTATCGATTGATTACATACCATATCACACTTTTCCCAAAAATATAATTACCTATATAAAAATTATAATATCAATCCGCGGGAAGAGCTAGTCTTATTACAACTGTCGATTTCTTTATATTTCCTGGCACATAAAACATAAACAATGATTACAATGATCAACACAAATTGAATTAAATATGAGCATTTTTACTTGTAAGTGGTATTAATTGCTCATTAGCTCGGGGTCGTTGCCCTGCCAGGCTTAATCGCTGGGCTATTATTTTTATTTACTGCCTTCCCTTTCAGAACTACTATATATACCTTCTATAATATGCTCTGGTTTTGCAATAGTTTGTAGAAACATGTGTAGGATTTTGTTACTTGAAATGGGTTTGCTTTTGACTCTAGTCTAGCTCAGAGGTGAGAAAGACAAACTTGACGATAGAGCGAGCCTATGGAGGGGTGTTCGGAACAGAGGAAAGTCCCGTAAACCTCCATTGAAAAGGGAGGAGTCTCCGACCAAAGCTTGTTGTATCTGGTGAGCAAGTGTCCGGTAGTTGATATTTAACTCCTATACAAGCTTGGCTTAGTTCAGGAGTTAGAGAACCCCAAAAACCCTATGCGACAGTGTACAACCTCTAAACTTAAGACTTACATTGTTATTAGATTAAGAAAGTGTGTACCTACCTATTTTGATGGAAATAAAATATTATTATTATTATATTTGTTTTTGACATTCTCGGGTCCCTAGAGACCCGGTCCTTTGGTAGGCGTACGAGGGGCCGATGCCAACTCGCAGAGGCCTCTTTAGACATTTCAAATGGAATGGGACACCAACCGACGATTATCCCTGTATGCACTGTGAAAGTATACCCAAGGACAATCCCCGGTTGGAGCAAAACTATTGCAAAATATGGAAACAAAAGATGAAAAACGCTATGGGTTTTTGGTTTAGTGGACTAATTACTACTACTATGGAAGAACTATTGGCCCCTGCCTGACCATTGACAATTGAAACGGCTTTAAAATAGCAGGGGGTGACTTGCACACTTAATAAATGGGTCCCCCGAAAAGGGTCGCTAGCACAAAGTGACGTAGCGCCAAGGGGGCAACATATCCTGAGGTGCTAGAGGAGTGGAGAGGTATACCACGGCTATCAGGACAATCCCGGAAGTACGGTCAAGATCCCTACCAGCACCTTACTGGATTATACGTCCTTCTCCCGAGCACGTTTGCTCTTGCGAATCTCCACTCAGACCGGCCGATTAAGGCTAGAAAGAGGTGGGAGCTCTGTTCCTCGTCAGTGTTCACTCCGGCCAGCCAATAAAGGCAAGCCGGAAAAGAGGAACAAGAATTCTCCCTGGAGATCAGGTCCGTGGGGTCGCTAGTGCCCAACAGTTCGCCATAAAACTGCCTTGCGGATTTATTATTATATATTATTATTATTTGGAAGGTAATTGTATACTCGTATGTTCAAATTGTACGGTAAACTGTGATAGGTACCGCGATGCAGGATTACGTAGTCGTAGTTCACTGCTTGTTGGATAGATGGCATCCAGGAAACAGAGGCAGGTAGAGAGTTCCACTTCTTTGCTTCGAGCATTATAAAAAACGTTTAGAAACGCTTAGTTCAGATTGGTGGAAAAGCTTTATTAATCATTTTAAGATATATAAAGACTGTCTAAGTTATTATGAAATCATAGTGTCTCAAGTAACTTTAGTAATTATTCGTAGAGTTGTAGCCTGCTGTGTTTAATATTAATTTTGTGCCATCTGTTTCCTCCAGACTATTTCCAAGAAGCGAATCTATATCTAAATCTTGATTTATTATCTCTAAGTTTCCCAGTACTCTAGATTTATTAACAAATAAACCACAAACATTTTCTTCCTCTTTAAACCTCTTTAAACCACAAACATTTTCTTCCCTTTGAGGTTAAATAGGAAAATAAAATATAATGGATCAGTGGAGGCCCCAAAACACAATTCAACTGCCCAGAAAATGGGAAATAAATCGACACAAAGCAACGTAATCGAATTGGGAATAGTACTTAAGTCCCGATTTAGTGATTGGTTACATTGTACCCCTACACACAAAGAGGGCTAAACACACTCATCTGGATACAAAACGGTCTTTGTTGAGGTGGCATTAGACTAGAGGTGTAACTGTACTTCGACTCCGCCTCCGCAAAGGAATTTCCCCAAGAAATCGTACAGTCTACAGCATATCATGTAACTACAAACTGTCAAATTTTCTCATTCGATTTTGAACTTAACCGTCAAAATTTTAAGGTTTAAAATCATTTGGAGAAATTCGACAGTTTTGTATAACCTGCAGTGCTGTTGACTGTACAACCGCGTTCGTATCCGCAAGTTTAAGGCACTTGTGTCACGGCCGGAGATCAGCGAGTAGCGAATAAAGCTTCAAACGCGAAACGAGTTGGCGAGCAGCGAGTAGCGAGTAGCGAGTGAAAAGTTTCGATAGTTTTGATGCTCGGATTTCAGTTTGGTGAGTTCTGACCGCCAAGCGAGTGTCACTGAGCGAGTACAATCTTTGATAGCTCTTGTCGCTGCGATCAACTAGAGGTAAGAGCCGCTCGCCGGCAGTATGAACAGCTAGCTATTGATTTTACACACACGAGATCAATATCTTTTGTCCCTTTCCTCAGCGAGCAAATAGTCGATAGCTACTCGCTTCCTCGCCGGGCTAGGTGCAGTAGCTTAGCTAGCATGGGTGACACCCGGGTTGGATAATGTGGTGTCACCCGAAAAATAAAGGGGGCCCCCAATAATGCGTTGCGCCTGTCGTTCTGGTGACGGGAATCGCAAGCCATTTTTCGGAAGGGGAGAGGTGTACCATTTGTGCGGCAGGTTTTTATTTTCAAGAATGTTTTTACATCACACATACAAACAAAATTTCGAAAATTCGCCTCAGATTATTTTGATTTTCTCTTCATCATTATCTTAACTCAACCTTGTTGACTGACACAAGCAAACTCAGGAACTAAGAAGGGTAGAACGCTAGAACGAGCGCAGCGAGCTCAAAAATTTTTGCATCGCACCGCGGATAGTAACTTTATGGAATTGTAGGTGGAAGGTGGGTGTGAAGGTAAGAAAGAAAGTCCGAAGTACACAAGAAGAAGAATGAAAGTTTATTGCACAGACACAGGTTATAGTTCACACGCAAGAGTTCCACTGAGAAGAAGAAGGAGTGGTAGAAGAATAGTGTAGATGAACGAAAGCAAGCGAAGGTACAGTCAAAAGCGCGGCGCGGCGTAGCTATGAATCTGATTAACAGCAAGCGATCGCAAGTGGCACAATAGACGCACTGCGGTGCGTGGCCCATCGGCATCTTACCTGCGCGAGCGCAAGGCACCGATAGTGCCGACTCGCTCGCGCACCCGTCGAACAATAGACGCGTCATAGCTTCGCCGGCCGACCGATAAGAAACTATCTACTAATGTGAAGAATCTGTTTGTATGTAAAATGTTAGTCACAAAAAGTGATTTTATTTTTGTTTCTGATTCTATATAATACTAATTGTTAGTTGACAAACTAATATGTATATAAGTTATTTGTTACTTTAATTTTGAGCAAAACATAAAATATATTTATTTAGTTTATAGTAGATTCCATTCTATGTAGGTCACTACATCACCCCCTTCCAAAGACCGTCAAGGGCGATAATAGTCGGGAAATCTAACGCGACGTCCCGACCGCGTCGTCCCGATGACGTCATCGTCAGTCGAAGGCAAGTCTCGGTTATCCGCGTTGGGTGTGTAGTGATGTGAATTTGTGTTGAGTGGTGACTGTGGTGTGTTGTGGTATGTGTAAGTGGTATGTGGTGAGTATGATGTATTGTCAGGGTCACGCAGTATGAAGGCCGGCTTAATGCGGTCTATCGATACGGTAACCGGTTTACCGTTAACCACTATCCTAAACACCTTGTCACCTCTTGTAATGACCTTATGAGGGCCAGAGTATGCCGGTTTAAGACCACCACCGGCAGTGCAGTCCCTAAGGAACACGTGCGTGGATGAGGATAAATCCTTATAAATAAATTGTTTTGTGTTGCTGTTATGCCTAGCTGCTGGTGATGGTTGCAGATTCCGGATAATACTCCGAAGCCTTGACAGGTAGGTGGTCATGTCGATGGTCTCGTCGGCCTGTGGGTCGAAAAATTCGCCTGGGAGGCGCATAGGCTGGCCGTAAACTAATTCAGCGGCTGAAGCCTGAGCGTCCTCTTTGTAAGCGCTGCGTACACCTAACAGGACAAGTGGTAGTGATTCCACCCAACTGTCATTTGCGTGGCAGGTGATTGCAGCCTTTAGTTGACGGTGGAATCTTTCCACCAGTCCGTTACAGGCAGGATGGTACGCAGTTGTTCTGCGATGTTGGAACCCAGCAATGGCAGACAAGCTTTTGAATAGTGCTGATTCGAACTGCCTACCTCTATCGGTTACGATATCCGATGGGCAGCCGAAACGAGCAATCCAGCCGCTCAGTAGAGCTTTTGCCACTGTTTCTGCAGTTATGTCTGCTAACGGTCTTGCCTCAGGCCATCGCGTAAAGCGATCGACGGCTGTGAGACAATAGCGGAAACCTTGGCACAATGGCAGAGGACCTACGAGGTCAATGTGGATGAAGGCAAACCTAGACTTCGGTAATTTGAAAGCTCCTAATGGAGCAAAGACGTGCCGTGTGGTCTTCGAGCGCTGGCAAGCCAGGCAAGAACGAACCCACTCACGACAGTCTTTCCTGATGCCAGGCCACACGTATCGGTCAGCCACCAATCTTGCTGATGCCTTGCTGCCTGGGTGACTCAAGGAGTGCAGGCTAAGGAAAATGGTCCTGCGCAACTCCTTGGGCACAAAAGGTCTTGGTGTAGGGGTGCTGACGTCGCAGTATAGCTGCGTTTGTGATCCTGGTACGCTAAGTTGCTTCAGGCGCAACGAGTTATGTCCTGTAAGCAGTTGCTTCAGCTCCTGGTCCTCCAATTGCGCTGCGGCGATCTTTTCAGCAGGCACAGGTTGAGTAATCTCCTCAACGCGCGAGAGAGTATCCGCCACGACATTGTTCTTCCCGGATATATGCCTAATGTCCGTTGTGAACTGGGCTATGAGATCCAGGTGACGAGATCGTCGTGGGGAACAATTCTCTTTACGAGTGTGGAAGGCGAATGTGAGAGGCTTGTGGTCTGTATAGATCACAAAGTCACGAGCCTCCAGCATGTGCCGAAAATACTTCACACTCTCGTAAATCGCGAGCAACTCGCGGTCGTAAGGTGAGTACTTAACCTGTGCTGAGCTTAACTTCCGCGAAAAGAAGGCAAGAGGTTCCCAAGCTCCTGCTTTCAGCTGTTGCAAGACAGCGCCCATAGCTTTGTCTGACGCATCCGTGACCAACGCTAACTTTGCGTTGCAGTCAGGATGAGCCAACATTGCTGCCTGACAAAGGCTGTTCTTGCAGTTCTGGAATGCCTCGTTCTCATCGGTTGTGAAGTTGACTGGATGTGAACCTTTAACCGATCCAGTTAACAGTGCATTTAGGGGCGCTTGGAAAGTAGCTGCACCTGGAATGAAACGTCTGTAGAAGTTCAGCATTCCAAGGAATCTGCGCAGCTCTCTCACGGTCTTGGGCGCTGGAAAATTCTGTACGGCATCGACCTTGGAAGGCAATGGTCTTGTGCCCTTGGCTGAAATGTGGTAGCCCAAGAAGTTTACCTCAGACACTCCAAAGGCGCACTTAGAGGTGTTAATGACCATGCCGTAGTCTCGGAGCCTAGCAAAAAGCTGGCGCAGGTGATGTTCGTGGGTCTTCTGGTCTTTCGAAAAGACCAAAAAATCGTCCAAGTAAGCGTACGTGAAGTCCAGACCCCTAAGCATTTCGTCCACGAAGCGCTGAAAAGTCTGCCCGGCATTTCGTAGACCAAACGTCATGTAAGGGAATTCGAAAAGACCGAATGGCGTCGTGATCGCGGTCTTCGGGATGTCATCTGGATGGACTGGGATCTGGTTGTAAGCTTTCACAAGGTCAATTTGGGAAAATACGGTGCAGCCAGACAAACTATGAGCAAAGTCATGTATGTGTCGGATGGGATATTGGTCAGGGATGGTTCGGGCGTTCAACATCCTGTAATCGCCACAGGGACGCCAACCATCATCTTTCTTAGGTGCTAGGTGAAGAGGCGACGACCACGGGGACTCAGACAAGCGACAGGTGCCACACTGCAACATTGCCTCAAATTCGCCCTTCGCAATTTTTAATTTGTCAGGGGCCAATCTGCGAGGTGAACAGAATACTGGTGGCCCTGGCGTTGTGCGAATATGATGTACTGTATTGTGTTTTGAAGTGCGGTGTATACCATGTGGGCGAGTGATGTCGGGAAATTCCTGTAGTATGTGTGTGTATGCGGAATCACCAAGACTTACTTTCACTGAAGAGACGACATCAGAACGACGGACAGGCGACGCCGGGGTGGAGAGCGTAGTATGATTGTCGATGAGGCGCTGGTTCCTGCAATCAACAACCAAATTGTAGTAACATAAAAAATCCACGCCTATTATCGCCTTTGTTACATCGGCTACGATAAATCGCCAAGCGAAGTCACGGCGCAACCCTAAGTTTAAAGATAAGTTTACGAAACCATACGTGGTAATAGATGTTCCGTTTGCCGCACACAACTGGTAATTTGTTTTTTTTAGTCGTCTTGTTATTGCCGACCGAGGGTAGACGCAGAGGTCGCTGCCGGTGTCGACCAGAAACTGCACCTTCGACCTTTGATCGGTGACAAATAAGCGACCAGCACTCGGACAATCATCGGTCGCCATCACTGATTGCCCCGCACATTTCCCGATGAAGGGTAGTCGCACGGCTTCACGCACTTCCTAGCCCGGTCTCCAAAATTCTGATGGTACCAGCACTGGGGGAACCTTCTGTAGCTGGACTGTGATCTGTGGGAGCTGGACCGATGGCGCGTACGACTACGGGATCGTCCTCTAGGACGAGACAAACGATCCACCTTCTCCGCCAGCTTCTCCATCTGCTTGGTCAGGGCGGCGATCTCGGAGTTCACGCTGTTGCCCGGGGTGCTCGACGATGCAGCAGTAGTGATGGCAGAAGTTGATGCCACCTGGTTGCCGACGACGTCGTGGATCCGGTCCGCCAGCTCAGCCAGCTCGCCCAGATCCGGCTTGGACTGGGAAGCTATGATCGCCTGAATATTTGCGGGTAGGCGGCTCGTCCAGATGGTCCTCAGGAACTCCTCCGGTACACCTGGACCAGCGAGGTTGAGGAGGTGGCGGTAAAACTGGGAAGGCTTTCGGTCACCCAGCTCTTCATGCATGAGAAGCTGCTTGATTTTCCTCTCACGCGTTGCCGAAAGTCGCTTTATGAGCTCACTTTTGAGTTTCTCATATTTCCCGGTGGTTGGAGGGTGTTCGAAGATATCCTCGACTTCAGAAGCGTATTGCGTTTCCAAGTTGCCGACAACGTAATGGAACTTGGTGTCGTCTGTCTTGATGATGGCCAGGACGAACTGCGCTTCCATCTGGTTGAACCATAATCCCGGCTTCGCCGGGTTAAATGGCGGTATTCGCACACCCACACGACAACTTTCCGCTGCCGAATCGTCGACATCTTGATGACTGCGCGCTTTGTCTTCGGTCATCCTCGTGCTCCTGATCGGGGTCACCAATGTAGGTGGAAGGTGGGTGTGAAGGTAAGAAAGAAAGTCCGAAGTACACAAGAAGAAGAATGAAAGTTTATTGCACAGACACAGGTTATAGTTCACACGCAAGAGTTCCACTGAGAAGAAGAAGGAGTGGTAGAAGAATAGTGTAGATGAACGAAAGCAAGCGAAGGTACAGTCAAAAGCGCGGCGCGGCGTAGCTATGAATCTGATTAACAGCAAGCGATCGCAAGTGGCACAATAGACGCACTGCGGTGCGTGGCCCATCGGCATCTTACCTGCGCGAGCGCAAGGCACCGATAGTGCCGACTCGCTCGCGCACCCGTCGAACAATAGACGCGTCATAGCTTCGCCGGCCGACCGATAAGAAACTATCTACTAATGTGAAGAATCTGTTTGTATGTAAAATGTTAGTCACAAAAAGTGATTTTATTTTTGTTTCTGATTCTATATAATACTAATTGTTAGTTGACAAACTAATATGTATATAAGTTATTTGTTACTTTAATTTTGAGCAAAACATAAAATATATTTATTTAGTTTATAGTAGATTCCATTCTATGTAGGTCACTACAGAATAATACAATAACGGTCATAAAACGAGAGAAGGCAGAACACAAGAGCGAGCGAAGCGAGCTCGATGATTTTTGTATTCCAAATCGGATAGGTTTTTTATTTTTTGATCATTCATACTAGGTACATAAACAGTCATTTTGTTGAGTTATACAGAGGAAAACTCGAGAATAAAGAGAGTGCAGAATGTAAAAGCGAGCGAACCGAGCTCGAAATTTTTACACCCCAGCTCGGATGGGCTTCATTACGTCACCCGTTTAGGGGTGACACCCGATAGTGAAAAAAAGTCAACCAACGGTCAAGTGTCACATGAAGACAACCTCAATAACTAAAGACATTTCTGCATCTCATCTCGAATGGGTTTTATTATCTTTTGATCATTCATACTTAAATTGAAGTCTTTGTTAATTTATACAGAAGAGCTCATGAAATCAGAGACTGCAATGTTGCAGTCGCAAGAGCGAGCGAAACGAGCACAAAAATTTTTTCACCTCCCTCCCAACAGGTTTCATGGCGTCAAATGTTTAGGGGTGACACCCGAGAGTGACAAAACCAGTCAACGATCGGTCGAGTGTCACGAGGTGCGGGCTGCCCCCTCCGCCCCACACTCGCTACGCTAGGTGGTTATATGAAACAAATCTATTGGTTCTTAAAATACATATCCCTCGCTATGCATCCTCGCACACCTCTGGTGCAAACGTAGCGTAAACCGGAAGAAAATAAATAACCGAAGACCCGCGTGCCTATCAATAGTAAAAAAAACCCTTACTAATATGGTAGAGATAAAACTTAGAAGTTTCAAGTTTGCTTCTGGCTCACATGTCAATGCCGCAGTAAGGTTAAGTGCCAAGGGAGCAACTGTTTAGCGCCGACAGTTTATTTTGTTAGCCACTAGGAAATATTCCTCAAGGTGACATAGCTGAAAACCGTTTCAGTATTTTGGGAAATAACGTTTTTTGATTCTATAAAAAGGCTGATTAATATTGTACTAACTTCTTTACCAGGGACAAAAAAAAACAAAAAACTTCCAGAAAATCGCGGAGTTTATTCCTCGGGAAGTACTTTCGGGATAAAAAAAATCCCATTCCATTTTCTATCAATCTACGGGTGTGCTAATGTTCATCTAAATTAATTCAGCCTCTAAGTCGTGAAGAAGTAAAAAACGGATTGTCAAAAAGAGTTATTTTCACATTTAGAATATTAGAAAGTTTGGTATTATTTTCTTATTTTCCTACCTGCACCTCCGCTAAGATGGGCTCCGCTACATCCCTACACGAGATTGTGATCTTTTGTCTTCTAATGCCTTTGTTGCATGAGGATAATAGCAGCGCTAATGAATGTGTGCAACCACCAACATTTTTGTTAATGTCTGCAAGAAGTAATGGGGTTTCTTCCACAGCTTCCTTGCTAAGAAAATGATCTGTCAGGTGGACATTTTCTCGCGGAGACTTGGGAATTAGTTTGAGGATTACCTACTGGAGTGGATTTGGACTGACTTTACTTATAAAAGTAAAACTAAAATTAGGCATTCTCCGTGAATAAGCGTGGCTGTCCATTTGTGCGGAGCGAAGCAGAGAAATGCAGAAATATAAACCAATCATGTCAGTCACAATGTCACAATGGAGGAGTTCGTGGCTAGATAAAAACAGCCGCACGGGTCGATCTCCAAGGTTAAGCAACGCTTTCTGGTCTGTGGATAGGTGACCATCTTAACATACCGATAGTTTCCTCCGTGCCTCGGAAAGCACGTTAAGCCGTTGGTCCCGGCTGTCATTTGTAGATCTTTGGTAGTCGATATGGATTGTCAGAAGCCAGTAAATCTGACTCCAGTCTTGCCAAGAAGTACCGTGTTACCCAGTTAATGGGTTGTGGAGGTCTGGTAGGCAGCCGCTCCACGTAAAACACTGGTATTCAGCTGAATCCAGTTTGACTGGAAACCGACCCCAATATAGTTGGGAAAAGGCTAGGCAGATGATGACATGTCATAATGTCAGTGACTCACGTGGTGCGGAGATTTTATGCAATTCCATTGGTTAAAATTTCTCCGTTTTTCCGCTTCGCTGTCTTGGCTTTTTTACTGAGAAGACTCTTTTACTCTAAGGCGCCCATTACTCGATAAGTTTTGCAGTCAGTTTAACCACAGTCAAGGCTGTGACAGACGTAAACCTATCGTGTAATGCAGTGACTGATGATTGCATAAAATTGACTGACGAAAATCTTGATATTTGGTTACATAATATCAAACTCGAAAATTAAACCACAGCCGACTATATACTTGCGGAACTGAAAGCTATTCTATTAATGAAGACACAACACAGCAACGTTACATTATACTATTACTGAGAACTGTTATATTCATGTTAACTGCTCCGGAGTAAGTTGAAAGCACTTAGGACTTAGGCAGTTAGAACAAAAGCTTATTGTGGGGAGTTCTATTACTGTAGCACTACACTGTTAAACTGTGTTTGACTGCGTCAATGGCATAGCTGGGGTTGAGGTTGCCAGGTCTTCAAACCGAAAAGCGGGACAGACCAGCCAATTTAGCCGGACATTTGGGCAAAAAGGCCGGACACCGTAAACTTTTTAGTCTTAGTAAAAGTATAACAAGGCTTTTTTATCATTTACCATAAATTTTACCTTAAATACGAATGAAACAGCAATACAATTGAATAAATCAGTCTTCTTTATTAGTAATCATTGAATATTCATTACTTTGATAATTTCTATAACTGCCATAGAAGTACTACGTAGCTAGCGATACAAGGTGAAGGAGGCGGAGCGGAAATCGACACATGACAAAAAATGTAAAAAAAAGCCTATTAAAAGCCAGATATATGACACCGTCTGATTTGGCTCGACATACAACTAAAAAGCTTGACTGTGTCCGGCTTTATCCGAACGCCTGGCAACGCTAGCTGGGGTACTACTCTACGAAAGGAAAGTTCCTTCCAACTATAAATTAACCTGGAAGCGAGAGGGACTCATGTAGTTGCTTTATGATTTTGACTGACCGACCTTTACAATTCAAAGTGGCTGTTAATGGTTTATCCTTACTAATATTATAAATACGGAAGTAAATCCGTCTTTTGTCTGTCGCGCTTTAACGCAAAAACTCATGAACCGATTTAAATGAAATTTGGTACATAGATAGTCTAGAGTTTGAGAAAGGACATAGGCTACTTTTTATCCCGGAAGTATGCTCCCTAGGGATCACGCGGGCGAAGCCACTGGCAGAAGCTAGTTTAAAATATATGCTTTGAGTTGGATTACCTATCATAAGTTCGAAAAACATTTGACCGAATTTCATTTCACCTAAAACTTTTCAATTGTTATCGTTCCGTTTTTTTTTACTTCATCCAAGTCACGTCTGCCACTGAATCAATTGACATAGGTAAATTGATACAGTGATCAATTCGATTTTTTTCGTTACGCCGACGTTTCATTTGGTCGAAACACTTTTTACCAAAGTTTCACTTAGCATTATGTTTCCGAACATTCATTATAGGTATCACTGTTTTAATTTAAGTGGTGTAATGGTGGTGTGGTTGTGGTGGTGGTGGTAGTGATGGTTAACAAAAATGTTCTTAAGTGGTCCAAGTAAGAAGCATGCAAACAAGGATGCTTGCTTCCAGCATGCAGCATGCAAGCAGGCATGCAACGTGCAAGCAGGCATGCAACGTGCAAGCAGGCATGCAACGTGTAAGCAGGCATGCAGCATGCCAGCAAGCATGCAGCATGCAAGCCAAGCAATCATGCAGCGTACAAACAAGCATGTAACATGCAAGAAGGCATGCAACATGCAGCAAGCATTGTTTCTGTCACGGATCCGGCACTGCGGTGTTTGGGCGGCCCCACGCGAGCTTATCGTCGTAGATGGTTTTAACGCTCACCACTTTATACCATCTGCTCCTCAGCTCGCGGGCCGCCCCACCCATCCGCGCCTATGCGGGCTTAAATTACACTCTAGGGATAGGGCAGATAAGACTGCCTGAAGTTGTATTTGCAGCGATTTGTTGTTTAAAATGTTGTTTCGGTGTGGTGAAAATATGGCAACTAAATAATATGGAAAATGAAAAAGTTCAAAAGAGGCTTCGGCAAATAATAGTTCGGTAAAATAATACCTATGTCACATGATACTTCAATGATCTAAAAATATGTTACATAATGCATATAGCAAATAAGACGTCGGTCAATAGTTTTCGGTAAAATGAAATTGGAACAAAAAATAACTGAAAAGTGATCGGTTCCCTTTGAGTTGAGTTGGGAGATGGCAAGGCAGATGATGAATCTTGTAATATTTCTTTGTACGATAATGATGTAGCTGTATGATGTGTTCCTAATAAAGAAACAGGTGGATATACATCTGGTGATCTTTTACTTGTTAGACTTCTACTACCAATTGATTCTTGAACTTAGGTGGAGTGAGCAAGAAAAGAACTTTAGTGCCAATTCACG
Organism: Lacanobia oleracea; assembly: GCA_950371165.1. Classification (NCBI taxonomy): domain Eukaryota; kingdom Metazoa; phylum Arthropoda; class Insecta; order Lepidoptera; family Noctuidae; genus Lacanobia; species Lacanobia oleracea. The sequence goes on from OX493398.1 coordinate 1,015,594, forward strand.
TTAAGGATTGATAGCTTACTTCAAACCCTGTTCACTTGAAATTTGTAGTTTTTTTTTAAATAACTAGCTTTTGCTTGCGACTTCGTTCGCGCATATCTCGTTTTTTCCCGTCCCAAAGGAATTTCGGGAAATCCTCTCTCAGTGCTCCCCTCTCTTTACACTCCAAGGAACCTACATGCCAAGTTTCAGCTTTCTACGTCCAGTAGTTTCAGCTGCGCATTGTGTGTCAGTCACTTGATAGTACTATTTATGAAACCAAAATCCACATTTTGTTCGAGAAAAATACTTTCTTACATATTTTAGAAGCTTGTGAACTGATTTCATTTTCACATAAATCTTGAACTTCTTCAGTAAGTATACACATGTGAGCAAAGTTTCAAAGCCGCGAACCTTTGTGACTCACTATAATTCAATTGTCTCTCTGAGTAAAGTTGTCAGCTGCGGTCACAAAATAGCGAGCCATGCGTGTAATGTGGCCACGCCAGCGACTGCGGGCGACCCCGCTGCCCGCTTAGTCACCGTGCAGCCGAACTTTTTTAACCCTTATCAAGTAAGAACTTACTCGTATATACTCGTACAACGTGTAGTAGAATTAACGCAATACCTTTTCAAGGGTCATTGTAGTCATCAACATTTTCACCATGTACGGGACCAATCATACCAAATAGTGAAATAAATCAGCTGTAAAACGTATTAGGTTTATTCTGTTACACGATGTGGATAAGTTTTAGTGCAGACACCTTACAAGGGTTACAAGTTCGGTTGAACGGTGACTACGTGGTATACTAATCTTAACTAATAATATAAAGCTGAAGAGTTTGTTTGTTTGGTTGAACACGCAAATCTCAGGAAGTCTGGGTTAGTTTCATTTAATTCATATACTGTTGGATATCCAGCTCGTGGCTAAATAATAACAGCCGCATGGATCCATCTTGAAGGTTAAGCAATGCTTGCCAAGGTTGGTCTGTGGATGGGTGAACATCTTAACATAACGAGTTTCCTCCGTGCCTCGGAAAGCACGTTAAGCCGTTGGTCCCGTCTGTCATTTGTACATCTTTTTCAGTCGTTACGGATAGTCAGAAGCCAGTAAATTTGACTCCAGTCTTGCCAAGATGTACCGTGTTACCCAGTTAATGGGTTGTGGAGGTCTGGTAGGCAGCCGCTCTACGTAAACCACTGGTATTCAGCTGAATCTGGTTTAACTGGAAGCCGACCCCAATATAGTTGGGAAAAGGCTAGGGCAGATGATGACTGTTGGATATTTCATTTATCAAGGAAGGTTACAGGCTATATAACATCACGCTTCGACTAATAGGAACGGAGAAGTAGTGAAAAATGTGACGCAGAGGAAGTTGCGCGAGTCTGCTATTCCATAATAACAGGTAAATGCGAAAGCCACTCAGTTTGTCTGTCTTTATTATATGTCACTTCTTCATGTCTTAATGGTTGATCGGATCAGGATGAAACTTAGCGCATGATGCTAGAGCATGTACTAGAATATTATATGGAATTTCCCGGACTTATGTTATTTACCTTGGGATAATTTTCGACTATCACACTGGATCCTTCTTGTGTGAGTCCAACTCGTACTTGGCCGGTTTCTTGAATTCCACTAAAGTGTTGTATCTTGTGAATTTGATGTTACAGCACCAAATTCAAAAGCTTCCGTTAAATGTGGACCAGTATACGGAGTGGCGCGCCAATCGGGCAACGCAAAGACATTCAACGACCAGCTGCATTCCTCCTCGATACGATGTCGCTTTTACATGGCCGAGCCTCTGCTCGGCTATGGAATGTAGACCAAATACGTAGTGTATAGCCATCGGGGATGCAGAGGAGAATTCCAAAGTATTCCCGCATAGTCTGGTTGTGCGCCGGTGCATTGTTTGCTGGGCATCTGAAACAAAATGAATAACAAAATTCAATTTTAAAATTCTTGAATAAAAAACTTTGCTAGCTTTTTTCAAAGTCAGGTTCTCTGAGAATTGTTTTTCTTTTGTGTATTTTTTTATTTATAAGCTTTAATTGTGTCCAGAATTCCATCTATCACTGCACCAAAATTCATCAATTTCGATTCGACAATTAGGCGTGAAAGCGTAACAGTGAAACCAACACACTCTAGCTACTAGAAGTATATTAAAGGCAAAAATTAACAAACTCAGTTCATTATAAAAAAACACAAACTAAACAGCATTATTTGTTTGCATTTCGTTCACAATGAAACGTTATCCCCAACACCTGACGCACGCACACTATTTCCACGACACTTCACTTTTACTGAAACAAAAGCCTGCCACACACTCTTCAAAGCCTCCCCTCTATTAGAGTAGTCCGGAACTTTCTGGCCTCCCACACGAGCGGCCATTACGCGCGTCTAATATTTGCTCACGTGGTGGCGCGCTTTAATGGGCGCCGGGTCATTCTGCAATCATTGTGCCACGGCCTGGCTTTTAGTGGGGGTGTACGCACTGGGTGCAATTCACGCTGCAATGACTTTTGAGATACTACTTGTAAAAATAGGAGAGCGGAGATACTGTAGGTTCAATCATCAAAACATTTTTATTTGCAAGTATACATTATTTATTAACATCAAACATCTCACAAAATGCTTAATATTTACCTGCAAATCCAAAAGTAATGATATCGGTTAATTTTTTAGGGTTACTCAACGGAACCTTATTGCTAAGCCTCCGCTGTCCGTTCGTCCGTCCATCCGTCTGTCTGTCAGTGGGCTATATCTCAAGAACCGTAATAGATAGAGAGCTCAAAATTTCACAGATTGTGTATTTCTATTGCCACTATAACAACAAATAATAAAAATTAAGGTTTATGGTACGGCCGGTTTTTCTATACTAAAAATAAAGGTCAAGAGTTTTTTTTGTAATCTCTAAAACTAGATCTCGAAAAAATCTTATAGCATTTGATAAACCAATTCTTGAGGAAGGCTACAGGCTATGTAACATCACGCTATGACCCATAAGCGCTGAGCAAAACGTTTCCTGTATGGGAGCTCCCTTTGAATTTAATTTTTGTTATTTGTTATTATAGCGGCAATGGAAATAATCAACTTTCTAGCTATTAAAACACGCTAACAGGCAGACGGACGGATAACGGAGTCTTAGTGGGGTTCCATTGGTTACCCTTTAGGTACGGAACCCTAAAAACGGCAGAATAACAAAAGTCAACCGTTGTGTCATTTACGTTCCAATATTAGGTAATAAAATCACATGCCCTGTGCGATAAGGATGTTTAATGGAGCATGAGAGTCAGTCGGAAGATGCATTAGCACCCTAACAGCCATAACATTGCTTTATTGATATCAATGATATTATTATAAAGGTAATTTCGTTTGCAAACAACACTTCATGAAATCAAAATACTTACTAGTAATGTATGTTTGTCTGTATGTTAATTTCTAAAAAGATTTATCATTCGATTCGTCTATATTCGTGACATAGGTAGTCGTCTGAGGTATCAAAAGAAAGGACTAGGGTAAATCAGTTTGGCACGGAACCCAACGTGTGGTTCAACGTCCGACCGTCATGGGTTTTAGTCAGTAAGAGTCTGACTCCCTTCAGCTCCGCGATTTCCCATCCTCTGTCTGCTTGCACCACTTTACGAACAATCATCACTCCGCAGTAGCCCTTTCGACAGCTTTGGCTAGAGGAAAATATTTTTGTCATGCGCTGTAACCTAAATGGCAGATTTTAACAAGAGAGGTGCCATTAGATTCGTGTATATTACATGACAAACACCCGTATTCACAAACAATACTTTTCTCAGTAAAGTAGCAACGCTATGCGAAGAAAGACATTTCTCACTGCGTTGCATATGCAAATGAAATGTCTTTCTTCAATTGAAAGGAAATTTCTTTAATTGAAAGGCTTGCCATATGGCAAGCCTTTCAATTCATAAACAATTTTCTAACGACCCTTCACTAAGCAAACGCTTACGCTTACGCAAAATAGAGCTCTGTGATTGATTCGTTTGTGTTGCGTAGTTCACTTCGCTGCTTGACGTTAATTTTTAGGTCTTGATTTATCAGTGGCAAGAGTATAAAAAATACCACATCTTTGGAAAACCTGTAGCGTCGTCTAAATTCATCCAAACTATAATAATCAAAAGGATCTTGGAAATCCCGTATCAGTTTTCTGGTATCTATTGTGCTTCTCTTATTGATATAATTATCAAATTCTTCTTCACTACTATAACCCATTGTAAAAAGACGCTATTAAAATGGAAAATTATCACAAACAGTAAAATTCAACCCCGAAAAATATTTCTCGTAACACATAATAGACCACAGAGAATCGAGAGACATTAGCTATGCATTGCTTAAAACAGCTAGCAGGCTACCTTAGCTGTGCGTTCATTCTAAGGGACGCATAGTGCTAGCCGCAACTCAAGTATTGCCTATGAATGAGTTTTAGAGGCCCTGTGCGCTCGCGCGCACTGTGAGACTTTATAGTAACGTTTGTGAATACGGGTGATAGTCATGTGGGGCAACAAAAGAAATTGCACGAGGAGACGACTACACTTTTCATTGAAAATAAAATTCACTAAAATTTAGAAAAAAATTAATTTGGAGCGTTTAAGAGCCGACGCTGGTGGCATTGACTGGTCTTCTGTGTTCAACTGTGGGGATGTAGATACTATGGTGTCAGTTTTCAGCAGATCTATGTTGGAGTTGTACGAGACACATGCTCCCTTGAAAAAGGTGAAAGTGAAGCACCTTCCTGCGCCATGGTTATCCCCAGTAATAAAAAACCATATGGCCAAGCGTGACAAGGCCAAGCGGCGGTACAGGAGGCGGCCCACTGAGGAAAACTGGGATCATTATAAGAAGTTGCGTAATCGCTGTGGTCGTTTGTGTAGGAATGCAAAAAGGCGCCACATTCACAACTCAATTGAAAACTTTAATCCAACACAAGTATGGCAATTTTTAAAGTCTCTTGGCATTGGTAAATCACCTAGCAAGAGTTCCCCAGATAAAATGGACCTCAATGCACTTAATGCGCACTTTTCTAAGTCACCTATTACACTCGATACTCTTGCTAAATCTTCCTCTCTCCATGATCTTTCTATTTTTACTTTGCCTACAAATACTTCGTTCTCGTTCCACCCAATTACTGAACTTGACATTGAGAAATGTATCCTATCCATCTCTACTAAGGCGGTAGGTGACGATGGTCTCCAGCTCCAAATGTTCGTACCTATTTTGAATGAAATACTTCCTGTCATAACCCATATAGTAAATTTTTCTCTCTTTACTAGTTCCTTTCCTTCAGCCTGGAAGAGAGCTCACGTTCTACCGCTTCCTAAAGTGGCTAATCCTACCACACCATCCCAGTTCCGTCCAATATCCATCCTTCCAGTCCTCTCCAAAGTCCTCGAGAGTATTGTTCAGAAGCAACTGTCTTATTATCTGTCCTCTAATTCATTGCTAAGTCCTTACCAATCTGGTTTCAGACCTGGCCATAGCACTGTAACAACCTTAGTCAAAATTACTGATGACATTAGGCTGGCTATGGAGAACAAATGTCTAACAGTTTTGGTTCTACTGGACTTCAGCAGTGCTTTTAACTCAGTTGACTTTGACATTCTAGTTTAGTATTCTAGTTATCTGCGGCGTCAGTTATTTAAGTAAAGTGTGTCGCGTGTGATTAGTAGGTAACTACCATCTGAGTCATTGTGAAAGATGAACTAAATTTATAGACAAATAGTGTTTGTGTTAGTAATGTCTAACCCAGGATCTAGCCCTTTTGGTCGGAGCCAATTAATACGGCGAAGTCCTCCACCGACGCCAATCGAAGACTTCCATCATAGAGAGCCAAGTCCACCAGCATCCTCGGAGAAGAATGAATTGCCGAGTGAAGTTATTTCTACGCCAGAGATCCAGAAATGGATGGTATCTATAGATACCATTCTGAACGAAGTATGCACTATTGTCGCGGAAGGAAAAATGAACTCGGATCAGAAGCTCCGTGTCAATACTCTTTGCCGGAAGGTCTTAAATGGGACATCTCAAATGGCAATCTTGTACCAAGCCTTAAAGCAGAAAACCATCCAGGCGCACAGCACCATCCAGCACTTACAGGTACACCAGAACGTTTCGAACTCACTTCAACAGTTCAAAGAGGTTGTCGAAACTAAACTCAAACCTGAAAATGGCTCATATGCCAATATGGTAAAAAAAGGTTCCGACAGCTTTATTCGCCCTGCAAACCTGAGTACTGTTGCAATTTATCCCTCTGATAAGACGAAGACCAGTGACGACACGAAGTCCCTAGTACAGAAAATCATCTCGCCAGAAGCACTAAAACTACATGTCCGTGGCCTGAGAAAAGTCAGAAACGGCGGTGTCATCATTTGCACCGATAGCAAAGGCGACATCGATAAACTGAAAAAATCTGAAAAACTAGTTTCATCGGGCCTCAAAGTAGAAGAACCATCAAAACGCCGCCCTAGGATCGCTGTCATTGGTGTCCCCATAGCCCTCACTGAGAAAGAAGTTTTTGATTGCATTTACGAGCAAAACATTTCTGATAAGCTGCCGAATACTACTCGTGAGTCCTTTCAAGAAACCATCAAATTGAGCCATAAATCGGGTAAGAAAAACCTTCCTACCTGTAACTATATATTGGAAGTGCCCGCTAGTACCAGGAAAATTTTAATAAACCAAGGCCGAATTTTCATAAACTGGACATCTTGCCCCGTGAAAGATTTCACGATTGTCACCAGATGCTTCAATTGCCAGCAGTTTGGACACGCAGCCAAGTTTTGCCGAGAATCTAGTCCGACATGCAACCACTGCGGAGTAACTGGTCATTCCTTCAAGGAGTGTAACAATAAAGCTGCTCCCTCCCAATGCGCGACTTGTAAACGCTTCAAAAGAAAATGTGACCATCCAACTGGTGATGTAAATTGCCCGGCACGCAAATTTGCAGAAGACAACTACATCAATTCAATCGATTATGAAGGCGCCTAAGAGCGCCGCCGATCAAATTACTAAGTAAGCACTTAATCAGTAGTTTACCTCATATTTTATTTGTTAGTTTATAATTAGAATGACAGATCATCTAATTTGTGATCTGGATGGTTTTTCTGTGTCTGAAGCTAAAATCTGTAATGTTGAGGACTGTAGGAATCTGATACCTGTTGGAGGTAAAACGTTAACCCTACTAACACAAAATATCCGCAGTCTAAACCGGAACATCAACGGTTTTGAAGTGTTGCTACAGAACCTTGAGGTTAGCTGTGATATTATCGTCCTAACAGAATGTTGGCTGTCGAAACAAACAGTTTTACCATCTCTTGACGGATATTACTCACAAAGAACTGATAGAACCATCAACCAAAATGATGGTTTGGTAGTATATGTAAAAAATAATTTAAAAACAGAGGTAGAAGAACCGTTATTCCAGGACAGTAATTGCTTATTAATTAAAATTTTTCCTGATACAGTAGTAATGGCCATCTACAGGCCTCCTTCTCAAAACATTGACTGTTTTTTGGACTCACTCAACATGAATTTAACAAAAGTATCATCTTTTCAAAATATAATTCTTGTAGGTGACATAAACATTAACATTGCTTCCGGGAAAACCAATGGCCATGCTAACAACTACCTGAATATTTGCGCGTTTCATGGACTATTACCCACTCATTACCATCCCACGCACCAGTCCGGCTCATGTTTAGATCATTTCTTTATAAAATCAAAGAAACCAACCCAAACATTTGTAACTAACTCATCGCTTACCGATCATCAAGCTGTTTTACTAACATTGCAAATTTCTTTACCTAGAAAAAACTGCTTGCGTAGCGATACTAAAGTAAATATGAAAAACCTTGAAAATGACATAAGCGCTATTAATTTTGACCCAGTTTTTAATTCAAACGATGCAAATATTTCTTTAGAGTATTTCATACATTCGCTACAATATGCAATTAAGAAAAACTCATTTGTTAAAATAATGCCTAGGAAATATTATAACATTAAACCGTGGATCACACCCGGTCTCGTTCGATGTATGAGACATAGGGACAAACTTCACCTGAAATCGAAACTGGCACCTGGTGATGAATCACTTTCCGTCACATACAAGAGGTATAGAAATTTCTGTAACAATCTTTTGAAAAAAATAAAAAATCAGTATGATAAAAATGAACTACAAAAGGCAGGAAAAAACAGCAAGCTTGTTTGGAAATTTATAAAAAATAATACTTTTAGATCTAAAAATTCCGAACCTCCCCTTGATTTATTATCAACAGAAATAAATCCGTCCGAAGCAACGAATAAAGTCAATAATTTTTTTGCTAACGTTGGTAAAAACTTGGCAGAAAAAACATTAAATTCTAGATCGTTGCCTCCTCAAAGTTCACCTGTAACAACTTCTACACTACATTCTTTTGTTTTATTTGAGACCGACGCAAATGAGGTATTAAGAATCATAACCGAGCTTAAGGATGTTTGTGCTATTGGCTGCGATAACATACCGAATCATATACTTAAAAGATTTAAATATCTAATTGCACCTCCGTTAACTCACATTTTTCAGTTATGTTTATCACAAGGAGTTTTCCCCCAATTACTTAAAAAAGCTGTAGTCACCCCTGTTTTTAAATCTGGAGACAAGAACTGTGTTAATAATTATAGACCTATTTCAGTCTTAACGGGCCTCTCCAAAATTTTAGAAAAAATCATAAACACTCGTTTAATAAAATATCTAGAAGACAACAAATTGCTTTCAGACAGTCAATTTGGTTTTAGGCCCAAAAGATCAACAAGCCAAGCAGTCCACCGATTGACAAATTATATAAGTACAAGTATGGACAATGGCATGCACACCATTGGTATCTTTTTGGACCTTGCCAAGGCGTTCGATACTATTTCTTGTTCTATATTATTACATAAGCTTGAAACGATTGGGATAAGAGGAACACAACTTCAACTTTTTTCTGATTATCTTAGTGATCGTTATCAATGTGTGAAAATTGGTCAATTTATAAGTTCTGAGCTTAAAAATAGCTGTTACGGATTTCCACAAGGTAGCATTTTGGGTCCTACGTTGTTTCTAATATATATAAATGATCTGTGCAGCTTGCCACTCAAAAATGGTATCATACTGTCATACGCTGATGACACGGCTCTAGTGTTCTCAGCTAAATCAAGAATCGAGGTTTATGAACACGCGCAGAATGGTTTCAATACTGTATCTAATTGGCTTCTTAACAGTCTCTTAACATTAAATTTAGATAAAACAAAATACATTTTATTTACGATTAGGAAAAATAACATTCCGCTTACTAACTTAAACATTTTTGCACATAATTGTAGAACTAACGCTGACAACGCATGCACTTGTTCCACCTTAGCTAAAGCTGACTATGTGAAATATCTAGGTGTAACGATTGACACAAATCTAAATTTTCGTAAACATATTGATGTACTATGCAGCAGAGTGCGGAAATTAATATACATTTTTAAATACTTACGTAACGTAGCCGACTATGATTTAATTAAACAAGTTTATTTGGCTTTGTGTCAGTCCATACTAACGTATTGCATAACTTCCTGGGGTGGTGTCGCAAAGTCCATTTTACTTCCTCTAGAACGTGCTCAAAGAGCAATTCTAAAGGTTGCAACCTTTCGCCCTTTTAAATTTCCCACGCACCAGCTTTTCATGGCATGTAAGGTACTAACAGTGCGTCAACTAGCTATTCTAAACATCGTACTGCATCAGCACACTGAACTTCCTTATGACCGAGTACCTTCAGGCAAGAGAAGGAAAGATTTGGTTTGTATTAAACCTCAAACCAAACATGCTTTCGCAAATAGATTTTTTGTGTTTTTGGGACCTTATCTATATAACAAGCTCAACAAGCCACTTGACATATATAGTTTAAATTATAAGAAATGCAGTACAACGCTTGCGGAATATTTAGCAAAACTCAATTACGTTGACACAGAAAAACTGCTAGAAATTTTAGTATGATGTTTATTGTTTCATATTTCTTTGTATTATTTATTTTTGTTCATTGTTTAGAATAGTATTTATTAATAATTGTAAAGTTTGCTTATTTTTAATAGTCGATTAAGATTTTTTTTTTATTGTATTGATCTAGTTTACATATATAACTGACCAATTTAAATTGCGATGAAATGAGGGCCTGAAACACAGGTTTAAATAAACCTAGATCGGGCAGGTCGCTATATACATTATAAGTTCCAAGTTAAATATCTTATACGTCAAATTATTGTTAGCCATACACTAGTTTTAAGTTAGGCACTAATTTACCTTTATATAAGATTTTTACTTTATTATCTTTTTGTGGCTATTTATACACATTTTATTGTAAAAGTTTTTATGAATAAATTGAATTTGAATTTGATTTGAATTTGATTCTCTTGGGTATCCTTTCCTCCCTCAATGTCTCCGTACCAGTAATTGAGTGGTTTAAATCTTATCTTCGGGGTCGCTCGCAGTCTGTTCAATCTGATGGGGATTCCTCTGAGTGGTGTGAATTGGCTGCGGGTGTTCCTCAAGGTGGCGTCCTCTCTCCTCTTCTCTTCTCAGTATTTATAAACGCTATCACTAAGGTCCTTACTTCTAACTTTCATCTCTATGCAGACGACTTGCAGCTTTATCGACATTTTAAAGTAGGCGAAGTGGCTGCGGCTGTGGCTGCCATCAACGATGACCTTGAAAATATCAACAAGTGGGCTAAATCTTTTGGACTCTTGCTTAACCCAACTAAATCTCAAGCGCTTATTGTGGGTGGCAGATACATGCTCAGCCTATTGGATCACCAGTCTCTGCCACCAGTAGTGTATGATTCAGTTCCAATTTTATACTCTAAAAGCGCTAAAAATCTAGGCGTCCATATTGATACTTACCTCTCTTGGGAGGTTCATATTGCTGATGTTAGTAAGAAGGTATTCTACACTTTTCAGTCTCTTAAACGTCTTCAAAAATTCTTACCATTTCACACAAAGGTCAGTCTTGCTCAATCGCTTCTTTTACCACTTATAGACTACGCGGATGTCTGTTTCCTAGATGCTACAGAGGTACTCCTGAACAAACTCGAGCGACTGCAGAACTTGTGCATTCGGTTTATTTTTGGTCTCCGGAAATACGACCACGTGTCGGAGTTTCGGACCAGATTGAAGTGGCTGCCGATTCGGCGTCGGCGAGATACCCATATCTTATCCCTTCTCTATACTATCCTTCACAATCCCAATTCTCCTCAATACCTTCGTGAACGCTTTGAGTACCTCGTCCCGAGGGGCAAATCATGTCGAACTGCCACTTCTCTTCTCCTTCGTACCCCGCGTCACACTTCTAGTCGATATGGTGGCTCTTTCTCTGTTACTGCAGTACGTCTCTGGAACTCGCTCCCACACTCCATACGCGACAGCCCTTCTCTTGATGTCTTCAAGAGGAAAGTTAAAGAGCATTTCCTTTCGCTTTTGACATAATATACGTATATATGTATGTGTATGAATATTTATAGTTATGTATGTAGGTTTATGTTTTAATCTATATATATATAATAAAAAGTAATTAAATAAATGTAATTATGTGCACTGGATCCTACCCTCCATTGTCATCTTTCTCTATCACTCAAAGGTTTGCTGGGAGAAAACTCATTTCTGAGTTAAGCTCGCCTTTGTACATGAACTTTCATTACGGTATTTTGAATAAGCTGTTTTGGTGTACAATAAAGAATTAAAAGAATTAAAAAAATATATGCCCCGTTATAAAAAAATGCCAACCCTTTTTTTTAGATCATCGCAGATTGTTTCCTTCCATACATGTCTCTAAGCTACGCTCTCCATAACCAACTCCTTTCCAAGCAATATTCTTTCACGCAATTCGTCCTTCGTGTATTCGGTAACTCAGCTTTCCATTGTCCCAGTGCGTAACCAATACGGTAACAAACAGAATATTGTGCTGTTAAGCGCTGAAAGCAACGAGCGGCTATCATCCTTAATCGACTCTGTTCTGCGGCCAATAATCTAGGAAACCTATTGAGCAGTTTAGCATGAGCCGGCCGAGCGAGTTTCGAGAATTTCACTTGATTTTAGGATTTCCGTTCACTCGATAGAATTATTGGTTTAGTCTGTACTGGGTGAAATATTGGTGTAGTAGCGGTATCTAAACTGCGACATAATATCTAAATAAATGAAATTTTAGCGACTTCTATAACGACAGTTATGAACCAAAGACCTGATATTAAAAATCCTGTATCGCGGCATTAAAACTTCCGAGTAATTTGAACATATACAACAGCTCAAATATCAACCGTCGGGCAGTTACTCAGCAGGCACACCCGTCTGTTCGAAGGATCCTCCCTTTTCAATGGAGGTTTGTAGTACTTTACAACCTGTTCCGCTTAGGTCCACCGTACTTCTAGAAGTCTACAATCAGGAAAGTACATAGCAAGCAGTTAAGGATTATCATGGACAGATATAAAAGCGAGAGGCATGTTATGAAGAACAGCACCTACCACCACCCGATTACTTCAAATAAACCATGTCAGAGGCCCTTAAGGTGGTTTAGAAACTCTGACACTAGAGTGTGTGGGATCGTTAGACCTTACTACCTTCACGATAAAGACTTGAAAACTCAGGAACTTGTCACCTGAACACAAACTGCAGTGGTCTAGTAGGCTGCAGCAACTAATTCTTGGCAAAATGGGGTATTACTGGCCGGTTTACTTCATATGTGAGTGCGATGACCCTCTCCAAAACATGACCCACTTGTTGGAGTGCCCCATTGCTTTTACACCATTTGATTGAGAGACTAATGAATGCTTCTGATGCCGCTGTAATCATGGCTACCTATGTGGTCACCACATATCGGAAACGAAGAAAAAATTGACAGATTTGAGACTGAAATTAAAATATGGACGTAGCTTACTCCTATCCGGAGGCTCAATCAAAGTTACATTATATTCGTTACTAGCTGTGCCCGCGACGTCATTCGCGTGCGCTTAGGTCGATGCCAGCCTATTACCTTACTTCTAATTTTTGTTTACTAATAAATGCGAAAGTTTGGCGGGCTGGATGTTTCTTACTCAATTACGACAATACGGCTGAACGGATCAAAGTCAAAGTCAAAGTCAAAACGTTTATTCCAATTAGGCCATTAAACGGCACTTTTGAACGTCATTCACATTTTAAATATATAAAAGTTCTGAAGTGACTCTACTGTCCATTCGGAAAGGTAGATTCTTATGGAGAAGAATGGACAAGAAACTCCATAGTTACTATTTTCAATTAATCTTTTACAATATTTGGTAAGCATACAATTTATTTATTTTTTTTTATATGTGAGGACCATGCACCTAGGGTATGCAGAGGTAGACTTATCAATTTTCTAAATAAGTAGGTACATGATACTCACACATTTACAAATATTGGAATGACTAATTAACAGTGTGTGAGTTAACAGAAAAATACAGACACAAAAAGAGACAGAACATCTATAAAGTTAATACATAAAGCAACCAGTTTGATTTTGTCCACAACATTGACCGTCCTATGGAGCAGGACCAGCATGCTTCCAGGCATTCTTATCCTGAATGTAATCTTCTAATTTGTAATAAGCTTGTTTACAAAGTGTGCTTTTGATATATGCTTTAAATTTTCTTTCATTTAGTTCTAATATGTCACAAGGTATTTTATTGTAACATTTAACACAGTACCCCATGAAAGATGTGTGTACTTTAGCTAATCTATAAAATGGTTGATCTAACTTATCTTTATTTCTAGTATTAAAATTATGTCTATCACTAATTTTACTAAAAAGATGGCGATTTTTCCGTACATACATTATATTTTCATAAATGAATTGGCAAGGGACTGTCATAATATTAATCTTTTTAAAAAGTTCTCTTAGAGAATCGCGGCGGCGCAGATTATAAAGGGCTCTGACAGCTCTCTTTTGTAAAATAAATATGGATTCAATGTCAGCAGCCCGACCCCACAACAAAATTCCGTATGACATAATGCTGTGAAAGTAGCTAAAATAGACCAAACGTGCGGTTTCTACGTCTGTTAACTGTCTTATTTTCCTAACAGCATAAGCAGCTAAGCTTAGCCGCCCCGCTAAAGATGTAATATGAGGTCCCCATTGCAACTTCTCGTCCACTGTGATTCCCAAGAAAACTGTCTGATCAATAAACTCCAGTTTTTCTCCATTCAATATTATGTCACATTCGGTACTTTTAACATTAGGCAAAGTAAATCTAATACATTTAGTTTTTTTTTTCATTTCATACCAAGTTGTTTGCCGTAAACCAATTTTGGACTTGAAGAATAGAGTTATTGACGACGTCAAGATTTCGTGATCGTCGCTCTATTTTAAATATCAATAAAGTGTCATCCGCAAATAATACCATCTTTGGGTGATTTTGAAATAACTGGGGCAAATCATTTATATAAACTAGAAAGAGGAAAGGACCTAATATTGAGCCTTGAGGAACTCCCATTGTCACTTCAGACCCTCGTGAGTTTACACCGTTTACCTGAACTTTAACCTGTCTGTCCATCAAGTATGACCTAAGCAACTCAAGGGCTGTATTTCCGATTCCATAGTGCTCAAGTTTCAACAAAAGTGTCTCATGTTCAACGCAATCAAACGCCTTCGAGAGGTCACAGAATATTCCAATGGCGTCTTGTGACTTTTCCCAGGCGTTAAAGATGTTCTTTATGAGGGTGACCCCGGCGTCAAGACAATGTCTAATTTCGCCTGTTTTTGAAAACTACAAACTATTGTAATTGATTAACAGACATTGAATCGATGACCTGGTGAGGGTCGTGGGTTTTTTTTTTTTTAAGGATGGGAAATCATCAAATGACTCCTTCCGCTCTGGGCGAAGGAAGAGGGAGTGTCAGACTCTTACTGACTAAAACCCATCCGTGTTCCTCCTGGTGCCCTTTGCGTTCCAAGGCTACGGCACCTCTTTCGAACAGATTCCGCAGCCCCAGCAGGCACCTGCCCAAGCGAGCCCCGTCTTCCACGCTGACATCTCTTTGAGGCGCGCTCTGAGATCGCAGCGCGCCGCTGACCCGGGCCTAGTTCTGATCAGACGGCGAGCCACCCACTGCTCGCCGTCCACAGGCCCGTGCCTACGGCGGCTGGGAATTGTCCTGCGACTCCCGACGCCTGGGGCGTCTTCTTCTGTTGCGGCGACTGGGACGTGAGGTTTCCCTCTCTCTCACACGTTCGGCCTCCTCCTTTGCTAGCATTACTGCTTCGCAGAAGGAGGTGATCGCTTCCGATGCCTCCTCGCTCCGGACCAAAGATTGAACCAAGGCCGGTCGCGAGAGGTCACCGCCGCCGATCGCCTCGACGAGGACCCGGCGGTGCTCCGCCCAAGCAGGGCGTCCTCCACCGTATGCTCCACCGTGTCCTCCGGGCGATCCTCGCAGTGATGACACCCGGGCGCGTCCTCCCGCCGAATCCGAAACAGGTATCTCCCGAAACAACCGTGTCCGGTGAGTACCTGTGTCAGGCGGAAGGTGAGGACGCCGTGGCGCCGCTCCAGCCACTCCTCAAAGAGGGGACTTATCGCCTGGATTGTTGCGTGCCCAGCGCTGGATTGCGACAGTCGCTGTCTCCATACCGCCATTAGATCCTGCCGGAGCTCCGTCCGCCTTGCTGCGATTTGCCGTGGCAGAGGTGTCTCGCCTCGGCGTTGCGCCTCCACGCGCCACTCGTAAATGTGCGCGAGGGCTCTCGCCTCTAGATCCCATGGCGGCAGTCCGGCAAGGACGCTCGCCGCCTCGCCAGAGACCGTGCGGTATCCCCGGGCCAGCCGGATGGCCATGACGCTCTGAGACGCGTTGAGGTAACGGGCAGGTCGCTTTCTCAAAGTAGGCGCCCATACCGGCGCCCCATAAAGGGCCATGGACCGCACGACCCCCGCGTAAAGCTTCCGGCAGGAGGCATTTGGACCCCCTAGATTGGGCAGAAGCCGCTTGAAGGCAGCCCCGACTCGTCCCAGTCTGGGAGCTAAACGTCGGAAGTGTTCGACGAAGTTCCATCGGCTGTCAAGGACGAGACCTAGATACGTCATCGGGGTCGTGGGTAGCCGATGGATGCGAGACGCACAGGACCGGTCGTTGTGGCGACTCTTGGGGTAAGCCAGCTGTGCACGTCTTTTAGCTGAAATAATGATGATGATAGCAGCTATTTTCGTCGTGAATGAAAGTTTCCTGAAATGACAAGCACCAGGTGGCAGCACTGAGGCGTCAAATCATTGTCAAAACATCAATATTTTCTGACTTTTGTTAAATTGACATCAGTGTCCTGTTAACTACGGTCACTTTTTTCAAAAGAGAAGACCTCTCGTTTATGTGGCGCCAACTAGTGGCGCAAATTTTCCTGGAAACCCATATTAAAAGAATTCACATTGTAGCAAATAAGTTTAATTAACAAACCGAACACCAAATAAAGATATTATTTTTTATTATTTTGAAGAAACATCCCGTCTAGTAGTTGCAACAATTCTTTAGTTTTAAAACAATTTTATTTCACTGTAACAATGTCGCTCACTATAAAACTCTCTCTTCTGGAAATTTAAGATTCTTTTATGCAGAATTGTTTTGTGTACATTGTTGTGTTGAAATATTGACAATAGGACTTGAATGCTGTTAAACAAAGTGAAAATGGTTGAGTTTATTTTAATGTCACTTGAAGTATTTCAGACACATATTCAAGAATAACGTCGAATGAATTATTAGCAGTTCGGAGGTGAATAAGTCTTGTGTTCATATTAAATGGTGTGAGTGTAACTGATAATAACTTCGAAGATTTATTTGAAACAGTGCGATGTGATCTTAAGTTATTAACCAAGGTTCTAGACCTATAAGTTAGCCTTCAAAATTTTCGAAGATTTACACTCTGTCTCCTGCCCACTTATCGTAGAATCCAAGTAATCGTTGAATCGTTTTTCTGATACTCAAACATCGTCATTTTTGTGATTCCAAAAAAAAATTACTCTGTAACACAACAGTTTGTAACTCTCTGTCTTTGTTTGTAGTATGGTTAGGTTCGGTATCTCTGTAGGCAGAACTATCCAAACCTATCTATACTAATATAAGAAAGCT
Organism: Lacanobia oleracea; assembly: GCA_950371165.1. Classification (NCBI taxonomy): domain Eukaryota; kingdom Metazoa; phylum Arthropoda; class Insecta; order Lepidoptera; family Noctuidae; genus Lacanobia; species Lacanobia oleracea. The sequence continues at coordinate 1,032,716 of OX493398.1, forward strand.
GAAGATTTTGTTTGTTTGATAGCGCTAATCTCTGGAACTACCAGTCAGATTTGATTTTATTTTTTGTAACTTTTGTATAAAGATAACAAACTATAAGAACTTTTGTAGAAAGGAATATGCACGTACGAAGTCGCAGGAAAATGCTTGTATATACTATACTCAGACTTAGCTAAAACTCTAACACATGTTACATTATAATTATAATTTATATATTTAGGAAAAAGCTCGAATATTTTGAACAGAATAAGGTTATTGACTCAAGAGCTGGCTCTCAATAAATAGAATACAATATTGAAACACAGAATATGGCCGACCGGTGCCGCGGTGATACGAAGCTGTGTTTACAGTGAAAATTAACAAATGGAAAGTGTAGTTTTTTCTAAGAGTATGTAGAAACAGGATAGAATAAATTACTCACCCGCAGTGCTATTCTCTAAATAACTATTTCGATATCGAGCTTCACCTGAGTGAAAAAGCTTACTTAGAGAGCTTTATCACAAACAATACAAGTCTTATATTAATACGAGTTTAATACTCACCTCGGATTCCGCTGTCGAGACACGAAAATGTTGTTAAAGAATAGGACTACAGCTGTCATAAAAAGTATACGCGAGCATTGTTGGCCGCCCTGTAAAATCTCAACTTATTCAGTGAATGATCTTGGGCTTTAGAAAAACCTGCAGCAAAAATGATTGTCAAAGCTTAAATGTCTCGAATTACATTTCCGCAGCTCATGTCAATTTTATAGAATTTGGATAGAGTGACACTTTTTCTCCCCTTATTTGTCAAGCAACGCTTTCAACATTGTAACCATATTTTTTATGTTTTTCAGTTAATAAAAATGCGTTAGTAGTGATGATTATAGTGTGTATTATCGTAATACCGTATGTGTGATGACAATATTGTGTTATGCCTCAGTTAGCTTTCATTCATTACCATACAGCAAAAAGGTTTGTGTTAACTTTCCAAATCATTCCATTCCTGCATTCTCGATTCCAAGTCTGCTTACAAAGCTATTCCCGAGTTTGTCGCCAAAACTTTCAGTGACCATTTTTCATGCGAAGCATATGGGAAGGGTAAAATTTGGCAAAATTCCTTTTTATCCCTTACCTAAGGCAAACACGGCCTTCGCCAATATCTCAGGGGCCCAATTTCATGCGTTTTGTTGGTGACTCGGTTCACACGGACTGGTAAACAAAAAGTTTCAGGGGCGCGGATTATCTTCAGATTGTGTAAGCTGTGGACATTACGGTTTTGTGTCTGGATTTCAGTAAGATTTACGTTTTTATTTGATTGACGTTTTCGGATTATTGGCTCTTTTTGTCGTCTTTAGGAAATCGGTTTAAGCAAGAAATGTGACACCTTTTTACAGACGCGGATATTATATCTAATAAAAGGCATCGGTAAAAGTTATAACTTTAGTTGGATATTCATGAATGAAAACTGAAGAACTTAAAACTTTTAAAAACTGATGGTAAGACTGATGACTAGAAACAGTGGTCAATATTATTATACTAGTGTAAAATTCAGGATAAGCTTATTCTGAAGAAGTTTACCTACCTTTTGCAGTGGATGAAGAGTTAAATTATTAAACCAATTGTTTCAAAACGTGATAATAATGAGGTTAATGTTCAATATGAATATGGTTTATCTCTGGAACATTTTTAGTCGGTTCACTTCATGTTAAAGCCTATGTAACCACATTATTATACAACGGATCTGCTGTTTATCCGATATCTCTCATCGAAACCATATTCCGTATTATTTACGTAACACCTTACAAAATTCATGACGTGAACATTTTATGTAAGATATTATTCAGTGCTTACCTTTGCTGAATTTATTATTCATGAAAGCACAGCGCTGTTTTAAAATAAAGCCTTTCGCGAAATATCGGGATGTTCAATAACAAAGGCTGGGAAACTAGAGCCTTTGTAAAATTGTCTGCAAAAAAGCGTGTGAATTTTGCCGTTTAGTGCGCGATGATTGTTAGTGAGAGCTGGCGCCAAGCCAGAGCAATATAGTTTTATTGTGGTTGAGACTGTGCGTTATCGTGATTTCTGAAGCAAACTCTATATAGGCATCTAGCCCTTGTTAACTAACCTAAGCAGTAGCTTTAATTTAATTTACTTGCAACATATCCGAAAAAATGTTTCTGGGAAGGCCACCAAAACAGAGTTGCTCAAAAATGTTAGTAGAGTCATAACTGTTTTAAGTCCACTAGCTTTTAGACTCAATACATTGACTATTTGTATTCCCCATGTAGCCTATAACACCCAGCGGTAGAGTAGCTTTCAAAATGCTGAAGAATTGCGCAATCGGACTACTGGTTTTGCCAATTAGTGTTCCTTTGCTGGGCAAAGCCCCCTCCTTTCTCTTCATACCTCTATATTCTATGCAATCTCTGGCCTAGATGAGAGATAAAAAGAATGGGAGAGATGAGCAAAGATCGTCACTGGACGCCATTGGGAACGTGATCGAGGTCAACTAAGCTGCGACAAAGTAGTGTGACGATCTGATGACGCTTGCGGGACTAACTTGGCCACAGATCGTAAAAGATAGAGATTACCTTATACAAACATAAACAAACACACGATCAAGTTTATCTTACGTAAAACATATTTCTAAGTTTAAATACTTGGGATAGTACAAATTCTTTATCAAAATTGGAATCGAATGATTTACACCCTGCGGGCCAGTTCTACTAATCTTTAACTAACGTTCGCATTCGCATCTCAGTCGCCAGGTGAAAAAAAAAACGGCCAAGTGCGAGTCGGACTTGCACATAAAGGGTTCCGTACCATAAACCTTAATTTTTAGTCTTTGTTGTTATCGCGGCAATAGAAACACAATCTGTGAAAATATCAACTGTCTACCTATTACGGTTTTTAAGATACATTGTGCTGACAGACAGATGGGCGGACAGACGGACGGACGGACGGACGGACATACGGATGGACGGACAGACTGACAGCGGAGGCTTAGTAATAGGGTTCCGTTGGTTACCTTTGGGTACGGAACCTAAAAAGCCTCAATTTCTATACTTTTTGACAGATTGCGATTGACATGTGAATGCGAACGTTGCTTAAAAATGAGTAGAATTGACATTCTAATCGTTCTGCTCCAACTAAATCAGACTGTTATCTCTGTTTGGGCAAAACAATGCATGTCCATATAAGTTGACAGCTAGTGTGGAACTGCTAAAAGACAAGTTTCGCTGATTAGTGAGGGGGATACGACTGTCCGTCTTCGAAGTGCGAAACTGTCGAACTGATCTTGTTATGGTGTAACTTCGTTGTATATGTGTAGTATGGTTGGAATGTAGCCTACACAGAATGCATACTAGTGTGGATTGAAAAGTTTGCTTCTTTTTATAGACGTGATGAAAATATTTAATTCGTTCTACCTTCTTCGTCTTTCTTTACGCAACTTCGTTTGCTTCACATTTTTGTCATTTATGCTCCGCTCCTATTGGTCGTAGCATAATATTATAACGTCCATAGCCTTCTTCAATAAATGGGCTACACAACACTAAATTGTCCAATTCGAACCGATTTGAAGTGATTCTTGAGATTGGCGCGTTCATATGTCTATTAGTACAAATTAATTAGTTGCATTTGTGCAAAGTTTCATTCTAGTGTTAATTTTGACAAAGAAATTACAGCGATTTCTTGAACGTTAAGTGAAGGAATTTTAAAAAAGGGAGAAATCAAACACCAAGCGTTATAAAATCTTCGTCTTAAAAATTACAATGGTATCTCAATATTAGCGGAGTGATTGAGTGAAGGAAATCAAATGATCATGAAGAAAATTTAATAAAAACGTTTTGCGGAAGTGTCGTGTTTCGGAGAGGGCGAAGATGATGGGATCCTTGTCACATGCGGCGATGGACAGGGAACGGATGTATCTCCGAATAGTTTCGCAAAAAGTGTAGGAAGAAAATATTTCAGGCCATACTGACACAAGAACAAGTTAATAAAAGTTTTCATATTTTTCGTTATGTAATTTTGGTGTAAAGAAGCGAGTTAGATTGTTTCTTTTTTATTATTTATGGTGGGTTTGCTCATGACTCTAGTCTAGGTCAAAGATAACAGAGACAAAGTCTACGATGGAGCGAGCTTACCCAGAAGGATCCTGTTCACTCTAACTTTGAAGAGATTAGGGTTGTAAGCGTTCGGAAACACAGACGCAGTCAGATGTTTGTGGTACACAGCTTTTTTAATAATAATATCCCGTCACTAGTAAATTTTTTCTCAACCAAAACATGTAGGCAGTCATTGTCAGTTGGGAGAGTTAGTTCTGTAAAAGCCTTTTTGGTTTAAGATTAACTGGCTTTTAACAATCTTGTAGCTATTAAAAAACACATAATATGCTACTTAATCATCATCATCATCATATCAGCAAAAAGACGTTCACTGCTGGACATGGGCCTCCCCCAAGTGTCACCATAACAACTGATCCTTCGCGTCTTGTATTCATCGGCTACGCGAGGCCCTCACCAGGTCATTGGTCCACCTTGTGGGTGAGGCCTATGGCTTCTTAACCGTAAAATGATTTTCATTTTCGCAGTTATTTGTTATTAGTGTATTCTTCCACATTCCTATCAAGTTAGATCCAAAACTTTACGCGCGATACATTATGAAACAAATCGATATTAGAAACAAGTATCTAAGTACATACTCTCTCAAGTTCCTTGGAAGTACCGTCGACGTTATTATATTGTCGTTATAACTACCAGGTATTATAGCCTCCAAGTTCCAAGTCTTATGTTACTTAGGAGGAGCGGCATTGAGGAAGTAAGTTGTTTAAGTTTAGTTTCACGGGTATATAAACTAGTTATATTATGTGTTACGTGATGTTAGCTTAGTAAGCAAAACACTAGGGCGTCGACCTGACTGGCCAACGATCGTACAAATTAACGATGCAATTTCGGCGCGCGATGAAAATGATTCCTGTTGTGCTCGCGCAATGATTTCCAGGCGCCAATGGGGTTGGCAAGTGAAAACTGTTCTCAGACGGCGCCACCACTGTACGAACCTTTGACAAAGTGAGATAAACACTATTAGTCTGTGATTCAAATCTTTAAGATTCATTTGTTCGTGTGTTATAGAGAGTCTGATTTCTTTTAGGTTTATTCGCATTATCTTACATTGTGGGTTATGTGATGCAGGTAGGTTTGGGATCGAATAATTAGAAACAGTTTTTGACGATCCAATCAAACTAATCAATTACCTAAGAATTTACCCATTTTATCATTAAAAACTGCTTTGTTATTGGTATGTGCGCTACTAGTGCCACTTTGACAGTTTTCGGCCCCATTAGGACACTCTAAAGAAATGGTTTAATGTCGTCGTGCGACGAAATCGTATCGTTAACTCCTACGATCGTTAGCCAGTTAGGCCGACGCCTCACAATGATCTAATATTTCAGCGATAAAGAAAAGTATCGCAATTAAAACAAAAAAAAACAATTTCGAAACAGGAATATCAAAGTTTCAAGGAAATGCCAATCACGTGCCACTCAACGTAATGCCAAAATGTAGGTCTTTGAACCGCAAACAAAATAGAATCGCGTGCTTCAAACGTACTAACCTTTAAATCTTTTCGCATCCGTTAGCAAATCGAGCGAATTTTATAGCACCTCTATAAACTAATAAATGAACTGTACTTCGATGGATGGTAAAAAGGGGTCATGTAGAGAAATATTGACGACTCTGAGCTATTTCACTGTCATTGTCGCGTGCGTCACGCAATTCATGTGTTGTTCAAGTGTTAGTGCTGCTTCCCACTGTTAGCTCGACTTCAAAGTTGACGGGTACAAAGTAACGCCATTGCGTTGGAACTGCATATCTTAATCCCGTGCTCCATCATCGGACTACAAGACGTACGGCGTCGATGCGCCACCGGTATATGATAGACCTCCCACCCATACACATAAAACGTTTTGGGAATACTTTCTTTGTGTATACAGCTAAGGAGTGGAGTTCGCTGACGGAGTCTGTTTTTTCTAAAATCTAGTTAAAAAAATAAAGATAACAGTTACTTCAAGGCAACTCCTACCCCGATCATCACCTTCCACTAAGTGAGATTGTGGTCAAACAGACTTAAAACTACACTTCTCCACTGTACTTACACTTTGTTACAATCTGAAAAAATGTTGTGAATGCTTTATTGTATCAATTATTATTTTAAACATTGTTATAATTCTAAATGACTTATTATAACGTTTTTCTACTAAAAAGCAAAATTACATAATATACTTCTTTTACTCACGAAATAAATAAATTGTAAGCAAATTTCATGCAATCTAGTAAATAAAACTGACAATTATTTCGGAAGTATTTATGCAGTTGCGTGTTTTGTAAGTAAGGAACATGTAACTGTCACTGGCAGTAAAAAGAAAAGTATAACTTTGAAAGCTCTTTAAAAATTGCAAAAATAAAATTTTTGTTGCTCGGAAGTTCTTTGAAATCGATTGGTTTAGTTAATGTGATGTGGCACTTATTTAAACTTTGTTCGAAAATAATTTGAACATGGTAATGATAAAGTGTTTAATTTCCTTAAGGCAACGATATGATCTCACAAGGGGTCGCCAGTTATTCTTTCGTTTTTGATTTATTTTTGGCTGTACGTATTGCATTGATTTTAATTAAAAACACGCTTACAATAAAATGCGTTCCAGTAAAATTAATAAAGAACTGAAAATTGTGAAATATTAAGATGATAAAATAATAAAACACTTGTATTTCAGCGATTTTACTGACATAAATCTCTACCGGCTTTACTTTAAAGCGGTCCTTTGTCAAAAGCACGTTGGTATTTCTCATTAAATCATGGCGTAAAAGTGGTTTCTCTTTTATAACCCTTTTATTTTATTTAAGTTATGTCCTCCGGATTGACCCCAACTCGAACACAATTAAGTTGACAGTTGTACCTTAATAGCAAGCGTTGATAAAGGTGTAATCATGGGTTAAATATGAGTATACTCTATGTCGAGTGGAGTCCTTTAAACTGCCTTGGAATAATTATGTGCCTTCCTTTTATTAAGGCGGAGATACCTGAGAGTAGATTATTTTAAAATGAGAATCACGTGTAAACGACTAGTTGTAATTTTTTGGAAAAAATATACATAACTGCGCGTGACATTATTCAAAAATGAAAATCAGTTAATTTTGCGAGTTGTCATTTATTTTGTTGTTTTTTTAATCACTGGTAATTATTCTGTTATTTTAAACGATTAATCGATTTGAATTCGACTAAATGGCAATTTTAATAAAGAGCGAGTAACACCGAATGGAGATGGGTCTGTCATGGCGGGTGAACGTCAACGAACAGTGAACAGTCAACGCTAAAGTATATTTATTTTAATGTACCTGAAGTTTAACTCCCACTATGGATTCCTGAGCTGACGAGGTCACGAATCAGCAATCAGATGCAACAGCCCGGCTTCCCGACTTCCCGTTATATAACATTAGACTATTTTCTGTATAATTTGATTTTTGAAAATTTTGAGTTTTGTTTGTTCATAATTAATTTGTAAATTTATGTCTAAGACGGACATAAAAACGACCGGGACAAAACCGCCGCCGGGCATATTTTAATGGAATTTACACTATCTCAAACACAATTTGACTATCTACATTTTAAAAAATACTGTATTTTTTTAAGGCTTTGAATAATAAGGTATGTACAAAAACTACTGAATTTTGGGTTGCACGGGTGTTAAACGTTAGGTTCGCCTCAAGGTCGCTAGCGTATGTCGTCACTTTAATAAAGCTAAGGTGCCACTTTTACGAGCGCATGTTTTATCGTCCTGCCAATTCATTCTATAACAATTCTATGAACGTGTCTCCACACGGCGGTAGGATATCTCCACGCAGCGAGTCGTCGACATTGATTAAAAAAATCGTCAACTCGCAGCGTTTTACTCCTTCGTGGAGGTAGCACAAATTTTTTTGGAGATAGGCTTACCGATATTATTTTAGATTTGTCGGTGTTTTCTGATACAACTGGCTCTTTAAGTAATTTGTGTAGTAGTAGGTTACGCGTGCTCTATCGTCGACTACATCATCGCTGGTCATCATGTGAGAATAGAATAGAATATTTATTTATTTCATTGGTTAAAATATAAAGGTTACATGTCACTTACAAATTGGATTTTAAAATTGCAATTCGGTGTATCTTATTTGGAATCTTTTTTATGTATTTCTTTTCACACACGGTTAAATTATATTAAGAAAGTGTGAGAAGTTGCAGATTTAAGATCCAATCAGTGCTTAGACCTTAGGTTACTTATAAACTAGGAGTGACTCTGCGAGTCAAAGCCTGTGCTCGCGGGGGAGGGCCGTTCTTTTGTGGAGCGGTTTGCCTCTCTCGGACTTGTTTATATATTCTTTGTCACCTATTTTACTTGAGAAAAGAAACGGGTTGAATTGTCCATATTTCGTGTAAGTGGGACCGGGATCTTCTAGGCCGCTGATCGTCAGTGAGGTTAGTTTTTCAATCATATCGCGATGAAAATCGTGTGCTCTGAGATGCCATGGGGCTTGTTCAAGCATGTCCCAGAGGTCATCATGTGAGATCGTGGTCAGACGCGAGCTTATCACTACTTAATAAAAAATCCAATTCTGTCCCTTTATTCAATCAATTTTATAACATAACTTCAAAAGTTCCAATGTTCATAAAAATGAACTCGTCTAAAGTAGTCAAGTTTTCTCGAGCTGACTTACACTCGCAACGGAATATTATGAATTGCTTTCGCGCTGGAGGTGCGAGCTCATTGTTGCACAAATTGCTCGCTAGTGATGTGCTACGCTTTCTTTTTTATCTTTTTAGGGTTCCGTAGTAGAATACCAGGAATCCTTATAGTTAAACTTTATCCAAATCCGTCCACCGGTCTGTCCAAGGTTTTACTCAGAAACATTACACGAAACGACTCGGAGTAATAGTCGACCAACTTATGAAATGTAGGCATTTTTTGTAGATATGGACTCAAAATCCAACAAAAATGCGCTAGTGAAAATTAACAAATTACTAATTCGTCATGGGTGTGATTTTCGTGGTTTTTGGGGTCGCTCATAATTAAAATAGGTATGAAATAAAATACCAACGAAACTTTCCTATTTTTTGTCATAGTTTCCAACACAAATAGGAAAGATGCAGCACAGAATAGTCTTATTATTAAGGACATTTTACTTTAAGTTGCGAAATATGCAACACTAGATGGCATCGTCAACGTCGTGCACGTTATCTATTACTACGGAATCGTTACCGAGGGACCCGACACGCTCTTGACCGGTTTTTCCGGCTATTGTGTGTCTTGTTGATGTTGGTGTGTCGTGCTGAGTAAATAAATGTACGTTTGTATTTCGTTTATTATATTTGGTTTGTTGTTCGCGGTACGTTCTTAATGGTATTACTTTTTTATGGTTCCTATTTTTCTGGTGAAATAGTATTTCCTTAATGTAGCGTGGCTACCTTTTATTTTGTTAAAAGGTATTTCAGTGCACACGAAGACTAACAATTGAGAAAGCTTTTAAAACTCAATTAAATAACTAGATACAGACTGAAAAATTCAAAATACTAACTTAAAAGATACAGATATCAGTTTATACTGCTCATTAAATAATTACTACGCTTCATTTACCCAACCCATTCAAAAACAGTTGTTTGATAAATACTTTTAAAACGTAAAAGATTAAACACTTTTTAAGATAAAAAGATAAACAAATTGAGCAGGCTGTCGGTAGCACAACTCTAAACAAATGGCAGCTGTTATTAACGTGATTTAAATTGTTCAAATTATTTAAATTATGCGTAAAAGTTTTTAGTCTTTTTTAATAGGTTCATTGTTAAAACATTAGATGAATTTAAGTTACGGTTCTAGCTAATAATTTTATTGAAAAACAACTTCATATTGGTTTCACAGGTCATGTTTGTCACCAAGTGATAAATACTATACGTTCCATTCAATGCTATAAAACACATTATATATTATAGTGATGCACGCTGATCGAACAAAAGAGAGAAAAAAGTAAATCTGAAAAGTAATTCTTGGTAGTCGAACAAAAACGTACCACGGAGAATTTTATTCTGTTCCGAACCTAGTGATCTGCGAAACACTGAGCGTATTGACGGGCACATCTTTCAGTAAAACTTTCGGCTCATGACCCTATTCTACCAGCCGACAGAAGTCTTAACAACAAAGATAACAAAAACAATTAAAATGAAACTGTAGTAAAAGTTAGAGAACGCCGTCCCCTCCCTAGCGTCGTCAGAACAACGCTTGTTAACCGAGAGTTTAATTGTTAACACTATTTCAAGTTTGCTGTTTAACTTGAGTGTTTCCCTCACTTGCCCGCGCTTTTGTGTTTCCGACGTAAATATACAAGTTGCTTCGTTAATGGTATCTTTGGGACGGGGTTTCAGGCATTTTGAGAGGCTTAGCAGGTACAAATTATGGATAAAAAAGATAGACCTTCAAAAATTATCAGTTCTTGAACTCTGCATTGATTAGTAATTTAAAAACTACATTGAAGAGCTCGTGGTTAAATAATAACAGCGACACGGGTCAATCTTCAAGTCTAGCAATCCTCGTTTGAGGAATTTTGGAAGGTTGAGATGGTGGAAATTGATGATTGTAGATATGATTTAGCAGATATACAATCGCTTTTGGACACTGCATGGGTTCGTATTTAACCCTAGAGTGGGCGCGTCTTCTCGCGACACGTCAGTGGGCCCGTAGGGAGCATTTTGCCGCGAGGATCGCCCGGAGGACACGATGGAGCATACGGTGGAGGTCTGCCCTGCTTGGGCGGAGCACCGCCATGTCCTCGTCGAGGCGATCGGCGGCGGGGATATCTCGTGTCCAGCCCTGGTTCAAGCCATGGTTCGGAGCAACGAGACATGGGAAGCGGTCACCTACTAAAGGAGGAAGCCGAACGCGTGAGAAAGAGGGAAACCTCACGCCCCAGCCGCCGAAACAGAAGAAGACGCCCCGGGCGTCGAGAGTCGCAGGACGATTCTCGGCCACCGTAGGCGTGGGACTGCAGACGGCAAGCATTGGGTGGCTCGCCGTCTGATCAGAACCAGGCCCGGGTCGGCGGCGCGCTGCGATCCCAACGCGCCTCAAGGACATGTCAGCACGGAAGACGGGGCCCACTAAGGCCAGTGCCTGCTGGGGCTGCGGACTTCGTTCGAAAGAGGCACCGTACCCTGGAACGCAAAGGGCACTTGGAGAAACACGGATGGGTTAGTCAGTAACAGTCTGACAGTCTGACACTCCCTCCTGCTGTACCCAGAGCGGGAGGAGTCATTTGATGATTTCCCATCCTAAATAAAAAAAAAAAGGGAGCATTTTGCCGCCCGTTTTCATTGACTGTTTTAATTAAGAATATTGCTTTTGATTACATTTTTTTCAGGATTTAAGTGAAACACAAATCAACGTATTTATTAAACTATGTTGTAGGAACTTTGGTTACACATTTTACCACTTTGGAAGAGTCTCTCGCGCAAACTGTTCAATTTAGGAAAAAAATATAATAGAAACCTCAATATCATTTTTAAAGACCTATCCATAGATAGCCCAGACGTATGGGTTTGATGAAAAAATTTGGGTTTCAGTTCTTATGGGGGGGAACCCCCAAAATTTATTGTTTTTTTTTTCTATTTTTGTGTGAAATTCTTAATGCGGTTCACATAATACATCTACTTACCAAGTTTCAACAGTATAGTTCTTATAGTTTCGGAAAAAAATTACTGTGACATATGGATGGACAGATATGACGAATCCATAATAAGGGTTTCATTTTTTGCTAATTGACTACTACCCTAAAAATGGAAAAAAGATGAATAAATTAAATATTTCTACATCTAATGGATATGCTTTAGCGAAACAGTCTTCACATGTTGCAGATGTTCAAAATTACTGTGCAATGTTCATTGCACAGTAATTTTGAACATCTGCAACTTTCTTTTTTCATGCGCCTATTTTTCTTTGTTGGACATTTATACTGCACTTTCCTTTCTTTTATGAACATGATGCTTGTTCTATAGGTACAAAGCAAGCAATTCGGTTCCTCAAAGGAATATTTAATGTCACAATAGAAGACCTTGTGGTCATATATGGCTTAAAGCTTGTATATTTGCATACAAACGGAGCTAACTACACCTCTTCGCGCCACTCTGCTACCCGTGTTTTTATTTTTATTTTAATAATAAAACAAATAAGTACAAATTTTTATAAAGAAACAAAACCAAGTTATTTTCGTTTGTATTGCACAGTAGTAGATATATTTTTTTAAGTCTTTTGTTAAAAAATGAAGGAGTGAAATGGTTTCATCTCAACGGTTTGGAAGTGATTTGGTGATTATTTTTCCTATTATTAAAGCACGTTAAACCGTTGGCTATGACTACCGGAAGGTAGTCATTTGTAGGTTTGTAGACTGTAGTTAAGGATTTTTAGAAGCTAGACAATCAATTTCCAGTCATACCTAAAGGTACCGTGTTACCCACTTAAATATTCCTTCCCATGAAAAACACTAACAATTAGAAAGTAGGACACTATGCCATCCGTATCAGTTCGTTTCGAATTCCCGCCGGTCGTTAGAGCGAAACAGTCGCCAGAGAGATTAAAGATTGTCCTCAGCGCGCAACTATCGTTTGATCCCAACTTGCCGCGTTATTGCCGCGATCATCCCAACTTACCGCGTAAGGGCATGGTGCCATTGCTGCGAAAAATTTGCTGAGCTGAGCTTAAGCATGCATTAAGCAGGCAGCGTTTTGTCTAGCTGCGTGCGATTGACACTCGTTCAAGGCAAATCTCTAGTTCTTACGATTTTTTAATAAAAAAAAGGCGGAAAAGCTCGTCTTCTCTTTATTGCATGTATAGTGTTGGTAATGTAATTTATTTACGGGCAATATTCGGGTACAATATCTAAACTTAACATTGCGAGGGCAATGCATACAAGCGTTGTATCTATTTGATACAATAATGAATAAAGACATTTACCAACAACCCAGACCATGATTGTGTATGTGGCGTCATCAAACTACGTGACAGTGTGTATCGTAACCGTTGATCGTACACTTGCAATGGATGACTTTGTACAGATTTTATTTCAAAGCAAATGTGCGTATAGCTAGGGAGTGGAATTCCCTGCCAGAGTCTATGTTTTCTGATACCATCAACCTGGGAGACTTTAAATCAAAAGTGAATAGGTAACTTCTAAGGAAACGTGCTCCATCTTCGACCAAATCATCGCTTACCATCAGGTGAGATAGTGGTCAAACGTGTGCCTATCAATAGTAAAAAAACCTTCGATGCAAACTCAATGCTGTCACTGGACACGAAACGCACGGGAAGCTTGTGCGTATCGTGTCCATTTGCAGCAATGGCACTGCGGCTTTATTCCCGCGTCCAGGGAGCGACTGTAAACTTGGCTAGACAAATGGCCCCGCTCGGAGATTAATCTAATAACATTCCTACTAAGTTTATCTTTGATTAAATCTATTGGGTATTAGTGAGACGGAATTTAAATTAGGTTTCGGATTAACGAATAGTGGATGATGGGAATTAGTGTTTGTAACTTTGATTTTACACTTAGTTGAACTTGAAAGAAAAGTTGTAATGTTGATCGCTTTCTGTAAGATTTTTTTTTCGTAATTATTATTGCCTTTTTAAACTATAACCTTTATGTAAATGCCAACGAAAAAGATTTGAATGTATTTATTTTTACTGTAAGAAAACTGTTGTTAGTTTTCCGTCAAAAAAAAAACCTAGTTCTTCATGATTTTGATTACTCACAAGTAATTTCAAAAGAAATTGTCAAATAATATATTCAATTTAATGTGACGTCATAACACCAGTGGACGATACCGACTCTTCTACATATCACCTCATTTGTCTAATTATGATAAGTAGTTTATAAGTTATGAGATAACAGATGAACAGACATACAGGTCAGGTCAAAATGATAACCATTTTTTTCTTCTCCTTAGTCGGGTAAAACTTAGATGCCAGTTAGTGCTGTTCCCATTTTTCGAAACATGTTAGAGTACCAGAAAACAGAGGAGGCCTTGTCAAGACTAATCGGTACCTACTCCATACCATCCGGTCTTAAAATTCGAAAAGATCATTAATCTCGATATTGTTGGGTTCAGTAGAACCTAATAGAGTGTCGATTAGCTTCATATCCTGGACAAATGGTTGCTGGTCGAAGATCACGGTCCAGTGAACCTCGTTCACATAGTGATCGTCGGAAGTCGGGTTGAAGTGGGGATTTTAGACGATAACAAATTGCTACCAGAGATCGGCATAGGTAGTGCTATTCTCGGGATTTAGTGACCGTTATGTTAACATGGATACGCCTTCTGAATCCCGGGACCAGAGGGGCTAAAAAGGCCACTTTATGAGTATCATAATATTAATTACGCAAGAATCTGCCAAATTTAATTTTCATCTTTATCACTAACGCATTAGGTTCAAGGTTGATTGGGAAAAACTGACAGTGACGGGTAGCGTGATGTGCTTTCTGATTCTGCTAAAATGGCCTTTTTAGACCCGCAGTAAGTAATATGGTAAACAACACTGTGCGGGACCAGGTTATACCGGAAATTATTAGCTTGATGTGTTGTCGTGCGTACTTGTCACATCTTAAACAGTTTGACTTCAGGTAATACATCAACGTTCAGAAAAATATTCTCACATTCCGGGGCATATCAATATTGATATTATCATTCAGGTTCATTGACCCAAAATAGCATTACCTACGCCGATCCCTAATTACTACGCATACACCCGATTTCTGAACTCAGCATTTTGAACTTGGATATTTCTCAAACTTTACTTTATCCTGAAACCTGTGAAATTTGTTTTTAAAAGTGTGGTTTGCCATGTTTGAACTCAAAATACTCAGTTCAGAATCCGGCCCGCGAACGTGAATATTTAGCATTGTCTTTGTAATAATTTATAGTAGTAGGTATAGTTCTGGAGTGGCGACCCCGTACCGGATGATGTAGCGTTGAAAGATCTTTCACAAGGTGTACCGATGACATGGATGCGAGACGCACAGGACCGGTTGTTGTGGTGACACTTGGGGGAGGTCTACGTTCAGCAGTGGATGTCTTCCAGCTGATATGATTTCCCTCTCTCTCACCCTCTCTCCTATTTATTTAAAGTTTTGCTGTGCCCGACACGAACTGTAATCGTGACTATTCATTAATATTTACGACCAGGTATGGATGGCAATAAACGACTTGAGATTTGATTTGATTTGAAGATGATGATGATGATGGTAATAAATTAGCCATTAGAAAATAGTCATAGTAGTAAGTATGTTGCTATTATGGATATTTTATAAATATTTAATTAAATACAATTATTTTTACCAAAAGTGAAGTTACCTAAAAGGAAAGGAAGCAAATACCAAAATAACACAAACCAGAAGCATAACTTAAGCAGGTTCAGGGTAAAACTATTTGTTTACAAATTCAGACCATTTTTACACTACAGTGTCTACGCGATACTTATCAGCGCTGTGAGTGTGTGCCACAAGACGTAAGAGAAGAGCGGAAAATAAAGGTCGAGTTATGTGAACAAAGAATGTGCAGCAGCGATCTCTGTAAAACGCAACACCAAACACTGTGATCGCCGACCCGCCTGCCAAACGTGGCGATTATGGCACCACCCCCCTCTTTAGGGATGTCTAGCAGTGAACGTCTTTCGGCTTTCTGATGATATGTGATCAAAAATGTCCAAAACAGCAATTTTTTGTATTTCCATATATCGTGATTTTGATTGACAGTATAATGATTAAAACAAAAATATATGCTAATGTATAACAGGAGGTATAATTTGACATAGATTTAAAATCTGAATATTGAGCCTGTTAACTCCATTTTTTGCTCTGCACTTCAACCTGCTGTTACGTGCGGTTTGAATCCACCTATACCTGAAAATGCTTCGAAAAAAAAAAAACTTTTTTACAAAAAATACAACCGACTTCCAAAAACAAAAACACTACAAAGTATAAACTTCCAAAGAAAGAAAAGAACTTTAACCTCGGAAGTCGATGTTTTTGGTTATTTTTTCGTTTTTTGACACCGACTCTATTTTTCTTACTTACTCTCTATTTTTTGTAAAAAGGTTTTTTATTTTTCACATTTTAGTGGTACCTGCGTACCTACTAACAGCGTACCAGCGCGATGTTATGTTAAGAACTGGTGTAAACACTAAAAATACACGCGATTTCAGCAATCCCGATCCATTTGCTATCATTTATCGAAGAGTTCCGTTGCCTACCTCCAAAGTTATTCATCAGATCTTCACCAAATTGAAATGGGACCAGTCCAGGAAAATATTCTTCCATACAAAAAAGACTCATCCAAACCGGCTGACAATTGGCGAAAATATCGCTGATCAAACATTTTTCATGGGATCTCATCATCAGATCTTAATTTATACCTCCCATCATCAGCTCAACGACATGAGACGATAATTACCGGGTACAAATATCTGATTGCGTTAGAGAATTTATAAAAAACATTGTATATGCCTATAAAATTGGAGGGTTGCCCTCGATTTTCATGGGATCCCATCATCAGACAATGGGACCAATCGGGAAGTACACCCTTTCAGATAAAACAAGATTTTTTCAAATCGGTTCATAAATGACGGAGATATGAGATGATATGATATGTTTATTACAAACACAAAAAAAAATACAACCGAATTGAGTACCTCCTCCTTTTTTTTAAGTCGGTTAATAATATATGATTTTCAAAACAAGCATAAAAGGTAAATAAAAAAGATGGAACAACAAAAAGTTAAGCTCGTCTTATTTCCCGTTTCAATGAATTGGGAGAAATAATCGGATTGGCGACAGAGCTCCTCAAATAAGAAGACAAACAAACTCCAATTCATTTGTCAACAGAAGGATCGTTCCATTTAAGATCCTCTTATTTATAAAACTGTGGGGTATATAGTTTTTTTTTTAACACTGAAATGAAGCCATTTTTTTTCATTTTTTTATTTAGCACTAGCCTTCAAAATTGGTTTGCTAGGCCCTTTTATGTTTAGTTGTCTAGTTTTTTCTAAAGTTATAATTCAAATGAAAAATAATTGAGGCATTGCTCCACTAAAGCTTACATTTTGTGAAAAATACTAGGTTTTGCCCTCGGCTCTGTCTCCTTAACGTAAATATTCGCAATACAAAAGTTTATAAACATAACCTTCAGGGTTTATAAGCATAAAATTCATCAAGTTTAGTTTAGCGATTTAGACATAAAGGCGTAACAAACAAACAAATTCACTTTCGCATTATAATAATAGTTAAAATTGAGGACCTTTCAAAATAAATTAGCATTCATGCGCATTCTATTATCCCGCCAGTAACTTATGTCTTGCGTTACACTTGAAGGATTTAAACGGAAATTAAACGTTTTGTGCAAGGCTTACGCGAAAGAATAATTTCGCAGATAAACGCAAGCCTTGTGTTTATCTGCATCGGTACCCACCGGCCCATTACGGTGCCACTGAACTTTATTTGTACGCAATAAGCTTTAATGGGGAACCGCTATTTAAATTAATAGAGACGCCATAAAATGCCAACAATAGTCATGAACTGACAGAGCCTTTTTGTCAGTTAGGAATAGTACTTTCTTGCTAACAAGGAACTTTTGACAGGCAACTGAATGAATGGGTTGAAACAGTCTTGAAAAAGACCCGTATTAGTTCTTTGCTGTAAAACATTTCGAAAGTCCCGACTACACGTTTTTTTTTCATGATGGGAAATCATCACATGACGTCTCCCACTCTGGGCGGAGGGGAAGAGAGTGTCAGACTCTTACTGACTGAAACCCATCCGTGTTCCGTTTGAGTTCCAAGGCCGTGGTGACTCTTTCGAACAAATTCCGCAACTGGCCCTAACGGACCCCTCTACTATGCTGACTATTGCTGACATATCTGCGAAGCACGCGTGGAACACAAAGCACCGTCGACCCGAGCCTGGTTCTGATTGGACAGCGAGACACCATCCTACATTACATGACACAGATAAATTCTTAATTCTTCATTTTATTTATACCATATCTTTGTAACGACAACTTTAAACTTATCACATAATTTGCTTAAATCAAGCAGCACAACT
The DNA here is from genome assembly GCA_950371165.1 of Lacanobia oleracea. NCBI lineage: Eukaryota > Metazoa > Arthropoda > Insecta > Lepidoptera > Noctuidae > Lacanobia > Lacanobia oleracea. Next base: position 1,050,861 of record OX493398.1, read on the forward strand.
TTTAACACAACAAAACTAAGTTTCATTTATTGTAAACCGACTTCAATATTCTACTCACACGGATTTAAAGAACAAATAACCTTCATGCAGACTGCACACTGCCGAGTTTTACTGCAGCTGCAGCACTACACATAAATAGCGGTGGAAACATCATTCGATGAAATTTTAACGACTTGTTCAATGGTCCATGTATCTGTAAAGAAGATTTACAGTTTAGTTTGTTCATAATAAATAGTTAAAACGTAGGCACTTTATGTTGTGCAGGTAAATAAAGTACTGTGTACTCGTGTTTTGAATAAAACTTGTAACTTGGTGTACGACTATCGGATTTCTGCAGTATTTTTTCTTGATACAATATTGTCTCATGTTTTGTATGAGACAAAATTGTATCTGTTGCTTACAAATATACAATTCTATTAATAGAGACAGAGATGAAACTTTCACAAATATTATAAAAAACGGATCTTAACTACAGGAGCAGGCCATAACTCAAGCAATAATAATATTCACAATGTGACCCAAAAGTTGCCAAGCTTCGAAGAGTCCCTAACATCTGGCTACTTTCTAAAAACATGTTGCAAACTAAACGGTATTCTCATTACTCAAAATAAACTACGAATCAACTATTTACTATAAACCTAAGACTACGTATGTGGCTGTCCTCCTACAGCGTGGGTCGATCCCATACATAATTGACATTTCTTCTACACAAGCCTTCGCCACGCTATTTCTATCAGGACCTCACTTGTCTAGTCCGTGTCATTGTGGCACAATGCGATACTGAGTCACAACCTACTCTAGATTCAAGATCTTAATGCACATTGAAACCTCGACTTGACATGACATTTCGTTAATATGCGAGGAGTGCTGTGTTTCTGGTATATGGAGAGTATATACCAAAAACATCAAAAGACTTGACTACTCTGTAAAGCAATGCATTTTCGCAGAATAAGTGCCCGTTTACACAATATCAGCCCATTTGTATCCCCGCTCCGTCTAAAGAGACGGATATACCAGTGACTGTATAATTTATATGACTGTGTTCATATGTAGACGGTACCGGGTTATTAGACGGACGTTTTATCACTGCGAAGAGCCGTCTAAAAGTCCGGATCGGATGTCTTCTGTTTAAACAGACGTTTCGTCTGAGTGTGAACATGCACATCCAGCCACCGTTTTCCGTGTGAACATACGGTCCGTCTGAGTGTGAACATGGACGTCCAGCCATCGTCTTCCATCTGAACATACGGTCCGTCTGAATGTGAACACGCACGTCTGAGTGGGAACGAGCCCTTATAGTTCAAAACTAGTTGTAACTTTGTTTTAATATAAAATACAATGTAAAAACTACTGAACCAAAACTGCAACACTCGTGGCGGTTCTCCGTGCTCTTCTCACAACTTTCAGCCAAATATTGAAAAATATGTAAATCGTAACACCCCGAAGTTGTACACTCAAAATTAGAATATAAAATGGAAGAAATTGTACGTTTATATATTATTCACGCGGTCTTATAGCGGCTGTATTCGTATCTTGTATACTTTTCATAAATAATTAATATGGTCAGGATCGAAAAACCAACATTCCTAATTATGTAACATTTATTTATACGTACAGAAAAACGAAATTGAACATAAAAACTTGTAAAATGTGATCCAATTCAGATGGTATCTTTTATAAAGTGCCATATATCTTTCACGATACAATAAGATCGACCCAAAAAACCTCTAAATGGTGTTTCAAAATGGCTAATAAAAATTCCAGTAAGTGCCTACTTCAGGATGTATCAGATTTTCTTTGCAATTTATTAGAAGGCACAGTTTATTTTATAAGTCTACCTGAATCGATCGTTTTAGAACTTTCCATTTTAACTTGTTTCGTGTTAAGTTTTAATGTGTCTCCTTTTTTAGGTACACGGAAATACTGAAACTTGCTACCTTTTCTTTCAATATTTACGTTTCTTTAAAAGTTTATATTGTTCTTTTTCTAACTCGGTTTGGTATTCTCTCGATTTTCGCGTTTTGACTTTTAATATTCTGATGATTTCACGGAAAGGAATTATTTCCGGGATAAGTTACTTTAATAACAATAATAATAAATTTATTCAAGTAGGTAATTATAACCTATTGCACAAGAATCACAAAAGCAATTAATTTAACATGAAAAAGCACAAAACAATAAAATTAAAATTCACAAATTAAATTATAAGAAATAAATTAAATTCCTTTCAATTAATTAAACTTGACGTCACGCTGAAGTAGTTGCACGAAGGCTGCGCTGACGTTCTTTGTCGAGGGTCACCAGTTTGGAGGTAGCGGTATAGAGAGTAAAGTTCCGCATACCTCAATTGAAAAGGAGGATCCTCCAACCAGGCGGCTGTTGTGCCTGGCGGGCTACTACCCGATAGTAGATATTCGGGCTGATGTATATGTTCTAATTGCACGGTAAACTCTGCTTGCGCGATGCAGGATTTCAACGTTGTAGTTCGCTGCTAGATGAATAGATGGCGTCGCGGTTCTTTTTGTTGCGATGTAGATTTGCTCCGTTGGTTTTTCTTGTGGCGGCCTTGTTGCCGCTACATCACTCCCTGGATTCGTCGTCCATGCATCCTGAGATGCTTGCCAGGCCAGTTGAAGGTTGATTCCAGTGAGTCGGAACCGGTAGTCGCAGATTTCTCGGTGAGTCAGAACTATATGCGGTGCCCCAGTGAGTCGGGGTGATGAGATCCCAGTGAGTCGGGATGACGCTGCAGGCTCCAGTGTGTCGGAGTGGTGCTGCTGCTGGCTCCAGTGAGTCGGAACCGGTAGTCGCAGAGTTCACGGTGAGTCGGAACTATATGCGGTACCCCAGTGAGTCGGGATGATTGAGGCTGAGGATGCTGAACAGGAATGCGCGGCTACTGCATGCTGGTGGTCAGGATATCCGTAGAAGCCGTGGGTACTGGCTAGCAGTATGACTCGCTGCTCGAGAGCTTGAGGTTACGATTAGGAGAAGTGATGATGACGTCACGCTGAAGTAGTTGCACGAAGGCTGCGCTGACGTTCTTTGTCGAGGGTCACCAGTTTGGAGGTAGCGGTACATAGAGTAAAGTTCCGCACACCTCAATTGAAAAGGAGGAACCTCCAACCAGGCGGTTGTTGTGCCTGGCGGGCTACTGCCAAAGTAGCCCGCCAGGCACAACAGGTAGTGGATAGTTGTTATTCGAGCTGATGTATATATACATCAGCCCGAATATCAACTATCGGGCAGTGCGATTTGAACATATATGTTCAAATCGCACGGTACTCTGCTTGCGCGATGCAGGATTTCAACGTTGTAGTTCGCTGCTAGTCGGATAGATGGCGTCGCGGTTCTTTTTGTTGCGATGTAGATTTGCTCCGTAGGTTTTTCTTGTGTCGGTCTTGATGCCGCTACATCACTAAATTAAATTTACAATGTCAATAAATTAAATTTTAAAATGTCAAAAAATTAAGTAAGCAACACATGAAATTTCAAAATTGCATTTAATTTTATTAACAAAGTAATAAAATTAATTGCAATTTTGAAATTTCATGTGTTGCTTACTTAATTTTTCAGGGACTCAATGGAAAATTCAGAAAAGCTATGGCATTAGGAAAACATATTTGTCGCTTCTCGCTCTTTTTCGTAATCTAGCCTTTGCCCAGCTGTGGGGCACTATAGTATAAATTAAAAAAGGTCACGCCCCACCATTCGCAGAGCCCTGAGAAGCTCGTCTGCCGATTATGAAGTGGATTCAAAAAACTGGTCAAGAGCGAGACGGATTCGTGCACCGAAGGTTCCGTACCACCATATAAGTCCCTATTAGTTGTATAAATATCAAGGCTCTGAGACAAGAAAAAGATATTGGCAAATTTAGATTTTTGTGAAAAATAAGACTACATACCATTTACCTTAATTTTCAACCTTTGTATTTTTTTCTTTATTTGTGCTATAAGGCCTAATAAATACTATAGACCTCAGTATCTGGTATATGTAAATTACAAATTGCTAGGTCCACCCGTTCCTGAGAAAATCGGTGGTTACATACGGACAGACAGACGGACAGAAGAGTGATCTTATAAGGGTTTCTTTTTTACCTTTTGAGGTACGGAACCCTAAAAGTATGAAATATCCAATACTTTTTAACTACAAAACGTATAAAAATAAATTAATATTTTGTTATTAAATACGTTAAGACGACGTAGTCGTTTTCTAAAAATGAAACCTAGCTAGATTGATTCATCTCTCCGAAACCCCCTGCATACTAAATTTCATGAAAATCGTTGGAGCCATTTCCGAGATTCAGATTATAATTATACATTATGTACAAGAATTGCTCGTTTAAAGCTATTGGATAGATAAGGGGTACGTAAAACGCTTCATATTTCCAAAATGGTAGCACGGATGAAAATCTTTTCTGTAAATAAATTGTTGCTCTAGTCGAAAACCATGAGATGATGTAAGAAAAAATAAAAAATGTAATTATTTTTATCACGGGCGGACGGTCAGACGGGCGGCCAGCGGAGGCTTAGTAATAGGGTTCCGTTGGTTACTCTTTGGGTATGGAACCCTAAAAAGAACCACGACAAAAACTAGTAATATAATTATTGTATTCAATCTGGCTTGTCAGTTGTCCCGTAGAGAACCAGTACTTAACATAAAGTGACTGTCTATCTCACCTCCATAACCCACGGGTAACACATTACCCTCGGCAAGACTGGTGTTAGATTTTCTGTCCTTTTTTTGAAGTATGGGAAATCATCAAATGACTCCTTCCGCTCTGGGCGGAGCGGAAGGGAGTGACAGACTCTTACTGACTAAAACCCATCCGTGTTCCTCCTAGTGCCCTTTGCGTTCCAGGGTGTGGTACCACTTTCGAACGGATTCCGTACCCCGGTCTGTCTTCTCTGGCTAAACGGGCTTTCCGTGGAAGGAGATCTTTATGTAATGGATTTGTACCCAATCACGCAGAGACACAGCAAGCGTTGCTTAAACTCGAAGATCGTTATGTTTTTTATTTGAGATGGGTTTGCTCGTGACTCTAGTCTAAGTCAGAAGTGACAAAGACAAAGTATGGAGTGGGCTTACTCAGAAGAAGCCTGTCTCTAATTTTGAAGACATCTATGTTGAATGGGTTTGAAAATAATGAGACGCAATTAGGAGTTTTACTTCTTTACTCTGCGCTTTGGAAACGCTTAGTGGTGAATTGGTGGAATTGCAACAAGGTTTATTAATTAACCACAAGCTCGACTCTTCTGTTAAAAATATTGTATATTATATCATTTGTAAACATAGTAAAATCCGTCACATTGACTCTTACTCAACAAAATTTGTGGTGTATCAGCGCAAATAAACAATTACCGTTAACGTTCACGAGTTACTTTCAAAATGTTGACCACTATTTCAGCATTGTATTGCGATTTTCATTCGCCACAAACTGGCCCTTAACGCGGCTCAATAATGACCGGATATCGATGAAACTTCCGGGTTGTAATGGCGGTGTTCGGACAGTCATCCCTGACACGTGGAATGTCGCTATAATTATGATATACGAGCAGTATTCTTATTTACGGGAATGGAGGTCAAGGGTAAGACTAGCTCCTGATAAAAAATGCATGCCTCTACAAAAGAATGCAACTTTGTAAGATCAAACTTGCGACTTCTATTTAGATAGGTCAGGTGGGCTACAGTGAGCCAGTGGTACACAGAAAATCGGTATTATTATATTCAAAACTAGTAGTTACCGAATCATGGAACCGACACGTAGCAACGTGTTTCGTTACATCTCCCTCACTCCCCAGTTGAGGGCGAGCGCCCGTTGTAAGCGGTCGTGTGGTGCGACGATTTGTGTTTTCCCGCGCGAAAAGTAAAAAATAGGTAAGTTTTGCTTTTGTTCTTCAAAGTCGTGTTTTCTGAGCTTTTCGTACCAAATTTTATATACATGTAAAGTCACTATCTAGCAATAATATGGTTATTATGTTTTAAACATATTCCTTGATCAATTGCCTTTTTTCAACATCAAATGTCAAATAACGTAGGTGGTACACAGTGACTCAGTATTGCAGGGTACACAGTGAACCATGGTTCAGTGTGTACCGCTTGATGGTTCATTGTGTACCAAAGTTATACATCAAATTAGTTAAACAGATACAACTTTTTTTGCTTCAGGATGGGTCGAACTAAGGCAGTGAAAAGAAAGATTGGGGGGCATAGCAAGGATGATATGGTGCAAGCACTTCAGCTTATAAAAGATGGTGCAAGCATACGCAGGGCCGCTAAAGAGTGTCACTTGGCATATCCTACGCTCAGGAGGTACGCTAAAAAAATCCAGTCGGATGAAAACACTGACTTAGTTCCTAATTACGAAGTCAATGCAATATTTTCCCAGGACCAGGAACTAGTGTTAAAAGATTACATTAAACAATGCGCCTTAATGTTTTATGGGCTCGGGGCAAAAGAAGTTCGTCAAGTGGCATACCAAATGGCAAAACCAACAAAATTAAAACACCAATATCTTGGGAAGCAAATGGAATAGCTGGAAAAGACTGGTTGCGATCGTTTAGAACACGCCATCAAGATCTTAGCCTTAAAAAACCTGAGCCATGTAGCTTAGCTCGAGCCACACAATGTTGAAAAATTCTTTTCAAATTTAAAAGAAGTTATGCAGCGACATCATAGCTTCGGTGATGGCATGCGAGTATATAACTTGGATGAGACATCGACAACCACTGTTCAGAAGCCACAAAAAGTGCTAGCACCAAAAGGGTTTAACGTGTGTAAAATTACCAGTGGTGAACGAGGCGTTTTGATTACGACTTGTGCCATTATATCCGCATCTGGACAAACTTTGCCTCCTGCAATGGTGTTTCCTCGTAAAAAATTCAAAACCCAATGCCCAATGCTGCATGGTGCTCCGCCGGGTACTCTGGGCTTAGCCGCACCTTCGGGATGGATGAATGCAGACCTCTTCGTTGATGTGATGAAACATTTTGTGAAGCACACTTCATCCTCAAAAGACAACCCATCACTTCTAATATTAGATAACCACGAAAGCCATTTATCAATACAAGCTCTGGATCTGGCTAAAAACTCAGGTGTTACCGTGCTTACTTTACCTCCACACACAACTGCAAAACTCCAGCCATTAGATGTTGGATTAAATGCACCATTTAAATCTTTCTAAAATGCAGCTGTTGATTCGTGGCTGCTTCGTAACCCAGGCCAAATGCTGACAATATATCACGTAGCTGAATGTGTTGGACAAGCTTATTTAAAAGCAATGACGCCTATAAATATCACAAATGCTTTTAGAAAATGTGGAATTCATCCATTCGATGACTCGATCTTCACAGATGTAGATTTTTTGCCAAGTTCTGTCACAGATAGACCTGATCCAGAATTAACGATTTCTGAACCAACTGAAGCACAAGTTTCTCGTGCCTGTGCCTCACCATCACTCTTAGAAATGACTCAGGATAATTCAGAAATTATATTATCCCTTTTTGATGCTCAGGAAAAAAAACCAAACCACAATGTTAATTGCTCAGTCATAGACACTGCTCCACAGAAACCTTTATATGTCCCATAGATTGCTACAAGTGACAACGCTGCTCAACCACAAAAATATGATAATCAACTGGATATACCGTCGACTTCAAGAGGACATAGAACTTTCATATCGCCAAGTATGTTTAGGCCACCAATCAAAGCTGGACCACGTAAAATCAGGAAGCGCAGAAAGCTAGGAAAAAGCATGATCGCTACTGATACTCCTGAAAAGAATGAAATAGAAAACAAGAAAAAGACATGCACTAAAAACGTGAAAAAAAGAGATATTTTTAAAGAGAAAAAAACAACTTCAATCGATTGCGATAGTACTAGTACGACCGATGAAGAGATTTTCGTAGCTAGTGGTTCCTCTTCGGGAGGAGAAGATTTTATTAGTGATGAAGAAGAAGGAGAAATAATTTTAACTGAAAATTTCTTGCCTTTACCTCGGGAGCCAAAAGTAGGAGATTATGTAATAATTTTACTTGAAACAGAGAAGAAAAATAAATTATTTTATATTGCTAGGATTATAGAAGAACCTGATGAAAATGACTGATTATTATGTGTCGTTTTTAAAATTAAAAAGTAAAGTGTATCATAAGTTTTCCGAGCCTCTTGAACCAGATTGTGCAGGAGTCCGGAAAACTGATATCAAATATATTTTGCCTAAACCAAATGTGGATGGAAGCAGTCGTCGCCAAGCGACGTTTAAATTCCCCGTTAATATTTCACTTTTGAAGTTCACATATTAGGCTTTTTTTTAAATAATTATTAGGATTTTTTTTTTATTGTGGCTGTAAACGCAACTTTGAGACTGATTTTATAGGATAGATAATAAGTTGATAACATAGATCTCAATTAATAAAAACCGCATTGATTGTATTTTTTTGTTTTTTGTTTTTTTTTTATGTGACTGTTCTACAGAAATTTAAAGGTTTTGTATACCAACTTAACAATTATTTCTAAATACATGACTGTGCTGTGTATGTTATCCTGATTAAGTTATAATTCTATTTTTTGTTTTTTCTTGACATTCTAAGCAATAAACCTTCTTGAATGAATGAAAAAACTTTGTTTTAATGACGCATTTTTGATTGATGACCGATTTACCCGAATTAGTCCAGTTAAAATATAACTTATCTTCGTTTTATTCTGATATGGTTCACTGTGTCCAACGGTGGTTCACTGTGAACTTCATCATGGATCAGTGTGTACCAAAGAGTGTACACAATGAACCAATTCCCATTTTTTAAAAAACACTTGGTAATGTCTAACCTATCAGTTTTTGAGCTTAATTTTGTAAAGAAACCTTAAGTCTATTAGACACTAAATGGTATGTATGAAAAAAGAAAACGAAAACTTTTAATTTGAGTACATGACACAACTTTGAATTTTTTGTGGTTCACTGTTGCCCACCTGACCCTACCCCTTTTTAGCTTTTGTTTGAGGATGGGAAATCATCAGTGTCAGACTCTAAGTGACTTTATTAATCTATTATTTCTCGAATTTATTTGAGAAATTGTTCAATCAGAGCATAAGTCTACAAGAAACAAAGCTCTCATTGGTCTGTTCAGATGTGACGTCACATGTTCGCCATAGTTACGAATTAAATGGACCTCCCTTTGTCCTTTGTGGCGAGTATGGTTGGTTTTACTTAAGGTGTGTAATGTTTTGTAAAAAATATTGTGATGGGTCTTTTATATTTCGCGAAATTGAAAACGACTCCATTCAATTCGTAACTCTATGGCGTGCGCTTACACCAACAAAGACCAATGAGGGGCCAAGTTTTCAATTTAACTATCACACCAAAATAGATAAATTGTAGACTTTTGCTCTGATTGGTCGCCATTTTATGTCAGTCCACAATTTCTCGGAACGACTTCGAGAGATTATATAGAATACCAAATTTTGATGCGTAAAAAAGATTTCCAAATATTCAGTTGACAATTTATCGAGAGTTCACAATCTCTCAAGACATTTTGTAGTCTTACGTATTTTGCAATTATTCGGTGACATATACATGTAAACAGTTGACCCGCGCAACTTCGTCTGCGTCACAATTTTAATTACTGCTCCGCTCCTATTTGTCTTAGCGTGATGATATATATCCTAGAGCCTTCCTCGATAAATGGGCTATCTAACAACGAAATAATTTTTCAAATTGGACCAGTACTTCCTGAGATCAGCGCGTTCTAGCAAACAAACAAACTCTTCAGCTTTAATAAATAAAATAAATAATAAATTAATTCAAATAAAATCGTTGACAAAAAAAATACATTTACCCAACAGTGATAAGATTTCCATACAATTATAGTGCCTAAAAGTAAACTAAAACTAATATATTATAGGTGCAAGTTATGGTGGTTCGGAATTGCAATGTTATGTAGCGACCAGCCCGATCTAGGTTAATTTAAACCTGTGTTTTTAGGCCACCACTTTACAATTCAACTACATTGGTGCAGTACAATTTAAAGTAGTAGTAAACTAGACAAAAATAAAGAATCTTTTAACAACTACGAGACAAGCTTCATACCTTGATATCTAAAACTAAGTCTACGTAATTATACAAAAGTAAACCATCACGAGGGAAACAAATATCATCATGCCAAGATTTCTAGAAGTTGTTCTGTGTCTGTGTAATGTAGAGTCTCTAAATATTCACACAACATTTTACTACATTTTTTATACCTTACACTATAGTAACTTACCTTACAAACAAACACGATTAGCAAACGCATGTCTAGTTTGAGACTTAATGCAAACCAAGTCCTTTCTTTTTTTGTCAGAAGGTACAGGATCAAAGGAACTGCAGTGTGCTGGTGAAGTACTATGATTAAAATAAATAATTGCCGTACTGTAAGCACCTTACATGCTGCGTATAGCTGGTGCGTAGGAAATCTAAATGTAGCAACCTTTAGAATTGCTCTTTGAGCACGCTCTAATAGGATTAAGAATTTTTTGCCGCACCACCACAAGAAGTAATGAAATATGTGAAAATAGATTGAAACAAAGCTAAAAAAACCTGTTTAATTAATTTAAAGTCGGCTATGTTCCGTAAATTCTTAAAAACATATATTAGTTTGCGCACTCTCGTACATAGTAAATCGATGTGTTTACGGAAATTTAGATTTGAGTCAATGCACAATGGTGACACCTAGATATTTTAAATGGTCAGCTATAGCTAAAGTGAGGCAAGAACATGCAGTGTCAGCATACGTGCAACAATTATGTGCGCGAATGTTTAGATTAGTAAGCGGTATGTTAGTATTCTTCATTGTAAATATAACGTAATTGGTTTTAACTGTATTTTTAATGTTAGAAGATTATTACGGAGCCAATTAGACACAATGTTAAAACCATTTTGGGCGTATTCATAGACCTCAACTCTTGATATATTAGTCTCTTTATATATTAGTATAGATGTTCAATTAAATAGTGAAAAGTTGGGGTAGGTCGATATCGTTAACATACATTTATGACCCAGTTGTACATTTACTACATTTACAAATAACTTCTCTTAACTTTAACTTAGTGTCTAAAGCTTTATTCAACTTGAAACTTTGTCAGTGTCTTCTAGCATTTACAGGAACTTTTATACTTCTTAAGTAAGATACTGGTAATCTTACTTATCCTGACGTTCTTGTTACTGGCTGTAATGAAATTTATGTGAAACAGAAATAATGCGACGCTTGGGGGAGGCCTATGTCCAGCAGTGGACGTCTTTCGGCTGATATGATGATGATGATGAAAAATAATGCTTATCAAAGGAAAAAGACAGTGAATGTGTACTTCTAATACGGAAAACATATAAAAGTAAGTACCTACCTAACATTTTTTTTCTCTGAGCAAAGACACAGTGCTGCGTTATTTTTGTCATTGATAAAAATACAGGTTCAAAACATTTTTCAACATTAATGAGCCGGCTCTGTCAATTACTGAAAAAAAAACTTTACCTTAAAAAAACCCTGATTAACTTAATTTATTACACAGCTATCTTAATTACATGAAATCCCTTAACGAGGCCTCCAGTTGTTATAATTTTGATCTAAAATATACAAAAGCGGGGTGTGAAACTCGCCGGGGGTGAATTATGTCGTTGCTACGTTTTCTGCCAACACTGTTTTTTTAGCCATAATATTATGAGAAATAATGTTGGGGGTTACTTTGGGATTTAGAAAAGTGGGTCACGGGACCATGTGTTGATAAGGTGGTCTAATAAACGTGAAGAGGTAGGCAAATTGTGAATAAAATAATGTATTTTTATTTATTTATTTTCCACCATACATTTATCTTAACAGGTTTATCAACTAATGCGATAATGTAGTCAACTCTTATTATTAAAGCTAAACAATTTAAAACTAACAGCTTTCGATCTTAGCACTTATTGCTAATACAATCACTATGCCACAGCAGGACTACAACATATCTCAAAGAGAGCTCTCGCTATGGACCCACCCAGAGTCCAACAAAATAGGTCTATGTCGAGTCGAGTATGTATATAGAGTCTTCTGATAATCACTGCAATGATTAGTCTAACGTAACATTGCTATTATCTATTTGTACGCTTGAAAAATTATAGCAGTTACCTTTTCAAAGAAATATAAATCAAATCTCTGATTTCATTAATCTGTTAATCCTCAGGCATCCTCAGCCCTGTCTGGGCCGTGCCTGGAACATGGACGGACTGCGACATGGACGGGGTGCGCAGATTTTATATGAACTCCTTCAGACACATCCGTTTCTGGGTCATGACACGGATGAGTAAGTACCACCTTGAGACGGACCATGGACCATACACGTCCCGGGAATTTGAAGTTGGTTACCTATTTTTCAAACCCTGATTGAGCCTGTAACCTGTCAAACTTTCGCGTTAAAGTAGGGTTCAACACGTTTTTAGCCTCAACTTAGATACCGGCCTTAGTATTCAGTCAGAGTGTCGGCTTCACTATTATAAAGTGAAACCCACACTTGCAACAGAAACTTCTGGTTTCTGTTGCAAGTGTTCACCACAAAACGAGGTTAAATCCGAAACGTACCGGAAATAAACGAATTCTCCCGAGCGTGGCCACCCATGTGTCCCGTAAACATTCAGAGAGGATTCATTACGCGCTGCAATGAGAGGCTATTCGGTCGCAGCATAATTCCTACGCCGTGCGGGCCGCCCAGCCAATGCTGTTAATGTGCGCGAATCTATCCACTCCCAGCGAAATTACATTCTGTGTGAGGCAGTTTAAGCTTTTGTAATTATGCGTTTAATTTCCGCGGGAGATTTAAAGCGGCTGGACAAGGTCGATTTTAAATTCTGAAGCTTTTTTGCATGAGTACTTCTCTCATTATGTTTTCATCTGCATCCGTGTAGGTCAAATACATGATTTTGTTAAAATGGTTGGCACACTACGTCAATTGGTCATGTAACAGCCATTTTACACAACACAAGCTTTTCCCCGTTCCCGCAGGAAATTCAGGAAATCCTTTCTTACTGCTACCCTACCCTCCCCTAGGAACCTACATATCAAATTTCAGTTTTCTACGACGAGAAGTTAGTGCAGGACGTAAGTGAATGCGAGTCACTCATCAGTGACGGAATGTGTTAGGATTGTACGGAATATGTTGGTACTACTGTGATTGGAATATTTTGGTGCTAAGTAAATAATAGTAACTCACTTATTTTATGTTTTTTATTAAGTGTGGTGAAAAATGTCGTTTGATATACGTAGGCATAAAATGCAGTCTATGTAGTGTATGTACTGTAAAACAATACTATAATAAACTTCTCATCAGAAAAATCGAAACACTTCCGTTTTTATGGTTTCTGTCCTAACAAACTTTTCATTCCATGAAAAAATTTTATAACTGACAGTTTGGCCATTACAGGAATAAGCGAAAATTCAAAATTAGAATTTAATTTGTTTATCCTATAAGTGAAATAATTCACGGTTTTGTGACAAATGTGTGTTTAAGTTTCAAAAGTGAAATGTACTCCACATTTCACTTTTGAAAACTTAAAATTAGCGCTTATCTTAAAACTTTTTGTTCTTTATTTATTTACTGTGACTTTGGGACGTCTGAAAAGTTTTTTTTTCTAAAACATATGGATACTTCGCCTGCAGAACCCGACCAAGTGGTGGCATTGCTAGATTCTGGACTTAGTCAGCGTGTTGTGGCTGAAAGATTGCATTTAAGCCTGTCGTCTTTTCATAGAGTCTACAAACGTTATCGGGAAACTGGTTTGTTCTCGCGCCGTTCAGGATCTGGCAGGAACCGGGTCACTTCGGAGCGAGATGATCGATTTATTGTAACAGCTTCTTTACGAAATCAACGTCTTAATGCTTTTCAACTGCAGCAGCAGCTTCATGTTGTACGTAGGGTGGCTGTAAGTGACTCTATAATTAGAAGTAGGTTAAAGAAACGTGTATTAGTACCGCACAAGCCAGCAAATGGGCCGAAATTAACAGAAAACCATCGAAGAGCGCGCCTTAACTTTGCACGTGAGCACCTAAATTGGTTATACCTCCAGTGGAACATAGTCCTCTTTTCTGATGAGTGTAAAATTATGCTGTATGGTAACGACGGAAGGAACAAGGTACACAAAAGAGATGAAAAACACAATGCTGCATTGAAGAAAAGGTCAGCGCCGACGGTAAGACGGTAAGAGCTTGTCTTTGTGTTTGAGCCACGTCTGACTGTGCTAAACAGTCATCGGACAGTGTCGTGAGCCTCATGTGATGCCCTATGCATATTTTATTGGCAACGGTTTCATATTCATGCACGACAATGCTAGGGCTCACACTGGGAGCGTCGTACGAGATTATGTTATCGAAGTAGGTATATCCATTATGAAATGGCCAGCAAGAAGCCCGGACATGAATCCGATTGAACATCTATGGAATGTATTAAAGAGACGAATTCGTGCAAGAGATCTTGCCCCAGAAACACTTAGCCAGCTGCAAAATGCAATCCAAGGGGAATGGAATGGATTGCCGCAACATATTTTGACCGTGACTCTCATCCGATCGATGAAGAACCGTATGGAAGCAGTAATAAGAGCTCAGGGAGGGAAAACAAGTTATTTAATAAACGTTTCTTAGCTTTTTTTTCATTTACGTGTGTTGTTTTATCAATTTCCATCATACTCCATACAGGGTAAAAAATACTTGTAAAATAAGCCCTATATACCTATGAAAATTTAATTTAAATCATTAACATAAGGATTTGAAAACCTCATATAAGTCACTATTAAACGATATTTGACATAATTATATTCCTAAATGTACAATTTTTTCTGATAATCCTCACAAAACATAAACTTGCAAGGTGTTTCGATTTTTCTGATGAGTAGTGAATGTTGGTTTTGATACTAATGTGACAATGACATACATTGGAGTTCCGTGCCTTCCATTTGAGAGATAGTCTAATACAATTTTATGTATAAAAAAATCACGTTATTTTTGCTGGGTAGAAGCGTGCTCACATATGAATGAATTTCGGGTATCGCAATATTTTCCTTAAGTTCCCAGTTTCACACTTCGTTGCTTATTTAGAACCTATTTATTTTCTAAGAGGCATGTATTTCTTTTTTTTCATGTAGAATATTTTCAATTCATTTAGGCCAAATTCCGCTAGGGCAAGGGCCTGCTGGGGCTGCGGAATTTGTTCAAAAGAGGTACCGTAGCCCTGGAACGCAAAGGGCACTAGGAGGAACACGGATGGGTTTTAGTCAGTAAGAGTCTGACACTCCCTCCTGCTTCACCCAGAGCGGGACGAGTCCTTTGATGTTTTCCCATTCTAACAAATAAAAAAAGCCCAAATTTTTCAGATAATTTTAATCTTAACTAGGGCTGGACGGCGTTTTGAACAGAAGAGTTGATACAACCAGTGCCTTGCAAAACAGTCTTCTCAATTCCAAATTCTAAAAGAGGTCAAGCGAGGGTATTGATTGTTTGTATGTCTTATCTTAGCGATCTTACATAGCGACATAATTTCACTTTTCGACATAGACGCGAACGAAGTCGCAGGCAGCAGCTAGTTTTAAACTTAATAATAAATACCACATATTTTTATACAATAATTACCCAACCGAAATTTTTATTCCTCAGATAAAAGTTATCTGACTATTGAAAAATCTTACCCTGAAACAATTTTAATTTTTGTTTCAAACTATATTCCTTTAATTTTTATATTTTTCGATATCTTAACGTTGTCGGGACTCTACTAAACAGGGTAATGTTTAGCAGACTACTTATACATGAGTATGTCTATACAATATTTGATAGCCAGTATAAGTTTAGGTCGCAGATGCAGTGGAACAACGTCGCAAGTGTCGTTATGACCGCGTCTGCGAAGTGCGCAACTTTCCACTATGTAACTTACGTCGTTCTGAAGTGCATGAAGTTATCATCAGGACATGGTTTGTTGTTTACAACGGCTTATCACAATATCACATCGATTGTATAAGTTTCTATATTATCTTCTGCATTTTCGTGTATACTGTATCTACTGTATAGTATACTGTACTGTATAGTTTTTTGGTGGCTTAATTCTTCGCTACTTCCACAGGCCGTTGGTAGTGACTGAACTATATCAGATTGTAGTAAGTATTCACCTCTGATATTATAAAAGTAAGAAAGTCTTTGAAACTTTACGTACTCAATTTGGAGGGTTCAGGCATTATGGCATAAACTTTAATTTTCAGCCTTCGTTTTTAATATAACCATTACTCGCAGCTTAATTATGTATCGCCAAAGCTGACTTTTGCCGACGGTGAAAAAACCACAATTAATAAAAACCCTAAAGAGAGCCTCATTATTTGAAACAAACGCTCAGCATTAAAATATATAAGTAAAAGTTTATTAATACTCAGATTACAAGGGTTTAATTTTTGGAGCCTCCTTTTAAGCAAATAATGCCTTTGTTAGAAGACTCGAGGGGAGTCTTCTCCCACCATACCATAATGTAACAATAATTTCTGATAAATGATAATACTAGAATTTCTAGTAGAAAGTTAAAAATAACAAATAATAATAAA
This sequence comes from Lacanobia oleracea, assembly GCA_950371165.1. Classification (NCBI taxonomy): domain Eukaryota; kingdom Metazoa; phylum Arthropoda; class Insecta; order Lepidoptera; family Noctuidae; genus Lacanobia; species Lacanobia oleracea. The sequence continues at coordinate 1,067,434 of OX493398.1, forward strand.
AATTAATTTGAGAATATGTCCCGAGTGTAGCACTCGGGACGTATTCTCAACATAATTTTTAAACTTCGCACATTTAACCACCTGTGTGAAGTTAAACTGTGGGGTGGTATAGTGTATGAGGGTGGATGTGAGAGTGTGGTGTGAAAGTGTACATTTTCTAGTGTAAGTACTATGGAAGTGCCTTCGTGTCATCATACGTAGATAAGTGTCTTAAACCAAAAGGTTTAAGCTGTATGTGTTAAGATTTTCTTACATTCAAAAATTTGTTTTATTTTATAAGTATTTTTTTTTGTTACAGTGTCTAGTAATTGACCTGCTGATATATACAACCAAATTCATGGCCTCCTCCTTTTTTGAAGACGTTTAAAAACAGTGTGTTTGTAGAACTGCCCGTACAGGGAAGAATGACAAGTAATTTGTTTATCAGCGTGACTTGCCGATGTCACGTTGTAACATAAATCATCTCGAAGAAATGTAATCATGAAAAGCTCATTTAAATTCAATCAGGGGGTCTTATGTGACACAAAAATAACGACGAATTTTCTAAGGCATTATTCTGTTTTGATTGTTTTTCTTCTTTTCCTGTTTTCTTTCAGTTTTTGTATACCTACTTTATTACCATTAGTATGATGTATCTGTTATTTTCAAACTTGTTTTTATCATCTACTATCCTAATTCTTACCTTAATATAAAAAATACCGGAAGCCACAGCGTTGAAAGGCCTCCCGCAAGTTGGACCGATGAGGGTCGCGGGTAGCCGATGCATGCGAGATGTAAAGGACCGGTTGTTGTGGCGACACTTGGGGCAGGCCTATGTCCAGCAGTGAAGCGACGTTTGGCGAATATTAATATGATGAGGATGATTATACATGTGAACGTTTGAGGCAGACGTATGTTTGTTCCTCTTTCAAGCGGAAATGAATTAAACTTCACAGTAATGTAGCTTACACATTACTATACCTTAGTTCTATCTATACATATAATTATATAGAGCTGAAGAGTTTGTTTGTTTACTTGAACGCGCTAATATCAGGAACTACTAGTCCGATTTGAAAAATTCTTTCAGTGTTAGGTAGCCCATTTATTGAGAAAGGCTATAGGCTATATATCATCACGCTAAAACCAATAGGAGCGGAGCAGTAATGAAAATTGTGATGCAAACGAAGTTGCGTGGGTCAACTACATAGTTACTATACATAATGGGGGTTCCCAACTAAATAAAATATCATAATGTATATAAAATTCCTCTTCCGTTACTGACCGACTGTTTGGGTGACTGACAGACAAAGCACAGCCGAAACTGCAGGTCGTAGAAAGCTGATATTTGGCATGTAGGTTCCTTAAGAAATGTAAGGGTGTACTAAAATTTCTGAAAATTCGCACGAAGTCGCAGGCAAAAGCTACTGTGATTATTTAAAAGTATATATTGTAATGAAGACTTTTACGATCAAAAGAGAAGCGTAAATCCTACGATCATACGAGTAGTTGATTTGTGTACCCGCAATAAGAAACACGTTGCCATTTTAGTCGTATTATAATGACAGCTTATTTTACGTTTCAAGATTTATTTAACAAAATTTAAATAATATTCATTAACATGACGTATGACGTAGTTTGAAACATCCAGGAGAGAGCCGTCCGAGCCTTGCGTTCCAAGGACGGCGCGGAATGGAACGGCGACATTGTTTTGGTAAGCAAATATTATTAACATGATGTTTCATAATTCGAAAGTATTATTTGTTATTGTACCTATCATTTTAAATAATTAAAAATATATTTCGCTCCTAGAGATAGTATATTAACCCTCGCATAAATTCTCCACTTGCCAAAATTCACCCGCAAATATTACGCCAGATGCATAAGTTTTGGCATCCATTGACTAGTTTGCACGTACTTACTGATGCAGATGCCGCACAATGCCAGCTAGCGATGCTCAGCAAACGGACTGCACGCCAGATGTGACCTGATGCTGCACTGTATTGCGACATTATTGGGAGATATATCTTATTGGATAACTTTGGTTTATTTATTTTGAAGACGTTTTCTGAGACCGTGTGTAGTATAAATGTAAATTTAAAGAAATTGATGAATTTTCACAGAGTGCAAAAATGTTATTTATTTATTTATCGACTATGGACTTACAGCTAATACGAGCAGAATTCTTGCTTATTTAAAATTGAGATTGAATATTATATTGGCTGTTTAATTTTTTTTTTATCTTTGTAACTTTCAGATGGAGTACTTACCCAGAGATTTGAAACAAAGAGAAGTCACTATGTACGATCATGGGGTCAAGAAAACGGTTTATAATATCATTTTCTTAGACCCAATTGCGCTAAAAAATTAACTCCGACTTAGTCACTAACACGATGTTAAATAACAAATATTTAATTGGTACCTACGTAATGCACCTGCGTTAGTAACTAACCTTGAGTTAAAAGACAAGCTACTGTGGCTGGTGCAAGCAGGCCTTAGTTTTATAAATATAATCTGATTTATTGACAAACACTTTTACTTACATTTTCGTTAAAGTGAACATACCAAATGTCTGGAACATCGACAATCTCTTCATGACTTAAATATGTCACCAGATAATTGCAAAATACGTAAGACTATAAAATATCTTGAGAGACTGTCAGTCCACAATTTTTCGGAATGAATTCGAGAAATTATAAACTATCAAATTTTGATCCGTAAAAAAGTACTCAAAATGTGCAGTTGACAATTTATCGAGTATTTACAATTTCTCAAGTTATTTTATAATCTTACGGAGTTTGCCATTTTCCGATGCCACATACAAACTAATCACTAAACTGCTGACTTATTAATATCTGCGGTTCCACATTGTGTGTTCGCTACATAGACCGTAGGTCGATCGGTTCACAGGTTCACGCCTACACCCATACACCGCAAACCTATTAATTTACTTCACTTTACAACTTGCGTGGGTCGAATATGACCAGCCCATTCAGCCGATTTGATGGCGCTGAGAGTGACGTAAGCAAAGGGAACAAGCAAGAGGATATTAGGACTAAGTTTATGGTACGTGGGCGAAACGGATATTATACATGAGTGTTGTAATAGAGTATTAGCTGGTGAGTTTCTGAGGCTTTTGATAAGTTCTTAATAGCTTATTGATTTGACAAGATAAATGAGTTTACAGAAAATTAATGTGGCAAGTCAAAGGGTGCATATATAATATGTATAATCCTAATATATAAAATTCTCCCGTTAATGAGTGATTGTTATGAAGCTACGAGTTTAAGTACCTATTGTAGAATAAGTGGGTAGATGCCTGCAGCTAGGTTAAGCAAACGACTGCTGCGTAAATCCAATATATGAGCTTGTACGTATCAGTTGTATTATTTCCTACCCCCCCGCTCCACGTATAATCCAGCTAGCAACGGACAAGCGGAGAGTTATGTTAAGATTATCAAAAAAGCAATTAAATCTTTCTTGCTATCTGGCACCTGTTTAAAAGATTTAAATATGAAATTGTTAGAGTTTTTGCTCAATTATAGAAATTCGACCACAAACAGATCACCCGCTGAAGTATTGTTCAGTCGCAAGTTGAGATGTAGGTTAGATTGTCCAGCACCTACCACCCTAACACCATCCGACGCATCACTCGATACAGATGTTAAAGTCAAAGTGTTCGCAGATTGTCAATTTTCGTGGCAACCGTTAAACCGTGTTCAGTGTGGGTGACCAAGTCTTAGTGAAAATATATAGGCAAACAAATTAAACATTATTGGTCACGAGGCATGATTACTAGAACTATTGGAAAGACTGTATATTTAGTAAAACTGAGTGAATCAAATCAAAAAAGGTCAAGAGGCACGCTAATCAGTTACTCAAATAAGGAGGGAAGATCGGTTATGCGAAGAGGTCGTTCCCGCATTCATTATCATCTGCCTAGCCTTTTCCCAACTAAATTGTGGTCGGCTTCCAGTTAAATCGGATTAAGCTGAATACCAGTATTTTACGCGGAGCGGCTGCCTACCAGACCTCCACAACCCAGTAACTGGGTAACACGGTACTTCGTGGCAAGACTGGAGTCAGATTAACTGGCTTCTGACTATCCGTAACGACTGCCAAAGATCTACAAATGACAGCCGGGACCAACGGCTTAATGTGCTTTTCGAGGCACGGAGGAAACTTGCTATGTTAAGATGGTCACCCTTTCACAGACCAATCTTGGCAAGCGTTGCTTAACCTTGAAGATCGACTGTGCGGCGGCGGTTATCTAGCCACGAGCTCCTCTCGTTCCCGCATCCACGCTTGTTCAAGGCGACCAATCCACTGAAAAGGAAATGGTTTCGACTGCAGCTCCCTCTATAGAATTACAACCTGTCACTCAGTCGAAACGTAACAAACCGTAAGTTGATTAAAAGAAGTTCTTCTAATTAAAGGTGGAGGGATGTTATGAAGGTGCGATTAAAAGTACCTATTGTAGAATAAGTGGGTAGATGCCTGCAGCTAGGTTAAGCAAACGACTGCTGCGTCAGTCCAATACGTATCAATTGTATTATTTCCTACCCCCGCTCCATGTATGTAACAGTGAGTAACTGACAGAGCACCCACAACCTAAACTACGGGTAACTGGTAAGAAAAAGTGTAGTTTTTCTCTGTCCTACTGCTGAGGAAAGTCATTCATTCATTTATTTTATTCATTAACAATTTACATTGTGTTGAACATTACATATTAAAAATAGAAAATAACACATGCAGAAACAACTACATTAAGCAAATTAATACAATGTCAGCAAAATATTACAAAGACATAAATAAATACAATATCTGGTTCATAGCAGGTACAGTGTCTGATAAAAAGTCTAATTTATTATTATCAGGTAAAATGTCAATTACAATGTCAAATATAACACTAGTATAATGTCAAATTCAATGTCCAATTATTAGTAGGTATGTCAAATTCAATGTCAAATTAAGAAATAATTTCGCTAAGGTTTTAGTAATGAGCATAGTATAATTATATAATTTAGAATCATTAAAATTTGTTCACTGCTATTACTATAAGTGACTACTTTTATCATTCATAAATTCCGATACCGAGTTAACCTATTAAATAACTCTACTGCTTGGTATCTGGAACAATGCTTAGCAATGTTAAATTTCGGTGCCATCTTGTGTTTAAATTCTTTCCTTCTTGTGTTTTCTCTTATCTTACGCTCCTCTTGAGATTCATACTCATGAATATTCTTAGCCAAGTGATTCAAGATTACCAATATATACAAACTAGGTACTGTTAAAAAGACCCATTCTTTAAAGTGCTCTCTGCATGAGTCCTTCAAGAGTTACCTTTTCGACCGGTTATTTTTGTCATACATTCACCGGATTCTCGCAACCTTCACTAGATCATCGGCCAGATTCAGTCAGACATTCTTCTTCATTGCACTCTCTAGCCCTGATGGTATGCTTTCAAATTATTTCTCCACAATTTGGTCGCGGGCTTCTGGACCGGCTTCAACGGCTCTACTATCCAAATTCCATTTTCAGGGACCTACGTGCCCGGTGGACCCACATTTCATTTTCGTGCCCAGCACCCGTGTGTATGACACACTCAATCCCGCTTGAGCCTGGCAGTCCAAAAACTCAAAGCAGCGAATTCAATATTTTCCAAGGAAAATAACCCTTTAACACAATTTTCAGTTGAAATCATAAGCCTAGAAACAACAGAACCACTTCCTCGTATCTTAAACATTCCTCATTGTAACGTTATTACTGAAATAACTGAAACTCGATGTTAAACAAAATTACATTATCAAGTTTTTCCTTTGAGCTGCGGTAGCAAATTAGACCCACATGTAATGGATTAACAATATCAAATGAACTCCAGAACTTTGCTGTTAGCTTATAATTTTAATTAATTGTGTTATGAAAGTTTCTTTGTGTTTTAATTTTGTTTCTAAAGGGATGAAGTAAGTGGTTGTTTGTGTATGGAATGGAGTCTTAATAGCGAAAGTCTTGGCTTTACCGTAGTCGGGTAAAAATATTGTATTGCTTAAGACAAAAACCAGCTTCCTAGATACAGTTTCTTTTTCGTTCTTAATACCATCTGTAGAACAAGCAGAGGAGCCAGATTCTTTTGAGGATTCTGCATCGGCGTATTCAAAGAGTAACCAATGGAACTCTATTACTAAGCCTCCGTTCATCCATCCGTCCGTTCGTCCGTCCGTCCGTCTGTCCGTAATAGGTAGACAGTTGACTTTTTCACAGTGTGTATAAATACACCCTGTGAAAATTGGCCGCTATAACAACAAACAATAAAAACCGACTTCCAAAAACAAAACACTATAAAGTATAAAATAACTTTAATTTCGGAAGTCGGTGTTTTTGGTACTTTTGGTTTTTTGACACCGACTCTAGTTATTTTATACTTTGTAGTCTTTAGTTTTTGGAAGTCGTTTTTTTTTTTGTAATAACAATTTTTTCACCACAAATACAGCGTACCGGCGTGATGTTATGTTATGAACTGGTGTAAACAATCAACAGACATGCCATTTCAGAAATCTCAATCCAATTGTTGTCATTGATTGAAGAGCTCCGTTGCTTACCTCCGAAGTTCTTCATCAGATCTTCACCAAATTAAAACAGGATCAGTCCGGGAAAATACTCTTACAAAAAAAAATAACCATCCAAATCGGTTAAAATTTGGCAAATATATCAACAAACATTTTTCATGGGATCCCGTCATCAGATCTTGACTTATACCTTCCATCATCAGCTCAGCAACATGATATGATGATTACCAGGCACAAATATCTGAATTGCTTTAGAAATGTCATGAAAAACATTGTTTGAGCCTATAAAATTTGAGGGTTTCCCCCGATTTTCATGGGATCCCATCATCAGATTCGGACTTGGTGACAATGGGACCACCTCAGGAGTGTAGGCTTTTGAATAAGGTCCAAATTTGGTGGAGAAATCGGAGAACATACATTAAAAAATACAGACAGACGAACATAGAACCTCCTCCTTTTTGAAGTCGGTTAAAAATAAGATGTTGCGGAACCCTTCATGCGTGAGTCGGACTCGCACTACGTTTTATTCTATAAGAGAATTTAATGACAGTCCCTACGTGGCTCGTATTATTCAAATTACATTCAAGCACCGCTTAATTTAACTTACTCGTAGCTATCTAGGTAAGTACTGTTCAACCATTGACTGCTCAAATTCTCATCTTCAAGTCTAAGTAAAGCCCTCAACTCAAACACTAGTGTACAGTGGAACTTGTAACTAACTAGCTACTTGCGCGAGCACTCGACTCTAGTACTAGTTCCTCCTATTCGCTCAAGTACTGTAATACTAATGATTCATGATGTCCCGGGTAGAGTGGACGGTGCTAGCAGCAGAGAAGAGATATGTAATTTCAGATATATGGTAACTGAAAACTGAGGTCGTTTCTATTTACTTACTCTTAAAGAAATTTTGAAACGGCTGGTTGACATTTCCCGTGACCCAAGAGCTGGCTTTTACTTTTGGCAGAGAAGTAGATTAAGTATAGCCATTCAACGTGGCAATGCCGCCAGTCTCTTGGGCACATTACCAGCTGACAGCGTTAAGGATGAACTTTTTGATGCTATATTTTAGTTGGTTTTTAGTTTAGTGTATTTGTTGATCTTACTCGTCTCAGGTAATTTAGATAGATACATACTTAAATGTACTGTACCAGTAATTACACAAACCTGTTACACAAACTTAATTCTTCGTACAAAAGTGGTTCGATTCAGAATCACACATAATTTTTATTTTTTGCCACTTACTCATCTTTAGCGTTGGAAGTATAAGTTTTTTTTTTCTAATTACAGTGGATTTTAACTGTGTCAACTTTGGAGCGGTGTCTCTAATCCTAATCGTCCTAATTCTAGTTTAGCGAATTTCGACTTACGACAAGGCAAATACCAGTCTGTTAAATAAATTTATTTTCTCTCTTCTATTGTGTTCTCAACTTAAGTAAGGCTAATTAAAAAACTTAACTCAAAACTCAAATGTTTTATTTCAATGAAACCATTTACATGCACTTTTGAAATGTCAAGGTTGTTTAACCAGTCAGTCTCCGTAAGTCCCTTTCGGGACAACTATCTATTGTCTTTTAATTGCAATGAAATTATTTGCACGTAATCAAGCGTAGATCTCTGTATTATGTAGATCTAATAGTGGGTTTGTAAGAAGTTCAACGCTTTTTCTTCACGTCATCAGATTAATGTCAGATAAATAAGTTATCTACTAATTAAAACAGGGAAAAACGAAAACGCATCCTTTCCCATTAATACTTCTTACCACAAAACCGCCGACTAAACTTCGCTCCCTGAAAAAAGTTTCAAAGTCGTGAAGTCTTTACCTTTACAAGCCTCTTAAGCCTGATGATGGATCCCAATTACGGCCAGCAAAGTTTACCTAAAGTGAACCGAAATTAAAAGTTGATTAAAAAACTCAAAGTTGAGGAATATATTAAGGAGACGAGTCTTTAGCAAAATTTTACATAAAAACCCGTCAGAGATACTCTTTGAGGGAAGTTTATGAGTTTTTCTAAGCGTGGGAACTCTGTAAACATAATGTTTTTTCACTGAAAATTATTAGTCTACCGCGGCATTGAAAATTGCTTCAGGGTTGACCGAAATTGGCTATTGACTGAAACTCAGAATCAGATTTTTTAAATATTAGGAATTCTACCACCAAACCAACCCGGCTATGCCACCGACGGGAACTATAGCACTTGGGATTATTTGCAGCACGAACAATGAGGTTTATACGAGTACAACGCGTATCAGAATAAATGCAATAACTCTTAAGGGGGGGGGGAGTAACATAAGATTGAACTCATCATTATGAAAAACTTCTCTATGGGATCGAGAAGCGACGCGCGCACATAAATGTATGGACATTTATGTGCGCATAACTCGACCAATAGTACGAACAGCTGACTTTTTTCTTTCTTTCCTTTCTTTATGAGTACAATGACCCCTTAAGAGGATTGCGTTTTTTCTGTTATACGTAGTATATTGACTTGCGCACCGAAGGTGACGAACAAACTCTTAATATGTAGATACTTCGGGTATTAAAGAAGTGAGTTTACGATTTTTTCCAAGTATACCTACATTATAATACTTCATTCACTCATCTACACTTATAATATTATAAAGAGGAAATATTTGTTTGTTTGTTTGAATTGAATAGGCTCCGAAACTCCTGGACCGATTTAAAAAAATCTTTGACCATTAGAATTCTACATTATCGCTGATGAACATGGGTTATAGAATATTTTCAAAAAGTTAGGGATCCATATGAAAACTTCGATAATGTAACCCAAGGTGTGAAAAAAGTACCAAAAAAAGTCCTTATATCGCGTACACTGCGTAAACTATTGACAATAGAGCAAAGTGATGAACTACAGTTTTATAGAACACATCAATAGCCACAAAAAAGTCCGCAAGGGTATATATCTACCTATTATAGTAAAGTCACAATTAACCGCTTTTTGTTCAAATTATTCGATCAAAACCCGAGTGAAATGGAATAGTACTGATTTTAGTATCATGATATTAATCCTTTTCCAATTAAATGGTTTGATAATTTAGTTTGGTCATGTATACGTAAATTACAATTTAAATTATGCAAATCGGACCTTTCGTTTAAAAGTTACGACGGGTATAATAAAATCTCGATTGGGGCGGTTTAGAAACTGACACTAGGGTGTGTGGTCGTTAGACCTTACTGCCCACACGATAAAAAGAAGGGAAGTCGAATAATAAGTAATTTACACGTTACCCTTTATAGAGGGAGGACTTATGGAGATGAAATTCGTGGATTACCTACTAAATCCTCGCGAACGAAGTCGCGGGCGGAGTGCTTATTACGTTTATAAACTACTAGCTTTATCCCGCGACTTCGTACGTGCTATTCCCGTTCCCGTAAGAATTTTGGGAAATCCCCTCTTAATGTGCTTCCCAACACTCTCCAAGGAATCTTCATACCATATTTGGCTTTCCCAGCAGTGGATGTCTTCCGGCTGATATGATTTGTAACCTTAAGTCAGTCTCCTAAAGTCGCAATCGCAAAAAAAACACAAATATTTTGCCAAATTAAAGGTATCTATGGCTCAGTAATAAATTATTTAGAATTGAGTTAGTGTCTTTTCGTTTCTATGTACTGAACGTCAAAGCGAAAACCCCCAACTACATCAAGAACAAAGCCAGCTGCTTTTAAAGGATAAAGCAAATCACCACAAAAGCGCAACTGCATGTTCAAACAAGAGCTTCTAACAATAATATAATTCCATTTTCAGCTGAAAATTTGCGCTTTCACAAGTAGACCGCGGAGTCTTCATACAAAATGTATGAAACGCGAACATTAACCGGCTTACTCGCTGCAGTCAACACACACTGTATTAATTAAATAACCAGTCCTTGGCTGTAATATTTTACACGCGGTTTTGAGGTTCCGCTCCACAGCGAGCCCATCGCTAAGCTACGCTATACATGTTACAGAATAAACCCAATACCTCTTAAGGGGTAATTGTACTCATCATTATGAACAGCTTTCACTATGGGACCAACCAAAACAGCAGTTTAGGTCATTTTGTCAGACTAGTAGCAGACAATATTTTTTTGTGATTTCGATGGTGGTCCCATATTGAGAGTTGTTTATAGCGATGAGTATCTCTCTTCAATCGGTCCCTCACTGCTGAGGATCGTGACTCCGTTTGATTCCGTGAACTAGTTGTCTCCATCGGGCCCGTTATGTAGCTTGGTAGAGTGCGTCGCTGACAGGTATTTTCAACTCCTCCGTTATTTGGTCTGACTATCGCCTGGGACTTCGACCCCTAGGCCTTTTTCCCTCGATTTTTAAGTGATGAGTATAGTGAATACTTAAGAGGTATTGCGATTATTTTGTTGCACGTTGTATTTCATCCTTTCAGTTTAAAGACGTTTTTCCATCGGAGGACGTCGTTTAACTGGACTGGAATTTCCAATGTGTTGCCACATCAACCGGAACTGTATAACTCGCAACCAGCGGATTCCCGCAACCTCCACTAGAGTGCCCAGTCCACACATTTTTAAGCAAGGTTTCCATTCGCATGTCAGTCGCAACCTGTCAAAAATGTATGGAAATTGAGGTTTTTTTGACAGACTGCTAATGAGATGCGAATGCGAATGCGAATGCGAATGCGAATGTTGTTTAAAACATAGTATTATTGGCCTTCAGGTCACCGATTCACCTTGTAGCAGGGCTCCCAACGCTGCGTCTTTAAGTGTCGTATAAATGTAGGCGAAGTTGTCTACTGCTCGCCGCATGCCAAGCATGAACAAATTGTGGCTGAAAAAATAAATCAAGCAATAGCTACATTCAACCTGAAATGCAATATATGCCTTAAATAATGTATTTTAAGATACAAAATGAGTTTATCAAAAACATGTCACCTACGACAAGATGAGATACGGTAATTGCTCGAAATGAATAGCGCAGTTATCATGGCAAATATCTCCTTACGTACTCACATAGTGGACGACTTGCTTTACTTAGGCTTAAGTAAAATGTATGGCGTTGTATTGTACTACATTGGCGCGGATAAAACACTGCTTAAGGAATGCTGGGATCATTTAAAGTCGGATTTGTGTAAGAAAATGATTTAGATTTCAAATATCTCCGTACGTACTCACATAGTGGACGACTTGCTTTACTTAGGCTTAAGTAAAATGTATGGCGTTGTATTGTACTACATTGGCGCGGATAAAACACTGCTTAAGGAATGCTGGGATCATTTAAAGTCGGATTTGTGTAAGAAAATGATTTAGATTTTGATTAAAACATTGTGATCGAGATTTTCTCGTAAGGGCAGTTGTTAAGAATTTATTAATTCTCATCAGTAAGAAGGTGATTTAAGTGCTGCGGTTTTTGTCGAACCCATAACTTAAAACTAAGCAGCGCCTGAATTAATGCCTAAATAATATTTGCGTTCTTTGATTTTTAGGCGCTGAGTTGGGTTAGGCTGGCGCAGGAACTTCACGATTGGTACAAGAAAACAAATACCTATGCTCAACAGTGGGCGTTGTTGGGTTGTGTATATTGATGGTGATGATGATGAAGCTTTAGCCCCTCTAGATTTACGATAATTCAACAACATCCTTTTACATCAGACATTCGTTTTGGGTATCGCTAAGCGTTATTGCAAGCGTGTTATAGAATCCTGATCTACCAAATATCATTATAACCTAACCACTAAAAACACACACTCCACACACACATCCACTTCTAAAATATAGTCTAAGTAAAGTTTAATAAACCAAATGATTAAGATTAGATGTATTAAACTTTACTTAGACTTCAGAACATCATATTTTATTTGCTTACAATATCTTTACTATCATGAGGTATTGCTGATTGGCTACTGTTTTGTTCAAATATTAAGCTTAGTTGAATTATTTATAGAGTATATGTGAACTCAATGATGATAAGAAAGATATAGAATGCACTCACGTTTAGAACACTGAAGCAATGATGACTGATTAGTTAGAAAATTAATTATTTGTTGTTTGAAGTCACGTTTAAATTAAATGTTTGTTAATAAATAGGTTTTATCTCAGCAATGACTACGTGATATGATTAAAGACGTAAAGGAAATATAAAAATAATAAAATAAAAATGGGATGTACCTTCTCGTACAAGCTATCCAACGTCACAAAGCTGCCTTTTGGGCACTGTATCCATTGAAAGCGATGCAGTCGAATTATTTGATATTTAATGAGAACAAATAAATAATAATAATAATAAATAAAAAATAATAATATATTAATAAATTGAAATTGAAATTCTCTACTTGTATAATATTTGCTGAAATAACAAGTTCTTGTTTTCTTGTTATTTTCGTCATTGCGCGTGTTGCGCATTATTGCGAAGATAAAAACTTTTTATTACAAGTGTTTCGTGAAGCCTAATTTAAATTTGCGATTGTTGACGCAAACCGCAAAGTATATCGTTTCATTTCTGAATCTTAAGTTTAACAATTATCTTAGACATAACATTCTACAAACGACTGTTCATAAAAGCCTCTCCTAATGAAAATATTCATAATTAATATCCACGCTAACTCTGAACTTTATTTATATTATTTGAAAGATAAACGTGGTTAGCATAAATGTAATGCTTTTGTAGCCTAGTTGTGTAAATGTTATGATAGTTGTAAAATAAATTATGAAATGATACGTCTGTGGTTACGACTAATTATTATTGTTTTATATATTTTTATTGTTTGAAATAGGTTTGCTCTTGTCTCTAGTCTAGGTCAGAGATGACAGAGACAAAGTCGACGATGGAGCGAGCTTACCCAGAAGGAGCCTGTTCACTCCAAAGAGATTAGATTTGAATGCGTTCGGAACACAGACGCAGGCTCCGCTGACTTCGTGTTCGTAGCTGAAAGCGTAGGTAACCAACAAACTCACTTTTGTATTTATTTTATCACATTAAGTAGTTAGGATTAATTTTTATTTGTATATCACGAAAATACCAATGCCGTGACATACTCAGTATGTGAATGTTCTTTTAATAAAATTAGTATTACTTCTATGATTTTTACAATCCAATGCATTCTGCTTCTTACAATCACAAATTAATTTGTAACAGAATCCTCAGTGCTCTCCAGTGACTCGTTCCACATCCATCGCTGGACATGATCGTAGTTAATGGTCATGTCTTCAACAGAACCCAGTAATGTATTGCGCTCAATATTTTTTGTCGAAAACCAATGATTTTTGTCGACAACTACATTTGCTCGTGCATGATTGTGATTTAGAAGAAGACAAACTTTTTGAGGAATTTTAATTTTATTCGTTTAAGATGATTTTCAGGCGATTTTTTTTACGCTTGGATTTTATTTGGTGAAATATTCAATCGTCATCATCTTACTAGCCTTTTTCCAACTAAATTATGGTCGGCTTCCAGTCAACCAGATTCAACTGAATCATCTGCCTAGCCTTTTCCCAACTATATTGGGGTCGGCTTCCAGTAAAACCGGATTCAGCTGAATACCAGTGTTTTACGTAGAGCGGCTGCCTACCAGACCTCCACAACCCATTAACTGGGTAACACGGTACTTCTCGGCCATAGAGCAACACAGGCCACCGGCGAACCGAAGTTCGCCGGTGGCCTGTGTTGCTCTATGTTCTCGGCAAGACTGGAGTCAGATTTACTGGCTTCTGACAATCCGTAACGACTGCCAAAGATCTACAAATGACAGCCGGGACCAACGGCTTAACGTGCTTTCCGAGGCACGAACCAGATTCAACTGAATACCAGTGGTGAAATATTCAATAAAAGGGACTAATTTTAAGGGTATCTTTTTTTCATAATTTAAAAACGTGTTATTTTAAAGTTGTATAAGAAAATAGGAAAATAAATAGAACTATCTGCTATAAAATTACCGAAACTACTAAATCTCTGAAACTACTCAACTTAAAATATGACAGAACACAGGAAAACCTGTCTATAGTTTCAAAGTAACATGTTTAAAGTAGGAATCGTTTGTAAACCTTTCCGCGCAAGTCTACCTCGCACTTCACCCGGTTTTAAATAAATTGTGAACTAACAAATCTGCAAACGCGCGATTGTTGAAAACACTGAAATTTTAAATCATTGTAGTTTTGATAACACAATCAGGGATAATAGTGAAATCTAATACAGGATATTACAATCAGTGGTAATCTCATTAAGATGGTATCAGTCGAACACACGTCAAATACCCGTGTAAGAGAATTGGCGATAGATATGTAACAACTCCTAACTCCTTCTGTTATCAAAATGTTTTCGTTATTACTCACGTGCTCGTGTCAATTTGGATTGATTAACCGACACCCGATTCACAGTCTCATGAACCACATGGGGTCTGCGCTGATTGTTTCACTATTGCGTCTGCTTTGCGGACAGTGAAACTATTAAGTTTCGGTTTTAAACGAAACATACAAGTACTATTATGAGGAAAAAAAAGGTTTGAAAAAAGGAATCTCTGGTGGAAGAAGAGGTACAGTTTCAATGGGTTAAGATACGCTAGGAAAGCCAGAAACAAAAGAAGCCGGCTCGCACACGAAGGGTTCCGTGCCATAAACCTTCATTTTATTATTTGTTGTTACAGCGGCAATAGAAATAAACAATCGGTGAAAATTTCAACTGTATTACGGTTCTAGAGATACAGCCCGCTGACAGACATACGGATGGATGGACGGACGGACGGACAGCAGAGGCTTAGTAATAGGGTTCCGTTTTTTACCCTTTGGGTACGGAACCCTAAAAATAACATTCCCACATACTAGTATAACTGGGCGGTCATTGCAGGATCATAACATTTATAACCGATGTATACGGGAAACATAGAAGTAATGACTTGCCAAAACAAAGTGTATAATGACAGTCACACTCACACTGCGAGTTGCATTGGTCCCCGCGGGCCAATCATGTAACAATTTACCAACAACAGCCGCAGTAGCAGTCGCACCGATAGTTTAATTATTGCGATCACGGCTCTTACAATCGAAACTAATCTGTATGTAAATCCTTCGCGTCCAATTTGCATAGTGATAGAGAGGTTTCAGAAGGTGCGGCACAGACCGAGAAACTACTGGTTGTAAGATGTTGTGTTACAGTTGTAAAATTTTTAGAAAATTGTTTTTAGTTGTTGCGCTGTGTGTATCTGCGTCTTCTTTTTATTTTAGACTAACTTCGCTGAATTTGTACGCAAATATCCCGTTTTTCTCGTTTCCGTGAGAATTTTGAGAAATCCTCTAAGAGCTTCCCTTCACTCCCCAAGGAACCTACATGCCAAATTTCAATTTCAGCTTTCTGCGGCTAGTAGTTTCGTTTGTGCGTTTTCTGTCAGTCACTCAATCACCTGTCAGTCACCAGTAACGCAAAAGTTTGATATGTACCTAGTACGCAGTAATTATACTACGTAATCTATATCTATACTATCTATCCATTACTAATATATAAAGCTGAAGAGTTTGTTTGTTTGTTTGTTTACTTGAACGCGCTAATCTCAGGAATCGGACCAGTAGGTCCGATTTGAAAAATTCTTTCAGTGTTAGATAGCCCATTTATCGAGGAAGGCTTTAGGCTATATCATCACGCTAAGACCAATAGGAGCGGAGCAGTAATGAAATTTGTGACGCAGACGCAGTTGCGCGGGTCAACTAGTACTAATATATAAAGCTGAAAAGTTTGTTTGTTTGTTTGCTTGAACGCGCTAATCTCAGAAACTACTGGTCCGATTTCAAAAATTATTTCAGTGTTCGATAGCCCATTTATCGAGGAAGGCTATAGGCTATATCATCACGCTAAGACCAATAGGAGCGGAGCAGTAATGAAAATTGTGACACAGACGAAGTTTCGCGGGTCAACTAGTATTTAATAAAAGTTTGCGTTCATATGGTGCACTTTTTCTGTAATTTTTTATCTTTCTTAAAATTAAATTAAACCTGGGTGTTTGGATCCGAATGCGAAGTGAGTTAAGTAAAGGAATTAAATTACTACTTCAGAGTTTTAAACAAAAAAATATTGGTGAACTTCCATGGAAGCTTCCTTCTCCTTTAAATTTTAAGGCCTATCCTTTGCCGTATGGTGTCGGCCGGTGCCGTATAGTACCGTAAAAGAATAATACCATCCCATCATTTCCCGTGGGTATCGTAAGAAGCGACTAAGGGACTCACCAGAAAATGGGCTGCAACGTTCTTTGTAAAAATCAACACCATACACTGCGATCCCCAACCCGCCTGTCAAGCGTGGCGATTATGGCAACCCCCCCATCTTGGGGGAGGCCTATGTCCAGCAGTGGACGTCTTTCGGCTGATGTGATGATGATGACCTTACAGGAAATTAGTTTTGACCCGCAGCTTTGCTCGTGATAATGTAGATTTTCACAAAAAGAAGTGTATAACAGTCCCATGTTCCTATCTATTTCTACGAGTATACTAAAATTCAATCGTGAAAACGTAAAATCAGACAAACACAATTTTGTTTTTATTAATAATAATACTTAAGATGATTTCTACAAAATCTTAGTGTTCGGAGCACCTTTGTTACATAATATCGTTATGCAAACAAAATCGTCCGAGTCCAAAATGGGTTTTTTTATGTTTTTATAAAGTTGTACAAAATTACTTGAGCGGTGTTGTTTACTAAGTGACAATAAGGAACACTTTACCAATCTGTGCGTTGTTTATAAGTTTTTAAAGTACTCATAAATGTCAGAGGCGCTAAAAAGGCCACTGTAGGAGGATCATAATATTAATCACAGAACAATCTGTCAGATTTCATTTTCATCTTTATCGCTGACGCATTGGGTTCAAGGTTGATTGGGAAAAATTGACAGTGACAGATAGCGTGATGTGCTTTCTGATTCTGCTAAAGTGGCCTTTTGAGACCCGCAGATACCTACGCTACTACAAATTTCGTCATGTGTATGTGCTAGCATTCGATCAGACCAATCTGACACAGGTTCGTCTCTCCAATCGTGTCGACCAGCGGAGCGGCTTGGGACTGAAACAAATGAACGTTGTGCCACTGAGGACAAGCAGTGCAGCCTGAAATTGAAGACCATGGTACACAGAGCGTGCACGTATTTGTGGCCTTTTGTATTGTAGATATTTTATTGTATATATACATGTTACTTTGATGTCAGATACTATTATAGATATATACGTGCTGTGTCTAGCGATTGATCCTACAAAACTACTGTTTTTCCATACGTTGATGAAAAATACTAAAAAAAACGGCCGAGTTCGAGTCGAACTCGCACACGAAGGGTTCCGTGCCACAAACCTTAATATTTACTATTTTTTGTTATAGCGGCAATAAAAATACACAATCTGTGAAAATTTCAACTGTCTATCTATTACGGGTCACGCGGTCACGCCCGCTGACAGACGGACAGGCCGCTGTCCGTCTGTCAGCGGGCTGTATATCAATATGTCTGTCAGCGGGCTTAGTAATAGGATTCCGTAGGTTAACCTTTGGATACAGAACCCTAAAAATTTAATATGGAAGTACATGGATTATTTATACACAAAAAATCCATAAACAAAACTTAGAAGCATTACCTTCTTACACAAATTGTGACATACTTTCTCAAAGCATGCCTGACTTGTATCAAATCACGGAAATCCCAACCTACATAGATATGCAAATCGAGTCCAATATTCAGGTTTATCATAATCTCCTGAATCTAATTAATACAATATTGGTCGACATGCGTACATCAATAATGGTGTCAATTAATCTGGCATTCTTATCAAATGCGCGCAACTTCGTACGCGCATACCATGTTTTTTCCAGTTTTCGTAGGAATTTTGCGAAATCCTCTCTTGGTACACTCCAACACTCCCCAAGGACCCTACATGCCATTAATTTCAGATTTGTACGACCAGTAGTTTTGGCTGTGCGTTGTCTGTCAGTCAATCAGTTAGTAACTGAAGATTTATGGGTACGTATTTGAATATCGAAGTTTAAAATATCTACTGTTGAATGAATGATATGATATTTGATATTTATTTATTTTGAAATTTATTTGCTAGAATATAGGTAGCATAAGTTCTTAAAATCTATCAGTATCACTATAGTCGGCATTTCCGCCGTGTGTTACATTTCGTCTATACATACATGCAGTGCACATTAATTTCATCATTAAAATAAAAATTTCCATGTTAAAATGTCGATGTTCTAAACATCGAAAATGAAATATCGAACGACCATAAAACCAAAAATTAAAAAACTAAAGTTTATATTATCGAATGGTTAAATAACCTACGTCCAATATAGCTAAAATCAAAATATCTACAAAGTTACATCGAATGTCCTGAATGTCGAAACACAAAGTATCGAACGTCCTAAATATCGAAAATTTAAATACCTACGTGTAAAAATGGGTTAATTTTCAACATTTAATACATTAATTATTTAATTCACCCTGAAAATACGCACAAGTTAAAATAACAAACAAATTTTGATATAAGTAGGACGAGTGGAAAAAGGTTGCCTGCAACGTCTTTGGCGCTACGGGAAGTGCAACCCCTTCGCCCTTGCGTAACATAGGATAGGCAACCCAACCCATGTTCACCTCCGCAGCGGGCGGGGGTTGCCCTCCCTTCACGCCTCCGGATTTTATATACACTCTAGGGGTAACAACCAAAAGACTTCGTAAATTCGGGGTGCCCCAATTCGGTTTTGGAACAATTTCGACCTATTTTATCCATGAAAATCAGTGTCCAGTGTACAAGCGTAGGTCAATCGCAAAGGTATTATTTAGGTCTTTAAATAAAAATATTTTCTTGAAACGTCAATATGTTGTGATACAAAAGTTAGTGACAGAAACGAATCGCTGACTAACGGACTCCACGTAGTCTTGTCTGCCCTACCCCTAGAGTGTAATTTAGAATCGCGTAGGCGTGAAGGGTCGTAGCCGCCCGCGAGCTTATGAGCTGGTGGACCGTCGCGGCTGAGGCTGGCCGGGGAAGCCGGTAGGCAAGCCAAATTTCAAATCCACCTACTCGTACATTTATAAATACACTCCTATATAATTATACTGCCTATATAAAAATTTATTTACTGTTTTGACGAGTAGGTATTTCTAACGTAGATGTTATGAACTTAGATATATAACATGTTGACATTTTGAACTTATCTATAATGTCATTCAATGTTTTAAAACATTCGATATTTTAATCACTCGGCATTTCAATCTTCGACGTTTTAAGCGTAGGTATAAAAATTTTCGATATTTTGATACAATCGATATTTAAATTTTCGATGTTTTGAACTTCGGTAAATTGTACGCATAGGTATTTTAATCTTCGATATTCAAATACGTACCCCAGATTATTATATATGTCGCAGATTTTTCATAAAATTAGGTTTTTGGTGAAAAACCGGAAGATGACACATTTAAATTCAATTTCATCATAAACCTGTAACAATTCAGATTTTTGATAAAAAACCTGAACTAGTTTGGGTTTGTGAAAAAGTTCTTGTCAAAATCACGGGTTTGCTTTGTTTTATGACAAACAAATCAATTTAAATGAAATAAATATCATCTACAATAAATCATCATTTGCAACTTTGTAAAAAAAAAACAATTATTTATTTATTAAAGTTACATCCATGATACAATCGACGACACGGTTGGCGCAGTGGTTGAGCGATCGGCTGCTGCGCTGCGTGTCGCGGGTTCGATTCCCGCACGGAACAAATATTTGTATGGCCTACAGATAGTTGTTCCGGGTCTGGCTGTTTGTGTATACATGTGAGTTTGTATGTTTGTGAACGCACCCACGATACAGGATAAATTCCTAGTGTGGGGCAAAGTTTTTATAAAAAAAAAAAAAAATACTCTCCTCCTTCATTCCAATTATGAAATGAAATGTTTCAATTTCACGTACCTATATTAATCTGATTTTGATAAGCTGCGAAAATGAAATTTGGTAACTAAATACGACTATACTGAGTCAAAATTAAAAAAATAATAAAAATGTACTAAAAAAACGTTTACCACGTGCTTGTTTTTTTATAAATCTGCTAGTATGCTTTATTTATCATGACAGTTTGTGAATTGTGACATCTAGATTTGCATAAAATATTTTTTTTGCATGCTCATCGATTTGTCTTGCAGCGCAATTTAGATTTTTTGTACCAGCATTTCTTAAAACCTTGGCCTTTAAATAAAGACCTTTGATGCAATTTCACGCAAACTAAGTTCATTTGTCGATAAAGGTTCGTTAAAGGCAATAATTGATATTTGAATAGAGTTTTGAGGCAGTCAGACTTTTAGAACCCCAGCTGAAGTACCAATTTTGAATAAATCGTTCTTCTTATCAATTACCTTTCTTATAATGTTACTTGCATCCAATGGCCCTCTATCTATTTTCGGCACATCAACTAAAATTGTAGCCCCAATATCGATTTCTCCAAATTTTTCCGAAGAAGCTGCTTTAATTTTTTTTGCTGACACTTTTAAATTTTCAACGGCATGTTCCTTTTCTTTAAGTATGTTTTGTTCTTTTAAACATAAATCACACAGAATCTTTGATCCATACCCTTAATTTTTTTCTGATAATATCATCCCGGAAGTTTGATAAAATGGGTTGTTACAAACGCTACAACGATGTGCTCCAGTGGTTTTCTTTCCACAGACAAGGCAAAATATTCGTGTTTCATCAATAAGCATTTCTTCTGTTTCAATTATTCTACTTCCTGATTGATCACTGATCACCTCAGTCTCAGTAACAGTAGCACAAGTAGCAACAGTTTCTAATGTTAATATATTTTCTAGTATGGATGCTGGAGGATCTATAAGAACTACTGCAGCTGTTTCTATTTCTTGCTGAGAGGTTGAAGCGCCTACTTTGTCTGATTAATTTCTGATTAGGGGATTTAAATCCCCTAATCAGAAATTAATCAATAGGGCCTGAAACACAGGTTTAAATAAACCTAGATCGGGCAGGTCGCTATATACATTATAAGTTCCAAGTTAAATATCTTATACGTCTAATTATTGTTAGCCATACACTAGTTTTAAGTTAGGCACTAATTTACCTTTATATAAGATTTTTACTTTATTATCTTTTTGTGGCTATTTATACACATTTTATTGTAAAAGTTTTTATGAATAAATTGAAATTGAAATTGAATTTAATACCCATTCGTTCTGTTAACCGCAATCCTTATTTGAGTCCATTTCCGGAGAGGATTCGATTATTTCATCATCATTTTTTGAGTTCAATATTCTCCAAGTTCTCTTCCGTAATAAGTTTGTCTTATAAATCAGCTGGGATGTGTGTTTTCAGTCATATTTTAGGCTCTGTGCCAAACAAAGCCCGATATGGTGTCCTTTGAATGGTTCTATGAAAGGAAGATTTTTTTATTGGAATTGGACAAATTAACATCCCATGGAACATTTCTTGTAGTTATTATCAATTAACTAAGTACGGAGTATAGCTTCTACGTCTTGATTTGAGCGCTCAACAGAGCCTTGACTTGCTGGATGTCTGAGTCTACAATTTACAGTTTTACAAGTTGGCCACATCGACGTCAACTTTTTTATAATTTTAGCTGTGAATTCACGACCATTGTCACTTTGAAGTATGGTTGGACAACCTGCTTCTAAAAAGATATTTAACAACTCTATTGATGTCAAAGGGCTAGGGAAACTAAATTTTGTTGAATGGTCCTGATAAACCAACAGCCATTTCCATTGTGTGGAGTTGACTGCAAGTCTATAAGGTTCACATGACCGCGGTTGTTGAAATCACCAGACACAATTGGGCGGATAACAATTCCCTTTTGGGGAAAGTTCTTCTTGTTCTGGCCCACCGTACATAGCTTTACAAATTCTTTGACCACAGAAACCGGAATAACATATCAGGATTTTAAAGCATACATCATACTTCCTCCGTGGCCAACAGATTGATGAATTTCAAATAATATCACATAAAATTCTTTTGGAGATACTACTTTAATCATAGGCTCCGATTCAGATTTCCGTTTCAAGATCAAAAATTTTTGAGTGCCTCCAAAAGAACATATTTTTTTCCATAGTACTTAGTAGTCTTTGTTTTGTAGACCTCGTCCGTCTGATGATAAAGATCTAGATTTATATTTTTTGATATTTTTAATAGCTTTTTCTATGCTCTTCTGTGTCTACAATGGTTTCTCTTAATTTTTTCGGCCTTCAAACAAAGTAATAAACGCTCTATCAAAATTTTCTTTACATACAAATTGCTTATCCACTTGGTTTCCTGTAGATGCCATTTGTAGTAAGCACTAGCACTATATTGATGAGATTTATTCCTTTAATTAGATTTTACGTAATTATTTGTCGTAAAAATGAACGCGGGTTGCGTCTGAGTTGTGTTTTGTGACTGAAGAAGCAGGGAAAGTGCGGGGCGCGCGAGCGCAGGCGAAACAAAAGCGGGAGAAGTCCCTAAGTCCCTGTCAACGGAAATGTATATCAGATTGATCATAAACCCAAACTAGTTCAGGTTTTTGATCAAAAATCTGGATTGTTATAGGTTTATGATGAAATTGAGTTTAAAATGTGTCATCTTCCGGTTTTTCATCAAAAACCTAGGTTTTTTATCAAGTGTAGAAACAATATGTGGTTTACTTTGTTGTAAACCACAAGGGAGACACCTGTACTGAGAAATTCATTCAAATTTCTCTGAATTGCCCGTTTAGCTGAGAGATCAAGACATCTTCCGTTCTCTACGTGTAAAAATTTACAAAAAAAAAATGTCTCAAATTAATTTTTAACTATGTTAACATAAATGCAATGTAAGCTTTAATGGCCATTCTATTAGAAATCAACAGAGTTTCCGTCACTGGTAATACCAACCGGGCACACTCTACCCCTGGAGCAACAAGCCACTATCAAATATCTCATACACTCTTGTATACTGTGCTGACAGGGCCAACCAAGTTCAAATTTCCCGGAAATCCTTTACAATAGGTTAACACTGTATTGTTCCAACTAACTACAGTAGTGTTTAATTGTGCTATCCGGTACCAAATAGATTTGCATCAACGTACACATGGGAATAATATCATAGATACTGTAGAGAGCACCAAAGTTATATCAAATGCTAATGCTCTAAACTGATTCGGTTTCCTCGCAGTAATGCAACTAACTACACAACTCGGATTTCAGAATTTAGATAAGAAAGGTAACCATTTTATTAATTTCCCGTGTCCACCCTTTCACTTACAGTTTTTTTCTTTGAAGTTTATTATTTCCCACTTTTACGGTTCCTTACCCAAAGTGAAAACTATCAGAATTTCGTTTTTTGTGGTGTAACTAAACCCTTTTTTTTTAAGGATGAGAAATCATCAAATTACTCCACCCGCTCTGGGTGAAGAAAGAGGGAGTGTCAGACTCTTACTGACTAAAACCAATCCGTGTTCCTCCTGGTGCCCTTTGCGTTCCAAGGCTACGGTACCCCTTTCGAACAGATTCCGCAGCCCTAGCAGCAGGTACCTGCCCTAGCGGGCCCCGTCTTCCACGCTGACATCTCTATGAGGCGCCGCCGACCCGGGCCTAGTTCTGATCAGATGGCGAGCCACCCACTGCTCGCCGTCCGCAAGCCCGCGTCTACGGCGGCCGGGAATCGTCCTGCGACTCCCGACGCCTGGGGCGTCTCCTTCTGTTGCGGCGACTAGGACGTGAGGTTTCCCTCTCTCTCACACGTTCTGCCTCCTCCTTTGCTAGCATTACTGCTTCGCAGAAGGAGGTGACCGCTTCCCATGCCTCCTCGCTCCGGACCATAGATTGACCTAAGGCCGGTCGCGAGAGGTCGCCGCCATCGATCGCCTCGACGAGGACCCGGCGGTGCTCCGCCCGCGCAGGGTTTAGTTACAGGAGTAACTAAACCCTGCGCGTGCGATTCCAACTCGCCCTTGGCTGCTTTTATAATTATTTCATCAGAGGGTATGTGTGATGGAGCACGCTCTAGAAACAAATCAAGGGCTTAGACAGACTAGGTATGACTCGCATAAAAATAAACAAAAGAAAATAGATCTACATTTAGATCTTTTGAGTATTTTATCTTGTTAGCGTAATAAGTAAGTACTCGTAGATACATCGAAGATCTTGAAAGTTAACGAACCTAATTGCTGGTTGTTTTTATTTTTGTTCTGTAAGCCTTACTTTTTACAAAAGATGTTTGTGATTAGCATTCACTATTCGTATCTTCCATCGTCTGAAAAGATATGGATAATTCCTACAAAATTAACCACTACTTCAAGTAAAGTCAATCAGATAATCTAAGAAATAAAATCAGAGAAGAAAGAAAATGGCGGTGTAGTGGACAAATAATATTATCTGATTTCCCAAAAACTCGGTCAACGTGCCAGTGACCTATTGTGAACGTATCTATTGATAACCGAATTTATTTATTGTTCGAGTGGCCCAATGTCCATGTTGGATTTTATTACGAAGATAAATTTAATCTGTACATCATCCATCAGAAACAGTCCACTGTTGAATATAGGCCTTCTGATATGTACGCCACTGAAATCAATCTTCGGCCATTTTCGTCCACTTTTAGGCGTCGGCTAAATCAAAGCGATCACGGCGTAAATATGCGATCATCGCGTTCATTTGTGCGGCAAGCCCTATCGAGTCATTGTAAAATTAACGCGATGATCGGTTTGTATTACGATGAGCCACTGTATACAAAAACTTCACAAATTATATACTAAAACCTTTTTTGAGAATTACTCTATCCATGGTGAAAACGGCACGAAAATCGGTACAGTAGTTTTTGAGCTTATCGCGAACAGACAGACAGATAGACGTAGGACTTTGTTTTATAATATGTAGTGATAATGATAGTGATAAAATCCGCACACAGTGGTATTATCTGTGGTTTTCCGATCTGAAAACTTATCCAGTTTCAAACAATCTAAGACAGGATCCCCTGAGTTTCTTTGTGTGGTGACTGCTAAGTCCTAAGTCTTCACAAAGCCGTTTATTTCGATCTCTGAGCTCTGCATACGTGCTCTTTGTAGCTTAACGTACTCGTATCAACCTGCAGGGGAAGTTGCGAGACCTGTAGATTCACGACTATTTCTGAACAAGCGGTCCTTTGGAATTTAGTTGAATTGAAGTGAGAGTTGTTAGACTGTTCTTGCTCTCTTGGTTTTGTGGTAGAGTCTAGTATGAAGGATCATTTTACAATGCCAACAATCACTACCTAAATTATATTAGGTGTAGGTAATTTGCATTGATTAATTGATATTTTGGTCATCAATCCAGATTTGGCGAGCTGGATAAACAGATAAAGAAACTAGCACAACATAAGGTCACTATATTTTAATGAAAAAGTTGAACCTTAAGATTAATTTACTGATTTATTTAATTTTATTAAATTAATTAATACTGTAGATACATGAAAACTGTGGGTCTTTTACCAAAAATTGAACACATCCGTAAACTTGTAATGAATTGTTTATTGCGGTCGTAAAAATATCGATAGTCCTATTAACTTCGGGCTTTGTACCTAAAGTCCAAAAAACCTTTGCAGCATTTAAATAAAAGATTATTATCAGGCTACCTTATCTACTAACCTTTGAGTTACTGAACTTTAGACTGTACGAACCATCTGTACCAATTTACCTAATGTTTCGCAATATTTAGAAACGTATTACAGTGCATTTTAGATACTACGTAAGCCGTAGTCAACCTTTTGCCTTTCTGGGCCACAATACGCTTCCACTAATACCATATTTGTTTTAAAGATGGTATCCAGTTGGTGTGTGTGTGTGTGGGTGTAGATGGGATGTGTGTGTGGTGTAGAAGTATGAAAACAAAATAGATAGATGTATGATTCATCTATCTTTTCTGTATCTTATATGGTGTACATAATAAAGAGTAT
The DNA here is from genome assembly GCA_950371165.1 of Lacanobia oleracea. Lineage (NCBI taxonomy): Eukaryota > Metazoa > Arthropoda > Insecta > Lepidoptera > Noctuidae > Lacanobia > Lacanobia oleracea. Next base: position 1,093,860 of record OX493398.1, read on the forward strand.
TACATTCTAATTAATCTAATTATTTAACTCTGGGTGGAGTAGAAGGGCCAGACTCTTACTGACTAAAACCCATCCGTGTTCCTCCTAATGCCCTTTACGTTCCAGAGCCGCAGTGACTCTTTAAAAAAAATAGAAGAAAAAGAATATAATACAAAACTTTACGTTTTCTACCGGATAGTCTCAGCACATTGTCAAGGAGTGAATCAATGTACGGTATCCAGGTTATTTACTCAATAAAATTGCTAAAGAGAAACTGACTTCCCATAGCCCTAAAGTGTGCTCTAGCAGGCCCTGTCCACTAAAAGATTACAGCATAGTAGACGGGGCCCGCTGGGACCAGTCCCTGCCAAAGTTGCGGAATTAGTTCGGAAGAGTCACCGCAGCCCTGGAACGCAAAAAGAACATATACATAATACACCTGGATTTGCAAGTTGAGTATATCTGCACTGAGTAATATTTACTCCCATTCCCAAAAGTGCGCACAAAGCTAATAGATTGCTAATTATTTATAAGTAACTCGTGAATTATTTAGTAAGTATTATTACTTATGAGACGTACTTTACTTTGCTCCAGTATTAAGCATTAATTCTTGTTAAACGTTATTAGCCCAATTTCCTGTTGTGTTTATTATGTGGGCTTTATACCGCTGAGTGATTTTGGTCCGAGATGACTGATGTCATAAAGAACGGCTCTCAAAACAGCTGTTTCCGATTTAGAAGTCTCGTTTTGAGTAAGACTTGACAAGGTTGGCCCGCGGGACTGTGACCATTCAATACATACTGAGGCTGGTGATCACCCTTCACGCATTTAATACCTTAGAAATAATCTTAACCAGCTGATGACGTTGTCCGTACCTACCTACCCAACAATTTGAGACAAGAAGCAAAAATCGTTCATTTTTTTACTACTTTTAGGCACGCGTTTTACCACTATCTCACCTGATAGTTAGCGATGATGTAGTCGAAGATGGAGCACGCTTGCCTAGAAGTAACCTATTCACTCTTGACTTAAAGACTGCCAGGTTGTAGCTATCAGGAAACACAGACTCCGGCAGGGAATTCATCATCAATCATCATCATATCAGCCGAAAGACGTCCACTGCTGGATATAGGCCTCCCCCAAGCGTCGCCACAACGACAGGCGACGACAAAAAAAAAAAAGCAAAAACGAAATATTGTTTTTGAAACAAAAACAAACAAAATAGAGGTCAAACAAATTTACATTAAAATAATTCTTCAATAATTGTTAAAAAGTCTATAGCTGAGTGCCATTAGTAATTTTTACACTAAAAACACGAGAACTCTGTGCGACCACATCATCTAGGAAAACCAAGCCAACATAAGTTTCTCATAGTCTCCTAAAAAATCCTGCTTTATGTAAACCTCTTACATACTCCAATCTCATTTCCATTTAGCTGTAGATTGCGGGCTCAGTGCCCCGTGGCATATTTTCCCAGTAAACATAGGGCGTAATGGAAATCTTCTCATCGGAACAGTCCCTCTCAATTACTGCAAATGGATGGAGTCCGATATTGAGGGAGGTTCCCGTTTTATTGACATGAAATGGACTTAAGGGAATGTTGGGGAGGAAAGAGATTTACTGGTTTTTCGTAAATATTTTAATGTTTGTTGTACCTATTGATGATTGTGATACTGTTATTTGTATATACTTCATAATAGTTACAAAAAGTTACCAATAACGGGTAAAAACCAGCCAAGTGCGAGTCAGACTCACACACGTAGGGTTCCGTACCATAAACCTTGCGTTTTTATTTTAGGCTTAGTAATAGGGTTCCGTTGATTACCCTTTGGGTACGAAACCCTAAGAACCGTCATTAATGGTAAAGATGCTTTTTTTTGACGTCAGAAATTTACCCATGACTGGCCCATGTAGTCGGAAGTGAACTCTTCAAGCGGCTGACAATCTTTGGGAGCGGTCGTGTGAGCGAGACTTAAAAATGCCGTGATTCTCGTGCGGTGATCACGAATAAGTGAACGTTTCATATATTTAAATCCACGTATGTCTTTCATGATATTCATGATTTTAAATAGTAATAGTTAATTTTAATATAAAAAACTTGAACTAAAAGCTATCTGGCCTGGAATTGTCAACACACCGGTCAATCGAGTTACAAGTAGATAAAATTAAATATAATGAGTAACCCTATGAGTCTAAAAATAAATTCTTTGACCTTCATATTTTATCTATCATAAAAGTTTTATTTTCTTTATTTAAAACTTATCTTGATTTGAGTCATATTTATTTACTTTAGATGTTCCTCAAGATCAGATACACAACAAAAAAACAATGAAAATGTTTAGCTTCAATAAACATTTATACACCCAAAGCCTTTTATTAAATATAAGCCCTATTTTTATAAAAGATAATATGCATAAGCTACTTTGGTCATATAACAAGACGTGGAGACGATACATTCTAAAAGAATATGAAGGTTGGAAGAACGGCGGGAGTGGCCGCTCAAAGATGCAGAAGCACGGTTTCAAAGAATCGTTAATATTGGTACTGATAGAAGCTGATGAAGACAATTGATCCATTCCAGCCTTAGGATGCCTGTCCATTACAGCAGAGCGAGGCAGTGGAATGGGCAAACGGAGAAATTTTAACCAATGGAATTACATAAAATCTCCGCACCGCGTTAGTCACTGACATTTTGACTGACATGATTGGTCTATAATTCATCTAAATTTAATTTTTCTGCTGTCCATTACAGCAGAGCGAGGCAGTGGAACGGAGAAACGGAGAAATTTTAACCAATGGAATTACATAAAATCTCCGCACCGCGTTAGTCACTGACATTTTGACTGACATGATTGGTCTATAATTCATCTAAATTTAAATTTTCTGCTGTCCATTACAGCAGAGCGAGGCAGTGGAACGGAGAAACGAAGAAATTTTAACCAATGGAATTACATAAAATCTCCGCACCGCGTGAGTCATTGACATTTTGACTGACATGGTTGGTTTATATTTCTCCGTTTCTCCGCTCCGCTGCCTCGCTTCGCATAAATTGACAGGCACCCTAAATCCCAGCATAACCACGCTTCAGACATGAAGGATCGACCAAGGAGATAAGAGGGATTCTAGTCTGTGGAATCCCTTAAAATTGAAGCTACAAAATAATGGCTTAAGATGATAAGATCATCCAAATATCATTGTCTCACCGACAAGTCAAGCTTCATATTATACTAAAGCCTGATATAACTCACCAAACAATTACTTTTCCTAGGTGTGTAAGAGTACCTACCACCGAGATTATAGCAAATATTAACCATCTCGTATTGTTTTCCTCTTTCAGAAACTATTACGCCGCGACTTAATCTTTCACTATCAAACAGTAGCATAAATGTATTATAAATATCTAAATACATCAATTAATTCTTAGTTTTATCAGTTTATGATTTATGAATGAGCAATGGTTTTTACAATTAAGATAATTAATAATTATGTTTTTTCCTCAATGGATAGAGTAGTCTTTGCTACAGACATATGTACAGAGTATTTTACAGGCTTGAAACTATGCTCACTTAACCATTTAAAAAACGGGATATACCCGTACAGTCGAGGGAAAAAGCTAGTGTGATATAACTGAAGATTTTACCAATCGCTCCAACACCGAAATTGAAATTGACCATTGTTCCTTAATTTCAAAAATAAACTCATCATAAAAGCCAAAATGGACAAGCACTGAGCTCATTGTGAATTCCCAGTGCGTACGCTCTAGGCAGCAAGCTTCTGGAAAAGTCGAAAAAGTTTGGGAGCCAATAAGCATTCGCGAGACAAGTTCTAGTCGTCCTTGTTATGTAAATGAAGCTATTATAATAATCTGGATATTAGCATTATAAAGAGCTCGTGGCTAAATAATAACAGCCGCACAGGTCGATCTTGAAGGTTAAGCAACGCTTGCCAAGGTTGGTCTGTGGATGGGTGACCATCTTAACATACCGAGTTTCTTCCGTACCTCGGAAAGCACGTTAAGCTGTTGGTCCCGGCTGTCATTTGTAGAACTTTGGCAGTCGTTACGGATTGTCAGAAGCCAGTAAATCTGACTCCAGTCTTGCCAAGAAATACCGTGTTACCCATTTAATGGGTTGTGGAGGTCTGGTAGGCAGCCGCTTCACGTAAAATACTGGTATTCAGCTGAATCCGGTTTGACTGGAAGCCGACCCCAATATAGTTGGGAAAAGGCTAGGCAGATGATGATTAGCATTATAAAGTGATCGTGGCGGGGAAGGTTCCTCATGAAATAGAGAAGGCTCAATAGACCAACTCTTTGCAGAAAATGGTAATGCCACGATGCCAGATGGTTATACCTACAGAGTGTAATAGAAATAAGGCACAACCTAAGAATTAATAATTAAACTTGAAATTTTGAACAAGTTTTAATTTGGGACGACCCTGAATTCACGAAAAGTCAAATGCCCCAAACAATTGCATGACTTGACAAAATGCATGAACGGTAATAAAAGTAAAACACCGATATCAGGCACACCTACCAAATTCAATTAATTTTTAATGATACTCGTAAATCATATGATAATAGTAGATGAATTTTGATAATATCATGCCATAATTTAACAACTTGATGACAAAAATAATATGGGTTTTTCTGTCTACTAGATACCAATTTCATATATTCTGCAATCCATTCATCCTCCTCCATGAATCAGTTAAAAACCTGATGGTTAGAAAACTAAGAATTTCGTGACTAGGAAAGCTTACCCAATATATAAGACTTAAGCCTAGACTAACCTTTGTTGGACCTTTTGACCTTTTTGGTCTAAGACTCTTATTCGTCTTGAAAGCTGGGCAATCAAACATGGATATGTAGGATCGAGTAAATAAAGTTTGCGTTTGTCTTTTATGAAACCTAAAAAATGCATGCTTTCTACATTATTATATATGACAACAATATAATCCTCTCGTACAAGTTTCAGCTTCGGTGGCCAAGCTTAACAGAGGTATCTCAGAACAAGTGTATGCACGAGCATATATTATGCTCTCTGTCTGACACGAGAGATGAGCTAACGGCTTTTTTGTGTATGGACACAGGTACGAGGATGCAACTCCTCTGACATCCATACTCCGGCCTCCTACTGGGAAACTCCTAATAAAAAAGAACACTGCCCGACTGAGGAAAAACCAAGGATTTCATTCTCGCAGTTGCACTTCGTTACCACTGCACCAAATAGGTAGTTATTATTATTGTTTGGAAGGTGTTCCACAAGGTGGACCGATGACCTATTAGTCTATTGTGTAAGTAACTATTTTGATATTGACCTTCACCGGAGTGGCTCACAAAGTGGGCTTTACATACATCATAAAAGGGTTTATTTACACGAATTTGATACTCACCTCAGATTCCGCTGTCGAGCAACAAAAATGTTGTTACAGAATAGCACTACGCTATGATGATGATTCTGTATAAATAAGTTCTTTGAGAGCCATCAACCTTATAGCAAACTGAACTTCTGTTTATTGTTGAATGATATATTTGTCTCCCATGCCCATAAGTAATTGAGTTACATCATAGATTTGGAGAAGAATCTTCGAAATCGAACAATTTTCTGCCATTATATAGAAATGTATGCGTTTATTGTATCTTTGATTTCCAATGAAACATTCTGGTGTAAAATGGTTTTTCTCCAGTCCTACTTTTGGATTATTTTGTAGTTTATGATCGCCTGGTACTTTTTTTAATAATTTCTAAGTAAAATACTTCAGCTAAGACAGTGAGCTTCTACTTAATTAACCTCAAAATTAAGGCTACTCGTTACTTCTGGTCGTTTAAAGCCAAACTCAAGTCCACCATTCAAGATTATTTTCCAAGAACTTTTCTGACTTACAGAGGACTATAAAAGTTAGCTTGACTATCGTGAATCTTTACGCCAAAACTAAATGATACATTCATTTCACTAATCTATATTTTTTCAAATCTACCTTTAATTAAACATTTTGACAGTCTAGAAGTGAAAACCCATAACTTGATAAAGGGCATAAAATAATTGTGGCAGAGCCCCAGCCGCTATTCACACATGATTTAACATGCAAATATGGATAGAGGATACTTCAACAAACAAAAAATGTTCAAACCCCTTTCCTTGATAAGATATAGCCAAGTCTAATAAAGAATAGATTCATCAAAGAAAACAAAGCAGACTTTAGATTAAATCTAGAACCATTGAAAAAAACAAAGCTTTCAATTGTTTCACTTTCAGATACCTGAAGATAGAAGCCATTCCTTTGAGAAATCAAAACTCAACGCCAAAGCAAACGGGAGAAAAGGAGTATAATAAAGTAAAAAAGTCACTTCATCTTTCAATTTGAAAGTCTTTGTCTTTTAATAGAATGCTCAATCAATTAACATGGAACATCGCCAAAAAGTTTCAGTCGGTACTTTGTTAGGATCTTTCGAACAATTGGTCTTCTTTTGTTTTTTGTTAGAATTTGGCCTCGTTATAAGTTTTCGTCTATCAAGGCCTTTATCAAAAAGCCTTGATAGACGAAAACTTGTTTTCTTTTTAAGGTCTTATATTAAAACTAGCTTTTGTCCGCGTCTTTGTATGCGCATACCTCCGTATTTCACCATTCCCGTAAAAAAATTGTAAAATCTCATAGTGGGCCCCTGCAGTCTCCAAGGAACCTTCATGCCAAATTTTGTTTTTCATTCACTCAGTCAGTCAGCAGTAACGCAAGAGTTTTTATATACATTGATTTAGGATACATAAAAATTAAAAAAAAAAAACAGGAAAGTTAATATTAGATTATTTCTAATCAGTTTTGAAACAAAAACTTGAATGATTTGTGATAGTGAACGTGATATTCAATCGTTTAAAAGGGGATTTTAAACGATTGAATATCTAACTAGGAAGCCAAAGTTCATTAACAAATAGATGCTAAAACGCAGATTATTATTTTAATTATAATGACGTAGATGATAAAAGGATTACAATCGAATATCGTGTTATAAAATCTAACATAGGAACACAGAAATGTTCAAAGATTGAAGTTGTCACGATGATAGTAAATCTATTACAAATTCCAAGCTACGTCATAACACAATAGTTCCGGAACTGACTGGTTTCGTACAAATTGAAAAAATAAACAGAGAAAAGAGAAATTTACTTCAGTGAAAGTAACATTTGAAGACCACTGGGCTATAATAATATTGAGAAACAAATGCAATGAATTCCACTCCTAGTTTCTAAGCGCAAAAAGTGTTTTTTTAATCGTTGATACGGCATAATACCTGAAAGAAAATCAATTTGTACGCTTTAGACGAGGTGGCAGTCTACCTGTGGTAACTGCGGTAATAGCGCTGTGCTATTTATTTTTAAATTTCGCAGCCTATGCTGAGATAGCGACCTTTTTGGTCTCGCACAGACTAAAATTATTGTTGATTTAGTAATAGACTACTGTTAGTTTTAGTTAATTCTACATCTGTCTGTTTTGTGCGAGTCCCAAATAAACATTTTTATTTCATAATTTCTGTAACAATTGTCCATTTCTGATAATTGATATTTCGGTAGGGTAAATCAATCCCATTTTGAAAATTTAGACAAACTTTATCATACAAAATTTCATTTTGTCTAGGGTCGTACGAGTATGTCTCTATGACGTCAATAAGCAGGCGTGACGACCTCTAATTCAACTTTATTACCAATTTCATCATGCTGTAATCTCAAATCCGTCTACCGTTGCTGATTAAGTGTAATCCCTCTGAGGTTGATGATCTGCACGTGAACATTTAGCATAACTAGTTTAGTTTCTTTATGACTGATGATTAGAAATGCATGTTACATGATTATTCACTTCTCACAACTAATCCATTTTCAATAAAAGTATTTAGATTTCTGTTTATTGTCACTTGTTACAATATTACTCAAACACTCTTTCAACCTTTGAAACTTGACTCATTTCAGATCCGGTTGCTATAATTTGTAATTTTATTGTTCAGCGACTATGTCATTGTCTTCAGTTTTATTGTCCTATATCTCTAGATAAAGACGTATCGTATCAATTTCTTCCGTTTCCAACATTCTTCTTTTAAACCGTTGTCCAGATTAGTCACAGTTATTGTGCACTTCTAAATAATTTCATACTCATCATTAGTATTTATTATTTCAGCCAATAGACGTCCACAACTAGATTTAGGCCTCTCTCAAATCGCCACATCGTCCGGTCCTGTGTGTCTCATTCAATGGTTTCCTGCGCTCCTTCACCCAGACGACGGTCAACCTTGTGGCAGGTATTTCAAAGCTGTGTTTTTCGGTAAAAGGTCAAAGTAAGACCTCCTAAAGCAGTCGATAATCTATGTGCCCTAAAAATTGAGTTGCAGTGGTTGATTCTTGTGCAGATATCTTCCTTTCTGATTTAATCTCACACGGAAACTCCGAGCATAGCCATCAGATCCATTGCCATTAATAATTTACAGCTGTATCGAAAGACCTTATCATTGCCTGTCTTACAAACAAATAATTGGATTGTCCTGAATAGTTTACAGTCTCATGAGAAGTTTTGTTTCGGAAATCGATGACGAATAAATTTGAGAATTTTGACTGTTCATTTTTTAAATAGTTTTGAATTGATTGATGTCAATGTGTTATGTTAAAGCTCATTCTATTCAGTTGCAACAATAGCAACCAGATAATCCGTTTGCTAATAAATCATGTTTGTAATTGACTCGATGTCAATGATTGGATCTGATGTGCATTGCATCTGATTTAAGTAGGATTAAATATTAGTCACACAATAGGCTCTTATGAAAAATAAAATTGAGAGATTCCAACACCTCAACTAGGATTTAACACATAAAAATATAAATATTCATACTTAACTATAAATGCGTAAGTCTGTTTGGCTGTTTGCCTCGGCAAACTTGGCTTACGACCATGTCCTTATATAGAATAAAGATACTTTTTATCCAAAGATAATGCTTCCTTGGAAAATTTTAGACCTTTATACCAGCGATGCCACTGAAAAAACCTAGTCTTCAATAACTTTGACTACCTTCTAACAAATCTTACGAGGACCTTAATGGCACCTCAATTACAAGACCCACTGAACTGGCAGCCCTTTATACAATGGAAAGTATGGCAGCAGACATTATATTTACAGTGTTCATGGCTCTGGAGCGCAATGGGACACAATTACAGAGGTCACAACGTCACTTGTCTACTGGCGATGACGTTAGGAATCTGAGTGCGTTGGAACGGAACTCTGGGTTTGATTGTTAGTGTCTCTAAAATTACTGTTGTGTTTTCGAAAATTTGAACACGTTTCTTTACCAATCTGGCCCTGCTGAGTATAAGCCTCTTTTCCTATACGCATAAGTAAAGCACACTGCACCAGAGGCGGTCTTCATCTTAGACATTTTCTACTAATTGATCTTAAGAGGCTGCGAAGACAGAATATGGCAAGTATAGTTGCACTTGCCATGTTCTGTCAAAGGAATGAATAAATAAATACAGTAATAATACTTCGATACATACATTTATATTAGTTACCAAAGTCAGCAATGTAGGTAATTGATAAAATACGATTACAAAACCATTCAAATTTCTTTTACAAAAACATGGTATGTATTCTGATTATTGCGGCGGGTGCATGCAGTATGGTGTACTTAATCCATACTGCATTGACTTCAAATAAAATAAGGGCAAGAGGATGATAATATACTAGTGCACAGTTGAAATTTTCTTTGTGGATACTTTTCATCATCATCATATCAGCCGAAAGACGTCCACTGCTGGACATAGGCCTCCCCCAAGTGTCGCCAGAATGACCCAAGACCGTCACCGGGTTATCGGTCCACCTTGTGGGTGGCCTTTGAACGTTGCGTCTTTTGGTACGCGGTCGCCACTCCAGAACTTTTCGGCCCCATCGACCATCTGTTCTGCGAGCAATGGTTGATACTTTTAGGCACCACTATTTTAGAGAGTCAGACGCAGATATAATGTTAATGATATCCTAGGAACAAGCTTTCAGAGTGTCAGCTATCTATACGATCTCGTGTGAACCTTCCATTAGGAAGCTCCATACATTAAGCAGAGAACGTTTACGATCCAATACATTCGTACCACATGTCTGCGAAGCTAACAAACTGCACAAAATGTGCAAATTCAAAGTCGATCTTTCCTATAAATTAAGCATGGAACGATTTCCTCGACGGTCGGCGCCATTAGGGATGCATTACGGCAAAGTAGTTAGCATTCCAATTTCGAACAGCTCATATTTATGACTACTAAGTCAATATTATTGAGTCTTGAATCATACTCAACCTTCAGCAAAATTGAGCATCTCAGTAATATTTGACTCAGATTTGAGCAATAATTTTGTACCCTCCGAATGGTTTTAAGTAGTTTTAATTTGCGTATTTCCTCAAAATTGTTCTTTTATTATTTGATTTCAGTCAAGGTCTGTTTCAAAGGAAAAGATTTGAATGTTTGTTAAGCTTTGATGTAGCAATGCTCTGTTGTTTCAATTTCTTTACGGTGTTTCCTTGTGGACTGAAATTAATTAAATTGTTCAAAGCAGTGAAGGCTTCAAATTTTATTGTTGTCGCATTAAACGAAAATGTTGGATCGTATTTTTAGAAACAGAGGCCTCCTTTTGTCTTTTTTAATGTCACAGTGGGTTTTGATTTAAAAAGGTCAGTTGTAAGTCACAGATTCCGCATCGAGGCAAATATTTAATTTCTCAAGATAATTTGCACCGTCTTTTTAATGTTTGTGATTGTTACGTCTTTCACTACCTCGTGCTTTTTATCTGTGTATTCATTTACACATTCTTGATACAGGTGGAAATAAATATGATTTCATTGCTTTTCATAACAAAAGTCTTCTTCTTCCACCTGGCGTTAATCCCGGCTATTGCCAGGGTCCGCCTTCCTACTTAGCTTCCTCCACTTTGCCCCAATCTTGAACATCCTTCTCAGTCAGGCCATTGGCTCTCATGTCGGATTTGACGACGTCCAGGCAGCGCTTGCGAGGGCGACCACGGGCCCCAAGAACAGCCATATTCATGCATCTCGTACGTACTCCATAGGGCGGCACATGATGTGGCCATACCATTGCAGACGACACTCTTGCAGTTTTTCCCCCACGTCACGGACACCAAGACTACCTCGAATGTAAGAGTTGCGTATGCGATCGGATCGCGTTACGCCACTCATCCACCTCAGCATCTTCATCTCAGGGACGCGAAGCTCCTGGGTGTGTCTGCTTAGTGCTGGCCAACACTCGCCCCCGTACTGTAGGACAGGCCGTATGATGCATTTATATATCTGCCCCTTGAGCTTCGGAGGCATTTTGCGGTCGCATAGAACGCCCGTTACCTCGCGCCACTTCGCCCACATCTGCTTGAACATCGTCGTCCACGTTGCCAGACTCGTGCAGCACGGATCCAAGGTACCTGAACGTATCAGACTTTCTGATCAGGTCCTAACCTATTCGGATGGTGTTTGAATCCGTGCTGCCACAGGACATGTACTCAGTTTTCGCCACATTTAGTCTAAGACCACCGTTTTCAAGCGTGTCCTTCCAAATGTTGACTTTGCGCTCAAGATGGGCTTTTCTTGGATCTTGGATGTTTGCCGTAACTACATCGAGCACTACGTTAAACAAGAACGGGCTAAGAGCCGAGCCTTGCCTTTTCAAAACAAAAGTAACTCCATTTTATTAATGCTGTAGAGAAGATAAATTATTCCTTTATGTACTTCTGAAACAAGGGAGGGTATAATATTTTCTGGTAATATTTTACGAATTTCTGACTGTACTGTACAGTCCATTTGAGTCTGTCAGCAAATCAATATATTTTATGTTTGAAACTCCCCTTTGGAACTATTAAACGTTGTGAAAAAGTAGCTGTTTTTCTTTTGAATTAAACCCTGATATATGAACCGTTCTGTTTACTTTTCATTGCAGGTCTTTCTTTTATTATCTTTTATTTTTATCTGTAACTCTATTTGTTATTAAAAGAATTTTTGTTGCATTTTTTTTGCAATTGATATGTCACCTATATATTTTATCACTGTTAAAACTACCTATAACATGTAAGAATGTTGTGTAAGCGTCTAAAGTCCAATAGATAGCACAAAACACAGTAATTAATCAGCGAATGATATAAAAAATCATGTAAATTTGAGGAAATACAACATAATAATGATAAGACGTCATTTATTACCTGAAACACGATGACAAATATTTGTCAGACTGAGGCAAAATTTAATATCTGATTGGCTTTGTCTTTTAAGGAAAAGTTAACTTCTAAATTAAAGCTATCATTAATTTGCTTCATACAACTACATTCTAGATAATACGTCCGTATTAACTTTTTATCGGATGTTAATGTCACATTAGGTAATGATACGGTATTATACAAATTCTTATCAGGTTGTGGTTGGCTATTCATTATTAGAGTTTATTAAATACGGGACATTTTAAGGAACAGAAGAATATGAAAACAGTCCATTTCCATAAATCAAATAATCACCGCGTACCGGAAGACGCAGCGTTGGTGCGGCCTCCCACTAGGTGGACCGATGACCTGGTGAGGGTTGCAGGTAAGCAATGGATGCGAGACGCACTGGACCGGTTGTTGTGGCGACAATAGGGGGAGGCTTATGTCCAGCAGTGGATGTCTTTCGGCTGATATAATGATGATGACAATTTATGACAATAACCTTGTGATCATTATAGTTCGAGAATCTGGAGCTTTGTCTTCATGGTCTACTATGCGTTGGTGGACTCATTGCTTTCTTATGGGCTGGCATGCTATGGTAACACATTTAAGACATATTTGGATAAAATAAAAAAACTACAAATCAGATTTATGAAACTACTAGTAGATAAAAACACAAAAAAACGTTGTAAAAGTAGTGATTACGAAGAGTTATTTTTGGAATGTAAAATGCTGCCGGCTCATGAGAGGGTAGTGTTGTCAGTAGCTGTAGAACAGTATGGTAGTGATATATTTAAAAACAATGTTATACGGGTTAGAACTCAAAGGAATAATAATATGAAAAAGTTTGTTGTACCCACTTGTAATAATTATTATGGTCGAAGATGTCGAAACTACTTGGTTCCAACTATTTTTAATAACCTTCCGGTCGATATAGATAGCTGTGTCACAAAAGCTTCTTATAAAAATAAAATAAACAAGTACCTATTCAATATATATTGTCAGAGCCTCACTGTGGAGAAAATATAAACTTGTACTCACTACTGTGCATGTGATAGGTAAAAGGAGCTACATCTGCCAACAAACTGCTTTGCAGTTTGGCAGAAGTAACAATAAATTGTTGAATGCATTTTTTTCATGAATAAACACATTTTCATTTTTTTTTTTTTTTTTTTTTTTTAATGATTTATTTTTGTTATAAATAACGCTTAATCTTTAGGTGAGTTAACTATCTGACTTTAAAATACGACACAAGCCAGTCCGGCATGAATGAGATTACATTTCTGATCTCACGAACTGGACGGAAGGACTATTTTCCAGACCACTCGTAAAACCATACTATCAATGAGCTGATACAGTACCAATATAATATTGTTAGCGAGCCCATTCATGAAGTTTTACAACCTGATACATGATGCTATATTAAGGCACCGTTATTCATCCTTATCTCTTTTGTAATGTAATAAACAAATTATTATCCTCTTCCTCCAAACAGTAAGTCTAAAATTAAAATTAGTACTCCGAATACATAACAAAATATGACTAATATAGATTAGGTGCTCGTTCGATAAAAAGGATACGATAATGTAAAGCGAAGTTATGTATTTTTTAGTGTAGAAATTATCAACCAATCCATTTAGTTGATTATTTCGTACCTGAGTTGATTATTTTTGTTGTTTTTAGGGTTCCCAATAACTGTAAAAAACGGAACCCTTAAAGAATTACTCGGGTGTTTGTCTGTCGGTCGGTTTGTCTGTCCGTCCGTCGGTCACAGCCAGTTTTTTCCGGATCTACTGGACCAAATTAACTGAAGCTTAGTTCACATATGGACCTCTGTGTCCCAAACACAAACACGTTACGTAAATAAATAAATTTTGAAGTCAAACTAATTAAACTAGATAATTACATAGAAAAGAGCTCACTTTGAAAGCTTTAATTATATTTTTTTTTAATTTTAAAATAAACAGATGTTTTTGAAGTTATTCATCTTACCCTTATTTCCGAAACTACGGAGCCCAAAATTTTGAAAAACTGCAGAGTATAGTTTTTACCTACGGATTACAGGAAAACCTATAAAAAGTCTTAAGTGTTTAAAATAACTTGTTACAAAAATGAAACTTGGTTCGGAACTTTTTGCACGCGAGTCCGACTCGTACTTGGCCAGTTTTTTTCTCAGAATCATCGTGATCATGCATAAGTTGTTAGATACGACGCAGGTGTTATAGTCAAAATGATGTCAATCTATCTGCCTAACTTTTTCCAGCTCATCATCACTATAACAGTCGAAAGACTTCCACTGCTGGACATAGGCCTCCTCCAAAGGGGGGCGAGGGTTTGCCATAATCGCACGCTTGGCAGGTGAGTTGGCGATCGCAGTGTATGGTGTTTCGTTTTACAGTGAACGCTGCTGCCCATTCTCTGGCGAGTCCCTTAGTCGGCTCTTACGACACCCACGGGAAGTGATGGGAAGGTATTATTTTTTTACAGCACCATACGGCACCGGCCGACACCATACGGCTTTTCCCAGCTATTTACGTACATAAGCGCGGAGACTACCAGTCTAACCATATACAGCTGATTACCAGTATTTTCCGTTTTCTTTGAAATCCATCCAAAGGTTGTCTTGAAAAGATCGCTTTTAGCGATAAGGCCGCCCATTGTGTCACCCTATGTAATGTTTTCTTCATCTATCTATTCTGTAACATATATGGTGTACATAATAAAGAGTATTCTAATCTATTCTATTCTATTCTATTCTCCAAAATAATAACCGCCTCTGTGGTCGAGTGGTTTAGGGCGTTTGCCAGGTAACACGATAGTCGTGGGTTCGATTCCCACGGGAAAGCATACTTCGTAAAGTTATTTTCCAGTTTGGCTAGGACTTTGCAGACTTGAATCACTTAAATGTCTGATAAATGAGATAATTCCGTGCTTTGGAAGGCACGTATAAGCCGGTGGTCCCGGCCGCCAAATAAAACTGTGTAAGAGGCCCTTGAGGTGGTTTAGAAACTCTGACACTAGGGTGTGTGAGGTCGTTAGACCTTACTGCCCACACGATAAGAAGAAGAACCTCAATAATCCAGAAAGTGGCGATGAAATAAATAAAAATAAGCGAATATGATTAACATGGTAATTATTACTGAACAATCCCAAAAAATAGTAAAGACAAGCTGTTATAAAACCTCGCGCCGTTTTTAACTTGACCATAACGAAAAATCTACTGTGTGAGATCCGTATCACCGTCCGTGAAGACTTAGGCGTTCACTTATGATCATTTCACCTAAGCTCACATGGATAATATGTTAACAGCAGTTTGAGTAAACTGCTATTTTTTTCACACTCACTTCACTTATGTTTTCACCATAGACCAGCTGGTTCTTCACTATACTAAAATCTCTACAAAACAACTTAGTCATTTTTATTCGCCTCTAAGCTTCAGAGCCAAATACCGGTCAAACCGGTTTATTTGTAGTAAAGAATTTGTTTGAGAACGTTACCTCACGGCTCATCAGCTTTAACAGCAACATGAGAATTTTCTTTATCTTTTGTGTGGGCGAAAAAAGTTAAGTGGCATTTTGTACCTTTTCACACGCTTTTGTAAGCTCGTAATTTTGCTGGAAAAACCAGAATGCAAGATTGTTTTGCGATTTTTTTTTTATATAAAGTATTAAAATTGTTAAAATACGAGTATATATTTGTATATTAAAAGTAAAAACGCCATCTGCAGGTCTAAAAGGGCACTTTTATTGCAATACAATATTAGGATCATAATATTACCTGCGTACAATTATTCATACCACGTAATTCATTTGTCAAAGTAAGAAGTTGTTATTACAACAAGCATTAACATATTCAGAAGCATGACGTATTTGCAACGACTACATACTCGTTACAGAAAATATTCACTTTAAAAATCACAAAACATTTTGAATATTTTATAACATTATAACTCCCCTGAAGCGTGTCTGAATACATCTGATTGTAATTTCGCGCGCGTCTGACCTGATCGATTGTTTTCCATTTCCACTTTTTCACCAGCAATCGGACAACAGTGTGGAATGCCAGAAATGGGGGCAAGGGACCGTTTCCTGGGACAAATATCGCTTTTGAATGTCCGGGGTTCGGAACTTCGGACAAGGAATACTAATCCCGAGGAGTGATTTAGTGTTGTACGGACGTGAATGTGTGTTGTTTGGAAAAAGGATTTCTGTTTTGTTTTGCGAAGATATTGATGAGGTTTTAGGGGCGAGGATACTTTGAGAGACAAAATTTTTAAGTAAAAAAGATGGCCACGTAAGGATGATAGTTTCTTAAATGTTTGGTCCTAAAAGCGGACCTAAGTCTTAGTCAAAACTTCAGAGCTTTGCACATCGACACTGGTTGTTCATTTTATGTTTAGTTAAGAAGTTTAATCCCTGCCGGAGTCTGTGTTTCCTGTTGGCTACAACCTGGGAATATTTGAAAAGGTTACTTCTAGGCAAACGTACTCTATCGTCGATCACATTGTAACTACAAACACACGAAACAAGGCTTTTGTCTTACATTTCAATGATTACTGGACTTTGTAATCTATATCTTAAAAAAATGTCATAAAAGACGATTAATTAAAATGAAAGGATTGTAGCACGTGCAGTACCGGAGCTTAGGTACTTTTGTTTCTGCTTTCTGTATCTAATGATAAAAGTGGTATGCGGAAATAGTATTTACCAAAGTCCAACACACTTGCACATCACAATTTTGATTCTAGATCTGTAGATAATATTGTTATTACTAAGGGAACAAATTAAGCATTTTTACTAAAGTTTGACGTCACTTTGGATTGCTTCATTACTTAATTGCCAACTGTTGATATGATCAAGAGTACTCTTCATTCTCAGGATCCACAAAACAAGCACATAGTCTGTAGGTGACCGACTTGGGGAGTCTGTCGCCTAAGCAGACATAGACCCAAGACGGTGGCGGCGCGCTGCAATCTGTGCGCACTGAGCTAGAAGATCTGAGACTCATTAGCGTCACGAGATCCGCATGAATTCACGTAAGCCAATAATAACTGAAGAGCGTGACAACTTATATAAAAACTCCAGCGTCCAGGACAGAAATTGCCAGTCACAGTCCCTGCAACCTTTACCCGTCAGGGCGGAAGGCATAAGAATTATTGAATGCTAAAAACAAAAAGAAAAATCTACAATATATTTAATTTGCAATTTACAGGTTTGCGTTTTCATTCGCGCATCCATAATTAAGGTAAGCAACTAAGCGTCAGGTTGGGGAACTATACCAGTGCATATCAAGTTGACAAGTCGTCTGTTGGTGCTTTAAGCTGTGAGCGCATGAGACTAAGCTACGTCACCTTCAGTGGGAAATAGTTCCCGTCTAGGAGCTAACTAAGCTAGATAATATAATCAGCTTCGCAGGTTGCAGCATTGTTTGGCAATGTATCTATCTCACGGGGAATCGCCTTAATTCAGCTATGTGGAGACTTAAGCTAAGTCTTTATAAACAAGCTTGGAAAATTAGTGAGTCGGGTGCCATACTAAGGTGTCGTTAACATCTTGATACATGATGTATAGTTTAGCTCTTACTTGATCTTTATGTTTAACTATATTCGTTTGAACACGGTGCATTTTAGTCGTATTACAAAGCCCCACTTAATGTACCCGATATAAACTACCTCTAGGCACGATTATTAAAAAAAAATAATTCATTAAGATTCTAAGCACAATAAAAATAAATAATGCATTAGAATTATGAAACTCCCTGTTTATAATGTTTACGTATCAAAATAATGTCCCAAACCATTATTCCGCGCCGTCCTTGGAGCACAAGGCGCTTAGTATGCTCACTCCTGGATGTTTCAAATTTCATGTCAATGATTAATTTTTTAAACAATTCATATGTTCATAAATATATATTTTTTTGCCGTCGCAAGACGACTAAAATGGCGCCTAGACACAATTTAGATTAATCTGTACTCTATATTACTTTATTATTATAAAGCTGAAGAGTTTGTTTGTTTGTTTGCTTGAACTCACTTATCTCAGGAACTGCTGGTCCGATTTAAAAAATTCTTTCAGTGATAGATAGCCCATTTATTGAGGGAGGCTAACAGCTATATATCATCACGCTAAGATTAAAAGGAGCTGAGTAGGATCAGACGAAGTTGCGCGGGTCAACTATTTATTTTATATTTGCCTTGTCAATTGTTTTGTAATAGAACTTATACACGGTGCGAAGATGAGGTCGATTCTCTAAGAAGTAATACCGCTAGAAACTCAGAAGTCTTAGTTTCTTCCACCTGTTGATTTATCTTCGTGAACTGAATCAGTACAGCTGCTGTAGAATTATTTGTTCACAAAAATAAGATTTTTTTTGTGAACCCAGGACTTTCAGCATGCGAAGCAGACACTCTACCACTGAGTTACACCCCCTGCGATATATTTTGTGCTCTAAACTGCGGTTCTTAAAGGGCCACTTTAGCAGAATCATATCTAGTAGAATCATGTGTTATCTACACAAAAATCTGTTACATTTCATTTCCATTTTTATAGCTAACGCATTAGGTTCAAGGTTGATTGGGAAAATTTGACAGTGACGGGTAGCGTGATGTGCTTTCTGATTCTGCTTAAGTGGCCTTTTTAGACCCGCAGTAGTTTCAATATTTCTCAAAGCTCGGGAAGTGTTCCAGATTTTGACAAAAATATCGCGTTATCCAGTTACCAGGTTGCCGAAGTTCGAAAGTAGTACGTGGTGATGGGATTGCAAACGAATAAATCGATATTTTAGAATGTCAGAAAATCTGGAAAGTTTTAACGATACACGCTAAAATCGCACGTATCGACACAATTTTTCAAATAATAATAATCAATACATCATACCAATTAAAGTGTCAATACTCGAGTCGGATATGGAAATGTTGACATCAAAGTTACGTTGCTATAGTCACTAGGTCAATGTATCAAAAAGTAAATGACTAGGTAGACAGACAACACTTATTCCAAACATAGTCTATGTCCTGTTGACCCGCGCAACTTCGTTTGCGTCACAATTTTCATTACTGCTCCGCTTCTATTAGTCTTAGCGTGATGATACATAGCCTATAGCCTTCCTCGATAAATGAGCAATCCAACACCGAAATAATTTTTAAAACCTGACCAGTATTTTCTGAGATTAGCGCGTTCAAGCAATCAGCTTTATATATTAGTATTTAGATTAAGTAAATAAAGAAATAAGTGTCGGAATGTTTTGTCGCCCATATTTTCAGCACGTTTTCGATCACTTATTATTTGATATCAATGTAACTGATTACTGTCTGTCACATGTACCGTCTGGAGATAACTTTCTTAAACATCGATTATCTTTAATACGTGTATGTTTAATCAACTACGTCAATATCTACTTGAAAGTAAAATAACACCAACCTGTTGAAAGTGGTTTTTTTCTGCGATTACACCGTCATCAATGCAACCAATTCGGGTTTTCACATAATAGGGAAAATATCGCGTTGTTGGCAAGTGGGATTCGGCTAAATATCACTGATTGATTGTTTTTTTTTTTTTACAACAAAATTGTCCTGTTTCAATAAGATCCTTTCAACCTAAACAGGACATTGACAAGTGAACGTGAAAAACTGACCAAGTGCGAGTCGGATTCGCGTGTGGCGGCTTGTCCCAATAAAAAAAATGTTATTTTAACACTACAGACTTCTTATACGTTTTCCTAAAAGCTTTAGGTATAGAATTAAAATAATGCAGATTATTATCTGCATTATTCCAAAATTTTAAGCTCAGTAGTTTCGTCGTCAATGGTCATTTTTAGTCTAATTTCTTGAATAATTTAAAAATTATTT
The DNA here is from genome assembly GCA_950371165.1 of Lacanobia oleracea. NCBI lineage: Eukaryota > Metazoa > Arthropoda > Insecta > Lepidoptera > Noctuidae > Lacanobia > Lacanobia oleracea. The sequence continues at coordinate 1,113,904 of OX493398.1, forward strand.
ATTTTTAAATTATGAAAAAATATAGTTGAAACCTTCACAGTAAATCCTTTCATTTGATATAAAATTTGAAAAAAAAAGTTTTTCAAACTGTATCGTGTGATACGATACAGTTTGAAAAACTTTTTTTTTCAATTTTATATTTTTACCCCCAAAAGTGGGTCACTGGGGGCTTTAAAAAATTATTTATTTACGTAACGCGCCCGTATTTGGGTCACAAAAGTCTATATGTGTTCTAAATTTCAACAGAATTGGTCCTATAGATCCGGAGAAAACTAAGATTCACCATGCTTAAAAAAGGAATACACTGACTTTTCAAGCTGTCGACTGCCCTCGCACAGTCCTCCACGCACGCTCTTCATCTCACCTCCGGGTCGCGCGCTCTTACTGCTCGCGTCCGACTGATCTAGCAGTTGTAACTGACTACAGCTGTCATCAATGAGAGCTTTGTTCTGTTCACTACGACTGCACGAGCTGTCAGAGCATTTTGAACACTAGCTTACTGTTCGAGCAGCTCGGGCCCTTAGGCATTTCCTCTACAAGTCTTTAAGTTCTATTTAGGGATATATGATTCATCGCACATTGCATAAGTAATATCACTTTTAAACAAACACTACCTAAAAAGGAAGTCGATATTCTAAAAATAAACAAATTAATAATGTTGATTCAAGCGCTTATCACTCTTAAAGGTGTAAAGACATCAGGGTATCTAATCGCCCTGATAACTCTCAAGCCGATGGTGATTCAACAGTGATTCACGATGTATTTTGAATTTCTTAGTATTTTTGTCACGACCATCGATGATGGGCGTGATAGGAAATTTCTATCTGGATCAAACTGGCTCAAAAGCAATGACCTCTCGTTTTATTTGAGAGAACTGAGAAACGCCTATACACATACCTTATTTAGGCTTGTGTCTTAGCAGTGAATGAAACATACTAACTGGTCGCAGGAAGAAAACCTTAAGATCTTGCTGAAAAAGAAAAAAATATCTGGTGCCTATCATAGTTATATATCGATTGGTTAACTAGTTTAGCCTACACTACTTATCCGATTTCAGCATAGTTAGCTAAGGATTTCGGTAAAGCGGTCAATCATTTTTATAATGATCACGAAAATAATATTGATTTTTTAGATTCCGTACCCAAAGGAAGCCTATTACCTAGCTTCCGCTGTCCGTTCGTCCGTCTGTCTGTCAGAGACCTATATCTCAAGAATAGGTAGACAGTACAGATTGTGTATTTCTATTGTCGCTATAACAACAAATAATAAAAATTAAGGTTACCCCCAATAAAAAATTAAGGAACCCTTCGTATGAGAGTCTGACTTGCACTTGGCTGGTTTTTTACCCGACTGCGAAAGAAGGAGGGTTATGTTTTTCAACTGTATGTATGTATGTTTCTTTGGCATGCCCTAGAGCCTAAACGGCTCGATGGATTTTAGCTTAAGAGGTGTTTTAGATTTGTATTCACTGTGAGAGTGACACTGGGTATATCAAAATTAAAAAAAAACTAAATGGCGCATTTTTGGCGCCAAATTCAAATGTTTGGCTCGCTCTGTAGCCTAAAGGGCTTGATGGATTTTAGTTTCAAAGGTATCGTTAGATTCGTATTAATTGTAAGAGTGACACTAGGTATATACAAATTAAAATGGCCGATGTTTGGCGCCATATTATGCCTTCAATAAATTTTTAATTTTCAAAACCTATCGAGTGGGGTATTAAAATAAAGTGCTCGAGGAAACGATTCCAAAAATGCAAATCACTAAAAAAAAGGAAATAAAAAAATTTACTTTGTCAAAAAAACCGACCTCTAAAAACAACTAAAAAAAAAGTTGTTTTTAGCGGTCGGCGGTTTTTTAAACCATCCATTTACAGGTGTTCATTGATAAAGTATAGATTACATCAATTAATCAAATTGTGCGACTCATTATGTGACGTAACAGACACCTGGCGCTGGTAAAATCCCTTTCAATTTAATGCCTTGCACCTGTATGTTGACAGAAAAATCCTGGGTAGCTTTCATTGCAATCAGAATGTGCAGTTCATTAACTATTTCCTATTCGTTACCCTTTTCAGTCTTGTTTTTTTTTTTTGTTATCAGTGTTAGATTAACGTATTCATATATTATTAAAGGTGCTTTTTCACCAATTCTTTGCGAGGTAGCGAGGCGGTGCGAGTTTGTGTAGAAAAACAGCTGTAAAAATGTGTTACTGTTTCTATCAAAGCTGTGTAAGGAGCTTGAGCGGTGATGAGATGATAATGCTGATGATACCTCTTATGGGAAAGTAACCTAAGATTTCTTACTCCTAAAACTGCAATTAAAGCGGACTGAAAGAACATTGCAGTTAAAAGTGCAATCATTCAGCTGGTTCCTTTATAAGCCCACTAGCGACCCGCCCCAGCTTCGACGGGTGCAAATGTTTATTTAGCCCAAACTAACAAAGTGAACATATAATTACCAGAGTCAATTAATATTGTGGTTCAGCTTGAAATATAAAATGCAATTGACAACCGTCAACGACGTCAGCTCTCAGGTGTCTACCAGTTCGAGACATCTCTACCTCCGTTATAATTATTAGGTTGCGCGACTTACTTTAATTTTGAGATATCTCCTAAGACATTCATCCAATTGAAGAAATTTAAATGTTGTGAACAGCAATTTTGCTGTTAATTAAACACTCAAGATAATTTATTAAGATAAGGATTTGTACCATATTGATGAAAACACCTCTGAAAATGAAGCAGTATTTAAATCAAATTTCAACATAAAAATGGTTATTGTGAGTCAACTATAAAAGTTAAATTGCTATTGCAGATTTTTTCTTAGATTTCAATGTGTTACCTAAAACTGTGGCACATTGTTTTGTTCTGTTGTCTTGCTATCATCAATAGTTTAAGCAGCGCACGCGATGTAATGAATTTTTTAGATAATTTTATTCCGACCTCTTCAGTAATAATCTTCATATATCAGCCAATTTAGACAAAACCTTGACAAATTACATACTTAAACCTATCTCGAGAACTATTCTATCTATTAAAAGAACCCGCATGAAAATCCGTTGCGTTGTTTAAAGATCTAAGCATACATAGGGACAGACAGACGCGGGAAGCGACTTTGTTTTATAACATGTAGTGATTTTTCATTGGAACTAAGGCATTTGTCTCAGAGCCGGCGAAGAAGCGAGTAGCTATCGACAATTTGCTTGCTGAGGAAAGGGAAAAAAATATAGATCTCGTGTGAGTAAAAGAGACAAATGCATTTATAGTGAATAGTTGACTGTTCACACTGCCGGCGAGCGGCTCATACCTCTAGTTGATCGCAGCGACAAGAGCTATCAAAGATTGTACTCGCTCAGCGACACTGGCTCAGCAAGTGCGAGTCGGATTCGCTTGGTGGTCGGAACTCACCAAACAGCGGTAATTTCTACCCATAGTGCGGGCCGGAGCGAGTATTGTGAGTAAAAGCCCGTTGCACAAAAGCACTCGCTGAAAGCCGAGCGTCGAAACTATTGAAACTTTTCACTCGCTACTCGCTGATCGCCAACTGTTTCGAGTTTGATGCTTTACTTGCTACTCGCTAATCGCCGGCAGTGAGACAAGTGCCAAAGACACGGCTTTGGATTTTGAGGTCGAGAAGTTGGAGTCGTGTCACAACACGAATTTCAAGTCGTTCGTGGTGCGAGTAAACACTCATCATATTGAGACCTCCCTCGAGGAAGAGTCTTGGCCGAAAGGTGTCGTGTATGGACGATTCCGTGGAATGCTACGCGACACCACGCAGCGCAGTGCGACATGATCACTTCGTGTACAATAGTTTATGTATATTTATTTATATGTATGGTAATCTGTAAAGTTACGAGTATGAGTTATGTTACGGATCTTTGTTACCCGAAATAAATGATAATATTAAATATTGCAACAGTAAGGGCAATTGGGACACTTCAACAATAAAAGGTCCTGACTCGAAAGTAAAATTAAAATGTAATAGCTGATATCCATGATTTTTTATAATTGATAACAGTGGCAATTATTATCAGTCGTCACTACTCACACTAATTCAGCTATCAACACAAACATATAAGATAAATTGGCAAGATTAGTGGCTTATCTTTACAAATACTATCGATTTTAATATAAAAGTGTTCATTAGCCATTGCTACCAATATTAGTCGTAGATACACGAAGAGAAACAGTCGCGATGGGTGCGCAAATATATTTCTTTTTGATCGGTATTGTTTTGAACGGAGTGTACGGTCATGGTAGACTAAAAGAAGGCCAAGCGGCCCTTAGGAGTGCGTTTGATCAGGATTTGTACGAAAATGTGCTCGATTCGGAACAGTGTGAAGCTCAACTTACGTTTTTGGCGAATAATAACTTAAGGAACCAATGTGAGTTTATTTATAACATCTTTTTTGTTCTGATAATGAAATTTAATGTTTTTACTGTGTGTTGGATTTTGTTCGGCAGGAAGCTCAGTAAAATTTATACGTAAAAATGTGTTGCACATACTTGAAATTGTAAATTGGTTAATTATGATGTAAAAAAATCTGTGACAACAGTTAATTGACCTGTGTGGAATTATATTTTATAGTTAGAACCCACTGTTGTATTAAATCAAGATAATAATCTGGTATGCAAATTGATGATACATGTCTGATTCTGCATGCGTACATTATGATTTACATATTATTATAGCCAAATCATATTGCTTTTCTAATACCTACTGATAAACATAAAAATATTAACCCTGGCTATTTAACTCAATATTATTTATATCTTAAATGGCTGCAATCACATTATAAAAATGCGAGTGTGGGATATACGAGTACATCCGTTGCGGTATTTGTTTGTAAGAGTTATTGCGGCCCTGGAACGCAAAGGGCAATATTTTGGAGGAACACGGATTTACACAGTAACAGTCTGACATTACCTTCCGCTCCACCCAGAGCGGAAGGAGTCATTTGAGAATTTCCCATCCTAAAAAAAAGCCGCTCTATCTGAAATTTGTCATGATAGTATCCCTCAAAGGTAATTCGATCGGTATACAGACGAAGGATTAATATTCTATTTGACAAATTGTAAATTGAAAATGGCAATATTAACAACAATAGATCTTAGTGTATTTTGGATTAGGTACATAATTAATTGAAATTTGAAAGACTAGAAAATATCTTTAAAAATTATTGCAAGAGATTTTTAGAAGAAAAACAAACAAATAAATTATGAATCATGGCTTTATATGAATAAAAAGCCTACGAAATCGTTTATCTCAATCATGTTTATTATTACAACAAAATCAGGATTATATTGCTAAAAATATGATAATAACATGAATACTCATAAAACAGGTGTATCCAAATAATACATTTATTACATAAATGCAGTATAAGTTGTGTATTATTTTTATTGTTTCCGTTTGATAAGATATTGCAATCAATAAACGTATGATTTCATCCACAAACATAAAATTATCACGTAAAGTCGTATGATTGATTGGAAACCCATAAACAATTTTACTATCAGTCTCAGCTATTTATATTCAGTGAGCTTCCAAAATCTTAATTGGCGATATGTTTTAGTTCTTGAGACGTAAAAATGGCCTCCAATTAGTAATTACAACTCATAATATCTACAATCTTGTGAAATTCCTTAGTTTTATTTTTTGTATAATTTAAAAATGATATTAGTAGTAAATACAAACTATTTGACATTATATTATAGTATTTGTAAATTTCGAAACATTAAATAAAAAAACAATAGTTTGCCCACGTATCTAACATACCCAACAGACGCAACTTAAAAATATTACCTACTTGAAAAATAATCCAAAATAAATAACATTTTACAATTTGCACGGGACCAAAACATGTTCAAAACGTCAGAAAGAATACGTCCAAGAAAACACGTGCCAAATTTTGCTAATGTGTTTTTCCAATAATGATTGAAGTGATTATTTACACTTATCAAAGATTAACTAGACTGACTAATTTGTTCTAAGGAACTATTTTATGATTAAAATCAGTACGTACGACATTATGAAAATTCTTTAAAAATTTAGCAAATCACGATTTTCTAACCTTTGAGCGGTGATTAAAAGATAATAGGAAAATAGCAACATATTTTTGCATGACAGTGTATCAAGTAAAAAACAATCAACATAACGTAAGTAATTGATCTACATAAACTGTTATTAAGAAAATAGCCTTGTTAAAAAACTTTATTAAATGAAACAATAATCTCTTCAGTGCTTATCCCATTGTTTGAAGTACCTCCAACTTAAAGTAATAAACTATGTAACAATAGCAAAACGGCCCAAAATGCTGCTTGTACTTAATCACGTAACTTATTTGCACGGTAACATAGTTCAGTACTCCCAATCACGTGTGGAGTACTGATGGTTGTGTTAATGGCCTAACTTTACTTGAATATAGTTCCGCAGTTAGACAAGAAATGCACAGCATTTAGCTTTTGGAAACATCTCGGTTTCGATATGTACTTGAGATGCATGAATAGCTTGGTAATTTTACTAAACCTTAATTGTACAAGCTTTAAGGTTAAAACCGCTATTCAATCTTCAATGTTTAGTATAAGGTCTGACAGTGCCATGTTAGTTGACTCATCGACTGCTTGACTGTACTTACTTGGATTGTGATTCAGATGTTTAGCAAATTGTTGTAAGGTTTTTCCATCAGGATTTTTTAAGCTCAGAAGCATGCCAGAAGACGTCCATGGAATGGTGGCATACTACCTCTAGGTGTTTATATCTCAGAAAGGTTTTTTAACCAAAATAAATATTGTTACAGTCCTCGATGCCAGTGGCAAGCCTCCGAGTGGAATCCTCACAGGAAACTGGAACGATCTAGGAGATTACCACCAATGTCTCAGGATCAATACAGTTGCAGACAACATGCAGTTCCAAGGAAAATACTGCACGATCAGGATCCCTTTGAACCAGAACCCTATTGAAATAGACGGAACTCCGACTTGGCCTACAGAATGGCCAACTTTGCCATCGACTCTGCCGACTTTCCCGACAGATTTCACTTTCCCGACAGCAGCGCCAACTACAGCACCGACTGAGGGGACTATAGGCGATTGGAGTGAATGGACTGTTGCCCCAAGTTATGCGCTTGAAGCTAAAGCGGCTGAGACCCTTGAAAAGTTTAGCAGTCTGCAGGCCTACGTTTTCGGAATAACTGGAATGGGAGAACCTGTTGATATGAGGTAGGTTTCATTTAAATACCATTTTGTTGATGTGCTTAGTACCAGAAAATATATTAAAAAATGTCCTCTTATAACTAGAATCTGATTATAAGATGGAAACAAAGTTTATTTTTAATTTGGTCGAACCATTTCAACACAGTTGTAAGTAGATTTATTAAGCTTCTACGAGTGTCTTTCGAGTACACTGTACTACATTTACGCAAGTCAGATCCTGAAAAGGAAGAAGGATTAAGAAGATTACGATTATAATGGATTACAATTTATTGAAGATTAGAACATAACATTGATAAATGAATACGTGGCTGGCTTTTATTCTAATAAATCCTTCGATAAGACATCTTGGAATTATTGTGTGCGAGCAAATAAGAAAGAAAGTAGGTCATCCGGAAGTTACACCTAAAATATGCAGCCGTAATATCATTTTAGTAACGTTTTTTTTTTGCTTTTTCTACAGAATCTTCCCATTGCTGAATGCGGCTGCACAACGGGCTGTTATTGCAGTATGTGTCCCTCACGTGTGCACTGCAACAGAGGCAGTGGACTTCATTCAGTCCAGAATATCCTTCCTTAACTTCACTTTTGATGAGTACTACTGCAGATTGCCTGATGACAAGCCATTTGTTGCCGCTGATTATGTTGCGATGTAAGTTTATATTACTGTTATCTTTATCCTTAGCTTTAAACCTATTTTTAACCACCAGTCTAACTATTCGATATCCTTTATATTTTAACACTTGCTTATTCAGTATATTGACTTTATTTTTCTGTTTTAGTGCAATCTTCTCCTTCATTGGTCTGCTTCTCATCATCAGCACAAGTTACGACCTCATCCAAACCTTCTTATTCAAACGAGGTGAGTTTATTGGCATTTAAGTACTATTTACTCCCAAAGATACGATATTTATCATCTAAAACAATGACACTGCAGTCATTGGAGTTGCGCAGTTATTTAATAAAATACACATAAACGATAAGAATACTCGTGATTCGTAACAAAATCAACGTGACTTGGTTTGCAGTACTGCTTATCTTAATTAATTATCAGGATTTAAATCTTAATAACAACAAAACCTACGATTCCTGGCTGCCAAAACCTATTGTTAATATAATCATATTGCTCCAGCATGCTTATTTCGGATCAAAAGACCATTTTTTGAGTAACAATTCTTTTTACAGATTCGTCTCGCGTTAGCCCCTTGTTGGTGAGCTTCTCTGTGTACACCAACACTCGCCGGTTCTTGAGCTTTAAATCGACCCCCGGCGCCTTGGAGTGCGTAGACGGCATCAGATCCATCTCCATGATGTGGGTCGTCGTTGGTCACACTTACAGCATGACCATGCTTGGCTTCCTCCATAATGTTGCGGATACTATGGAAGTAAGTAAACTTGAAACTATTTTGTTTCTCAAAGCATCACATTCAAATTCAGAATATAAATAAATCAGTACAATACATTTCTTAATCAGAATAATACGTGATCTATTGTATCCTAGCTAAACACCACCTTTTGTTTTTACAGTGGATATCTAGCTTCTCAGCCACGTGGATCAACTCGGCCCCGATCACAGTCGACACCTTTTTCTTGCTCAGTGGTATTCTTGCAGTTTACACCGTCATTGGAAAGATCTCTAGAAGTAAGTGCAAACCTTTTTCAAATTCAGTAAAATCCAGAGAACTATAAAAAAAAAGTTAGACTACCAACAATTCAAATCACTGTTGTTTTTCAAATATCTCCAATATAATATTATCAAATACAATCAATCATAGTTTCAGTCTTATCTCAGTATTAACGAACTATTAGATAGATAGACAAATACTATTAGCCGATTGCAAAAGAAATAGCAAGCTCATCCTGATACTCCGATTATGGTTAAAAGAGCGTAGTAGTCTTGAGATTATTGAGTTTATTTTCTGTTTATGCCATTAAAATATCGAAACCCGAGACTAACTGTTTTATTTTTTTCAGTGCGTTTTGTCAAGACCATTCACCTGTTCTACTTAAATCGCTTGCTTCGGATGTTCCCACTTCTGGCAGCCATGGTCTTGCTACAGGCTTCTCTCTTAAATCACGTTGCTGATGGTCCTTACTGGCGCAACCAGGCCCATGCTGCTGAGAACTGCAGGACTTACTGGTGGGCTGCACTACTTCACATTCAAAACTATGTGAATCCTCTTGAAATTGTAAGTAGCAATATTTTTTCTTCGTTTTAACGTTGTCAATATCATCATCATTATTCCTTTTTACCAATTAAATTGACTTTTAATTCTTCTCATACATGACAATTACGTCTTTAATTCAACTTTCACATAACCTATGCAGCGTTTTTTAAGTTTATTCGTCAGTTTATCTGACTCAAACCTAATTTCTATCTTTGTTTTCAGTGTCTTGCCCAAACTTGGTACCTGTCAGTAGACATGCAACTGTACATCATCTGTCCGGTTATCCTGGTATTCATGTTTGGACGAGAGAGAATCGCTTGGTGTGCCCTAACCGGAATCGTTCTTCTGTCTCTCGTCTCTTCCTCACTCTACAGCTTCTTGAATGACTATTCTGCTGCCCTGGCTAACCCATCGTAAGTGTAGTGAAATTTAATTTCATGATTCGATGTATTCTTTACTTGTGGTTTTATCTGATACTTAAGACTTTTGTTTTTATTAATATTATTATTTCATGTCAAACAAAGGCGTAATTAATTAAACACATTCATCAATTTGTTGTTAGTGCCTTTAATTGTTTTAGTTATTATCACGTCTCAAACGATTTACGGAAACCTTATCAAAAATAATGCTTTTTTTCCAGACGTTTTCTACAGTTCCAAAGATATGTCCAGAACTATTACCTCAACACTTTGGCCCGAGCACCTCCTTTCTTTATCGGAATGATCTACGGCTACTTGTTGTACTTGTGCAAGGACAAAAAGATTAGGATATCCAAGGTTAGTTTTGTATTTATTTTTGGCAACTTTCGATTCAGCATTATTTTTAATCTGCCTAATAAACTATTGTATTAGAGCAAGGTGACTTGATACATAAAGAGGTTATCAAAATACAATGAAAGATATTGTAAGCTGTCTTATTAATTAATTAGTGAATTTAATGATTCGAAAATAAAGAAGACTATCTATAATATAATACAATGATATTTAAATATATTTTTTTTCAAAATCACTTACAGTACTTAATCATTTCAGATCAATGTGGCCATTCTGTGGTTACTGTCTTTCGCTATGATGGCGTTCTGTATCTTCTCGATCTATCCGGTGATGCAGATCGACCACACTGCCCAAGTCTTCGACAACTTCCTCAATGCTTACATGCGTGCTATCTGGGCTATTGGCCTGGGATGGCTCATCTTTGCCTGTGTTCATGGCTATGGAGGTAAGAAGTACTTAATTTTTAAATCTATTTTGTCAGAATACCAATTTTTCACTCATCGACAATTCTAACAGATTACTTTAATATTCAGTAACGGAAAACAAACTGATTATTCGCATTTTTTTAGCGTTTCAAAGAAAATACACGTAGTAGTAAAGTACAAGAGTAAATAAGGCTTAATACAAAGAGGCTATAAATAAATTATTTCTTCATTATCTACAACCATTATTCCTATGTTTCTTAATGGGAAAGGCAGATTACGAGAATTCATTAAATGGGGCTAATATTCCAAGCTCACAATGTAAATGGATTAAGTGAAGTTTATTCTTTGTATTGTGTTTTTACGGATAACAATAAATAAGAAATAATGCCCTGGTAAATAGAAACTTTCTGAATATCGTTTTCTATATTTAGAGTCATCTTTACGACGTTGTTCTTTAATAATAAAATTCGTGATTCTTTTATCAGGTCCTATCAACTGGTTCCTGTCCCTGCAAATCTGGAAGCTGCCGGCTCGCCTGTCATATGCTGTGTACTTGGTGCACATACCTGTCATATACATTTCCACTGGTACTTGGGTCAAGACTTACTACTTCACTGATGGAAACAATGTAAGTATTTATGTTTATTTCTTCTTCACAAAATACTACACTTCAATAACGATTCGTTATTTGTCTACGTGACTCAAAATACCAGATTTGCTTACATTTACCTTTTTTCTTGTACAGTTCTAGTAAATTGTATTTTTTTTTTATATTAATCAAGTTCATTTTTGTTTACAGATATACAGATTCATGAGTGATCTATCGCTCTCCTTCCTCTTTGCGTTCGTCCTCTGCGTCACGATTGATGCGCCGTGCTCGACGCTACAGAAATTATTAATGAATGGTAAGCTTCATTTACAGTTCTTTTAAATACTGCCATTGAAAATATTCCCGGGACGTCTTTAAATTGTGTTCTTTTATATTGGTCTAAAATCAACGCCTAGCCTCATTAAAGGTAATTTTCTTAACTAGATCGAAGTTTTAAACTCCATTTTCAAACGTAGAATGCAATAACTAAATTCAATGTTTTTTCACAGGTGGCAAGAAACGGCCAGAGAAACCTGCCGTGGTCATTGAAGAATCTCCTGAAGTTGTTAGTGCAAGAAACGAAAGATTCGTCAAGACTACCTTATAGAAGAGCCAAGTAAAAGAGACTGACTGACTGACTGACTTAAATCATTAAAACGATAGATAGGTAGACATTGATATAGCATAGTTAAAATGACTGAAGTCTATAGTTATAAGAATATAACTTTGTTCCTAATGAATTTTGAATTGTTAGTCGCGTTCTGCAAGTGATGAATTTCATGTGAATACTTAACAACTATTCAAAACAGCCAAGGTCAATATGTCTGACTGAAAATCAGATGTAGTTTTATTTTTTAGATATTGGAGAATTTTCTCAAATTTGTATTAAAGTAAGCAATTTTAAATCTGTATATTTAGAGTTAAGTACTAATTTATTACTCTTAGGAGCTTTACTAGATCTTTAACTAGTTTTAAGTAGGTATTATTAACTTTATTGAAATTAAAAAATGATAAAATTATTTCAGTTATTTTATTTCTCGTTTTGCTAGCAATTTTATCAAAGAACTGTCACAAAAAATCACCACTAGCACTACATCCACCACCAAAAACCTTAGTACCTTAGTATTTTTTGGTGGTTTCACACCACAAAATTTTGATTATTTAAGTTTATAATTTTTGATCTAAATCTATCTATTACTAATCTATTTTTAATCTTTGATGAAACTAAGCTTTTACTGGGGATCATCACGTTTGCTTATAAAAATGTCCTTTATACAGACCGATCTTTTGATGAAAAATAAACGTATTCGGTCACAACAAGATCTTCGCAGCAACTCGTCGAGTAGTGTTCCCTTCCAGTATTTGCTCATGTCACGCCACACCCACTACTTGTTGATAAGAGTTGATGAGGCTTACGAAATGAAAACAAAGCAGTTTAAAACGCAAAAGTTAGGCCATTACTTATGTGTGCTTAAGACTCGTGTGCAAGTTGCAGAGTGGGAAACCCTTTTTTTAAGGATGGGAAATCATCAAATGACTTCTCCTGCTTTGGATGTAGCGTGCTGGAGTGTCCGACTCTTACTGACTAACACTCATCCGTGCCCTCTGTGTTCCAGGGCCGCGGTGACTCTTTCGAGCAAATCCCGCATCCAGAGTGGGACACCCTCGTGCTCATTGTGTACACTGGACGTTGAAATTGCATTCCATCAATAATCCTAGAGAGCCAAGGTTACCGACATAGCCCGAAAGATCGCTAAGCTAAAGTGGCTGTGAACAGGGCACATTGCTCGCAGAACAGATGGTCGATGGGGTCGAAAAGTTCTGGAGTGGCGACCGCGTACCGGAAGACGCAACGTTGGCGCGGTCTCCCACAAGGTGGAACGATGACCTGGTGAAGGTCGCCGATAGATGCGAGACGCACAGGACCGATCGTTGTGGCGACGCTTGGGGAGGCCTATGTCCAGCAGTGGACGTCTTTCGGCTGATATGTTGTTGATGATGATGAAAAATCAAAGTTTTCTGAAAGAAGAAGAAGGGTACACCCTTATAGTATGTCAACACGTACACACTTCTTTCCTCGTCACTACTCAAAATATGTAAAAAAAATATTTTAAAAAGACTCTTAAGGGTCCATACATTGATTGACAGTCATTGACCTTATATGCAATTTCACTGGTTAAAATTTCTCCGTTTCACCGCTCCGCCGCCTCGATCCGCGTCAATGGACAAGCAGCCTTACAGGCATTTATGAATGATGGCTACCGTTTTTGTACTCACCAGTTGGTGCCACTATCGAGTAAGGTTCTTAATCATAGAATTAAAGTTCTTATTACGCGCATGTGAACAAAGTTAGCAGAAAAATAAAAATCGAAGCAAACGAGTAAATAAACTCGCGTCAATAGCCAACCAGCAGTGAAATTTGACATTTAATACCTCACGCTACACTAGCCCTCTAGCGGCGAATATACACGCGATAGCCCTCATCGTCATGATCCGTTAAAAAGATGAGGTTAGTTCTGTCACGCTAGCAAAAAGTGCAGCAAGGACATTCCGCAGCAACACTTACCCATCTATATTACTATACTGTTTGACTTACCGAGCCTATCTCCAACGCGTCAGTTGCACGTTCCTGAACATGTGCAAAAAGACTTCATTATAGTTTTGTACGCTTGTTCTTCGCTATTACAAGAACGAGCAGGTCTATTATGAATAAACCTATCGTAAACAATCATTTACTATGTAGCTTCACCTCCGACTTACTACGAATTTCTTACTATACTACGATTTCAGCATTATTTCGATTTTCATTAGCCTAATGGCTCAGGATCGTTGAAGTTGATTCTTGAATTCAGCTCTTGATAAATTAAGTACTTTGATATTTGCAAGGAATGCTATCGCAGCTAGCGTTGCCAGGCGTCCGAATACAGTCGGACACAGTCAGGCTTTTTGGTTGTGTGTACGGCCAAATTAGACGGTGTCCGGCCTGTCCGGTTTTTTTTAATTGAGATTTTTTTTACATTTTGTCATGTGTTTATTTATTTATTTTATTTGGCTCCTCAACAATGAGTACACCACAACATTTACAAAAAATCATTCCATACCCAAGTTTAAGTGCCTCATCAGTTAAAGAGGAGCACCACATGCACTACACTGCACGCACACATGATAAATGTGTTGATTTGCTCTCCGCCTACCTTACCTTGTATTGATTGCTTTACAGAAATAAATACAGTAATGATTATTGAATGATTAATAATAAGAAGACTGATTCATTCAATTTTGTTGTTGTTCCATTTGAATTTTTGGTAAACTTTATTTACCATAAGTAAATGATGAAAAAATCCTAGTTTTACGTGTTATAGGCAGAAAGACTAAAAAATTAAGAGTGTCCGGCCTTTTTACCCAAATGTCCAGCTAAGCTGGCTGGTCTGTCCAGCTGTTCGGTTTGAAGACTTGGCAACCCTAATCGCAGCTAAGTTTCCAATTTGTGAAATTGAAATCAATTGCTTGAGTATTTCAATATTGAACTAGTGTCGAATGAGGGAAGCGTTCGGTAAGACTTCGTGAAGCTCTTAGTTTAAAATTAAATAAATATTATGGTTTATTTCTTGGAAAAGCTCTCATGAAAAATATTATTTACTTGTCTGATTTATTTACGTAGTATATGTAACAGAATAAACGCAATATACAAAAGGGGTCATTCTAATTATCACTATGAACAACTTATCCTAAGGTATCAAACGAGAAATCGTAGAAAAAAAACAGCTTTTCAGCACGTTTTGTCTAATTATGCGCAAAAAAATGCCTATCGTTTCCAGAAGACGCAACGTTGGCGCGGCCTCCCACAAGGTGGACCGATGACCTGGTGAAGGTCGCGGGTAGCCGATGGATGCGAGACGCGCAGGACCGGTCGTTGTGGCGACTCTTGGGGGAGGCCTATGTCCAGCAGTGGACGTCTTTCGGCTGATATGATGATGATGAAGAACTCTAAGACCCTTTTTCATGTATTGCGATTATTCTATTACTTGTTGTATAGTGTGCATGAGAAAAAAACATAAAGATGAAGTTTAAATCTTTTTTATGACCATAATGTTGAAATGGTAGCGGTCATTTAAGTAACAGTGGAGATTTATATGTAGTGGCAAAAAATGTACTGACTCTAAATAATAAGAAACGCAATAAGCAGCCAAAATAATTCCTATGTAAATATACAGATGACTTTTTAATGATATTAAATGGTTTCTAAACACGACGATAGCAAATCATTTTCTAAATAGCATTATCGGAGTTTGGAAAAACCTTCTTTGTTTATATGCATAATCATTATGTCGCGGGCGTTTACAATAAATACTGTAATTTGGAATGGCTCAAAGACTAGTAAATTAACTTTAAATTCGATATTTTAATATTTAACCAGTCGACAAATCACTGGATGCTGGACGTACTCATCATATTTATTATTTAAATATAACTATAATAAAACTATAAAAAATATGTTTATAAAATAAGAAACTTTGTCGAAGTAAGTAGGTAGTGCTGAATCAAAAAATGGTTTTTTTTTGTTCCATAAAATACAATATAAGGTACTTTTTTCCCCAAATTTATAATTAGTCTTTTATCACTAAAACTATTTACTCTGATCGCCTGTGAAACAACAAAAGCAAAACTCGTTAAAACTGGTAACTGTGACGGTAGCACAGAGCAAATATTTTAGAAAACAGAATCTGCACTAGATAGTGATCTAAAAATAACTTATGTATTCCTAATACAACAAAAATGTGTATGTCTGTATTGTTGTAAATATAATAATATAAGGAAACACCTGAGGATCGGGTCCATCCATATCCGCCTAAAGGCCATATCCGCCTAAGGGCGGAATAAACTAACGGACGTGTCAGTAAGCCGCGGCTGACAGCCGTGACTGATAAGTGTGCACACTTGCACAGTCGGTTAGGACGCGGTTTGACGACTCGTTTGAGACAATTATTCCTCAAAGAACTGTTGGCAAAGAAAATTATTAGTAGTGAAAATGAGTACGATTTTCTGAAAATAACGGTGCGCGACTGCTATAAGTTGTCTATCAAGAAAGAAAATAATAAAAAAGCATTTGGGTCCATTACATAAATATAATCCATGTCTTTCTGACGCACGAATGCGTCCTGCACCCATGCACACCGTTCGTGGACGTTTTCGGCGGACAGAAACATCCAGCGAGCCAGATTTCTATCGGATAACCGACCACTTAAGGACGGCTCATGGTTGCGTCCGCGACTGACGTCCGATAGTTTGCATAGCTCAGTGTGCATTCATTAAACAGATACTAAGTCGTTGTTGCCAGCCGCGTACGTTAGTCGCGTCCAATAGTTTCTTTCCGCCTTAAAAAATGTACTCGTCAGTATTTTTGTACATGAAATAAAAACAGAAACAAATGAGGATCGGGTCAAGAGCTGTCGAAGCAGAATCCCTCATCAGACGTCCGATATCATTGGACCCTCTTTTCCTGGTCACTTACAACGATTTCACTTGAGTAAGCTTTCTTTGAAGTTAAAGGCAATGACGCAAAAAATTGGCGCCCATCGCTACTGAGAGGAAACCCTTTTCCAAGTTATAATTTTAAATGTAATCAGGAGATTTCTGTTGAAGCAGTTGCCTTTTTGACTTTGAGAGGGCAATTATCGTTATTAATTTATCTTTTTCTGTAATTTGGGGAAGATCTTAGGGAAGCAGTGATTTAACCATTATTAAATAAATGTACATAAAAACGAGGAGCGCGCACGACGAGGACTGGTACGAGGCGGCGCAGGTGAAGAGTGAGTGATCGGATATGGGGGAGACCTTTACCCAGCAGTGAGACACTATCAAAAAAGCAAAAGATGTTTAATGCAGGTAAATGGGTTTGCTAAAATTTCGCCACTGCAGCCAAGTTTCAACCCGGTTATAAACTAAGCCAGCTCATAATGACAAGCAAACCCATGGAACTAAACAATAGTATTTACATGTCAAAATATTCCACATCACTATCTACAATACTAATATCTCAATTGTAGACTTTCTGATAGAAACATCCAACAGTCAGTCAGGAGTCAAAACTACCACAGTTCACTAAAGTTCAAACATACACCTTACGTAGTAAATGACAAAGTTGGAATTTGGTTGAATAAGAGAATATGCATTGTGATATTAATAAGTTAGCGGTACTCCTGGGCTCTCATTCCTTGCCGGGGAGTGATGTGAGGAGTCAACACAGAAAACAACGAAAATGGCGGAAAATAAGGAAAAATATGCAAGAAAAGCCTCAGAGGGCGGCACTAAACGTAAATATAACACTTTTTGTACTTATGTTATTTTTTGTGTGATTTTGTACGGTAAGTTATTGGTCGTGGTAAATGAAGATGAACTGATAACTATTAAATAGACAGATATTATACTCTCCTATAACAATTCGAAGAAGTAGCGCTATAATGATATTTATTTTATTAATACGTTATAGTAACATTTTACACGTTATATTTTTGTGCTCATTTTAATATTGGACAAACAAATACAAGAACAAAACATTGTATGTACGTATTTTTTTTTTTTTTACTATTGATAGGCACGCGCTTGACCACCATCTCACTCACCTGATGGTAAGCGATGATGTGGTCGAAGATGGAGCACGCTTGCCTAGAAGTAACCTATTCACTCTTGACTTAAAGACTCCCTGGTTGTAGCTATCGGGAAACACAGACTCCGGCAGGGAATTCCACTCCTTAGCTGTACGCATTATGAATGTTTGTGTGAATTTCTGCTACTTTAGACAAATACCACAGAAGACAAAGTTCATGACATCATTCCAATAATCAAAGATCACTTTTTTGCACATACCTAACAATGTTCGCCAACCGCACTCTTTTTTTTTATTTGTGATGAGTTTGCTCTTGACTCTAGTTTATGTCAGAGATAACAGACAAAGTCTACGATGGAGCGAGCTTACCCAGAAGGAGCCTGTTCACTCTAACTTTGAAGAGATTGGGGCACTATTTATACCTTCTTACCGCCATTGTTACACCCTATTAAAATTATGGAGGTCTAAAGTTAACCTATAAAATCCTTTTTATTATACTATTTTTATAAACTCAATTAAATACAAAACATTATTTTCATGCCTAACCAAGCAGAGAGAGCCAAAGGAATCGATAACAAGTATCGAAGCAAACAGAAAACAATTACAGTACATATCGTCCTATTCAAATAATGGCTCACGTCAAATATGCCGAGGGTTACAAAAGTATGGTAACCCTATGGAACGTGATTAGAATATCATGAGCTTTCAACACATTCCATGTAGCCTTAGCCCGCGCCTTCGCACGCGCACGTCCCGTTTTTTCTCGTTCGCGTAGGAATTTCGGGAAATCCTCTCTTAGTGCTCCCCTACACTCGCCTAGGAACCCATTTAGGGGCCAAATTTAAGCTTTCTACGACCATCGAGTTTCGGCTGTGCGTTGTCTGTCAGTCACGTGATCAGTCAGTAATGGAAGAATTTTATATGTATTGATGATGGTACCTATATTTTTTTTTGTATATTGGGGTAAAGGGAAACTATTTTTTTCTCTGTAGGGCCATTATCTCTTTTCGATAGTCGTAGGACAATATTTTCGTCTGAAAATACAACATCCTTGGAGCTCGTTCACGGTTACGAGCAGACCACTAGAACTTTTGTCTCAATATTTTGTTTCAGTAAAATAAATACCAAAAATATTTTAATAAACAAACTTTGCACATTATGTATTTGATGTTTTTATGCTTAAAGTACTGATAATGTTGGCAAATTTCGTTCTAGCAATAATATACTCGCAAAATATCTTTGTGTTTTTCTCTGGCCATTACCAGGAACGAGTTTAAATCGTCATGACAGCATTTCTTTGGCCTGCCTCGGCTACGACGCCGACTGTCGTCCTCAAGCACCCAATGCGTGATGATCTTGGTCTATCGTTATTGATGATATTTAGTGTTTAAAAATTAATTAATAATAAAGCCGAAAAACAAGTTTCTCGTAGTCAAGAACAGTGTTTTTTTGGCTTATGGTACGGAACCCTTCGTGTGACAGTCCGTCTCACATTTGGCTGGTTTTTTGGTATTCACTTTATATTTTTACCGCTATAGTTTTGTGTGATCTTGGTTTAGACTTCGTCATTATCTTCCCTACCTGCCCGTGTTGCTGTTATGAGTGTTGTCAATACTCAATACTTTATTGCATTTATCATTTTCATTGCAGACTACGGCTTTGGCGTCCGCCATGTCCAGATGATATGCATGTCCTTCTGCATGGTAGCGCTTCTCTTGGCGCGCAGCAGCATGGGCGTTGCTATCCTGGCCATGACTGACTTCCATCACCAAAACAGCTCCACTGCCGAGGTAAGTTTCTTTATCTTCTTCATCAGCGTCAGCGTATGTTTGAAGTTACTCTTTTTATGCTGCTAGCTTTTGATCATGGCTTTGCTCCCGTGCATATAGATTATTTACAAAAACAACGGGTTGCACTCCGGGAGGGGAAAGTTTTCATTTCTGCCGGCACGCAGAAGTGAAAACTTGAATACGTGCTTCTCTCCCTCTGTCTTACGAATTTTCGATCAGATCACGTGTCCAGACGTCTTACGAATTTTCGATCAGGTCATGTGTCCTGACGCAAGGTTAACATTTTATACACATCACAAAAAAGTGCACAAAACCGCTAAAAACGTTTTCACTTCAAAAATTGGTCGTCTGTAAAGTCGGTTTACGGATGATAATTTTACGTGATAACGTCATAAGAAAACAATTGGACTCTTAAAAAACAAGCCGAACGCTTAGGCTGATTGTGCTTCTCTATCGCTTGTTCCGCGCTTTCGCTCTCAGAACGAGACACTTTTTCGTACTTGCAGCCGGCGTTCATCTATTTATTATAAGACGTTATCACATCAAAAAAATAGCCTATAACCGGCTCCAGGGTTCCATCTATGTCTGCACCCAAATCCCTAACAAGAAATCTGACCTACTTTCGTATTTATATGTTTTTTAATCTATTTAATCATTTATTTCGGCAACTTCAATCATTCGATTTTCAATGTAGAAATGTTCACAAGCTGTTTGATTTGATCAATATTGCTATATTTTATGCTTAGTTCACTAGGTAGAACTTGACAGCTCAAGAAATGGATGCTGTCCCTTAATCCTATCATCACCTGTTTGATCTCAATAACAATGAATAAAGAACATGACCCATTCTTAGCCAAACGTCACACAGTACTGCACTGTGATATTTTTAGCTTATCATCGCATAACAATACAAACAGTACGTGACAACAGTATGTTATAGAGCCAAGATAATAGTTATTTAATAAGACTAAACTAATATTTAGGTACGTAACAATGAGTCAGGTCAGTAAGCGATTCAGTTGTCTTTATTTAGGGATTTACTCGTACTTTACTATAGAAATATGATATTTTGTCTTAATTTTCCATCATTATGAGTAAATTGTGGAAAAATTCGCATGGTCGAATAATTATGGAAAAAATACAGTACGCGTCATATTGTGTCTATTTCTTTCATCATCAGCATCATAACAGTCGTTCACTGCTGGACACAGGCCTCCCCCAAAGGGGGGGTTTGCCATAATCGCCACGTTTGGCAGGTGGGTTGGCGATCGCAGTGTATGATGTTGCATTTTAAAGAGAACACCCGTTATCTGGTGGGTCCCTTAGTCGCCTCTTACGACACCCACGGGGAGTGATGGGATGGTATTATTCTTTTACGGCACCACACAACACCAGCCGACACCATACGGCGTCTATCCCTTTAAAATTTTCTTTTTTGGTCTGGTAAGCATGTATCAATATTGGGTACTTATATTATTTGTAGGTATTGTGAGTTGCTGCCTCGACTAAGCACTCTTGCCTTTATTGACTTATATTTATGTCTAAAATCTTGATCAAAATCTAGGATGAAGATACTATTTCTATGGAAGTTAATCCCTAGACGGTCAATATTACAATTCGAAATCTCCATTTCCTGTCGTTTTCGCGTTTGTTTGCGTCTAACTCGCACATAGCCGGTTTTTTATAGGGTACAAAATTGCGACATCAAGTTTATGGTTGGGTCATATAGACCCTAACGCTTGTCAGCCCCTCTAACAATTGGTGCAGGTGCAAAGCCTGTATGAATCTACATAACTGTATGAAAGGCGGCATGAAAATATTAGGATTTTTGGTGGCTCTAGCTACTAAGAAGTAAATTAATACGTCACCCAATATTTCTGAGAAATATATAATTACAAAATGGCGCGGCTTATACAGAACCAATGAGTGTTTTCCTGGGTAATATTAAAAAATAAAAAAAAACATAATATGTGAAATTTCCCTTCCAGGTGTACCAATGGGACAAAAAGATCCAAGGTCTGATCCTCTCATCGTTCTTCTGGGGCTACATGTGCATGCAAATACCCGCCGGTGTACTCGCCAAGAGATTCGGAGGAAAACCCATCTTATTGGTAGCCTTATTGGCAAATGGGTGCCTAACCGGTCTCTTTCCAATATTAGCAAGTTTGGTAAGTTCTTCTATTAAACTTTTATACTGTTTTTGGTGTCATCTCTCCGTTCTTAAATAATGTATGACGTCATTAATAATTATATTTATGTAAAACTAGCGGACGTCACGCGGTTTCACCCAAGTAATTACCGTTCCCGTGGGAGTACGGGGATAAAATATAGCCTTTGTCACTCGCTGATAATGTAGCTATATTGCTGAAAGAGTTTTTTTTTAATCTGTCCAGTAGTTTTTAAGTTAATTTAAAAAAAAAAACAAGTCGTAGAAAAATACAAATCTTTCCTCTTAATACTATTAGTATAGATATAGTATAGACGACACGCACTTCTTCTCTCTGGTCTAGATCATCATCAATGTTAGGTAGTATTTTACTACTGCTAGCTCTCATCTTACTTATCGTTTTGGGGGCCGAGTCACCCGCGTCCGTAGGAGAATACCCAATGTTAGGCCCTACACGTGGTCCCCGGGTGGTGCTAATCAGGTGACACTAACTGGTGGTAGGCTTCGGCCGATGGCTTGTGACCACCCACTGGACAAAGACGTACTGCCAAGCGGCTTAGCTGTGTTCCGGTACGATGCTCAGTGTAGCCAATTCAGAGGAGTTGGGTCGAAATAGTTGTTCCAATGCAGGCAGACCAGCCAGGCTAGCCCTGGCATGGGCGTATCGGGAGACTAGTCTTGGAGGGTAGCGGGATCCGAGACACGGTGCGCCGCTGGCCGACCGCAGATAGTTGGGGGCCCAAGTAGTGTGCTAGCCACACATGAAAGGCTGCCCCGCCAACTGACGAAAAATCCCGAAATGCACCATCGTGCTGGTTGGCGACCAGATGAAAGGGCCCGATGGACATTCCCGGGGGGGCTCGGGCGTCCCCGCAGTCTCCAGACTAGTCCTCCAAAGATGTCGTCCTGTCAGGGCGTGCCTGAAGGTTAGCAGCTTGGAACCTCATTTCACTTCCTTCTCCTCAACCTCCATCACTTGAATGAACAGGAATAAAAAGAAAAAAGCTGTCTTTCACGCACGTCCTTTCGCATAAAGTGCACCTCTCTAATATACGAGGTCTGCACTCAAATCTCGCCGCAATCCATCACCACCTCGAGACCGCGAAACCAGCGCTCTTGTTCCTGTCGGAGACGCAGATCGGATGTCCGTCGGACGTGTCATACCTGTCTTACCCAGGGTTTACCCTGGAGCACCACTTCAGACCCCGCTTGGGCGTATGCATGTACGCCCGGGACAACATCTGCTACTCTCTGTCTCCGCTACCTTGAAGACTCCAGGTTCTCAACGCTGTGGGCTATAGTGGACACAGGTCTAGACAAAATTCTACGCATGCGTCTACCATTCGCACGGCGGTGATTTGGAGACAATTGGGCTTACACAGCACCTGAGTGACGCGGCGGATGCGGCTCAGCAGAGGAACCCTTCTGCTCAATTGGTGTTACTGGGGGACTTCAATGCTCACCATCAGGAGTGGCTCTTCCCATACCAGTGCACAGACCATGCTGGACGAGAGACGCAAAAGCTAGCGCTTGCGTTAAATCTTACCCAGCTGGTCCAGGGGGCAACGAGGGTGGTGGCGCGAGGAGGTGCGGACGCGGGTTGGTGAACCGATGCAGCGCGAGATCGAGTTGCGTCGGTCACAACTCCGCGAGGCCATGGTGAGGGAATGGCGGGAAAGGCTTTCGCGACCTACCGCCGGCCTCGCCACTATCGAGGCCATCCGGCCAGTGCTCGACGAATGGCTCGGGAGGAAGCACGGCTCCCAGTCGTTTCGGGCGACGCAGGTGCTCTCGGGGCATGGCTGCTTCGGGAAGTACCTGTGTCGCATAAAAAGGGAGCCGGACGCTCGGTGCCATCACTGCACCGACTGTCGGGAGGACACGGCGCAGCACACACTGGCAGAGTGTGCCGCATGGGAGGAGCAGCGCCGTGCCCTCGTATCCGAAGTGGGACCCGACCTGTCGCTGCCGGCCGTCGCTCGTTCGATGGTCGGGAGCGCCGAGTCATGGAATGCGGTGATCTCCTTCTGTGAAATCGTAATTTCGCAGAAGGAGGCTGCGGAGAGGGAGAGGGAGGCCGTGGCCACTCTCCCGTGCCGCAGTAGGCGAACCGGGCGTCGGCGGAGGGCGGACAACGCCCTCTTCCAGCCCCCGTAGAAAGGTCCGGAGGGACGGTGGACTCGGGGTCGTCCGCCGCCCCCAATCCAGCAGGACCCGAGACGGTGGCGCGTATTGTTCCAGACGCGCCCCCACTGGACGTTGCGGGGGGACCTTGCTCCTCCCGCGGGCCTGAGGTGGCCTGCATACGCGGGCAATAGCCGGGGATTATGAAAGGCGTACTAGCTCTCACAATCCTCGGTCAAGTGTGAGATGGAACACCGGGGTGGTTTTTAGTCAGTAAGAGTCTGACAGACCCCTTCGCCCGCCCCAGGCGAGGGACATCCATGAGGATTTTACACCAGGGTAACAAAAAAAAAAAAAAAAAAATGGGGCAACGAGGGTGCCGGATGTTGATTCGCACACCGCCAATTGCTTGGACCTTTTGCTGACAACAGATCCAGACCGCTATTCGGTGTCGATTTCATCACCACTGGGTAGTTCCGATCACTGTCTGGTGAAGTCTGTGTCTGTCTACTCTCCGCCCGATCCTAGCCCTAGAGGCACCCGGCGGGTATGGCGATACAAGTCAGCAGATTGGGATGGCACGCGATCTTTCTTAGCTTGTTACCCTTGGCAGCCTACTTGCTTTTCTTCCACTGATGCTACGTCGTGCGCGGATGCCGTGACGGATGTGTTGCGGAGGGGAATGGAGTACTGCATTCCGTTCTCTGACATAGCAATATCTGGCAAAGCTCGTCCTTGGTTTGGTGCCGAGTGCAATCGCGCTGATGCGCATAAGCACGCGGCGTACCTAGCATGGGTCGACGCTCGTACGCGCAAAGCAAATGACTTGAGTCAGAAGAAGAGAGCCTTCAACAGGGCTGCTAAGTCCTGCTAGACGGTGTTGCGGAGGGCTCGGTTTGACCACATTAGCCGAATAGGGAACAAACTTGCTTCATACCCAGCAGGTAGTAAGGCTTTTTGGTCCCTGGCTAAGTCGGTCGAATCGAACTTCTGCCGCCCCTCACTACCACCACTGCTGAGACCCGACGGGACGCTGGCCCACTCCGCTGAGGAGAAAGCGAACTTGTTTGCTTCTTTGTTTGCGGAATCTTCACGTCTGGATCCTGGTGGCGCGACGCCCTCCGCCTCTCCTGGTGAATGCGAGTCGAGTATGTCGAACATTTGAATTCACCAGAAGGACGTCCGGTGGGTACTGCGTAACCTAGACGTGAACAAGGCTAGTGGTCCCGACGGGATACCGGCAATTGTTCTGAAGACTTGTGCGCCTGAGCTGTCTCCGATCTTGACACGCCTATTTCGCCTTTCGTTCGAGACTGGAAAAGTGCCGAAGGCTTGGAAGCAAACTAACGTGCAGCCCGTGCCCAAGAAGAGTAGTAAAGCTGACCCGTCGAATTATAGACCCATCTCGGTAACGTCCATACTCTGTAAGACTATGGAACGCGTGCTGAATCATAAACTCCTGGCGTATCTAGAATCGAATGATATCCTTAGTGACCGACAATACGGGTTTCGCCGAAATCGGTCAATCAATCGGTGGGGATCTATTAGCGTATGCCATTCACATCTGGAGTGAGGCCATAGAGAAGCACGGGGAGGCACTGGCGGTCTCCCTTGACATCTCGAAGGCCTTCGACAGGTCCTGGCACGATAGCCTTATTAGTAAGCTTCCTTCCTTCCAAGTGGTCATAGATGGCTGCTAGTCTGGACTGCTGGATATTAATGCCGGGGTTCCTCAGGGGTCGGTGCTTTCGGCAACACTGTTCTTGCTGCATATTAATGATCTGCTTAAACCCGGTACCTTTGGGTATGCAGACGACAGCACTGTTGCTGAGAGATACGTCTCCGACGCACGAGCTGGTGGGTCGCAGATCCGGTCTCTCCGGGAGGCAATGGTTAAGCGCTTGAACGTGTCCTTACAGGCTGTTTCTGAATTGGGCGATGCCAATCTGGTCAAGTTCAATGCTGCTAAGACCCAAGCGTGTCTATTTTCCGCCAAAAGGAGCCAATTCCGCCATCTTTCCGCGGTGAAACCGTGCCGATAACCGACCATCTTGAGCTTCTTGGGGTTACATTAACATCTACTCTCAATTTTGTCCTTTACATAGAGGCAAAAGCTCAAGTGGCTGCAAAGAAGTTGGGGATTCTGGCTAAGGTGAGACGGTACTTCACGCCGGAACAGCTGCTCAAACTCTATCAAGCGCAAGTTCGGTCGTGTATGGAATACTGCTCTCATCTTTGGGATGGATCTGCCAGATACCAGCTTGATGCCCTTGAGTCAATTGAGAAACGAGCCAAGAGGATCATCGGCAATGAGAGGCTCGTCGCGTCGAAGCTCCAAAGTCTTGAACATCGACGACGAGTTGCTAGCCTGTCGGTTTTTTACCGATTGCATTTTGGGGAATGTGCGACGGAATTGCATAATTTAATTCCGTCAAGCTCGTTCCATCATCGGACCACAAGACGAACGGCGATGCGCCACCGGTACATGGTGGACATCCCACCCATACGCACAAAACGTTTTGGGAACACATTCATAGTGCGTACAGCTAAGGAGTGGAACTCCCTGCCGGAGTCTGTGTTTCCTGATAGCTACAACCTGGGAGTCTTTAAATCAAGAATGAACAGGTTATTTCTAGGCAAGCGTGCTCCATCTTCGACCACATCCTCGCTTACCATCAGGTGAGATAGTGGTCAAACGCGTGCCTATCAATAAAAAAACAAAAAAAAAAAAAAAACGTCGCGATCGTCTAACAAAGGCGGATCGATCGATCGATCGAAACGCGCATGCACCAGAGTGCAAGTTTTTTTCAAGCCTGTGCGAGTTTTTTTAACGTACTCGATCGCGATAACGTAAATGTTCGCTTTTGTCAAATTAAGGAATCAAGGTTTTCCGTTACTGTCACCAGAGGGCCTAGTACGAATGTTTTTGTCGTAAAATTTTACCGTAGCTACTATACTCGTTTTGCATATAATGTTTATTTGAATTAAATAAGTACTATAGTCATATTTTTTAATGTTATAAATTGTGTATGTTCCAAATTATTAAACCAAAATACCATGGGGTTGTAGTTTTTCACATTCAAAATTCACTTACGTTAACTTTACTATAGGTCAAAATATTCGTGCGAGGCCCTCTTAAGGCACTAATTCAGTTTCAATACAAATGAACATTTACGCTAACGCGGTCCATGACTTTGAAAACTCGCACTCTGAGGCTACAGATCCGCCGATTTCCGATTCTGTCGCATCGTTAATTTTGAGGATTTGAACTTAAAAACGTATTTATAAATGACCCACTTTAGAGGAGCATATTTTAACAAATTTTGATTTTTTTTAACGTTGTTGGACCATCGCGACGTAATATCATATAAGTAGCATCCCGTCTCAATATTAATACAAATTCCACATTTCTCACTTACCGTGTCCTTCGTCTCAGCGGACTGGGTCAACAGGACGATGCATCTCACACAAGTTAGATTAACACTCTCCAATCCCTTCGTTATTTAATTAGAACAACTTGCCAGATCCTATCCTGTTCTTGGAAACTCCTATCCTAAACTTGGAAACTATTTAGAATTAAGGGCAGGGATTTCACGTTACTAAATTTTGGAATGTTTGTTATGAATCCTTAATAACTTGAACGATTACTTAGCTGAAATTGTGACTTCTAGGCTGCTAACTGAGCTGGCTTTACTTTGGGCAGAGACTAAGTATTGCCATTCAACGTGACAATGCCGCCAATCTCTTGGGCACATCACCACCTGGCAGCGTTGAGAATGAATCTTTTATACTGTATTTTAGTTTGTTGTAAGTAATTGTGGAACTTAACTCAAGCTATCAATTTTTTAAGTTTTTTTTTTGTGCCTACAAGATAATTCATATAGGCACAAAAAACTTGAACACAATAAAAAAGCTTGCGTATAGTTCAATAAATACTACTCTGTCAAGAAAGTACCGGGAAAAGATCAATAATACTCAAAATGTCTGTTATTCATCCAAATTTATTTTATCACCTTCAAAGTATGCTCCTTTAGAAACAATACACTTGCGCCAACGAATAATCCATTCATCAAAACATTTTTTAAACGCTGCTTCCTGAATTGAGTTCAGTTCTCGCCGCGAATTCTCCTTTATGTCTTCTATCGATTGAAAACGGGTGCCACGAAGTGGTAATTTGAGTTTAGGAAAAAGAAAAAAGTCAGCAGGAGCCATATCTGGTGAATATGGTGGTTGCTGGATGGTATTTGTTGAGTGTTTGGTTAAAAATTCGTTCACAATGATAGCCTTGTGCGAAGGCGCATTGTCGTGGTGCAAAATCCAAGAATTTTCTTTCCACAAATCTGGCCTTTTTCGTCGAATTTGCGAATAAAAACGCCGCATAACGCTCAAATAATATTCTTTATTTACTGTTAGACCTTCCGGAGGAGGGCGCCACCTATGCCACGGCTAAGATCAGCTGCGTAAATACAAAGTGTTTAAAAATTAGATAAAGTGTTTTATAATCATTGATCGTTTTCAAATGACTTTAAACTAAGTGCAGAAAAACATATATTGAAGACAGTTTCACCAAAGTGCTAAAATATCAACTAAAACACGAAAGAACCTACGGACAAAACTTCGTGTGTGCTTAGTGTTTTCAAGAACCTTTTTGAAGTGAGACAGAAACAAATCAGTGCAGAAATGTGTAATTATTACTCTGATTTATATCAT
The DNA here is from genome assembly GCA_950371165.1 of Lacanobia oleracea. NCBI lineage: Eukaryota > Metazoa > Arthropoda > Insecta > Lepidoptera > Noctuidae > Lacanobia > Lacanobia oleracea. The sequence continues at coordinate 1,142,470 of OX493398.1, forward strand.
TACCCATTATAACATACAGAAGTAATTCCAACTCTGAACATAACCTCATAGTAAAAAAAAATTGGTTGCCTGTAAAGTCGGTATACGGGCGAAAGTTTTACGTGACAACGACTTTTTATGTCTGTCTCTCTCGCTCTTAGGAGGGCTAACCATGCCCGAGTGGAAGGGACGCGTGCCTCTCACTCGCTCTCATTGTGAGCGCATAACGTGAGCGGAGCGTAACGCAGTTTCTTGAAGTGTCACCCGGCAAACCAATTTATAAGACGTTGTCACGTCAAAAAGATTTGCAATAAATTGCATGTTGCATGACACATCGATTTTGAACATCAAGCCGCGCCATCTATAGTGTCACGTACAAACTACGTTGAACTACACCTACAACACAGATTACACTATATCAGGACCCAGCAAGCTGCCTACGGTACAGTGTAAACAGTACCAGGGAAATATTAAGAGAGGGCGCCACACGCACAAAGTAGCACATACACCAAGTAGTACACGAATCAACCACTAGAGAACTCTAGTAGTACCAAAACAAAACCAATAAATCGATAATCATGGAAGAAATTATGATTGCACTTAAAAACATACAAAAAGAACTAAACGAACAAAAATCTGAGATTCGTAAAAGTGCAGACAAAGTTACAGAACGGGTCACACAGAATATCAACAAAATATTAGATGAAAAAATTTTCAAACTGCAGGATCAACATGATAAACTGAAGGAGAAGGTAGAAAAACAAGAGAAAAGAATATATTTTTTAGAAAAAGAAGCAGGACAACGAAATATAGTATTTTTTGGCATTGAAGAGAATGAATCGTCGTACGATAACCTTCTAAATAAAATCGTGAACTTTATAAAACATCACTTCGGCACTGACATTGAACTCAGAGATATTCAAGAGGCAAGGCGAATTGGGACAAAAGGAGACAGACCTCGTCCAATTATTGTTATCTTTTCAACGCTAAGAATAAAAATAAATATTATGAAGCAAAAGGGGTTATTAAAAGACACACAATATTATGTGAAAGAGGACTACCCGCTACAAGTTTTAAAAAAACGCGGAGAGCTACAAGAACAGGCGAAAATAGAAATAGAAAAAGGCAACAATGTGAAAATAAAATATGATAAACTGATTATATTAAAAACGAATAACAAAAGATCACTCCCAATATCACCAGAGAACACACCAATCGCGGATCCTCAGTCAAAAAACCATACCAACACACAACTCCAAAAAAAGAACCGAACGCAGCATTCAAAACCACAAAGGTCAAACAGCTTATGTGATGGAGTCATAAAGCCGAGCATGCTTAACTTCTTGATAAACAAAAATAACGATACAACAACCGAGCAGAAAAACGATGCCAAGACAAGCAACGTATAGCAATTAAACCCCTCCTCCTACTCCTACACGAACACGATGACCTTAAACAAACAACAGAAAATAAACAACACAAAATATCTTCCAACCCGGCTGGTCACCGTGGAAGATTATGACCAAAACCCTCCAAAAAAAGCCACACAAATGGTGAACAGACAAAACAAAAACACAACCCAATTAAAAATCGCAGCTTACAACGTCAGGACCCTATCTTCACATGAACGCTGGCTGGAGCTAATTGAAGCAACAAAGAAAATAAATTATGACGTAATCGGTATCTCAGAGATCAGACGACTTGGTAATAAAATAGAGGAATATGATAAATTAATATTCTGCTACATTGGATGTACACCAGGTAAATTTGGAGTGGGCTTCATTATTAAGAAGTCTCCTAAAAACAACATTGAAAGCTTCATCGGCCTAACAGAGCGAGTGGCATTGCTAAATTTAAAACTTCATGAATTTAAGCTATCCATTATACAGGTATACGCACCCACCGAATCCGCAAAAGAAGAAGAAATAGAGGAATTTTATAAAACTATCGACAAAGCTATGGAAATAACACATAAGAATATTATACTAATGGGCGACTTTAATGCGAAGGTAGGTGCTCCTAAAGAAGGTGAATACTTAACAGTGCATCAATATGGGGACGGTAAAGGAAACGATAGAGGACAGAGACTTGTGGACTACGCACTTGAACACAATCTAACTATCATCAATACATACTTCAAGAAAAACCGTAGCCGGAGATAGACGTGGCGATCCCCAAATGGACAACACAAAAATGAGATCGACTATATACTATCCAACCAACCAAAACTATTCAACAACTTTGAAGTCCTGAATTTAAACTATCCGTCAGACCACCGATTAATTAGATCATCATTAAAAATAGCCAAACAAAAACAAAGTAGAGTAAAATTTACAAATAAAACAACTTTCAACTAAAGACCAAAGACGAAGTAGTAAGATATAACAAAAACTTAACTTCAATGCTACCCTACCCTTCTTACAACTTGGAACATACATCAATACAAACTTATCACGACAAAATAGTAAATGCTATTAGCCAAAGCTTGCAAAAAGCTCGAGAAAAGGGAAGAGAGCCACATAGACACCACAAAATACTATCAGATCGCACCGCTCTATTACTGAAAAGAAGAAAAGAACTACAAGAAAGAATAAATAAATCGAGATCAATGAGAAATGAGCTTTCCGCCCTCTACAAAGTAACAAATAAATACAAAAAAAGAGATTACGCTAAATACAGAGAAGATACTATAGAAAGACATCTACAACACACAGGAAGCACAAAGAAGGCCTTTAAGGAACTTAGAACGAACAAGACCTGGATAGAAGGATTAAGAAAAGACAACAGAACTTTGTGCAAGCGCACTGCCATTATCAATGCGGCGACAGACTTCTATAGAAAGTTATACAGTGATAACATCCAAAATAATAACATCTCAAACACCAACGAAAATAGCGACGAAATCAGTATAATACCAGTGGACGAATTGGAAGTCCAAGAAGCAATAAATAGCTTAAAACTGGGAAAAAGCCCTGGATCGGACAACATAACAAATGAAGTATTAAGACTAGCATACAAAACATTAGCCGGACCACTAGCGGAACTATTTAACTTAATACTGCAAAAGACTGAAACGCCCATACAATGGTCTGAATCGGACATCATACTCATCTATAAAAAGGGTGATCCGAAAGATATTGGCAACTACAGACCAATAAGCTTACTCCCGAGCCTCTACAAACTCTTCTCAGCCTTTATAAATAAAAGAATCAGTAGCACATTGGAATTAAAACAACCAATAGAGCAAACAGGATTCAGGAAAGGCTTCTCAACAATGGACCATATCCACACACTTGAACAAATCATTGAAAAGTACCAAGAACAACAAAGACCGCTATACATAGCGTTTATTGACTATCAAAAAGCATTCGATACAGTAACACATGTAAGTATATGGGAAAGCCTAAAACAGCAGGGAGTTGAAGACGTATACATACAAGTCATAAAGAGCGTATATAAAAACAACATGGGCAAAATTAAGCTAGAAACTCTAGGATCAAGTTTTGCTATAGAAAGAGGCGTACGGCAAGGGGACCCCTTATCTCCAATAATATTCATAGCCATTCTGGAGGCTATCTTCAGGAAGATAGATTGGAGTAAGTCAGGCCTATATATAAAGGACGAATACATAAGTCACTTAAGATTCGCAGATGACCTAGTGCTGTTATCAGAATCCAGCACCCAGTTACAACAAATGATGGAAACTTTACATTCGGCTAGTATCAAGGTGGGTCTGAAAATGAATCTCTATAAGACTATGGCTATGACAAATTGGCGAAGAAGAATATTAACAATAGATAAAGTGCCACTCGAATATACAGATTCATACATCTATCTAGGTAAGCAAATTAGTTTTGATCCGAAAAATAACGAACTAGAAGTGAAAAGAAGAATACAACAAACGTGGAATAAATATTGGAGTTTAATGGAAATCTTTAAAAGTGGCCTGCCTATTACCATAAAAACAAAAATTATGAATTCCAGCCTTCTTCCAAGTTTGACTTATGGCTGCCAAACCTGGAAATTCACTTCAAAAGTAAAAAATCTAATCACCACCTGTCAAAGAGGACTGGAGCGCAGCATGCTTAAACTAAAGAAATCAGACAAAATACGACACACAATAATAAGATCAAAAACCAAAGCAACAAATGCATTGAAATACGCACAAAAACTTAAATGGAGATGGGCTGGCCATGTCGCGAGGCTTAAAGACCGAAGATGGACCATAAAAGTGACTTTTTGGAATGGACCTCCAGGTAAAAGAAATCGAGGAAGACCACAGACTCGCTGGGACGACGAGATCAAAAAAGTAGCCAGCCCAAACTGGAAACAGACTGCACAGGACAGAGACAAATGGGCATCTTTGGAGGAAGCCTTCACCCAATAATGGGGTTCCTACAAATTATATTATTTAGGTACCTAAAGTCTAACCAAGCTAGCTAATAATAATAGGAAATATTATCTAGTAGTAAATATTATATAGTAGCAAATATTATATTAATAATAGTAAATAAAATAGTTATAGGTAAATAATATAGAAAATAAATAAGAATAAGTAGGTATAAAGATCAATTAGTTAAGCGTTTAAATAGTATATAGTGTCAAACAAGTATAATAATACTAGTAAATAAAAACAGTAAATAGCTACATAATATAGGACATAAACAAAATAAGTAGGTATTAATTTTAATTAGTTAAGCGTTTAAAGATAAGTTAATGTAAAAATTATATGTAAAATTTATTTGTAGGAAATAAAAGGCTTTTTTTTTTTTTTTTTTTTTATTTTATTTTATTTAGACCTTCCGGTAAGAATTCAGAGTGCACAACACCGCGATAGTCAAAGAAAACAGTCAACATGACTTTGACTTTTGATCGACTTTGGCGTGGTTTTTTCGGTTTCGGTTCAGTTGGAAGGCGCCACTCCGAAGCTTGTTGACTAGTTTGCATGTCAAATTCGTAAACCCACGTCTCGTCACCAGTAACAATGCGTTTCATGAATGTTGGGACGAACTGACTCGTTCTAGCATGTCCTCAGCGACTTTCATGCGATTGAGTTTTTGGAGAAAATTCAGATCTTTTGGGACTAGCCGAGCAGCAACATGTTTCATACCCAAATGATTAGTTAAAATGGTACGGATCGACTCGTGAGATACAGAAAGTTCGGCGGCTATCTCTCTCAGAGTTGAATCGAATGGGGATTTTCAGTCACTATTTCCTTCACTTTTGCGATGTTAACTTCAGTTGCAGACGTTGACGGCCTTCCAGAGCGAGGCAAATCTTCCATCACATCTCGACCGCTTTTGAACGCTTTGAACCACTCATAAGCACGAGTTTTTGATAAAGTCGATTCACCGTAAGCCTTCTGTAACATTTTCAGTGACTCCGAACACGAAATTCCATTGGCGATGCAAAATTTAAGACAAACTCTTTGTTCGATATTTTTGTCCATTATGAAATTCGCAATACTAAAACCAGCACTGTATTTAATATAAATAACAGATGCAACTCAAACTCCGCGCCAAAATGGAAAACAGTTGTGCCAATCTAACAACTACAATAAAACAAAAATTTGAATTTGGAACCATAAACAAATCATCCATTCCCGATACTTTTTTGACTGAATGTAATTGTAATTTTCTTTTGAGAATAAATATAACATTAGGAGCTCGTGGCTAGATAATAACAGCCGCACGGGTCGATCTTCAAGGTTAAGCAACGCTTGCCAAGGTTGGTCTGTGGATGGGTGACCATCTTAACATACCGAGTTTCCTCCGTGCCTTGGAAAGCACGTTAAGCCGTTGGTCCCGGCTATCATTTGTAGATCTTTGGCAGTCGTTATAGATAGTCAGAAGCCAGTTAATCTGACCCCAGTCTTGCCATGAAGTACCGTGTTACCCAGTTAATGGGTTGTGGAGGTCTGGTAGGCAGCCGCTCCTCGTAAAATACTGGTATTCAGCTAAACCTGGCTTGACTGGAAGCCGACCCCAATATAGTTGGGAAAAGGCTAGGCAGATGAATAAAATTAAATATAACATTAAAACAGTATCAAATATGCCGACAACATCTTCATTACTACTGCTTGGTTAACGGACCACGAGAGAGATTACCTCTTGTATCCAAGTAGTGCTGAAGTTTATCATAAATAAAAATGTGAATGTTTCAGGGTGGCTGGCCATTGGTGTGCGTGTGTCGAGTGATGATGGGGCTCACTCAGGCATGTCTGTTCCCAGCCAGTCACACGCTCCTCGGCAGGTGGCTCCCGACCAGTGAGAGGACCACCTATACTGGTATTGTTTATTCAGGTGAGTAGAAAATTTCATCAGAATACAAAACCCATTAAAGTTCATTAGGGCTGCTTGCTTTGCCGTATGGTTTCGGCTGGTGCCGTATGGGACCGTAAAAGAATAATACCATCCTATCACTTCCTGTGGGTGTCGTAAAACGCAACACCATACTCTGAGATCGCCAACCCGCCTGCTAATAAAATCTAAAATTTTAATTAGGTACTTCTAAATGTTTCAATTTATTATCCATGAGCTTTAAGTCCGTTACGTTACTATCATCTTCATGTATATTATCTCTGTTCACAGGATCACAAGTAGGCACAATAATAGCGATGCCTCTGTCAGGACTACTGGCTGAAACAGCCCTTGGCTGGAAGATGATATTCTACGTGACATCTGCCATCATGTTCCTCACTGCAGCGCTGTGGTACTGGTTCGCTGCCAGCACTCCTGGAGAACACTTCATGATGACCGAGGAAGAGAAGACTTATATCGAAATGGGACTTGATACTAGTACTGAGACCAGGGTAAGAATTTTATTGATAATTTCTAAAATATCTACCAAAGGAATGAAAAAATGTTATGAAGGTCATAAATGAAACAGTTATTATATGAAAGCTCAAACAGTACTGTACAGAATCTGGAACCCTTTAATGTAAAGAAAAAAAAGTTAAGTCCATCTACAGAGATTATTACTATTCAATATTTATGCTTACAAATGAAATGGATTTTTCTAATTTCAGCGTGCTCAGAAAACACCTTGGCGTGAAATATTCCGTACCCCCGGTCTATGGGCCATCATGGCGACACACATTGGTGGCAGCGCTGTCTTTATATTGTTCTTTGTCGATCTTCCTACTTACTTGGAGAGGGGCATGCATATCTCTCTGAAGAATGTAAGTATTTCAGAATTATGACTTCTAGATCTTTTGTTAGCTAACATAAACTGTTTACGTTATTTTGTTATCCTGCTTACTACTATTAATGGAAAAGTTACGATGGATGGATGTTTGTTACTCAAGCACGCCAGAACGGCTAAACGGAACTGGATAAAATTTGATACAGGATCTGAAAAAAAAACAGGCACTGTTTTATCCCGGAATATGTTCCCTTTGAGATAATTTCTGACATCTATGCAGAAGAAGCCGCTGGCAGAAGAAAGTATAGTTTGATTCGGGTAGTTGCTGTGACCCAGTTCTGAAATTACAACGTTCCGTTTATTCTATTCCAGAGTGCTACATTATCTGCGTTACCATTCGTGGGTATGTGGGTAGGTGGAATAGGATCTGGAACGTTATGTCAGAAGATATACAACAGTGGCTGGTTAAAATTGGGAACTTGTAGAAAAATTTTCAACTCATTTGGTAAGTTAGCTTCGATATTCAAATTGTCTTTTTTTTAATCTTTATTACTTCTTCCAAAGTTCTGATATCCTTATTACTTAATTCTACATCTTGCTCATCTTAATTAGAATCAAATATTATATCTAAACCGAATTTATTTTAAATTACAGCTTTATTCGGAAGTGGTCTTGGGATCATATCACTGGCATTTCTGGGACCTGATCACAAAAACGTTGTTGTCGTTATATTAGTGTTGATCTTTTTCCTGTTTGGCTTCACTTCGGCTGGATTCATGGTGAGGAAATTATCAGAGCTTTTGAATATAATTATCCCAAGGACACATAATCTAAATAAATTAACAAATACAATACAAACGCGTATAAAAACAAAATTAATCATTGGGCATCAAAAAAATAATCCACATAGCTTTTGAATTAAATAATTATGATATGTTCATTTTGAGAGAACAGAGAATAGTCTGCTTACGAATTTTTTCCATGTGCATGGTAGGCACACGCCACAGAATGAATGATGGATATGAATGGATGATGTAATGATGTTAGAATGCGTACGTATACTGATGTTGTTCATGCTTCATTTCCATTCATCAACGTCAAGTATGCTTTGTAAATACCACTAGCTGGTCGATTTTCATTCATCCTTTTCTTCCATTTATTCAATCAATCTTATCATAATCTTTTAATTTTTTTACGAACGCACATTTTTACAGTATTTTTGTTATACGTGTATGTAAAAATAACTGTTACTGATACTTTTGCTTGTTATGAATAGAACTAACCAATTTAGTGAATTCCCAGATTTTATAAAAGATTTATTTTAACCTTCTTAATTATTATTTTAGGTAAATCATTTGGATCTATCACCACAGTTTGCTGGCGTGTTACTTTCTTTAACCAACTTTGCCGGAGGTATTGGAAGTATTGTAACACCAGTTGTAACTAGTCTCATACTTAAAAATGACCCGGTGAGCAATACATTTTATTTTATTTTTTTTAAGTCTTTTATCACTAGTTTTTTTTAAATTTATTAAAAAGCTCTTTAACTATATCTTTGTTATTTTTTGTTTTTAGTCGGACATCAGCCGTTGGCGGATAGTGTTCTTGATGTTTGCCTCCGTTGGTATCAGCTCTAACCTCATTTACATCATACTGGGAAGCTCAGATCGACAGCCCTGGGACAGTCCTGACTATAAAGACCGAAGGAAAGCTGATCCAGGTTTGTACAGAATCTAATAGACCTTGTTCTTCAATGTTGTTATTATGCTTGCACTAAATATCAAGAACTATTCCAAAAAAGTAAAAATACGAGACTTAGCACAAACAATTTATTTTACAGAGGAAATGACTCCAGTGCTGGACAGGATAAGTGAGAAAGAACTAGAAGCAAGCAAACAATAAGAATCTGAATAGATATTTAATGAATATGACTTCAGCAGCTTGCAGCTGCTCGTACTGTATTTCCATGATGACTGGAAATGCAAAGACTATTACAAATTATAAGGAAACCGCGAATGATGATCAATAGTTCTATAGCCTAGAAACCAAATAGAAAGTACAAAAGTAAAGGCAAGGTATGAACGAATTAAAGCATCAAGAGATACTCCCTATGACGTGTTGCATTGACTGATTACTGATTGTGCGTTTAGTTTTTTTTTTTGTTGTAAAACTAGTCCTATTAGAGAATAGCGATATTTAAGTATCGAAAATAGTACAAAACTTCCCTTGCTAGAGTTTTAGGCTTTCGAAGAAAGCATTTACGATTAAGTTTTTAATTCATTTAAAGATTTAATACCAAGCAATGTAAAAAATAACATGAGAGACGGAACTTATAAAATCAAATATAATTTTATGAAGATGTAGAAAATATTTTTACTACAAATGATATGCTTAGTAGTGGTAAAGTAATAAATGCAGTACCAGATGAAATTAAGAGTAAAAACGAGGCCAGCCGCAAAATAAATGATAGTGTTAATGCATAGAAATGTGGACACAAAGAGGGCAGACTCATTTACATAATTGAAATGAGAGCGCCTGGTGATAGGTACGTCGAAACTATTATGCAGACAGAAGGAAAAAATGTCGTCAGTGTTGTAAAACTGTAGTACTCAAATACACATGTTTAATGTAATTTAGACGTTTCAATAGAAAACAAATGGAATTATTAAAATCTTATTTATTTTAAAAACATAAAGATATGATATTGTTACCTTTTACAAATGTGTTAAATTCAAAAATTCTGATTACCAAGTTATAATTTTATTAATTAATGTTTATTTTGTAAAACGGACTGAACGAGGATTAAATTATTTTTTAGTTTTGGATGTATTAATTAATCTTACTGGAATAAATGCAATATAAGATGGTGCTTTACACAAATAATTTAGGGTATTCAAAAGATAAGTATAGCAATTGACTCACCTTTGGCAGTCCATCATTGAACTTTGTATTGCATGATGTATTAAATTAAATATTTTTTTCTCAAAATTGTGTCATTTCACAGTACCGACCTAATATGTAAAACGCAACGCAAAGTTCTTTGTCATGTTAGATATCTCTTATATGCCGACGACTTGAAACTGTACCTTGAAATAAACTCAGGGTGACTGTTTGGCACTGCAGCAAGACAGACGTGATATACATATATAGAGGAGCGTTGACAAAAAGATGGACTTTAAGTGCTTCACTATGACTCTTGGTCAAATCCTGTAAATTTTGAATACTTACAATTTAAATAGTTTGCCTATCACAAAATCAACAGACGTGAAAGATCTGGGAGTCACATTCGATCGAAAGCTCACGTTCTACGACCACATGGCGACGGTAGCTAAACAGTCCTACCAAAGGTTAGGTTTTGTACTGCGTAATTGCCGTGATTTTCGTTCCGCACACGCCATCAAAATATTATTCAACGCGCTTGTGCGCAGCAAGTTAGAATCGAGCTCTTGTCTGTGGAACCCACACAAAAGTACTTACGCACTTAAATTGGAAAAAGTGCAAAAAGCATTCCTTAGGTTCCTGTAAGTAAGAGTCTGACACTCCCTCTTGCTTCACCCAGAGCGGGAGGAGTCATTTGATGATTTCCCATCCTTAAAAAAAAAAAAAAAAAAAAGGTTCCTGTACAAGCGGATACATGGCTATTACCCTTACCTCTATCCGACCAAATTTCTACTGGGTTGCCTCGGATATAACTCGTTAGAGATAAAACGAGCACGTGACCAGCTCACAATAGCCTGTAAGACGCTCCGTGGTACTATTCGTACTCCGTAGTACATGGGGGATGGGGTTTTGGAAGTTCCAATAACGAGGGAGAGTCGCTGCTGCAATCCGCTACTACATTTGACCTGGCAGTAACCAATACTTGGTTCCAGAAAAGAGACAAACACCTTGTCACGTACAAAAGTGGTAATCACAAGACCCAAATAGACTATTTTGTTGTTAGGCGCAATAAGATAAAGCAAGTCAAAGACTGCAAAGTGCTGCCAGGAGAAGACTTGGTCTCATAACACAGACATTCCTGGTTATGATATTGCCGACCAAAACACAGTTTAAGAAAAGTAAAAAGCGTCTTACCCCAAAAATAAAATGGCATATGCTAGAGAAGAAGATTGCGCGACAGAATTCAGAGAGCGAATGGTAATGGTAATGGTAATAAGGCAAGTAGCGAAGGATGTTTTGGGAGAGACAAAAGGAAGAGGCACAATAGAGAGGGATACATGGTGGTGGTCGACAGAAATACAGAAAGTGTTGAAAGAAAAAAAGATCTCTCGGAGGATGAAAAGATTAAGGATAGATGATAGGGCTATTTTGAAAGACTGATGAATGTGGAAAATATCTGGAGTGGTGTTTTAGAGAATAAACCTGTAAATGAGGGGTTAGTGAGAATGGTCAGTATGGATGAAGTGAGAATAACAGTAAATGGAATGAAGAATGGTAAGCCAATTGGTCCAGACGAAATTCCAATTAAAGTGTGGAAGTTATTAAGAGTAGATGGATGAGCGTGATTAGCTTTATTCTTCAATAAGTTGTTGCTGGAAGAAGCCGTACCTGATGAATGGTGTAACAGTTTGTTGGTGCCCATCTTCAAGAACAAAGGTGATGTTTGGAGGTGCAACAGTATGAAAGTCTGGGAAAAAGTTATTGAAAGACGGTTGAGAGAAGAGAGTGAAATCTCACAGAACCAGTTCGGTTTTATGCCTGATCGGGGTACAACGGATGCCGTTTTCGCTATCCGCCAGCAGCGCGAACTGTGAATAAAAACTTGCATATGGTATCTGTTGATCTCGAAAAGGCATATGACCTGGTGCCTCGTGAGGTTTTCTGTTGGGCCCTTAAGGAGAAAGGTGTGCCTAGAAAGTATGTGTAGTTGACCAAGCGATGAACAGTTGAAGCAGTACTCAAGTCCAGTCTGCAGTGGGCACCACTGACAGCTTCAGTGTGGCAGTCGGTTTGCACCAGGGGTCCACCTTCAGCCCAGGAAGAGGCTCCCTGGTGCATGCTGTTTGCTGATGACATTGTGCTGGTTGCCGAAACCGGCCTAGAGGTCCAGAGCAAATTGGAGACGTGGTGGCAAAGACTAGAGAGTGTTGACCTGAAATTGAGCAGAACCAAAACAGAGTACCTGTTCTGCAATTTCGGCGGTTTTTCCAGTCCGATACTTATAGCTCTCACCAGAACGCCTATACCGATTTGCTCCGACTTTCGATACCTCGGGTCGCTTGTCCAGGGAGACGGCGAAATAGACTGAGACGTAACGCACCGGATCAACTCAGGATGGATGAAATAGCGACAAGTCACTGGAACAATTTCTGACCCTCGGATGCCCCTTAAGTTGAAAGGGAAAATCTATAAGTCCGTGATAAGACCTGTCGTAATGTATGGATCAGAATGTTGGGATGCAAAAAAGACGGATGAAAAAGAGTGCATGTATCGGAGATGAAAATGTTGAGATGGATGTGTGGAGTAACGAGAATGGATAAAGTGAGAAATGAGTACATTAGAGGTACTTTACATGTGGCGCCAGTGACGGAAAAGTTAAAAGGGAATCGCTGGTCTTGGTATGGTTATGTGAAGATGAGGACTGAAACGCATATAACTAGAAAAGTTATGAACATAAATGTGGATTAGTGCAGAGGGAGAGGAAGGCCAAAGAAAAAATGGATGGATTGTGTGAGGAGTGATATGAAAGAAAAGGGAGTTAGTGATAGAGTGACGACTGATAGAACAGAATGGAAGAATAAAATTACGTGCGTGTAGTTGCTTGCTATTGACCTGCCTGATCTGCTTGCTGTGCTGGCTCATTTATTTGTGCGGGACAACTACAGCCGGGGCAAAAGGCACAGATTGTTTGCTGTGCCTCCGTGTCTCCGATACCTCGCACTCTAGCTGCACTTAATGATCTCTTGGATTTTAATACCACTAACGATCTGTTTACGGATGAATGGACGATGATCTTATTGGTATTTCAGAAGTACTGTGAGAGGGATTCATGAAAGAGTTGTTTACTTTTATTTTATTTTTCTGTTTAATTTATTAAACTTTATCTGAGTTAGTTTTCTTTTTTTGTATATTTGTAGTTCTGTGCTTTGTTTTTAGTTACTGTAATTGATTCTCAACCGTTGTAATGAATTACAATAAATAAATAAAAGTACTGCGATCGCCAACCCGCCTGCTAAGCGTGGCTATTATGGCCCCCCTTTTGGCCTATGTCCAGCAGTGGACATCTTTCGGTTGATGATGATGATTAACCTTATATGATTATTATTAAATGTATTCACATTTAAATATTAAACATAGTTTTGATTCTCTATTGTTCAATCCCCGTAATCCTTTACCCCTAACCTTGTTTGAAATCTGACCTAGTTTTAATCATCTAGGTACACAGTATCCATTTCCATGATGCTTCACGTATACAACATTAACTTGTCTTCATCTTTCTACATGTATTCGTAACAACCCAAATTAAAAGATTTCGCATCGTCACGCCGCCTTTGCCGTTGTTGAGCTCAGCGGCGACGTCCTGTCTCAGGCATCCAGTGAGTAAAGATCTTCGCCCGTCTCTACAAGTCAATAAGTGCGACGTGGCCAGCTACCCAGGCCAACCCTACTTCAGCCTTGCTATTTTTTATCCAAAATCCGAGTAGTTTACTTGAGTTCTGGAGCACAGATAGTATGTCTAATGCAATAAAATTTATTGAAATCAGTTTCCTTCGTGCCTCAAAAAGCACGTTAAGCCGTTGTTTTTGGCTATTATTTGAACATCTTTGACAGTTATCAGAAGCCAAAAAATCGGGCACCAGTCTTGTTAAGGTGAACCTATCGTATAACGACGTAGCAGAGTTGTAAATTTCAAATAGGACGGTTCATCATCATCATCATCATATCATCTGAAAGGCGGCCAATGTTGGACAAAGGCCTCCCCAAAGTACCACCACAACAACCGGTCCTGTGCGTCTCGCATCCATCGGCTACTCGCAACTTCTCACAAAAGAGGACCTCCCATAGGTTGGACCGATGACCTGGTGAGATAAACAGTTGCTCCATGTCAAATACATTTTGCATCTGGAATTGGTAGCTGACCCCAAGTAAGTTGAGAAAAGACTATAGTAGACACCACATTTAATGTGCAATAACGGTCATTAACCCACAAACACGATTAACTTTCCTTTCATCAAAATCAGAAATAAAGCTGGCCTGAATCGACTTCTGTCGTGATTCTTTACGTTCTTTCGTAATGTAAAACGGTTCATATTTTTTGTTCAGGTATCTCCAATAGTAGAGATATTAGGAAAAGGTCAATGTACTTTATTGCACGTTTATCTGGCACCTACTCTAGTAGGTATCAGAAAGTTTTAGAATATAAGTCAAACAAAGGTTCCAAGGAACATAAACCAGCTTTTATTCGTACCTATCAGCCACAAAGGGAGTCTCAGTAACAGAACCGAGTTAATACTCTACTCATTTAATTATAATAACCCTTTCAAGTCTATTAAGGTCGTGAGAATCACAAAGGAGTTTGTGCAGATTTACATGAATCTAAGATTTTGTTTACAGCTTTCTTGGGGAAGTAAGTAATAAGTCACCTTTTGTAGGTAAACACAGCTTCCAGCTTAGAATACTGCATAAAAGCAAGTGATAAGTTCATTTTTAATGATTTTCATTGTTCTCATATGGCAACTTAACCTTAAAATATCTCAGCAACTTGACAATTAAGGGCATCATTTTGCTGATATTTTTGTTTGTTTAAGTGTACCCTTATATGCTTCCGTGTCTCAGAAAGCACGTACGTTAAGCCCTTGGTCTAGGCTGTTATTTCAGATCTTTGGCAGCTATTACAAATTTTCAGAAGTCAGTAAATCGAACTCCAGTCTTGCCAAGGAGTACCGTGTTAGTCAGTTAATGGGTCTTAGAGGTCTAGTAGGCAGCCCTTTTGTCGTAAAATACTGATATTCAGCTGAATGCGGTTTGACTGGAAGCCGACCCCAAGTTGGGAAAAATCTAGGCAGATGATAAAACTCAAGCTTTCCCATAAAGGTAGGCAAATCCAAAAGAACGACGTTTCGCTTCTCTTACGTTGATACAAGCACGCCCGTTGCAGGTGGTAAGCACCTGGCCTTTCTGAACAACATCGCCTATAAGATCACAAAAAAGTGGTTTCTAGTGGTGGTAAACGTTTTTGAAACAAATATCTATCTATCTATACTAATATATAAAGCTGAAGCGTTTGTTTGTTTGTTTGTTTGCTTGAACGTGCTAATCTCTAGTTCCTGAGATTGGGCCGATTTAAAAAAATATTTCAGTGTTAGATAGCCCATTTATTGAGGAAGGCTATAGGCTATATATAATCACGCTAAGATCAATAGGAGCGGAGCAGGAACAGACGAAGTTGCGCGGGTCAACTAATGAAAGTATAATAATGGGTTTCCTATTTTTATTATCTACATACATATTCATAAAATAACATCACACCTAATTCATGCCCGTTCTCACTATGACGGACTTCAGTTTTTCCGGTATGTCTAAAGAGACGGATGCTTCAGTGACAGTTCAATTTATATGACACTGTTCACATTTAGACAGATCCGGATTTTTAGACGAACGTTTTGCCCTGTTGTAGTGTGAACAAATCTGCCGATCGTCGACCGTCTTCCTTTTAAACACACAGTCCGTCTGAGTAGGAATAGGTCCTTACTCTCCCCGAAGAGACAGAGGTGACTAATTGTAGTACACACACATTTTCTCAGTCCAGGTCCCATCTAACAGAACACATGGCAAGATTTGGTGTTGACAGGCGGAGCAGATCAGTGACCTAGTGGCGCTCAAGGACTGGTAAAAGGAATGTAGGTCGTCCGGCAACCAGATGAGCAGGCGACATTGTTGCTATCGTGGGTAGAAACTGGACGAAGATAGCATAGGAGAAGGGGTCGATTCTAATGGGCACAAATCCGAACTCATCTGAAATCCCCATTAGAAATATCCGAAAACTACACACACGATAAATAAAATGTCTTTGTTTGGTGCACAGTTACCACTTAGGGAAGTGGAAATTATATTTTTCCCACTCCTCCGCTGTTATTTTCTGATTAATTTCGTTGCGGGATTCAAGACGGCTGAATCGCTTTACCGGGACTAGTCGTGCTTCATTGCGTCGGCGTTTTTCTGGCAGTCGCCATTATTCATTCTGGTTTTCAGGAACTACAGGGGCGGGGAAAAACAAAACCGGTCAAGAGCGTGTCGGACTCGCGCAGCGAAGGTTGCGTACTATCATAATACGAGTAGGTCTTTACCTATGAAATTGCCGTTTTGTATGAAAAAATTTAAACGATTTTTTTTTCATGTATTTTTTATTTGTATTAATCGAAGTAATCACCCATGCAATCAATGCATCTTTGCCAACGCAGTGGCAGTTTATTGATGCCCTTCTTAAAGAAATCAGCTGGACGGGAGGCAACAAATTCTTCAAAGGCATTTTGTACTGCCTCTCGGGTATTGATTTTTTTTACCGCCAAGAAGTTATCCAAATTCTGGAAAAAGTAGTAGTCTGTAGGCGCAAGGTCTGGTGAGTAGAGCGGATGACGGAGAGCTTCCAACCCTAGTTCTTGCAACTTGGAGACCGTCTGCTGTGCAGTATGAGGTCGCGCGTTGTCGTGCAGGAGCAGCAGAGACGAGCGATTGACCAATGCTGGTTGGAGATGTGCCAGCTTCTCCATCATTGTGTTCAGTTCTTCACAGTACACATCTGCAGTAATGCTCACCCCGTTTGGTAAGAAGCTGTGATGAATCACACCGGCGCTAGACCACCAAACAGTGACCATCACTTTTCTAGGGGTAAGTTTTCGTGTAGGGTATTGTTTAGGTGCTGAACCAGGATCCAACCAACTTGATGACGAAAAAGATTGAAATGCGATGAAAATGTAACACTAATCAATAAACAAATGACTACTTTTGGAAAAAAAAACATGTTTTTAAAATAAAATTAATTTGTAATTAGAATTCTTAGCCAAACAAAAATTATTTTGATTTGAAATGGCCAGTACTGCAGAACGGCAATTTCATAGGTAAAGATCTAATATAAAACGAGTTAAGCTTTCATCGGCGAGGCCAATATTCTTCACAAAATTTTAACACTACGGTGCATATTGCAGTTTAGTGTTATACCATGTCAGAGGCCCCTGAGGCGGTTTAGAATCTCTGACACTAGGGTGTGTGGGATTATTAGACTTTACTGCCCACACGATAAGAAGAAAAATTGCCGTTTCACATCAGCGCTATCTTTTGACCGATAGTGTAACTAATGTAATTTTGTTGAATTATGAAAAAGTGTGTTATTTAGAGACATCGTTTTATTTTTTCTGTAACCTTTACATAAACTTCTATAACATAGAATAATTTCAGATTTTTATCTGTGCAAACTTCGGAGGTAAGAGGGGAATAGTCAATTGTTTTACATTTTTCGTCAAAAGTCGAAAACCAAATGTTTGAGAATGTGCGAATAGCGCTCTTCCACATGATACCCCACATGCCCTATTAGCCACACTTCGAATTTTTAAGAACACATTTCAGTCGTTGTTGCACGCAAAAAAGAAATATTATTATTTCATTCGTATTTGCAAATTAGTTGAAAAACGTTATCTAAAACTATTCTAAATTTCAAGTTGATAGAATTAATAGTTCTTGAGATATCCAGATGTGACAGACGGACAGACTTAGTCACACCATATGGGTTCCTTTTTACCATTTTGGTTCGGAAACCTAAAAAGAATAAAGAGAAAGCAAGAAAAATAGTTTATTCTTTCTAAATAGACGCACTTTTCTGATTATAAAACAAAAAGTAAACAAAATGGGAAAATAAACTTAAGGTGGTTGCGCCACGGTAGCCCTCGAAATTCAAATTTTCTTACGCTTTTTGCAATTTGTAAGTTAGTATTAGGTTATATGTTAATTTAAGTATGATTCGCGAGCGTAAGAATTATATATTTACAGAATTAAAATCAGTAAAATAACTCCATAAGTCGGTATTTTCCTAAAATTTCTGTTTTGTTTTTTGTGAATAACGCTGTTGATTACATAATTGTTAACTTGATATTTAATGTAAGTATTTTATATTATATTGTTCCAAATAAATAAAATTAAAATGTCAAGATTTCATGAAATAGTAATTCTTTCAGGTTACCTGGCCCTATGGAGTTTAATTGCTGACTTAAATGTAATAATTCTGAAAATACATAATTTTTACGCCCGCGAATCATACTTTAATCAACGTAAAACCTAATACTGACTAACAAATTGCAAAAAAACGTAAGAAAAATAAAATTTCGCGGGCTACCCTAGTGCATCCACCTTAAGGTAAAAGCGCCGGGGTAGCCGGCGAAATGCCCGCCCTATAGAATGGTTATTTCATGACAAATTCATTCTATAGGGCTTCATGAACTTAGAGGGCTATATTGATGATTAAAATGGTTATAATTTTTTAGATAAATACGCGTTACGGCCGCAAATCGTATTTTGTTCAACATACAGCTTCATACTGACCGGCAAATTGCAAAAAACATGAAAATATTTGAATTTCGCTGGCTACCCTGGCGCATCTACCTTAAGGTAAAAATAGCTTGCTGAAAAAACAAATAACCAAAGGCTTTTGGAGGCGGCATGTACTGAGCGGTCCACACGGTAGAAGTCCGCATGAATTGGAGACGCGTCACGTGTGGTCGCTAACCTTAGCAGAACGTCAACAATGAGGAAGTTATGATTGGCATTTATTTATTTATTTAAAAACGCCTCTTATTTCAATTAAAAACTTTATAGTAGGTATCAGTTTCTGTGATACTTGAAAAAGTTTAGTTAAAATAAAAACTTTACACTCAACAATTTCGAGACTAATTAAGAACTAATTCGTAGAGTTTGCTTTTATTTCCACTTCGCCATTTTCTTTTAACGTAACATGGAAAATAGAATAATCCGGATATCTCTCACTGTTACATTTTCTCGCTTTTTCTGACTGACATTCTTTAATCTCTTTAACGCCTGCTCATTTAGCATTCATTGAACCTTCCGAAAACATTTTAATACAACAAAGTACTTTCATTTATGAAAGAAATGCGTGTTGGTCTACTTTTTGTGAAGATATTTTTTTAACAAAGACATTATTTTCGTAAACGACGTCATTCCGAGAAATTTGTCACTCATCACGTCTGCGAGTAAAATACTAGTTACACACAATAATTTAAATTGAATATACTTTGACATTCGCACTTCAAGCCTTTCGAATTTCCCTGACATTGAAAATTAAACCTTGATGCTAAGACGTGAAGGTAGCCAATTGAATGACGTCAATAAGCCAAAACTAACTTCCATAGATAGTTGTATTTACGTACAAAATCAGCATTATTTACTCAAAGCTAACAATTCATTGTTTTAGGAGCAGTCTGCTAGATAACGAAGATAATGTGATAGATGTAAACATATTTTTTTCAAGTAACAGTCGATGTAACGGGGCTTGTTGTAATTTGATATTATTTTGTTGTCGCACAATATGGACGTGGAGTTTTTAAGGTTTAATTTTGAAGACGGGTATTATGGAGTTATTACTAAAAATGGTGAGTCAGTTGTTTTAACTGCTTTTTATTTAAATACATCGTCGCATGTTGGAAAAAGTTACGAATTACAAACAAACGGATACGAATACTATCGATATTTGAAGACTAAACTTCAATAAGCATCTCAGAAAAAAAGTAAACTCAAGAATTAATGAATGCGTGTCACAAATTCTACCAAAAAATAAATCATTGATGTGTAATTTAAAATGTTTAATTAAAAATTTGTAATTGTAATAGATATTTTGACTGCGAGAGTAAATCTGTCTGCCTGTGTGTTTGATACATCTTTAAATCTTTACGTTCTTACTTTTAATCCCGGGAATAAGTTCCCTTTGGATAGTTTACGACTTGCAGGCGGGTAAAGCCGATTGCAGGCAATACAAAATTTTATTAAACTAACCCCTATTCTCCTGTAGTCAGCATCAACGAAACATAAAGGTAAGCATAAGGTTGTCTTGAAAAGATCGCTTTTAGCGATAAGACCACCCACAGCGTCACCCTAATTATGTAATGTTTTCTTCATCTATCTCTTCTGTATCTTATATGGTGTACATAATAATAAAGTAATAGTAGTAGTAGTAGTAATACTTTTTATTATAATTATTAGTTTTAATAGTTATTCTATTCTATTCTATTTATTTAATTAACACTTTTCAGCACACAATTGTACAGAGGCGGACTTAATGCCATAGGCATTCTTTACCAGTCGTAGGTGCAATAAAGAAAATGTGAAGCGATTGATAATTATTCAAATACAATAATGAACAATATACAAATTCTGTTCTGTTCTGTACTGTTCTGTTCTCTTCTCTTCTGTTCTCCTCGGTTCTGTTCTATTCTGTTCTATTCTGTTCTATTCTATTCTGTTCTGTTCTATTCTGTTCTCTTCTGTTCTCTTCTGTTCTATCTATTCCATTCTTTTCTATTCTATTGTATTGTATTGTATTGTATTGTATTTCTATTCTATTCTATTCTATTCTATTCTATTCTATTCTATTCTATTCTATTCTATTCTATTCTATTCTATTCTATTCTATTCTATTCTATTCTATTCTATTCTATTCTATTCTATTCTATTCTATTCTATTCTATTCTATTCTATTCTATTCTATTCTATTCTATTCTATTCTATTCTATTCTATTCTATTCTATTCTATTCTATTCTATTCTATTCTATTCTATTCTATTCTATTCTATTCTATTCTATTCTATTCTATTCTATTCTATTCTATTCTATTCTATTCTATTCTATTCTATTCTATTCTATTCTATTCTATTCTATTCTATTCTATTCTATTCTATTCTATTCTATTCTATTCTATTCTATTCTATTCTATTCTATTCTATTCTATTCTATTCTATTCTATTCTATTCTATTCTATTCTATTCTATTCTATTCTATTCTATTCTATTCTATTCTATTCTATTCTATTCTATTCTATTCTATTCTATTCTATTCTATTCTATTCTATTCTATTCTATTCTATTCTATTCTATTCTATTCTATTCTATTCTATTCTATTCTATTCTATTCTATTCTATTCTATTCTATTCTATTCTATTCTATTCTATTCTATTCTATTCTATTCTATTCTATTCTATTCTATTCTATTCTATTCTATTCTATTCTATTCTATTCTATTCTATTCTATTCTATTCTATTCTATTCTATTCTATTCTATTCTATTCTATTCTATTCTATTCTATTCTATTCTATTCTATTCTATTCTATTCTATTCTATTCTATTCTATTCTATTCTATTCTATTCTATTTTATTCCATTCTATTCTATTCTATTCTATTCTATTGTACTCCGTTCCATTCAATTTTATGTTTATTTTTGGTATTTTTATCCACCTTTTAAGAAAAACTTTAGGAACCCGACAATATACTCAAACAAAAAATCAAGGTAAAGGTTTATATAGGGGAACTGATAACAGTAGATCTTAATGATGCCATAAAAGTGATTAATCATAATAAAACGTATCTATTTCCTGTTCTCAGGTTTCAAGATCGGCGTCAGACACATACAGATGATGTATATGCTGGCGAGTTCCATCACCATGGGGTTCATCAGAGGCAGCATGGGGGTTGCTGTGCTCGCTGTCACTGATCAGAGCAGACGGGACGATACTTACATACAGGTAAACACAGAACAGCTCGTTACAAGTTACCGATGACTGGTGAAGGTCACCTAATAATATAATAAGGAATTTCCTAGACGCAGCAGAACAGTACTGGTTGGTGTAGCGATTGTTAGAGTAAGTAGCCTTATCAAGTCATGGATGTTTTATAGCTGTAATTTATGACACAAAGAAAACCAAAATAATATTCTGATAACATTAAAAAGTCATCTATCTACCTGCCTGTTTATTTGTCACCTTCACGCTTTAGAGGCTGAACAGATTTGGAAAAAAACTTGGCACACAAGCGGATCACGACGTCTTGGAATAGATGTTCTCTGATATTTTTTTACTTTCATACTAGTGAAGCCGCTAGCAGAAGCTAGTAATTATATTACTATCAAAGTACTAAGGATATAGGATCGTATTTTCAAAAGATGATCAGAACTTTACCCACTCCCTTCCGCTCTACAAATTTTTAACAAGTCTAACATGTTAAAACATATTTTATAAAGCCACATACATAACTTTTTTCTTCATAATTTCAGATTCATAACTGGGATGGTAAAGCACAGGGAGCTGTTCTGGCTTCCTTCTTCTTCGGCTACGCTGTGATGCTGATGCCTTCTGAATTATACTTAAGGAGGATCGGTGGGAAACTGCTGACGACTGCCATTCTTCTCGTCAACGGAGCGTTTTGTGTTGCTATGCCAACTATCATAAATAGGGTAGGTTTTTGAAAAATTTATAGTCCCCGTCATGAAAAGCTATAAACTATTTAAGCAAAGAACTTCTGCTAAGTTACGTAGCGACAGCAAATAATCCCAAATTCAATCAACTCAAAATAACATACGTGTAATACGGAACTAACGAGTTGTTTCACTTGGTCGGGTTACATTTTATCGATATAAATAAAACGCTGTCGCCTAATATTCTGTGGTAGTGGAACGCGACTGACTCATGAAACAAATATTTGAAACAATTGAATGTGTGTTTACAAAATTTATAGCTACTTGTGGCGGGGACTACAGACATACTTAAAAAAAATGAAATTTTACTGATATTTAGATTTTAGTTCATAACAATTACCACTAGTTGTTTTTATCAGTGGCATTCCTACTGATAAAAACAACTAGTGGTAGCCAATTAATCCCCATGTTATTGAGAGCCACAATTTGAGTCAAATCATCCATCCCACAATAGTCTACAAGGATAATAATTCCTAAAGTTACGACGATTACATTCCAGGGTGGATGGGTAGCAGCCTGCAATGCGAAGCTGTTCATGGGTATGACCCATGCTTGCTTCTTCACCGTCAACCAATCTCTCTTTGAGCAATGGCTGCCACCTAACGAGAGGAAGATATTCAACCATTTAATTTATGGAGGTAATTTAAATTCTCTTAATTTCAGTTAACACACGTACTTGAGTACCTCAAAGTATTTTGTGACAAACATTATGGTAGGCGCCAGTTAACCTTACAATAAAGTACATTGACTTTTTCAGTACTAGAGAACATAAAGGATCACGATAGAAGTCTATTCAAGACATAACATATATTGATAATTATTAAGAAAGTTAATAAATGTATGTGGATCAATGGCCTTTATTGCACATTCATTTGGCACCTACCATAAGTATATACTAGTATTACCCTATCCACCAGGTAACTGTGTAATCCCGTTAGATTTTTTTAAACATTAATTAGTTAGGGACTTGATTTGTCATCATCAACTAAATAACAGAGGGCCTAATACGATATTTTTGACGTATAGTAACGTAACGCAAAATTTAACTATACCTACAATACTCGCTTCACACTTAATAATTATCTAAATTGGATACTATCTTCATATTTTTGTATAATATAAATTATGTATGTCGCATAAAATTATATCAAAATACAATGGGGTTGAAGTTATTTATATTCAAAATTCACCTACGTTAACGTTACAATACGTCAAAGTATTCGTGCTTGGCCCTCAAATGTAGTAAGTATGTAATGTAAAGCGTTAAAATTTACTACAGAAATAATCTAACGTTACAGCACTTTTCATAAAATTAAGGCCACAATTAAATCAGTTCTTGCATTACTATTCAGTATGCATAGTCCCGCACTTTAAGAAGACAATTCTTCTGTAATATTCCTGCACTCTCCGCCGCCCAAAGCTTTTGCTGCCATGCATACTAATTTAATTAACACGCTTAATGCTTCTTTCTCTTCATTTTAATTTTCTATGCCGTTATTATTTTATGTAATATGATTTTTTTCTCTTTAATGTTTAATTCTGAAAAATCTCTCGCAAAGTTAATTACCCGAGTCTATAATCGCATTTTCTTTCTTTACATAATTAGTTAGAATATGAGGGATATTAACGAGGCCGTTATTTCAAAGACTTATATTACGTTTCATGCTAATAAACTACATTCTATTCTATTCTATTCCTGACGTTATATAATTAGACTCATTTTACAGGCTTGAAGGAATCACTAACGTTTTTGTCCTTCAGTATGTTTGTACACATTTATACGATTTTCCTTCCTTTGATGCGCCTTTATAACGGGCTCGGGTCTATCTTTATGGTTAAGCTACGTTTGCAGAATTTGATCTGTGGATGCGTGTCGAGACTCCTCCGTGCCTCGGAAAACACGTTACGCCGCCGTTGGACCCGATTCGTCATTTGTAGATCATTTGGCAGTTGTTACGAATTGTCAACGCGAACGCAATTTAGTTGAGTAAAAGCTAGGCATATGATGATGTGCTTAACCCTAGGTCCCTGTTTATCATTTCCACATGAGTGATACTTTACTTTTTTTAACCTTTCAATAATTAATTTAACATATTACAATGTTTTCAGGGGTTCAACTGGGTATCGTTATAGCTCTTCCTATATCAGGACTGCTATCATCAGCACCGCTTGGATGGGAGCTGGTGTACTACTCCTTGGCAATGCTAGCGTTGTCCATGGCCATCATATCGGGTACTTTGACGGCCAGCTCACCAGGAGAACATCCGGCTGTTGGAGATGCTGAGAAAGAATTCATTAGGGATACGTTGAATAGTTACAAGAAGGTAGGAAACGAATGCTTATATTGTAATGCTACTTTAAGTGAGTCTGCACGATACAGACCTATTGTCTGTGCAGATTTTGAACACTGAATTAATAAAATTCGATCAATTCCACATTTGTCTGTGAATTGAGGAAGCCTAGCTCCAAGAATAGGCACTACCAAAAATGATTGTATCTAATGATAAAGGAATGTACATAGATTGTAATTAATAGCAGTCTCATTTATAACAACCTGTTAACCATTCACTGATGAACTGATTTTTTTTTTCAATCTTCATAGAGAATTTGAACGAATCTGCTAATGAAACTGCAAGCGGGGTGGTTTTAACTTAATTGCCAAGCCTTTTCCCCACTATTTTAACGTTGACTCCCAGTTTTCCTGACAGCACTAATATTATATGTATATTTTTTGTTACAGAAAGACATTAACCGACCTTGGCGAGAAATCCTCAAATCTTCTCATTTCTGGGCGGTGACCGGCGTGCACGCAGCTAGCAATGCCTTGTTTGTGTTCTTCATAGCTTACGTGCCCGCTTATCTGATGATGTACGGCATATCTTTGGAGGACGTAAGTTACAACTTTTTCTAAAAGATTTTTATAATTTTCTTTGGCTTTCTTATATACCTAACACGTTTGTTAAAACTTTGTATGTTTTCACTGTTATAATTAAAATTGATAATGAAACTAGTGACAACATAATCCCGGAATACTATCTTTGTGCCAAATTTCATTTAAATCGGTTCAGTAGTTTTGGCGTGAAAGCGTGACAGACAGACAGAGAGACAAAGTTACTTTCGCATTTATAATATTAAGTAAGGAAGTAAGAATTAATTCATTTCTGTATAAATAATATTAATTACCTGTCAATGATACCTTCCTGTCTGTCTATTTATTACCTGTTCTAGTCTTAAAGGCTGTAGGAATTTGGATGACATTTCACTTGGCATACTTTGATTAGGACATGTTTTTTTTGTAAGAGAATGCTCCTTTCGATAATTTTTGATTATCACGCTGGTGAAGCCACTGAATTTTTGATAATTTCTTATGTTTTGAACATTGCAGAGTGCTTGGTACTCCATGTTGCCCTTCATATCGATGGCATCAGTGTACATCTTGATGAACCCGATCTTCGACTGGCTGTATACGTTACGCTACATCCACTACATCTTCAGCGCAAGTTTTTTCAGAAAAGTTATCAATGGCCTTGGTGAGTATTGCAAGCAAACTTGAAATATATTTTGTTAATTTTAGGGTTCCGTATCCAAAGAGTAAGTAACGGAACTCTATTACAAAGCTTCTGCTGTCCACCCGTCCGTGTGTCAGTGGGCTGTATCTCAAGAACCGTAAATAGGTTGAAATTTTCACAAATATTTTTATTGCCGCTATAACTACAAACAAAAAAATTAAAGGGACTCTGATACATGAAACATGATTTTTTCAGTTTATGGTACAGAACCCTTCGTCTTCTTCTTATCTTCTTAGAACAGGTGATATCTTAGCAGTGAATATAAATCGAGCCAGACCATATTGTTGTTTTGTTCCTGATCTCATATTGCAAACAGCGATCAAATCCAAAGCTAAAATAACCGAATACATTCCCGCAGAGTTTTTCTTTTGTGTCTACAATAAAATATACCTTACTGTGCGAAACATTTTTCAGTGTTAATTGAATTTCTACAAATTAATTCGCAGGTGCTTTCGGAATCATAATGGGATTAACGATGCTACCGAATTTTCCTCGTGAGTGGAGCGTCCCGGCGATCGTCGCATTATCAACAATATTAGGGTTACTGGGATTACAGTTTTGTGGATTTTTGGTAAGTTGTTACTGTTTTTTTTTTCTCGTAGCTAATATAAATATCAGCCACACGGGTCAATCTTCAAAGTTAAGCAATGCTTGCCGAGGTCGGCCATTGGTGACCATTTTAACATATCGTGACTCCACCGTGCCTAGACAAGCACGTTAAGCTGTTGGTCACGTCATCCGAAGAACTTTGGCTGTCGTTACGGATTGTCAGAAGCCAGAAAATAAGAACAATCTTGCTTTTCGGGTTGTGGAGATCAGATAGTCATGAACTCCAAGCAACACACACTTCGCAGCTGAATCCAGTTTGTCTGGAAACTGATCCCAATATTTAAGGATATAATATCCATCAAATACAGAAAAAGGCTGGGCAGATGATGATGACGATGATGCTAGTGTTTTTTATGGATTGGAAATCATCAAATGACTCCTTCCGCTCTGTGCAAAGCAGAAGGGAGTGTCAGACTTTTACTGCCCAAAACCCATCCGTGTTCCTCCTAGTGCCCTTTGCATTCCAGGGCCGCGGTGACTCGAACAAATTAGGTCCCACCAGCAACCCCGGCAGGGTTCCCCTTCTTTTTTATTTGAACCAATGCATTTGATTCAGATAGCAGTTCTAGTAAAATAATAATGCAACAACATTAAATTTTATAATTTCCATCAGATGAGATAGTGGTGAAATACGTGCCTATCAATAGAAAAAAAAATAACATTCCATTAAACAATTTTTGCTTCATAAAGTTGCAGAAAGGATCACATGATTGTTTCTATGTGACTCAAATTAATTATATAAATTTCAGAGCACTTACAAGGACATGTCAGAGAACTACTCCGGGACGCTAATGATGATATCGTGCACGGTCAGCAGCGTGGTCGGAGCGGCGGTGCCTTTTGTAACAGGACTCGTTCTTGGGGATGATATGGTACGTAAAGACATCTGTTACATACTTCGAAAATGCTGGGGATGCCTGCAAACATAAAGCTGTCTATATTATTTTTGCATGCTTTTCCAGTAATTAATCAATTTTATTCAGGACTCAAGTCTTTTTTTTTTATCACGCAAGTTAAAGAATTCTAAAATCCTAATAATATTGTAAATGCGAAAGTTTGTGAGCATGGATGTTTGTTGCTCTTTCACGTCAGAACGCGTGAAATTTGTCACAGACGTAGATTTTAATCTGGAGTAACACAGACTAGTTTCATCCTGGGAGTATTTTCCCTAGTGATCAATCGAGCGAAGCCGCTGGCTGAAGTTAGTACGAAATATAACCAAAATGCCATATTTCCGTAATAACTAACAACTAAATTATAAATGCGAATGTGAGTTTGTTCGTTAGATTGGCGTTAGTATGGCACCCTGGAGTCGGTTATAGAATATTTTTTAGGGTTCCGTTCTCAAAGGGTAACCAACAGAACCATATTAATAAGCCTCCACTGTCCGTCCGCCCGTCCATCTGTCTGTCATTGGGCAAGAACCGTAATAGGTAGACAGTTGAAATTTTCACATTTTAAAATTTAAGGTTTATGGTACGGAACCATTCGTGTGCGAGTCCGACTCGCACTTGTTTTTTTTTGTGATAATGTATATAAATGCGAGCGATTGAATCGAATCATTACTAGTTTGAGTGAAAGATGAGGAAAGTATTTTTTACTAAACCTTGTTACTCTCTTTATCTTCTTATTTTCCCCTTATAGTGATTTACATTATTTCCTCCACATTTCTAGTGCAACCGTGAAAGCTGGCGTGTGATAATGCTGACGCTAGCCAGCCTGTACATCGTGAGCTCAGTCATCTACACGACGTGTGGCAGCAACGAGAGACAGAATTGGGACCACGTCAATAGCAACGATAAACGACGGCTTGGCCACTATAATGGAGTTAGAGGTAAGCACAAATATACGTCAATAGTGTAGAAATTTAATTCCTCAAGGACACGGTATCCAACCTTAACCGAGATTAGCCAGAAGATTTTAAAGGCTCAATCTCAGGTGCAGTCTGTTTTGTTGCTTGTCACTGCTCGATGTGACGGCAATCCGACACGACCGGGGTCGTCACGTCACGTCAGTCGGTTGATTCAGTTTACATGTCGAAGTGAAGGCTTGGATGAAGTGATCACGAAGTGAGCTGTGATTCCATCTTGATTACTTGGATTGACTGCTCACTTGGTGATCACTTTACTCCAGCCTTCACTTCATCATGTTTACAGAATTGCACTGCAGGTGCAGGACCAACCATCTCTCCCTAATCAAGTCGTTACCATCAACATCTTCATCTACACCGGTCAATGGTTGTTACAACATGTTTCCTTCTTTCGATATCCCCTGTCTGAAGAAAAGGGTTAACGGTATTCTTATTTTATTCTCACACAATACCACTTCTCCATCACCCCACTCCACTTTCCACTCCACACACACCACCACTCCACTCCACTCTACTCCACTCCACTTTCATTTTGTATCCCACACAATTAGGTAATCTTTTTATCTCCCACTACCAAACACCCTAAAGTGACTAAAAATATAAAAGAACATAACATTAATTATTGCAGCAATAAATCACTGACAATATCTACAACTTCAGGCTTCATACGAATTGATAAAAGCTTAGGTCATTTAAGACAGCCATAACTTTGCATTAGGTTTTGGCAATTTTTCACGCAGCACTAATTGTGTGGAACATTGAACCCTTAATGATTATACATGTGAAATTATTGTAGACGTGAGATAATTATTTCACTTGAAATGTACGCGAAACACCTGAGCCAACCCTTTTCATACATCGTTTGCTTAATCCAAGTTTTATAACTTGTTTTTGTTCTTCGTAATTTACAGGCTCCAGGCAGACTAATATTTACCATTACTCTGTGCTCGGAGCCTTATCCATTCTAATCTAAGATTCATTACAATTAATCTAAATGGATTTAAATAGAATTTGAAACTCACACGACAAGATTAATTTTCAAATTCCTGCGAAATACTTTACGTGATAAAACGACGCGAACCTAATAAACGCAATACCTTTTAAGAGGTCAGTGCACTCAAAATTATGAATAATTTTTATAATGGGATCGCCACCGAAATCGCGAAAAAATATCTGCTGTTCAGTAAAGTTTGTCTAGTTATGCGCTAATATATTTGATTTATTTATTACAGGCATACATACAGCTATCATTTCAACAACAATAAATTTCAATTCATAGATAGAACATCCAGTTAAATTCAATTACCATTAATAATACAAAAAATAATATGTATGTGGCAGTCGATTTTTTTTTGCGGCTTTGGGTTTGGTCACATTTTGTATTTTAAAATGTGTTTTTTTTTGCCAACCAGTTTTGGTTCGTGTTTGGCTACCTAATTAGGTAGCCAATCTTCAAACTCATTATAATTTGCTATCAATATCTACCACGACCGTGCCATCCCTATAACCCTGTTGTCTAAAAGTCATCAAAAAATGTCTTCAACGTGGGATTGCTGCAAGTGTACTTGGCCCTTTTCCCAGCGCATTTGACAAAGTCTTCGAATATTTAATCTAGCCTGAACTGGCCCATTGCTGGGTAAAGGCCTTCTTCCATTCTTTCCGCCGTTCCCGGTTCTGAGCCCGTTCCCGCCGATTCCCAACGAAGATATCCAAGTCATCTTTCCATCTCTTTCATGGTGCCAAAGAATTTTTGTCCTGCTACCTTTTAAACATGCTTACGCATTATTATTTTATCAATTTGTGCATGTATTATGATTATTCATTAGTCAATATAAGCATCAGGATTGAAACTTTATTCTTAATTTTTTTTTTCAGTGGAACCCCGTGAGGTGCAGTTACAAGAATACGGACACGTGAATTTAGCTCTCCAGAAACACGAGATCGACACAGCTTTGTGACAATGGAATAGTTTTAACTTTGACAATGTGATACTAACTACTTTTATTTTTAACTATTATAAGATTATGAAGATTTTACAAGGTTTCTTATTTTAATCTTATGAAATATTGGATTGTATTGCAAGGAAAGATGGATATTTGCTACCATTGATGAAAGGGATATTTGACTGGATTTCTTTTTTGGCATTGCTCAAAAAAAGACGCAGTTAAAAATGTTGCTAAAAAAATGGCGGTGTTGTCAGCGTTTTAAATATGTGATAAACAGATACAGCACTAACGGCGTGTGACGTCACTCACTAGTCCCGCCATTTTGAATTGAAACCATTCAGTACTCTTTTTCAAACATCTTGAACGGCATTTTACAAAACTTCAATGAATATTTTGTTATTTTCAGTTCATTTGCTTATTGTAGTCATATCGTAAAAATGGCCTTTTGATGATGTGGCCGAAGTTAGGTTAGATTAGATTTGAGGTGAATATTTCATGAAGTGGTCACCATCACGTGAAATTGACGTCCACTTCATGAAATCATCTATTCAACAATTAGTTTACGACTTATCTCTGTCACTTAATCTTGACCTATTCCAACACTATTTATTTATGTCTGACCCCATGAAAAATATTAAATCCAGCCAAATGCGAGTCGGACTCTCACACGAAGAGTTCCGTACCATAAACCGTAAAAACACGTTTCTTGTATGGGAACCCTTTAATTTTTAATTTTATTTTATTACATTTTGTTATAACGACAAAAGAAATACACACTGAAAATTTCAAGTAATAACCTATTACGGTTCTTGAGATACAGCTCGCTGACAGACAGACGAATAAGGTTCCGTTGGTGACCCTGTATGTACGAAATCTTAAATATCAAAGAGATATCAAAACAAACTAAAAATAAAATTTCATTTTACTTCTTAATGACACCCAATCACATGCTGATTGACTCAAACACGAAGGTCTACTAAACTCTTTGAACATTTTAATAACCTGGCAACATTTTGAAATTTTCCGCACATTTTCCTCCAGCTGAAGTTGGTCTTTTTAATTTCCAAGGTATCTAAAGTAAAGCCTGAACAGACAGGATATTTATGAAGCCGGGCTATGAAGCTGATATTAATTAGTGTTGCTTCAGGTAGATTTATTTTAACGAATACCATCAGCGGGGTTGATTTTTATTTTTTAATGTTTTTGATAGATTATGTTGATCGTAAAATGTTTTGTATCTATAAGAATTTTGATTGGGGATTTACAAAGAAATTCGCTGTTGAATAAGAGTGCCGTCAAATTTGTCGCAAAGTGCCGCACTGCTGCCGCGCTGCTTTGTTAATCCATACAAATAGTAAGCGGAAAATGCCGCGCGGCAGCGCTGCAGTCGCGCCGCGGCCGCGTGTTTATTATTTGTATGGATTAAAAAAGCAGACTTGGTTTAATCATTGTTCTGGAGCAATCCTAAATTCTCTGAAAATCTTAAGTAGTTCATTGAAGTCCTTCATTAATTACTAGGGATCAATTTTAAAAGCCTTATAACACTATTGCTCGTAAAGTCAGCTTAATTTTAATCGGTCATAAAACTACTATCATCTAGGATTATCATTTCAATAAAAGGTTCAGTATGAGCAACGAGAGCTTAAATTCGAGCCCAGTTGCCGTATGGTGTCGACCGTTGCCGTATGGTGCCGATAAAAGCATAAAACCATCCCATCAATTCCTGTGGGTGTCGTAAGAGGCGACTAAGGGACTCGCCAGAGAATGGGCAGCAGCGTTCTCTGTAAAACTCAACACCATGCACTGCGCCTGCCAAGCGTGGCGATTATGCCGAATCTTGGGGGAGGCCTGTGTCCAGCAGTGATCGTCTTTCAGCTGATATGATGATGACATTGAGGCTGTAAGACTCAGTTGCACAAACCAGAGTTATCTTTAAACATAATCCAAACATATCGGACGACACGGTTGGCGAAGTGGTTGAGCGATTGGCTGCTACGCTGCGTGTCGCGGGTTCGATTCTTGCACGGAACATATATTCGTATGGTAGGTACAGTTAGTTGTTCCGGATCTAACTGCATGTGTATGTCTGTGAATGTATTCACGAAACAAGAGAAATTCCCAGTGTGGAGCAACGTTAAAAAAAATGTAAAATACTTTTGTTACTGGTACTGACAGACAACGCGCCGCTGTAACTACTGGTCATATAAAGCTGAAATCTGCCATGTAGATTCCTTGGGGAGTGCAGAGGAGCACTAGGAGAGAATTTTCCGAAATTCTTACAGGAACGGAAAAAAACGAGATGTGCGCATACGAAGTCGC
This sequence comes from Lacanobia oleracea, assembly GCA_950371165.1. Classification (NCBI taxonomy): domain Eukaryota; kingdom Metazoa; phylum Arthropoda; class Insecta; order Lepidoptera; family Noctuidae; genus Lacanobia; species Lacanobia oleracea. The sequence goes on from OX493398.1 coordinate 1,175,373, forward strand.
GGGCAAAAGCTAATATTTTATGTTATTTAACGTTTTTTTTACTATTAATAGGCTCGCGCTTGAACACCATCTCACCTGATGGTAAGCGATGATGTGGTCGAAGATGGAGCACGCTTGCCTAGAAGTAACCTATTCACTGTACACGTACTATGCACATGTAACCTCGTGTTATATGCAATACAATAACTCTAAATTATATGATAACTAGTTGGTGCAAGTGGACCTTCAAAGAATATCGCCCATATCCCTAGCATCGTATTCGATTGAGTAAGCTTATTTTAATCCTCTGAAACGATTTCCTTCGTCAAACGAATCTGAACTTTATAACGGAACAATAAAAATTAAAATTGCAGTAACAGTGAAATCTCGCCAATCAGGTCAACGTTTTGCGAGGTCTACGTACTAGGTCCTTAGGGATTTGGTCTTTAAGTCCCAATAAAGTCTAGATCCTTATCATTGGTGTTATTAAGAACAAAGTAATAGGCTGTATGTATTAGTTACCTATTATGTGTGTACAATGGATTTGTGTATGTTCAGGACAAAGTGCTTAGCTACCAAAACATGAATCACTAAGTATATAATATAATGTAAACGTATTCTTATGGCAAAAAGGTTTTTAGATTGAAATACTGATTTGAAAAACTGGCCTTGATTGTTAATTTCGTTTCTGTGACAAAACAAATACCCCAAAAATGGAATGGTTGCAGTTGTTTTTTGCGAAACAATTGAATAAAAATATTGAAGAAGACATTGGGCGTATCTACTGACATCTTTTTATTTTCATTTATACTTGTTTTCCGAAGGCTCGCCAAACTGAATTGGTGGTGGGCTGTCACATTGCTAGCAGAACGGATGGTCGATGCAGCTGAAAAGTTCTGGAGTGGCAACCGCGTACCGGAAGACGCAACGATGGAAGACCTCCCACAAGGTGGACTGATGACCTGGTGAGGGTCGGTGCTACCCGCAGCCGATGGATGCAAGACGCACAGGACCGGTTATTATGAGGACTTTGGCTTTGGCCTTTGTCCAGCAGTGGACATCATTTCCGAAGGGTAGTCCAAGGTGGATCACACATGTATCGCCAGTTATTTTTAAGTCCTATGAAAAAGCCTACAGCAATCAACCGGTAACAAATTCAGATTCACCAACCAGCCCTGCTCGATCTGCTTTGACCTCACATTCATCAGTAGTACTTGTGACCAATTGTCTTGATCAGCAGTGTGGTTCTTTATACCTCTTAACGTGAATGCTTAGGTGAAGTGAAAATGAATTTAGCATTTAATCCTTACAAAAAAGATAAAATGACTACGTGCTCACTTCACACAAATGTACACGTTGCGGAATGTGTTCGCAAGAGTCACTGCGGCCGTGGAACGCAAAGGTCAATAAGAGATACTCCTTTCCGCTCCGCCCAGAGCGGAAGGAGTCATTTGATGATTTCCCATGCTTAATAACAAAAACCTAAATGTACAGGGTGAGGAGTTGATAGAGTACTAAGGAGAAAAATTGTATCGGTGGGTAAATTTTTTCTTTCAATTTTTAAACTCAGCTGTGATGTTCCCTTAATTTTAACAAAGTAAATTACTTGGTATATATTGATTCTTAGCAGTAATCAGATTGGGCCTGAAGTTTCCGCGTATCGATAATCGCAATATAATTACGGCTCGATCCAATTTCCTCTCATAAGGATGAACGAAGAGGTCATTGCACAGAAATGATAGATTTAATCAAATAATTAGTTGGGGCATTGTTTTCAGAGGAAGACTAAAAGTGGCTATAGTGACTGAAAAGCTGGGGGAAATCAGTTGTCAAATGTGATGTGCAGGGACGAAAAATAAAAAAAAATTAGGGTTCTGTACCGCAGAAATTTCGACTCCAGGTAGCTAAATACTCCCGGGTGTCATCACTGCGAGGATCGCCCGGAGGACACCGTGGAGCATACGGTGGAGGTCTGCCCTGCTTGGGCGGAGCACCGCCGGGTCCTCGTCGAGGCGATCGGTGGCGGCGACCTCTCGCGACCGGCCTTGGTTCAATCTTTGGTCCGGAGCGAGGAGGCATGGGAAGCGATCACCTCCTTCTGCGAAGCAGTAATGCTAGCAAATTAGGAGGCCGAACGTGTGAAAGAGAGGGAAACCTCACGTCCCAGTCGCCGCAACAGAAGAAGACGCCCCAGGCGTCGGGAGTCGCAGGACGATTCCCGGCCGCCGTAGGCGCGGGCCTGCGGACGGCGAGCAGTGGGTGGCTCGCCGTCTGATCAGAACTAGGCCCGGGTCGGCGGCGCGCTGCGATTCCAGCGCGCCTCAAAGAGATGTCAGCGTGGAAGACGGGGCCCGCTAGGGCAGGTGCCTGCTGGGGCTGCGGAATCTGTTCGAAAGAGGTGCCGTAGCCTTGGAACGCAAAGGGCACCAGGAGGAACACGGAAGGGTTTTAGTCAGTAAGAGTCTTACACTCCCTCTTGCTTCACCTAGAGCGGGAGGAGTCATTTGATGATTTCCCATCCTTAAAAAAAAAAAAGGTAGCTAAATACTGCGCAGTTCCTGTTGTAAAAACCCAGTACCAGCCTTGAATATTTTGACATAAATTAAACACACTTTCGGCAAGAACAAAAAAAAAAAGTTTTGGTTGTAATACATAAGTACAATCATATACATAAGACTTCCTGCAAAGAACATATTGTTTTAAACAATTCCATGAATGATGTTTTGTTTGACTTAGTAATGATAAGAAAATTATTATTTATACTCTTGGCAAGCACTTCGTTGTATGCACAGTGTTAAGAGTGGCGCTACTGTATGTTTGGACTAGTATATGTTCCTTTCTTTATTTGTTTGTATTATTTATTTATAACAACGTACCTATTATAACTGTTTGGGGGGATCAAAATTAATGGTCATCAAGAATCTTACTTTTTACTTTTCTATTATAAATACGAAAGTTGGATTCGCGTACTAGACGCAACGTTGGCGGCCTCCCACAAGGTGGACCGATGACCTGTGGCCTTAGTGCGAGTTTTTTAACGTTCTCGTTCGCGTTAGCGTAAACGTCAATTTGTATTGAAACTGGATAAGTGCCGTCTGGTGACAGTAACGGAAATTCTTTTTTTTTTCTATACAATTTGACATAAGAGAACGTTTACGCTAACGCAATCGAGTGCGTTAAAAAACTCACACTAAGCCCTCTGGTGAGGGTCGCGGGTTGCCGATGGATGCGACACGCGCAGGACCGGTCGCTGTGGCAGCGCTTGGGGGAAGCCTATGTCCAGCAGTAGACGTCTTTCGGCTGTTATGATGATGACGATGATATTTTTCAGAACGGCTGAACAGACCGGGATGAAAACTGGCACAGAGATTATAGAATAGCATATAGACTTAATACCAGGAATAATTATGTTCTAACGGGATAATTTCCAACATTAAGTCGGAAGAAACCGCTGACATAAGTAATATTTTTGAACTGTTTGGGATAGTACGTAACATTTGGGTCCGAGTGCTCGTCAAGTTTTGGACACATCAACAAACAGCTAATCAATGGTTTACCTGTCTGAATGTTTGCAGCCCAATGAGTTATTTTATTAAATATACCAACTAAGTTATTTTTTACTCAAAATAGTCGTTTATTGGCTCGTATATTGCATTTTCACCCTGTTCTTAATAAACTTTAAAGTAAATTAGTACAAAATTATAGACATTATTTTATTATATGTTTTTGGGAACCCCCGCATAAGTAAACGCTGTGTACAAAATGAAATATTTTTTGGTATTTTATATCATAACTTCCTATTTTGTATAAGTACATAATAACATTTTTATCAATTTCATCTTCGTCATTGTTGTGCACGTAATTAAAAGAGTAATGTTTATTATTTACATGAGTGATAAAAGGACCGCAGTACTTTTGGTAGATAACTGTGTTTAAATTGATTATACAGTCTGTTGGATAACACTGTCCAAAATATTGTAGGTTTTTACTAGTTTCTAATTGCGATTTTACTTTTACGAACACCAAAGAAAAATTCATCATTATCGTCTTCCCAAGTGTTGCCACAGCAACCAGTCTTGTGCGTTTCGCATCCATCGGCTACCCGAGACTCTCACCAAGTCATCGGTCCATCTTGTTCCTCGGTGGGCCTTCCAACGCTGCGTCTTCCAGTACGCGGTCGCCAATCCAGTACTTTTAGGGTCTATCGACCATCTGTTCTACTCTAGTGAGGAGCTCGTGGCTAAATAATAACAGCCGCACGAGTCGATCTTGAAGGTTAAGCAATGCTTGCCAAGGTTTATCTGTGGATGGGTGACCATCTTAACATACCGAATTTCCTTCGTGCCTCGGAAAGCACGCTAAGCCGTTGGTCCCGGCTGTCATTTGTAGATCTTTGGCAGTCGTTACGGATTGTCAGAAGCCAGTAAATCTGACTCCAGTCTTGCCAAGATGTACCGTGTTACCCAGTTAATGGGTTGTGGAGGTCTGGTAGGCAGCCGCTCCACGTGAAACACTGGTATTCAGCTGAATCCGGTTTGACTGGAAGCCGACCCCAATGTAGTTGGGAAAAGGTTAGGCAGATGGACCATCTGTTCTACGACCAATTTACCCTGCCCTGTGCCACTTCATTTTGTTTCACGCGATCTTTCGGATCAAGGAATGTTATAACTTATTAATTCGCAAAACGAAACAGCCTGTACAAAAAATGCAGCTACCCAATAATTCAGAATAAGTAAACTGGTGGACACCTCGACATGGAAAAGACCGCATCAGATATTTTTGATAATCTTTTTCAAACATAAGCTAATATACGTTACAGAAAAGAAATAAAAAATACTAGTGCCACGCAGTTACTGTTTATTAATAGAAGAAAATTATTAATCCTTGTTCAAATTTGCTATCTCGAATGGGCTGATGGGTCGGTAGGTAGCTATCATTGGCAGAAGCTATGGCTGGCGATAAGGTTGTGTACGAATCTGTGCCCAAACACGAGAAGCATGAAGGTAAGTGGAACAATAAAACAACCCCTTATTCCGGGAACCTATCACTTTTTCGATTTTTTTTTGTTCGAATTTCAGTTTACCGAAAATTATTGACTGATGTCTTATTTACTACATGCATTATTTGACATATTTTTAGATCATTGAAGTATCATGTGGCATATGTTTTATTTTACCGAAATTTTTTTCGCCGATTTACATAATAGCTTTTTGCTATTGGCTGAAACCTCTTTTGATTTTTTTCAGTTTCCAAATGATTTATTTGCCACGTTTTCACCACACCGAAACAAAATTTTACGTAATATTTATCTCAATTAGATATAGGTTACCGGTTACTTAGTAGCATTTTCAATTTTAAATTTAATAGTGTCATAAAAAGTCAAAATGTTGTGCAAAATTTAGTTACAAAAACGAATCGCTGCAAAACCGACTTCACGCAGTCTTGTTTGTCCTATCCCCTTTTTTTAAGAATGGGAACACATCAAATGTCTCCTCCCGCTTTGGGTGAAGCAGAAGGGAGTGTCAGACTCTTATTGACTAAAACCCATCCGTGTTCCTCCTAATGCTGCCCCTAGAGTGTAATTTATAGCGCGCCACTTAAATGACAGTGGTATAATGAATGTTCGGAAAAATAATACTTTGAGCAAATGTTATTTCGGCTAAGTGTAACTTCGGTAAAAAGTTTTTCGACCAAATGAAACTTCCAAATGGCGAAAAAAATCTAATTGATAATAGGCCAATTGATACAGTGACAGACGTGACTTCGATGAAGTAAAAAAAAAACGAAACGATAATAGTTAAAAAGCTTTAGGTGAAATGAAATTCAGTTAAATGTTTTTCGAAGTAATGATAGGCCTTATTCCTTAAAATTTGTTTGAGAATAATTATGATTTTAGAGCAGCAATTGATCTGGATTTAGATAAGTTTGCTTAGTGACATAAAGCTTGAGTATTGATGGTATAAAAGAAGATATAAATGCAGTCAGATCACACATATTTGAATAGCATACAATAATTATTATCATACATTTTGGTAAATAAGTATCTGAATAATTTTCAATGCACACGAACTTTCATTTCTGTAGTTTATTTATAATCTTGGAAAGCTCTTCAAGACCAAAGGAAAATTATTTCACAGCCGTATAAAAGCATCAGGATAATAATATTTTAAATATAGCTTTTTACCATAATTGGTTAATACAGTTAATCGCTGACCTCACAACGGCGCTGTATATCGAAAACGTTAACAAGTGAACATTGATCGTTTTCTATCAACAACACATTAATTATCAATTCATCTCAGTTCACCGCTGTTCATATAGCAACAAACAAAATTTTCTATTCCTAACAGTTTTTAACATGCAACTTTATTCCTTCAAAATTCTAGAGCCACCAAAATCTCCGGAGCGCCCTAAAGGTCTTGGGATTCGGCATCTTCAAACGTTAATTCTGTTCATATGCCTAACCATTGCATATACTATCAGGTCCCAACTCAGTGTCCTCATGGTTGCTATGGTCAAGGTACCAGATCCTCGCTGCTCAGAAGTTAATGGCACCAGGAATTTCACTGAAGGCTGTGATGATGTTAATGCAAATATCAGCAGGTGGAACATTTATCGCGTGAGTTATTGTTTACTTTGTTATATTATTAGCATTGCGTGAGGTTGTTCGTTCGTATCTGTTATCATGAAACTGTTTGAAAAGCTCATAAAATGGCATGAATTTATGATTGTCCTCATTGATTATTATAATATTATTATATATAGCCTGAACATTCACAATGCTGGGCAAACCCTTCCCTTTATTCCTTCCGTTGTTACCGGTTTTTGTCTGGGCTTCTTCTCATTGTTAACAGACCTCTTCTCATTAAAAAAAATAAATGATACTCTTTTTTGATACTCAAACCTTTGCTCAGCAATGCTCATACCAGCGACCTGCATTTCTTTATTAGAATTATTCAAGAATGTGACTTGCTGCAGATTTCCCCAATTTCAAAAACTTTCATAAAATCTGCTTTACGATTCCAGACATATGATTGGAACAAATCGACTCAGGAGATGATTACCTTTTCTTTCTTCGTGGGATACACGAGTATGATGCTGCCCATGGGACTCATAGCGCAGAGTTTTGGCGGGAAGCGACCGATAATGTTCGCTTTAGCTGTCAACGGAGTCATTTCTATTTGTACACCTTGGATTGCATTAGTAGTAAGTATAACAAACAAAACCTGTTCACGTAGCGTAACAATCAAGTCAACCAGTTAAAGCCCGATATTTATAAAATTTATTCAGGGGCGATCTTAGACTCTAGACAAGAGACATTGTCAGCGGTATCGTGACGAAGGCGGTTTTCAAAATATTAAAAATGTATGGGATTGACAAATGCTGTCACGAAATGTCACTATTCACATTTCTAAAATCGCATTCGCTGATAGAATGACCCTTCGTCTAGGACCTTTTTAATCGACAACCGAGGGGTATCGTGTGGATATTTATTTTCTGTTTACTAACTACGTCAGGGGTCTACTCTTTAAGCCTGAAGTCCGTAGTTTTGGCGTTAGTTAAGGGAGATTCCTACTCCATATTATCTACGGACTTACGTTTAGTCTCAAACCCGAACGAAGAATGAATGACAACACGATTTGAAAGTTGTCTCTACTTGCGATCTGAATCTCAAAATAGTTATCGTGCTCGTGGAAGAAAGTACAAAAAAGTTAAAATCGGAAGATAGGGCTGTTTTTTTTATTAATGCCGTATTATAGTTGACGGTCTTAGAGTGTAGGCTCCCAGGATCAAGGTATTGATCTACTTTGCTAATTTGCACAATGCATAGCCAACATGATAAATGTCATCAACACACTAAGAAAAAATCAAGGCAGCACAACAAATAATAATAATGTTCTTTTAGGGTGGCTGGATGGCTGTATCAGCTAGCAGACTGGTACTGGGAATGACGCAGGCAGCGTTATACCCGAGCATCCACACGATGCTGGCTAAGTGGGCGCCACTGTGTGAGAGGGGAAGATTGAGCACTTACATTTATACTGGTGAGTCTGTATTTTCTGATAACTACAACCTGGGGTATATAATTTGAGAGTGAGTGGGTTACTTCTAAGAAAGACTGCTCCATTGTCGACCCTATCATCGCTTCCCATAATGAAATTGTGGTTAGAAGCGATTCTATTAATGGTTATAAAACGTGTTCACTGAAATTAAAAAGCTTGAAAAAATTTTAAAGGAATCTAAAATCAAAGCTTTTTTAAATTCAATTGACTTATCCATACTTACAATAGTTTTTTATTAGGCATCACTAATACAATATGACTAATTATACTGCTAATTTTCTTCAAAACCTAACTTTTTTTGAACCTTACACGTTCTGTTCCCCAAGGCTAGCATTTTCATAAGATTACGAGTACAAGTAAAAGTTACAGCGTAATAAAACATAAACTGTGTTGGAAGGAAGCAATCCGCTTGCGAGTGGCGGAACAATGGCCAAGTAAGTTAGGAGCGTGAGTGTGAGAACTTCTGACACTATACAGTGTACGGGAACATATCTTTATGTACCTACATCTAGCTAATGTACAGTAATATGTTGTCTTGTGTCTTATTTATTTATTATTTACTCATCTGCCTAGCCTTTTTTCCCAACTGTATTGGGGTGTGCTTCCAGTCAAGCCGGATTTAAATGAATACCAGTATTTTACATGGAGCGGCTGCCTACCAGACGTCCACAACCCATTAACTGGGTAACACGGCACTTCATGGCAAGACTGGAGTCAGATTTACTGGCTTCTAAGAATCCGTAACGACTGCCAAAGATCTACAAATGACAGCCGGGACCAACGGCTTAACGTGCTTTCTGAGGCACGAAGGAAACTCGTTATGTTAAGATGGTCACCCATCCACAGACCAACCTCGGCAAGCGTTGCTTAACCTTGAGATCGACTCGTGCGGCTGTTATTATCTAGCCACGAGCTACTCAATTTATTTATTATATACCATATATTTATTATAAATTAAAAGTACGAACAAAAAGGAAACTTGAAACTAAAATCGCAATCTCTTCCAGACAATCTGGAACCCGGTCTTGCCTGTAAACAGAAGAAATAATAATCTGACTTCACCAGCTGACCATATTATTTAAAATCTTGGTTCAATTAAAATGAGCGTAACTCACTAACTATACGGTTTCTAATAGGATAAATTAATGTATGTGGTGAATGCACATCTACCTTGTGCAGGTATATTTTATATTTCAAATGCAATCGCAAAGTTTTTAAATATGAAGTTACTTGACTTTTTTTTTCATGTCATGAATAGATAAATAGATAAAATCTATAAATTAATACGTGAAGCAAAAACCGTTGTACCCCTTTTTACAATTTAACTACACGGAAAGAGATGTATGAAAAGTACAGTTAAAGTTTATATGGAAAAGGAGTGTAGACACTTAAAACTTTTTAAAATAATGAAAAACACATTGGATTTGAAACAATATTTTAAAAGTGTGCTGGGTTAAGTTTAAACTTAACCCAGCACACTTTTAAAATATTGTGCCTCGCTTCTATCCATACTTCATCAACACCAGAAGCCTCATTAATTAGCTCCCCTAATCTTACCTCAATCCCTGTATCTCCACCAGTGCCGTCCACATTGCCCTCCCGTAGCCTGTAAGTTCAACATTTCATCAACCTACATCGTCAGTCCCTCTTCCCCGTCATGAGCTGAAATTACATAACTTTTATGACGCACGGTTTCACATACGAGTAGGTACCATGAATGTAATCTTTTTGACGTGTATACTGAAATTAATTTATCTTTTGACGACTTCGTGTTCATGTTTATTTATTTGTGTTTACTTATATCTGCGGAGATGGGTGGAATGTGTTTTAAAGATGCACAATATTTGTTGATTGAAGTTTAATGAGTTTTAAATTATTGTGTGGTTTATTAAAATAGACGTTGGGTTTCAGTATTTTTGTCTGCACTTTCAGGTTTGATGTTATTAATTTCCATTATTACTCTGTGCAACAGCATTAATTAGTACTAACACGGGCATACAGTCAGTAATAATAAATATTATTTTTAGACTGCACACATTGAATATTATTAAAATAATGTCAATTTAGATTACACAATAAAAACATCCTCTTCCTCGCGTCGTGTTTCTCAGTGCTGAGGGCCGTGGCCTCCCTTCTGTATCACTTTCATACGCGTGATGTTTCTCCACCTGTTTCTGTACTCTTTCTGTTTCTGATTTCATAAGGGGGATTTACATGGGAAGATAAGCGCGGTGGGTTCCCACGTCCTTCCGCGTCAGTCTTTAAGAGGGTATTTAGATCGTCATGGTCACTTGTTACCGTCCTGTGGACGCTGGGTCCTCTCAGGGCTGTCGGGTTAGTTACCGCCGTCCGATACTCAGCGTTGACTGTTTTACGGCTTGGGTAGTTCTCCTCTATACCAACCCTCCTCCTATCTCATTCGGGCTTGGGACTGACAATGGCGGAGTTAAATACATAGCAACATGAAAATTAAATAAAAAAGGGCATTAATATATAATGAATTTAATATTTGATGTTTTCTAAGTCAAGTCAATACTTAATTTTTTGCAACTAATGAACGTCCATTGTTTTTTCCAGGATCTCAAGTAGGGACAATCATAGCCTTCCAGCTGTCAGGCCTCTTTGCAGGCAGTCCTATTCTGGGCTGGCCTGTATCATTCTGGTTGTTCGGATGCCTCAGTCTGGTCAGCTGTGGTCTACTCTGCTGGCTCGGAGTGGCAAGCCCTCATGACCATCCAACAATAAGGACTGAAGAACTGGCGTATATTATGGAGAATATCGCTGTTGATATCGTGCCCAAAGTAAGTGTGAAATTTTATAATATACTAGCTAACTCGCGACTTCTCACGCGCATATCACATTTTACCCGTTCCCGAAAGAATTTCGGGAAATCCTCTCTTAGTGCTCCACTACAAAGTAACTCAGTAACGGACTCAGTCACTCACTTAATAGCGGAAGGCCCAGAAAGAGGTGGTAGGATGGGCTGGCATATGGTCGACGCCGACGGCGCACTGTGTTCCACGCGCACCTCAAAGAGCTCTAAGCATTAAAGACGGGGCCCGCTAGGGCCAGTGCCTGCTGGGGCTGCGGACTTCGTTCGAAATAGGCACCGTACCCTGGAACGCAAAGGGCACTAGGAGAAACATGGATGGGTTTTAGTCAGTAAAAGTCTGTCACTCCCTCCTGCTTTACCCAGAGCGGGAGGAGTCATTTGATGATTTCCCATCCTAAAAAAAAGAGCTCTTAAAAATAACGATATTTTTTTTAAGCAAATGTATATATTTTCTTTTTTACAGCAAAAAACTCTTACTCTACTTATCTTATACTTGTATACACAGAAACGCAAGACTCCCTGGAAGCATATCCTCACGAGTAAGGCAGTTTGGGCGCTGGTAGCGTCACACGCGGGCAGTGCGGCTAGCTACCTGCTGATACTGACCGAGATCCCTCTCTACATGAACCATATTCTCCACGTTGACCTGAAAAGGGTGAGTCGTAAGATAAATAGATACAATTTTATTGTCAATCCGACTTTAAAGAAAAGTGGGCTACCTAGCCTTCGAAATAATATACTAACGTGGGGTCCCATGAGGCTGATACTAATTTAGGAACATTTTGAATGCCGATTATCTGGCGAAGGTCGCGGGTAGCCGATGGATGCGAGACGCACAGTATCGGTTGTTGTGACGACACTTGGGGGAGGCCTATGTCTAGCAGTGGACGTCTGAAATGAAGATGATGATGATTAAAATATTCTTAACGTTCACTCACTGATTCATTCGATGGATATTATAATAATGGCTACCGCTTGCTAAGTCTCCAATCCCATTCAACTTATGAAAGGGGCTTGGGAAATATTTATTCCTTCTTAGTCAAGAGACTTAAATAAACTGGAATTTACTGAATATAAAAATGCAGGTATCTAAACTGAAGTTACTTCAATTGGAAAAATTTAAAACTCTATTATAATTTTACAGAATGGAGTATATTCGTCTCTGCCATACATTGCATTATATGTGATGGCTATAATGTTTGGATACGCTTCTGACTACGCGGCGAACAAGAAAATCATGTCTGTAGTGAATATAAGGAGGACAGCTAATAGTATTGGTAAGTTAAAGAGGTACTTTAATGTATTTTCTAGATAATAAAAATCATTATTTTTAAGGTTCCGTACCCAAACGGTAACAAACGAAACCTTATTATTAACAATAAGGTTCCGTTTGTTGCCCGTATATCCGCCTGTCCACCCGTCTTTCTGCCAGCGGTATTTCAAGAACCGGTAGGCAGTTGAAATTTTCACAGAGTGTGTATTTCTAATGCAGCTTTAACAACAAATAGTAAAAATTAAATTAAATTGGGCCATACACGGAACGTGTTTATTTTTCGGATTATGGTACGTAAGCCTTAAAGAGGAGCTCGTGGCTAAATAATAACAGCCGCACTGGTCGATCTTGAAGGTTAAGCAACACTTGCCAAGGTTGGTCTGTGGATGGGTGACCGTCTTAACATAACGAGTTTCCTCCGTGCCTCGGAAAGCACGTTAAGCCGTTGGTCCCGGCTGTCATTTGTAGATCTTTGGCAGTCGTTACGGATTGTCAGAAGCCAGTAAAATCTGACTCCAGTCTTGCCAAGATGTACCGTGTTACCCAGTTAATGGGTTGTGGAGGTTTGGTAGGCAGCCGCTCCACGTAAAACACTGGTATTCAGCTGAATCCAGTTTGACTGGAAGCCGACCCCAATGTAGTTGGGAAAAGGCTAGGCAGATGGTGGTACGTAAGCCTTTGTGTTTGAGTCCGACTCGCAATTGTCGCGTATTGCTCTAAGTAGAAGTAGGTAACATTGTTAAAGCCACCCCAAGCCACTGTCTCACTGAGTAGTTAGGTACACTTCTTTTAACATCTATTTTTCCAGGTTTTGATGCTTGAGCACCTGGGCTGGATTTCAAAAGAACTGTATTCTTGCATATTAACTGTTCTACCAATACTTTGAACCTGTTCCTTTCTTTGCTGCATTTATTCAACTCTCTGCTCATAATAGATAGAGCTTACTTCTTACTCTGTGACTTACTTGTCAAGATTGATTTCTGAAAAAAAAAAAAAACATTTTTATGTACTTTTTTAAAATATTTGAGCGGATAAGATTGTAATGGTACAAAATATTTGAAATACGTCTTTTGTTTCAGCTATGGCCGGCTCAGGAGCGTTTCTATTTGCATTTTGTTTTGTGTATGATACCACATGGGCCATCTTATTGTTAATTATAGCCCATGGCCTACATGCTGGAGTCCACGTGGGATTCCATGTAAGTATCACGATTAATTTTTATTATATCAGTTGCCAAAGGGGGACTACAAATAAATCTTTGACCACACTTTCTCATTTACATAAAAACAGGGTTTTGATTTTACTATGATCCATTATTAAATTTGTCTAGTTCTGTCTTTGGCTTTTAAAGGTTCCGTACCCAAAGGGTATCCAACGGAACCCTAAAACTAAGCTTCCGCTGTCCGTCCATCTGTCCGTCTGTATCTCAAGAACCGTAACAATTAGACAGTTGAAATTTTCACAAATTGTGTATATACAGGGTAATTTAAAAAATACCCGAAACCTCATAATCTTGACTTCGTATCATGACGCTGAACAACATTTGTTCTACGACTTTTCAAAATTCGAAACATTTTTATTCCATACAAAAAATATAACCGTAGTTTAAATTTTGCATATTCTTTATAAGGCGGCCTACGAAAGGCCGACAGGCTGGCGGCGCGTGACTGAGTGCGCGCGCGCGCGTATTATACGCGAAATAAACAGACTTCAAATAAATGAAAACAATTTGTGTTTGGCTACATTGTTTAGTTGAGGTCAAAGTCGTAGAACAAATGTTGTTCAGGGTCATGATACAAAGTCAGGGTTGAGAGGTTTTGGGTATTTTTTCAATTTCCCTGTATATTGCCGCTATAACAACAAATAATAAAAACCAAGGTTTATGGAACCTTTCATGTGCGAGTCCGCCTCGCACTTGGCCGGTTTTTTTTATCTTGCGAGTTTAGCATTAATTGGCAAACAACATTAAATGTACATGATTAACTACACTTAGAAACAAAATACATCTTCCCACGCGTTTCGACCCCAAACGGCTCAAAACTTTCAAAATTAATAACAAAATAAGTAAAATTTGTTCTTTGAAAAAGTCTACATTCCAAATCCACTTTATTATTTATTACATACTGTATTTTACACTTCATATTTATAACAGAATAAACATTATCCAAACTCCACATTATTGTGCGGTCAAGTTGTGCAAAATATAATAGGGAAACAATAAAATACACGATATTTATTGGCTCAGTCCTCACATATAACTACGTTGCTTTAGTTGCCAACGGATTCGGAACCAACCTTACCATTATTAAGTTTGGCTCTATTCGCAACATGGATCAAAGAAGCAAGAAAGATGTTTGTGAACCAATAGTTATTAAGTTTGTTATTCATTTTCCGACTTCCCTTTTCCAGAGAGAATAGAATGATGCAATTAACTTCGTTCCTTTTGTTCGGTTATATATATATATATATATATATATATATATATATATATATATATATATATATATATATATATATATATATATATATATATATATATATATATATTTTGTTTTTCAATATGGTTAACTAAGGATGATGCCAGAAAATCTGACTCCAGTCTTGCCAAAAAGTACTGTGGTACCCAGTTAATTGGTTGTGAAGGTCTGGAAGGCAGCTTTGCGTAAAATACTGGTATTCAGCTGAACCCGGTTTGACTGGAAGCCGACCCCAACATAGTTTGGAAAAGGCAAAGCCGATGATGAAGGGTGACTCCTGCCTAAGCCTAGATCAAATTAAATAGTGCTTCTTTGCCCACTTGCACCAAAATGCACTTTGTACGCTTTTTCTTTCTTCTTTCTTTCTATATTATGATCTGTAGTCTAGTTTTGTTCTTCCAAAATATCTCATGTTGTACTTTCTGAGACTTCTGAAGCATTTTGATGCTGATGTCTTAACGAATTTTGAGAATACTGACTAACCTTATAAAACGGCATAGAAGCATTGTGGCATAGCCCCCCACCGCCATTTCGTGTTTTTTTTTTTTTCAAATTTGTATCCTGCATATTATATGGGTGAAAGAATATGGTGCCCTAAAGTGTCACGTTGCCAATATATATTAAGGTAATGTCGCCATGTGACATAATATTTATGACTATTATTAAAAAAAATTACTTAAAACTATGAGAACAGACACACGGGTCAATCTTCAAGATTAAGCAAAGCTTTTTTTTTTTACTATTGATAGGCACGCGCTTGACCACCATCTCACCTGATGGTAAGCGATGATGTGGTCGAAGATGGAGCACGCTTGTCTAGAAGTAACCTATTCACTCTTGACTTAAAGACTCCCAGGTTGTAGCTATCGGGAAACACAGACTTCGGCAGGGAATTCCACTCCTTAGCTGTACGCATTATGAATGTGTTCCCAAAACGTTTGCTGCCAAGGTTGGTCTGTGAATGGGTGACCATCTTAACATAGCGAGTTTCCTCCGTGCCTCGGAAAGCTCGTTAAGCCGTTGGTCCCGGCTGTCATTTGTAGATCTTTGGCAGTCGTTACGGATAGTCAGAAGCCAGTAAATCTGATTCCAGTCCTGCCAAGAAGTACAATGTTACCCAGTTACTGCGTTGTGGAGGTCTGGTAGGCAGCCACTCCGCGTTTAATACTGGTATTCAGCTAAATCTGGTTTGACTGGAAGCCGACCCCAATATAGTTGGGAAAAGGCTAGGCAGATGATGACTTTTAAAACGGATTTTAAGAAGGTATCAGATCTAGAATGTGTGTGACGGGGAGGGCTACGCCAGCTCCCATAGAAATAATTTCGAACCCCTTTATTTCATACCTCTTGATTCTTCACTCCAAGTTTTTAGACATAGTACCCGCGCTCCAATACCATCTATTTGTTACAGATAAACCATATAGACTTGGCTCCGAACTTTGCCGGGCCAATAATGGCGCTGGGCAATATGATCGCCAATCTGACCAGTCTGCTGGTGCCCGTGATCGTGTCCAATGTCGTAAAGGATGACGTGGTAAGATTGTTTGTGTTAGCCAAGTTTTGATAAGGATTGATGGGATGGGTTCTATCAGTTATGTGAAAGTTTTGGCTGCTCTATCTAAGAGGGTAATCGAGCTAAAATTTTTATGATGACACAGACATTTTAACTTACCAGTACTACAGTAATGTGTACAATCAATATCTATACATAATATATTATGCTGAAGAATTTCTTTGTTTATTTGTCTGTTTGTTTGAACGCGCTAATCTCAGGAACTAATGGTCCGATTTGAAAAATATTTCAGTGTATGATAGTCCATTTATTGAGGAAGGCTATAGGCTATATAAGACGCTAAGACTAATAGGAGCGGATCAGATTAAGTCAACTATTATAAATAGAAAAAGAAAAAGATGATTCTGTCGAAACACAGCTGTACGAATCATTCAAACAACGCTGAAGCATTATATCAAGTCAAGATTAAAGCAATAATTTGCTTCGTTCTTATGTTTTTTTTTTAACGAATGTTAAATAGTTTTGTCTATTTTTCCAGACAAACCATCGCAAATGGCAGTACGTGTTCATGATTTTCGTAGCCATCATGTTTATAACTAACACTATATTCGTCGTGTTTGTAAAGGGGACCGCACAGCCCTGGAACTTCTATGGTGAAGAGGGGAATGGTAATTCAGTTGTTTTTTTAACGTTGCATTGCACTAAGAATTTCTCCTGTATCGTGGGTACGTCCACAAATATAAAAACTCAGATACATAAACAGCCAGACCCGGAACAACTATTTGTACATCATACAAATATTTTTTCCATGACACGCAGACCAGTAGCTAATCGCTTAACTACTGCGCCAACCATGTCGTCACAATCATTTGTTCTTTGTAATAAAATAGTCTCCATAATATTTATTACTTAGATAATATCTAGGCCACGTATCAATTTTGGCATTTCACCACCCATTGTTGACCGGCAGAGAATGTGTAAGGCATTAGTCCTGCCTTTGTCTATACTAATATTATAAAAAGGAAAGGTGTAACAAAGGCTTTAAAGTATTTTAGAAAAAAAAGCGATCATTAAGAAAATTACACCGCGAATGAAGACGCGGGCGAAGTGCTAGTATCAAATAAATAAATATTAATATCTCTGTTTCAGATGCTGACAAGGAAGTAACTGCGACTGAAAACAACAAAACCAACAAGGAAAAAGAAGGTCTGCAAGATGTGATACGAAATTGATATTAGAATAAGGTTACGTAAATAAAGCTTCTTTAGAAAATAAATAATGATTTTATAGTACAAATCTTTCACGAGTATTTTTTCTCTTTCTAAGTTCCACTACGGGCCCTTTGTTATGGATAGAAAATCATCAAATGACTCCTTCCGCTCTGGGCGGAGCGGAAGGGAGTGTCAGACTCTTACTGACTAAACCCCATCCGTGTTCCTCCCAGTGCCCTTTGCGTTCCAGGGCCGAGGCGTCTCTTTTGAACAGATTCCGCACCCCGGCAGGCACTGGCCCTAGCGGGCTCCGTCTCCCTTGCTGACAGCTCCTTGAGGCGCGCCGCCAACCCGGGCCTGGTTCTGATCGGACGGCGAGCCACCCAATGCTCGCCGTACGCAGGCCCGCGCCTACGGTGGCCGGAAATCGCCCTGTGACCCCCGACGCCCCACTACGGTTTTCCTTTATCTACTCAAGCGTCACAACATCAAGTGATCCTGTGCGTCTGGCCTCTAACGGACTTCCGTTGCCTTCACCAGTTCAGAAAGGCATCTTGTGGGTTTCCATTAAGATGTTCTGATGCCCATCATACGTTAACCTGAATAAATCTTATGCTGTCTCAAATGTAGGTCTTTTCTTTTGCATATTTGGTTTGTCCTGGTCCTCTCGCAACCAACAACTATTAACAGATTTCCAAAAACAGAGGAGGTTCTCAATTCGGTTGGATTATTTTTTATGTATGTACACTGACTTCTAAGTTTCAAATCCAAAATCTGTGGTTCTTTTATAAGTTTGATGCGACATACTTTTCATTTGGTCCGTAAAAAAATAATTCAGTTTGGCTCAGTAGCTTTTATTTTCAGAGCATTTTAGCTCATTTCAATTTCTGCATAGACGAAGACGTCGTCCAAGTATTACTACTCAAAAGTGAATAGTAAAAAACTTTTTACAAAAAAATCTAACCGACTTCCAAACAAAACACTACAAAGTATAACAGTCATAACCTTAGTTTCGGAAGCTGGTGTTAAAGAAACAAAACACCGACTTCCGAAATTAAGGTTATTTTATACTTTGTAGGTAGTGTTTTGTTTGGAAGTTGGATATATATTTTTTTTCTATTATCGCTGCATGACGTGGAATAATTCGTTACGTTTACCCTAAATGTTGATTCTATCCCTGGCAAAACCAATCATACCAACCTCCAACCTTGTTGACAATATTCAACTCTGGTACCTACTCAACTGCATCCGATTAAACGGTCTCCAATATAGTTGATAAAAGGCTGAAATAAAATTACACATTTTGATTCCACGAACCCGGTTTCATTATTGTACATCACGACGTATAACGATGCGCTACCGTCCCGAGCCGGGCCTTCCCGAGAGGTCCGCCTTGCTCGTTTAAACCTTTAGGAGTCTCATATTGGTCATTCTTGTTGAAAGTGTGCTCGTTTCGCTCCCTTGGCTTGTAAGAAAGTCTATAGCTTTCTAGTTAGTTGGGTCTAGGCTCGCTTTGCTTAAAATACTGATGACTGGCAGACAACACACAGCCGAAACTACTACTCGTAGAAAGCTGATATTTGGCATGTAGGTTCCTTGGGGAGTATAGAGCAGCACTAAGAGATTTCCCGAAATTCCTACGGCAACGGAAAAAAACGGGATAATAATGTGCGTGCGAAGTCGCGGGCAATAGGTTGCTTTGGGTCGTTTGGCTCAGTGCAACGAGTCTGTCGCTCATATAATCTTTTGTTAAGCTTTTTGAGGAACCAAGTGAGCTCATTAAGCCAAGTGACATCTTTATTATTTCTTTTTTCAAACATTAAACATTGTAATCGTATACCTAAAAATAACAAAAAGTCTCTGCGGGCTCTGCCCTTATACGTACGGGCCGAAGAGCGAAGCGAGCTATGTTATGTCGAACGAGGGAAGTGAATACATTGATGAATACAACATACGTCACTGGGTATACGATCGAATTATGTTAATGACTAGTTGACCCGCGCAACTTCGTCTGCTCCGCTCCTATTGGTCTTAGCGTGATGATATTTATCCTAAAGCCTTTTTTAATAAATGGGCTATCTAAAACTGAAAGAATTTTGAAAATCTGACCAGGAGTTCCTGAGATTAGCGCGTTCAAATAAACAGACAAACTCTTCAGCTTTAAAAAATAGTAGCGAGTAAAGCTTCAAATTCGAAACAGTTGGCGATCAACAAGTAGCGAGTGAAAAGTTTCGAGAGTTTTTTCACTCGGATTTCAGCGAGTGCTTTAGTGCGACGGGCTTTTACTCACAATACTCGCTCGGGCCCGCACTATGGGTAGAAATTACCGCTGTTTGGTGAGTTCCAACCGCCAAGCGAGCATCGCCGAGCGAGTGTCGCTGAGCGAGTACAATCTTTGATAGCTCTTGTCGCTGCGATCAACTAGAGGTAAGAGCCGCTCGCCGACATGCGGCAGTGTGAATAGCCAGCTATGGACTATGATTGTATGTGTCTCTTTTACTCACACGAGATATCTTCTCTTTCCTCAGCGAGCAAATGGTCGAAAGCTACTCGCTTCCTCGCCAGCGGTAAGACAAGTGCCTAACTAAAGCACTAGCATTCCCTAAGACGCTGTTCACTCACACTATACCTACAGGGTGAAATTTTAAAGTGTGCGTGAATAGCCTAATCCGAAACTATGAGGAATATCGATAAACGCTGAAAAGAGTATCGATCCCGATTTTGAAAAAACTAAAACATCATCTGCATGTCGCCGGTACACTTAAAAACATGGTCAAGAGCATGCCCATTAGCAAATAAAAAACTGCGTTTAGAAGGTCCCTACTTTGCCTATGTACGTCATCAAATTGTCTTCATATTACTGGCCAATTTTGCGACATTACTATTTAATAAATTATTTATGCATTGTCATATTATTATCAGCACATTGTCGCAATTACGAGTCAAAATCCTATTTATCTTGTAAAAGGAAACTCGGGACCGAATATTTGGATGAAAGGTTTATCTTTAGTTTATACCAGTTCAAACAAGGCATACTACTAGTCAAATTTGGCTAAGATAAGATTCCGCTGCATTGTAGACTAGATAACGAATATATTGGACATAAATTTTGTAAAAAGATAGAATTTATATTTTTATCGAAGACCTACTCAATATGAAAATAGATACTTTACCAGAATCTAAAACAAGTAATACCGATGGGTAACCAATCTACCGAATCGGTTGGCTTTCTACGACCAGCAACTTCGGATGTGCGTTGTTTATCACTCACTCACTGACTCATTCATTGATGTAAAAGCAGGCATTTTTTGCTGTATCCTGAGATACACAAAATGTCAGAATTCTGAAGATGTTTAGATGTTTTTGTCCATCTGGTTTTAAATTATAATAATATAATTTTGATGAGAGTGTTTTTTTTCAAAATATTGAAACGCCATGAACTGTACCATTTGTAATTTACCAAACATAATATTGGTATTATAGGTATGCGAATCACACATTTAAACGTTTGGAACGTCTCTTTAAAAAAATGAAAATAAATAAAAATACTGAGAAGACAATGACAAGATATTATTTTGAAACAAAATCGACACGAATAATATTGATGATCGTATCGTATCTTATATGATAACACGAACTAAGTAAAGTTCTTCATTTAATGTAAGTACACGTATACTGTTCACCTTAAATCAGTCATTTAAGGTCAACACCATTTTAAGAAGCCTGTCTATTCTATTACCTGCTCTATATCATCGAAACGTTTTGACAAACAATATAGATGATAGTGTACCATTTCTATATTAATACGATACTCACTTTAATTATAACTTCTATTCAACAGTTACAAGTGTGAGCATAACAATATAATTAATTAATGGCAAAATGGGGAAAGAAGAAAAAGTGCAAGAATATGAATACAGGAAAGTTCCAACGCAGCAGATTATAGCCGGTAAGTTTTTCATTAAATTCTTGCTGGTGAAGAAAAGAAACACATGACAGTTTTGCCTTAACAAGACAGGATAGTAGTTTGTAATAATAAATCCCATCAAAAACATGATGTGAAAATGGAACCCAAGTTTTATGTTAACAATATCCGTAATAGTCGACTTCAGTGAAAAAATAATTGAGATCTAAATGGACGCCAAGTTCTGTAGATAATCCTGAATTAAGATAAATAAAGGCTCAAGATTCGATTTGGCTAGTTTTACCATCGTAACATCTTCAATGGTTAGACAAATTAGTCCATAGTGCTTCTCGTGGTAAACAGAAAGAATGCTACCTTTGACTGTGGTATGGTAATCATGAGGTACAAAATTTGTACCAGCCCGTAATAGACTTATTAAGCTCTTTTGATCTCGGGCTCTGCATTGTTTGAAACATTGTACTTCAGTTTTTGCTCTTGCAAAGCGACTACTGCTGGATAATGGTCTCACTCCACGTTTTCCGCTACATTGATCAAGTCAAAAGTCTTCCTTACATGAAAAAAAATTAAGATTTCAGAATTATTGGTCCCCATCAAACACTCGTCTCGTGAGCAATCTGCATTGCCTGCCACCACTTTTTTTAAGTTTTTATAGCCCGTACTGTCCCATTTCTGGGTCAAAGCCTCCTTCAAGTCCTTCCAGGAATTCTTTTCTCACACCACCTCGTACCAGCTCCAGCGGTAGCCATCCAGGTCGTTACCAGCTCTTTTTGGGACGGCCTCGGCGGCGCCGGCCGTCTTCGGTTACCCATAGTGTGGAGACTTTTGCCCAACAGTCACAGCACAGCCACTTACGGTTGGCAATTCTATAGGCCTTATACAGCTTAAATAGGTTTGCCACTGCCTTGTTTGTTTCAGAAGAGCAAGAAATACCTACAACTTACGGTTACGGGGTCCGACACATCCAGCTCTTGATATGCTTCCTATGCATTACAGTTAACTTCATAGGCAGAGGTCACATGGGTGTCACGGTTGTATCTATGACAAGCCCCGCTAAACATTTAGCCGTTTTAAATGCAAACGTCACGAGACAAGCCAATATTACGAGTATTGAAAAAGTGGCTGGGCAAAATTTTACCATAGAAGATGTACATGGTAACTTTACAGACAATCAAAGTATAGATGGAGCAGTATTAGTGAATTCAACTGAGAGTTACCATAAAGTAAGTTTTTTTTTACTATTGATAGGCACGCGTTTGACCAATATCTCACCTGATGGTTGGCGATGATGTGGTCGAAGATGGAGCACGCTTGCCTAGAAGCAACCTATTCACTCTTGACTTAAAGGTCGTAATTGTTCGTCTTGTGGTCCAATGATGGAACGGGCTTGGTAGAATTAAAGTTTGTCTAGTTTTAATAGTTAATCTTTGCTGTTTTCCAGACATTTGACTGGCCAAAATCGACGCAAGAAATGGTGTTAGGTTCATTCTTCTTAGGATACTGCCTCATGACTATCCCCATGGGACTAGTCGCTCAACGATGGGGAGGCAAGATACCATTACAAATTGCCTTATCTATCAATGGTGTTGTATCAATTTTAACACCATGGCTCATTAATTGGGTAAGAATTTTTTTTGTAATAGTAACTTTAACTGCTATTGCTAAATGTTGACCTCACCCACGCATAGCCATAACGGCATGTCCTATACTAGTGGTTCCCAGTGCATTTTTGCAATCTTCTCCAGGTCATCTGAAGTGGTTTTGGAAAGACTAGTTTAGCAGTAGATTTTTTTGCATTTGAATAATGGCGATGATGATTTTGACTATTTTACAGGGTGGTTGGAAGGCTGTCTGTGCTTGTCGTATTGCTCAAGGCCTATCTCAAGCAGGTGTATATCCTGGCGTTCAGACTCTATTGGCCAAATGGGTCCCTACAACTGAACGAGGAACTCTTATTAGCTACGTTTATACAGGTACGTAATACTTTCTGCTGATTTCGTAGAGGAAGTAGCTACAAAAAAAAGAGACGTACTCACAATAGACACAAATAATGATAATATCACAATACTGACTAATATTTGTGATTCCTTAACATAAATAAACGCAACTACGCAGCTGTAGTCGGTAGTGACAATAATTGTTTAAAAGTAACTAATTTAAACAGAAGCCCATTAACAAGTGTTTATATAATGATAAGGAACACATGTCTTTTGTGAAACGCAGAATCATTAGGCCTATATATAACATTCCGAGCCTAAAATGTAAATAAAGACTATAATAGGCTTACTATAATTGCAGATAAAGAATATTATTCTTCAAAAGTTTGAGAGAGATCATATTTTTATCAAACTACCATCATCTTTTCTCATTCATACATCTTTAATTATCATCGATTTAATTATAAGCGACGCAGCTGGTATATTTTCTACTTGAAAATCTGTAGTACATAACAGTGATCCCAAAAGTCTCCCATTTTCTAGCCATCATCATCTTTCACAGTCCATCGTTTCTTCGGTGATACTCAAAACTTTCCTTTTAACATGATCATCATTCCTCATTGCACAGAGAAAGAAGTACAAATCAAAAGAATTTTTGTTAAACTTTCCAGGCTCAACTGCAGGGACTGTTATTGCTTTCCAGGTGTCTGGCTACCTGAGTGAGAGCAATTGGGGATGGCCTTCCACTTTCTGGGCAGTCGGACTAATTTGTCTCGGCTTGTTTGCTATCCTGACCATATTTGGGGCTGCATCACCTTCGGTCCATAAGACCATAAGTGAGGAGGAAAAGACTTACATTATGGGTCGAGTTGATGATGGCACGACCAAGGTTAGTATCAATCTCGACCAAATTGAAGATTTTCTGCTTGCTGAATTGATTTTCTGCTTTTGATAACGTGGATTGGTCATGATTTTAAAATGAAATTATGTTCATATAAAAATATTTTATACTTGTTTCTGATCTTTTCTTTTGTTTGATGAATATTTTTTTATAGTTATGTCTTTGTATAGTTATACATATAGGTCAAGTTCATTTATTTTGTGATTTAATATTAATTCACATTCAACGTTTTCAACTTTCAGAGACTTAAGACACCCTGGAAGGCCATATTCTGTTCAAAGCCTGTGTGGGCTATACTGGCCACGCATGTCGGAAGTGGTGCTAGCTTCGTATTCTTCTTCACCCAAGTGCCTTCATATATCCACTACATCCTTGGCGTTAATGTTAGAGGCGTAAGTATTACTCATAATTATTTATTTATAGGTCAGATAACATGGATTGATTAGGTTAGTAACTGTATTCTTAACCTATGTCAGTACTTTATTACAAAACAGTGGCCTTGTACTTTTTGCAGTTAATAAGGAACCCTAAAATAAGTTTTAACTTATCATACCTATGTTAGAGGCATTTCACGTTCAACAGTATTTAAGATACTATGTTTTGTAGTCTGCAATTATAAGGAAGCGGTAAAATGCCTCTAAATATATAAATAAACTCTTGGATATTATTTTCGTCCTACTTTTTAGGCGCGCATTACCTCATGAAATACTACGAAAAGTTGATGGAAGCAACTTGAGATGGACTATAACATCTAAAGGTGAGGGCCGCGGGAGCCCCTATAAATGTAAGAAGGACAGAACAGTTGATTATCACACTTGGGGAACACTTATGTACTACAGTGGACGTATTTTAGCTGAAATGATGATGATATAGCTATTGCTATTATTCTAAATTATTTATATACTTTATGCTTTAATTTCAGAGTGGTTTTCTGTCTTCTTTGCCCTACGTGGTCAGTTTCTTCACGAGCATTTCTTTTGGAATGCTATCAGACTTCTTGACAAACAGAAAAATTATTACTATCAAGACTGCACGAAGAATGTTTAACAGTATATGTGAGTACATTCATTTTTAATGTTTAAGTACGAGTATGTATGAAATAGGCAAAAATGTTATGTAATATTTTGAAAGAGGTGTACATAAAATACTTGCAAAAGATTGTTACAGTGTTACTTGAAACACTGTTCTTTGAAACTTTTAAGCTTTCATCGTATCTTTATCTTACTCTATTTCGTAAAGTTTGCTCATCCGTATCCCTCCTAATGTGCCGTATGGTGTCAGCCGGTGCCGTATGGTGCCGTAAAAGAATAATACTATACCAAAACTTCCCGTGGGTGTCGTAACAGGTGACTAAGGGACTCGCCAGAGAATGGGCAGCAGTGTTCTCTGCAAAACTCAAGACCATACACTGCGATCGCCAACCCGCCTGCCAAGCGTGGCGATTATAGCAAACCCCGTCTTGGGGGAGGCCTATGTTCAGTAGTGGACGTCTTTTGGCTGAAATGATGATCTCTATTAATTGTAAATTGGTTTATTTCAGCACAAGTTGGTGTAGCGATAGCACTTCTATGTGTTACATTCACTACGAGTACGGCGGTGGCAGTGTTGTGTCTTGTCTTCTCTATGGGATGCCACCTAGCAATGCACGTTGGTTGGATGGTAAGTGGCGGAATGTTAAAACTTGTATTTAAATCTGGCCAAAGAATCAGCATTGCCATTCTGCCAGTGTTTTGGGCACTTTTGCCATTGACAGCGATGTTGATTATTTTTTGATACCCAATGATTTGTTTTGTTTTAATACGCGTTTGTAAATAAATTCGTGTTAATAAGTATATATAGTTAGTTAAGTACTTATTATAGCAAGTGGAAAAATCTATAAAAAAGAAGTACACTGCCTATCTTAAAAAAAAAAAAAATTAAATCTGAACATTAGGATAGACTAAACGTTATTTTCTCTTAATAAAATCATCATCTGTCATCGATTCCAATAAAAAAGTGTTCCATTACTTTTTTTTTATTGAATCATGCACTTCTAATTTCCTAAAAGATTTTTCAGCCAACCAGAAAAATATACATTTGCATTAAAGTTTTATATTTACATAAAATACATGGTTGACAAACAATATTGGACTAGAAACATTATTTCCTTTACGTCTAAACAACATCTGTTATCTATCCCATATAAAATGAATCGTGCACTTCCGGTTTTATAAAATATCAGTACACCAAAACAAAACATACTTGATTTGTATACTCATATTTTATACTCCATTATTTCAGGTGAACCACATCGACTTGACTCCAAACTTCAGCGGCACGCTCATGATGATGGGCAACACGATGATGAACATCTGTAACGTGTTGCTACCCGTGCTGGTGTCGTTCGTTGTTACTGATGTGGTGGGTATCAGTCCCAGCATGGTATTTGAACATAATTTAACCTTTATCTACGTTTTTATTAGTCACCGTTCAGTAAAAATCTTCATAAATAATAATAGACGCAGGGGTGGATCTTCAAGGTTAAGCAATGTTTGTCGAGGTTGGTCCGTGGATTGGTTCTCCGTGCCCAAAAAAACAAGTTAAGCTATTGATCCCGGATCTCATTTTAGTTATTTGACAGTCGTTAAGGGTAGTCAGAAGCCATACAATCTGACACCAGTCTTGCCAAGGTGTAATCTATATTTACTGGGATGTAGATGTAAAGTAATGACACTTAGCTGCTTCCGGTTAAGCTTTTCCCAACTACATAAATTGGGGCCTTTTTAATGTAAAATAATAATAATAATGCAATTAATGTATTTGGGAAAAGCAGATTGTTTGTCCAATAACAAGTCAAGATCAACATCTTGGCTCCTCTTTAAAAAGCAACCTCTTTGCCAGAGTTGCGGAATTTGTTCGAAAGAGTCACCGCGGCCCTGGAACGCAAAGAACAAGGAGGAACACGGATGGGTTTCAGTTAATAAGAGTTTAACACTCCCTTTTGCTGCGCCCAGAGCGGAAGGATTCATTTGACGATTTTCCATCATAAGTATTGTCTATCAGTGAATATAGGATTGATCAAACTTTCTATTTCTTTGTTACAGTACAATCAGGCACAATGGCGGACTATATTCCTAATAGTAGCGGGGGTGGGTATCTCGACAAATGCTATCTTTGTCTTTATGATGTCAGCTGACTTACAGCCTTGGAACGACGGTTACCATAAAGGTAAGGACATCTTGACACATTCATTTCAGCCTGTAGTGTGAGTTTAGCAAACGATCTCTTTGGACTTACGACAAAACACTGCGGTGGTGTCGATCGAAGATGTGGCCAGGATCCGGGTGATTCGAATTGTGTAATTTGTGCAAATGTTCAAACATAATATATTTGCGGTCCAGTAGAAATAATTTAGTAAAATCCCCGAATTTGAACATAACTGATATAGGATACAATTCTATTCCAACCAAATGGCATCGATGCGAAGTGTTTGTTCAAATGCATGGCCCACGTCTTGTGAAATTAAAATAATGTTTAGAATACGATGGGACTGACATACGCTATAAATCGTGTCGGATATTTTTTGGAAATCTGACGAACTAATTAGATTTTTTTAGTCCACTTTGCCCCCTTTAATAGGGTTATTAAACCCGAATAACTAAAATGATGTAGCTCTATATTTAGATCTGTTTACTATTAGTAAAATAATATACCTTGATTGATCTTATTTCACTCATAATGAGACAAGGATGAAAAAAATAGTGAAAAACATTAAACATTAAACGAATGACTTAGATTTACTTTGTATATTTTCAGCCAAGTATATTGAAGAAGAAATATCCAAAGATGAAAAAGAGTCCTCACCGACTGATCGACGCTACGTGACCAGAGGGCTGGTTCGTTCTTTACCCAAAGAATAAGCAATGCTGCCAGCCTTCTGCGGGTTTAAAAAGTCCACTTCAGTAGAATCAGCACATCGCGCTATTCGTCACTGTAAAATTTTCCCAATCAACATTGTACCTAATGCTTAAGCGATAGAGATGAAAATGTTTTTTTTTTGTTATGATCCTAATACTATCTTAATATAATTCTACTAAAGTGGCCCTTTTGACCCGCTGGGCTAGTTTTCAAATGTTAGCGATGAGCAGAAGTACTTTGATGCGTAAGAGATATTTTGTTTTTGTGCATATCTATGTACATAGTAAGGTTTAGTGAGTATAGTTAGTTATGTTTTGTAAATAAATAAATTATTATTTTCACATTAAACATAAATAAGTTATTCAAAACAATTTTGCCAAATAAATGTTAGTTTAATATGTACAAGCTTTTTATTTATATGCTTCTCGACGTTTCTTACATAGCATGCGACTCAGTGTACAAGATGTTTACGAACCAGGTTGCTTCGTAAGTACCTAATTGGGTATTTTCATTCTGTATCTAGTTAGGTAATGCTACAGAACATCACGCCAGCATTTACGGAAGGGTATGATAGAGGTGTACTTACAGAACGTTCATATTTATTTTACCATGATGGTCATGTGAAGAGGAGAGATGAAACACATGTAGATAACTAAAAGAGTTATGAATATAAATTTGGATGGATGGACAGAGATAGTATTAGTGTAAATAGATGGAAAGGGAGATGGCCAAAGAAAAGATGGATGGATTGTGTGAGGAGCGAAATGAAAGAAAAGGGAGTTAGTGATAGCGTGACGGCTGATAGGACAGAATGGAAGAAAAAATCGTGTTACGCCGACCCTTGGTAACATGGGATAAGGGCAGGAAGATGAATCATCATCTTCTTATAATTATGATGATGATGATGAAATAAAATAATGGAGATATTCAACAGTGACAAACAAACTGTAAGATAGCTAAGTAGCTGGATAGTCTGTGTACTCTCAACTTTTAATTAATTTAAAAAATTACCCCTCACAGGTGCTACCATCAACCAGCGCTGTAAGCACGAGTAAGTTACGTAATTAAACGACACAGTAAAAAACTTTCTAATTACTCTACGTACCTACAACTCGTTAACGCAGTCCATAAAAGCAATACTTTCCATCGCTGTTCTATAAAGTAAAGATCCACTTTCTAAAAAGCTTTTACGTATAACTAGCGTTTGCCCGCGACTTCGTACTCGCCTATCCCGTTTTTCCTGTTCTCGTAAGAATTTCGAAATTTTGAAAATTCTCTCTTAGTACTCCCCTACACTCCCTAAGGAACATACATGCCAAAGGGATTTGAACTTTTTCTATGGGAGCTGACATTTTGAGTTTTTTTTTACTATTGATAGGCACGCGTTTGCCCACTATCTCACCTGATGGTAAGCGATGATGTGGTCGAAGATGGAGCACGCTTGCCTAGAAGTAACCTATTTACACTTGAACTAAAGACTCTCAGGTTGTAGCTATCAGGAAACACAGACTCCGGCAGGGAATTCCACTCCTTAGCTGTATGCATTATGAATGTGTTCCCTAAAAGGTTTTTTGCGTGTGGGTGGGATGTCCTCCATGTACCGGTGGCGCATCACCGTTCGTCTTGTGGTCCGATGATGGAACGGGCTTGGCGAAATTAAATTATGCAATTCCGTCGCACGTTCCCCAAAATACAAAACCGACAGGCTAGCAACTTGTCGTCGATGTTCAAGACTTTGGAGCTAAGTCGCAACGAGCCTATTATTGTCATTCTCAATAGACTCAAGGGCTTCAAGCTGGTATCTGGCAGATCCGTCCCAAAGATGAGAGCAGTATTCCATACACGTTCGAACTTGCCCTTGATAGAGTTTGAGCAGCTGTTCCGGCGATTCCGTCTCATCTTTGCTAGGATCCCTAACTTCTTTGTAGCCACTCTTTTTCAAAGTTCCGGCGCAAAATATTACATGCATATATATGCATGGAATATGATGTAATATTGAAGGATCCTCAACTCATATGGGTTTAGGGTCAATATCCGAAAAACAACAAGCAAAAAATTATAGCAACATGGTGCCCTAAAGTGTCACCTTGCCGAAATATTTGAAGGTAAAGTCACCATATGAGAACAATGAAAATCATAAAAAATGAACTTATCCCACGCCATTTGTATACATTAAATATAATAATGATAGAGGAGCTCGTGGCTAGATAATAACAGCTGCACGGGTCGATCTTTAAGGTTAAGCAACGCTTGCCAAGGTTGGTCTGTGAATGGGTGACCATGTTAACATACCGAGTTTCCTCCGTGCCTCGGAAAGCACGTTAAACCGTTGGTCCCGGCTGTCATTTGTAGATCTTTGGCAGTCGTTACGGATTGTCAGAAGCCAGTTAATCTGACTCCAGTCTTACCAAAAAGTACCGTTTTACCCAGTTAATGGGTTGTGGAGGTCTAGTAGGCAGCCGTTACACGTAAAACACTGGTATTCAGCTGAATCCGGTTTGACTGGAAGCCGACCCCAATATAGTTGGGAAAAGGCTAGACAGAGATGATACATTAAACATTATTATTTTGCAAAGTTCTTAATATAGTGGTTTTCTACCCATATATATGCACGTTAGGTGGTGCGCCGCAACTTTGCAAAAAAAATGCCGGTGGGAGGGGATGGGGGGCTATGCCACAATGATTCTATGCCCTTTTAGCTATCTACGACCAGAAGTATCGGCTGTGCGTTGTCTGTCAGTCACTCAGTAACGGAAGAAATGACAAAGTTTTGATAGTTTAATATGTACTTGTTTAGTTTTATTCATTTGATTGTTTTAATTAATTACATAGTAATAATATTGACGAATTTTAATGTATTTAGACACGAGTGATAGTAATGATTAATGATAATGTATTTTTAAATGATAAAATTGATTTGAATTATATTACCTAATTAATTTAAAAAATATAGATTATTGATATTGTACGCCCTATGGGTATGTTACAGCGGTCTACATAATATAATTTGGATAAGAACTACTTTTAAACCTGTGACAAACAATATTTTTTTTGTTTTTTTTTTTTTTTTGATTTTTGATGAATTTATGTCTTAGGATTATCAACAAAGGCTATTTTTAAATTATACGCATTTTAATTCACATTTACTTTACGTAGATGCCACGACTTATCCAGATACAATGCTTCGCCGTCGCTCGTAGAGCAATGGCAATAACAAGATATCTCATGGACGCAATCTAAATTATTATGAAGGAAAATTATCGACAGAAAACTTAGGAGTGGAAAAACGAAGCAGTCTCGGCTGTTAAGAGCGGCCAACCCGTCATAGTTTTCATAGAAACGCTCCTACGTGATTATACCTTTCAAGCATATCTCTTAACTAAAAAGTCTCTTGTGCACTATCTAGGTTTCTATCAAATCAAAAAATAAAAATTTTGAGCAATAAATTCAGTATAAGTCTCCGAAAATCAGCTGTTTTGCACAAATTTTACCTGAACTTTGGTCGTTCATAATGTTCTCATTAATAGTAAATGTAAAGAAGAAATCGTGATAGAAACCTTGCATATGTAATGAAGATGCTAATTGACAAATATTTATTTCATAGGCATGTAAGGCTTATTTAAAAACACGTATTACCTGGAACAAGTTTTATGAAATTTTCGAACACTATTTTTCGTTCATTGATATCGCGTTCTCACTTGCTTGTTAGTTTTCATACACTGCGCTGGATGAAACAACAAGCTTTTCAACCATGCTCGCGTTGACGATAGACGGATCAGGAGGGGCCCTCTTAAGATGCCCATACCCTTTCCCAATGACATCGCCAAGCATTGCTTAACCTTCTAGCTTTTTCCCGTTGCCAGAACCAACAATTCGTAATCGCATCTTCCACCCTGGGCTTGCGTATAAGTTTTTTGCTCGAAGAAGTTTGTAAGGCGTTTGTTACAAGAAGTCATTATGGTTCAAAACATTTGTCACTAGCTGACCCACGCAACTTCATCTGCGTCACATTTTCTATTAATGCTAAGTTGCAGCTAT
Source organism: Lacanobia oleracea (assembly GCA_950371165.1). Taxonomy (NCBI): domain Eukaryota; kingdom Metazoa; phylum Arthropoda; class Insecta; order Lepidoptera; family Noctuidae; genus Lacanobia; species Lacanobia oleracea. Next base: position 1,207,417 of record OX493398.1, read on the forward strand.
TGGTTGTAGCGAGATTTTGTGTAGCCTATAGCCTACCTCGATAAATGAGCTATCTAACAGTTATAGTATTAATATAGGATATAAAACGTTTGCACCGAAGCTGGGTTAATTTCTAAGCGCCATGAATCGTCTCTTTTTCCACTTAAAACGACTAAAAACTGCAAATTCTGAGAAATGCCATCCAACCGTCTGTCTGCCAGCGGCCTCTGTCTCATAAACTGTAATACGTAGACTGTTTAATTTTTTACATAGTGTGTATTTCAATGAACGAATGACTGTCTGGGCTGACTATTATAGCGATTCAATAAACACATTAAACTTTATTTTATACTATTAAGAGATAGTTCATCACCAGCCTAGCCTTTTCCCAACTATATTGGGGTCGGCTTCGAGTCAAGCCAGATTTAGCCGAATAGTATTTTACGAGGAGCGGCTGCTTACCAGACCTCCACAGCCCATTAACTGGGTAAGGTACTTCATGGCAAGACTGGAGTCAGATTTACTGGCTTCTGACTATCCGTAACGACTGCCAAAGATCTACAAATGACAGCCGGGACCAACGGCTTAACGTGCTTTCCGAGGCACGGAGGAAACTCGGTATGATAAGATGGTCGGGTGACCATCTTATCATATAGGTTGGTCTGTGGATGGGTATCCACAGATCAACCTAGGCAAGCGTTGCTTAACCTTGAAGATCGACCCGTGTGTCTGTTATTATTTAGCCACGAGCTCCTCAATTAAGAGATAGTTACATATACATAATAGACATGAAAATGAGCTGAATGAGATAAAATCAGTCATGTATTTCTTCAGCTAACATTTCTTTATTTACATTGTTTAAAATTATCTTGAATGCCTTTTATATTCAAGATAATAATTACCTATGTGGTTTTCTACCTAATTAAATACATATTGCGCAACTTTTTGTTCAATGTAAATTAATGACCGCAGGCTTTCATGGAGTGCAGGCATTAACATCCATTTAACATAATATATTATACGCATCTAACATTGTACTAGTTCAATGAATTCTTTGTCGTCTATTGCGTATTTAAAATATTTCTTCTCTAGTGTTTAGTGGTGAACGGTAATTTTGTTTTTTATTTCTATAGAAAAAACTCTGTGTGTCGTTTTAATACTTGTAGTGCAGGTGCCAGACATCACAAAAACACCGGAGAGCTAAAAATGAAGCGGACCGACTAGATCAATCTCTGAGTATATTTTACCCATTTTTATGATAATTCCGTTGGCAGCAGGCATTCTTCACATTTAACACACTGAATGTCCTCCGTTGTCTCGTCGACAATATGAAATAAACAAAATTTCATGGCAGTGGAATGTACGTAACTACTTCCAGTTTGAACCGGTTAAAATACAGACATGTGTCGATTACGTCAGAGGAAACCGACAAACTTAAGACACCGCAGTAAATCACACGCTACTGCGTTGGTTTTGGCAAAATATTAACTAATGTACATTATAACGATGGTTTTAAGATAATTTTTAGGGTTCCGAACATACACATCGAAAAGCGAAGACCTTGTAAAATCACTGGTGTTTCTGTCTGTTTCTGTTCTCTGAATTTACCGTTTAGTTATATTTGGTACACTACATGGACTTCTATGACCCATACGCACCCGCGTAATGTGAATAAATTTTTGAATGATCAGGTTTGGGAGAACAATTAACATTGATCAATTATGAAAAGAATTAAATGAAAGTTTGTTCTGCTTCAATGTATTAATTCCATAATTTTAATATATAATGAAGATAACGGATAAAAATTAACCACTTGGGAAAGTGATTAATTTTTCTTATCTCCGAAAATACCAATACAAAAATTTTGTAAAAGAAAAAAAACAGAAAATATTTATTATCTATTAGATTACTATTGTAACATCTTCAAGAAGAATATAGCTTTAAATAATAATAATATGTTAAAATAACAATTTTTTCGGAACCCTATGCACGTTAGTTCGACACGCACTTGGCTGTTTGTCTAAAATAAATTTTAGTTTAAAAGAGCGCTCCCACTTATTAAGCGAAAGCGACGAACAAAGTGTCACCGTTGTTTATCACTGATTCGGTTAACCAGTTAAATAAAATAATTTTAGTAGTTCCATAAAGCAATTATAGTGGAAAAATTAAAACTCAATTAAGAAGCATTTAATCATTGTCGTATAAAAAATAAAAAAACAAATTAAATATGGGAAACAAAAAGGAGTTTGAAAAAATGAGTCTAGAACCTGAATTCAAGGGTGAGTTGATTTTTATCATTATTATTTTAATACCTTTAAAATATCAAAAGCGCAAAGAAAACATCGTAATAAGTACTCAAAGGAACAAAAAAAAAATTACAAGTCGCATATTAGAAAAATCAAAACCCGACTGCGATAAATTCAACCGAGACACTTTTACAAACAAAAACTGTTTCCTAATTGAATTTAAACATATAGCTTATTTATATATTTGTAACCTTCATTATTTAATTTTATGCATTTTGATACCTTATTCGATAGGTTGCGTTAAAAAAAAAATATTAACGACACAATTTAGCGCCCAAAAATCGCCATATTATTTTTTTTTAAACAGTTATGTAAGGACTTTTGGGTTTTTGAATTAATCTAACGACACCTTAATAGTTGAAATCCATTCAGTCATTTGGAAGGGACGAGGTAATGAAGAAATTTACAAACAAAAAAACATACATACATGGCAGTCGGGTACAAAATTTTTCTTTTTTCTTAACTTTTACAATACCCATGAATGTTTTGACGTATAGAAACGTTACAGTATCGTTAACGTAAATGAATTTTGAATTAAAAATGTAAAAATTTTTGGTTTAATTTTATGCAATATACACAATTTGTATCACACAAAAATATAAATAATATTTTCCAATTCAAATAAATATTGTAGACGCGTAGCGTGTAGAACCGGTGTAGACGCGGTGTAGACTTAAGACGCCGGTGGAACCAAAAGGTTCCATATGCGACTCAACGGTGGGGCATTGGAATCTCAGGAGGTTAAAGTTGTAGTAAAATTTCACTGCGTAATTTTAATACGTCAAAAACATTCATTTAGCACGAATGCCCTCAGTAGGCATGGAAGGTATGCCTAATGAAGGCTTGACTATACTGCTTTTCGATTTAAAAGCAGGCTATTATTAATTGATTTAGGGCAACCGCGACTTTCGCTTGTATGTTGTAGGATTCTATGACGTTAGCCCGGCTCACTAGTGCGATCTACCTATTGGTGAGTTTTATCCATGGATAGCTGTGTGAGCGCGTAGTTCCAATGCGGTGCAAAAAAAATTATGATCACCGTGAACACTTTCGTGAAATGAGATTGAAGTGAACTTCGATATCACCTTGATTAGATAGATGGATTGCAGTTCACTTCATGTTTACTTCACCCAATATTTTGCGGTGAGATTTTACCTGACTAGCACTATAGGTATATTTTTGTGTTCACATAAAATACTAGATAAGATAAATGCTTTTGTATTTATAACATTCCATAGAGAAAACTATTGATTTATGTTATAAAGGAGATGTTTCAAAATGGGCCAGGTCTATGTACATTACCTCATAAAAAAGAGAAAAATCTGTAGAATTAGGGAAAAATACATTTAATTCATTTAAATGTTTACTGTTGTGGTAGTTAATTGATGTTTATAAATTACTTTTATCGATTTTCAACATGGCGTCGCACCGATTTAGTTAAGAATAATAACTGTCATAACAATGTCACTTCAGCCACTTTCGTCTCGTTGCCGCGGCGGTAAATAAATATGTCAAAAATAAATGTTAAACGTCATTAATCAATCAAAATGACAGCTTACCGCCATGACGGATTTTTGTTGCGTGTTGCAATTTCAAGTGTAATTTATTTTGTTTTACCAGCTTTATTGTTTTTTATTGTTTCTTATTACATTGTCATGCAACACAAAAATTGAGGCATCCCCGTTAAGTTAAAGAATACTTGTGATGGGATTGCCTCGCCCTTCCCTTAGTTTCTAAAATTACAATGATGTGACAAACAATTAAACATCGGTAAGGTAATTTAAAATAAAAAATAAAAATTAGGAACAAATTGGAGCATGTGAATGTGTATGAGTGTGTGTGTGTGGGGGTGTGTGTAGGTGTTTGTGAGTGTGGATGGTGATTGTGAGACTTTCGCTAACAGATTCGAGCTAGAATAAGTTCTGTTTCATCGTATGATAGGGTTTTTAACCAATCAGTCAATACTTTTTTGCATTCATATAGCAACATGGGGTAAATATTTAATGTATGGTTCAATTTATTATATATGTAAGTTGACTGAATATTATATTGCCGTCTGGCAAACATAGTTCTGACCATCGGTGAGTGGGCCACGATATCTTTACGTCTTCTGTCTAACTTTGTAGCATCATATGTCAGTGATTTATGTAGGGTTAAGATTGTATTTAATATATATAATTTTCTGACCGAGAGCAGGTTACAGATCTTATAAAGATTGTCTGTGGAATATCTAAAGGGCTTAAAATACATAACTTTTAAAAGAGATCTCTGAGCTCTTTCAAGATCTAAGAATTTGGTTTTCGTGGCTCCACCCCAAACTGGTATACAATAGGTTGTAACCGATTGTGCGAGTGCAACATATATTTGGTTAAGCAACTGGGGCGGAACTACATGACGCAAAGTTTTGAAGATCCATATTAATTTTCTAATCCTGGTCATTGTATTTTCAATGTGGGCATGCCAAGACAGCCGTTGGTCAATTATTATTCCTAAATATTTAATTGATTTAACTTGACTGATGCGATTACAGTTACATTGATAGGATGGATTAACACACTCATGGATCACGATACCAAAGTTTGGACCTGGCTGTGTCCTCTGATTGGGAGTAAAGCATATAAAATTTGTTTTACTGACGTTAAGGGATAAAAGACTTGCGTTTAGCCAACCGGCTATTTCCTTCAGACCACATTCAGCAGTCCTCTGCACGGCAGTCCAAGACTCACCGGCAAACACTACTGCAGTGTCATCAGCATATGAGAAGATTCGTCCGCCGCTGCACCCAATATTACACAACTCATTTATATAAATCAGGAACAGCGTCGGACCAAGCACACTTCCCTGTGGCACCCCGAATTCAACCCTTTCTTCATCACTAAAATGTGATTTACCAAGTTTTACCTGTTGTGTTCGATCAGATAAATAACTTTTGAAGAGAGAAAGCTCCTTGCCCCTCACACCAATCGATTCAAGCCTGTGCAGAAGGATTGGGACAGAGACGGTGTCAAAAGCTTTTTTTAGGTCCAGGAAAACTACTAGGCATTTTAACCCCTTATCAACATTGGCTACGATATCACTAGTTAACGCTTTAACAGCGTCTTGAGTAGAAAAACCCCTTCTAAAACCAAATTGTGATTTAGATAATAGCTTATATTTGTTCAAGTAACTGATAAGCCTATTGTTTAATATTTTCTCACAGATTTTTGCCATGCATGATATGACAGATATCGGACGGTAGTTGTTGACATCGTTCGTGTCCCCCCCTTATGCACAGGTGTGACTATGGAACGCTTAAAAGCAGCAGGGAACTTTCCCGTTTCAAAACACAGGTTAACCAATTGAGATATAAGTGTGACAGTGACGTCTCTAGAGATTTTTAGAAATCTTGTCGGTATGCCATCCCAGCCAGGCGAGCTCTCAGAATCAAGACCCATGAGTATGCCGTCCACCTCCAAAGGATCAGTAGCAAGTAGAATAAAGGACGAAGCAGAACGGCGTGAAGAAGTGTAGCTTGGAAGAGTGCCTTTTTTATTATCTCATCGGCCAAAATGTTGCCAATTGTCACAAAAAACTGGTTAACGCGGTTTAGTAAATTTAAAGGATGTGGTGTCATATTGAGGAGAGATATACTAGATGACTTAGGGAGTTTAAACTGTGTAATATCATTAATTTTTGACCAGAGTTTTTTCGGATTGTTTATAGAAGAATCTATTTGCTCTCTTTGGTATTTTCGTTTTAATTTTTTTATTAGATTTGTGCAGTAATTACGAAAACGTCTATATGTGATTTTTAAAATAATATTATAAGGGTCTGATATGGTTCGCAATTGCATTTTGTTCCGGAGATTTATACAGCGACGTGCGCCGGTAGTCATCCAGGGTTTAAGTAACCTTAATCTGTTGGGGACTGATTTAATTATAGTATTTGATAGGAGAGCCTTATTAATAACATCTATAAATTTGTTAGCTATAAGATCAGGGTCTTTATACGAGTTAAAAAATGTCATGTCGGTACTTATAAAACTAGTGTAGGCATTGTCAAAGTTTGTAACACTTTTATGTTTGTAAGATTTTTTACTTATAACTGGTTGTCTGGTGGTTATACTAGTTAATACCATAGCGTGGTCTGTAATAGACGTCTTTAAGATACCCACAAAGGCCGAGTGACATGTATTGTCCATTTTTATAATTACATGGTCTAAGCAATTTCGCTCCCTAGTGGGTAAACAATGACCCGGCAATAGTCCGTGTACTGCTAACATATTAAGATAGTTCAATCTATTTCCACGCTGATGTGAAACTTCTGTACCTTTTATTATTAAATTAATATTTATGTCACCTACGATTATGATGTTACTGTGTGATTCCAGAGTACTAAGATGCAAATTCAGAGAATGAATAAAACCTTCAGCGCAGGTATTGGATGGAGAACGGTATATTCCTATCACTGTATAGTTGTTTATTGACATCTGGATAGCCGATGCGTTCGCAAGTGCAATCTCTGTTACCTGAGCTGAGAGGCCGTTCTTTATGTACGCCACAACTAAACCAGCAAACAAAGCCATTTTAAAGAAATTGGACAATTGAGAACTGTTTTAAATATATTTCTCTATTTTTAAGCATAGTGTACAAGGGCCTGGCCCAGGGTCCATACATTTTGGAACATCTCCTTTAGTATAACAATATCCAGGCCGTTCCAGATATACGGGGTCATATTTAAGCTGGTGTTCTGTAGCTGCTATACAGTAAAGACACAATATAAAAAAAATGTTTTTTTTTTTTTTAAAAAACGTTACCTCAAGAAACGATTAATAAAGTTAAAAAAATAGCTTTTCAAGTTTTAGCCTGAAATAGTTAGTGACTTTCTTTTAAGACTGCTTGATAGGTATTTTCTATTACTTTTTATACCAGATTACAGTTACAAAATAAATAATTTGGCCGTTGACTTGAAATTACTTGTGTTTACAGTTTTTATCTTGTTTGATTTTTTAGTCACTTGTTTTGGCGAACAGTTTCGGTAACGTATTTGTATTGACTCGGTACTTCAGGCACTTCTTATCTTGAAAGATGACATTTTAATCTCTTGTTTGTTCGCCACTGCTGCGTTTCTACGTCACTTTCAAGCTAATTTAGTCAACATCGACGGAAACGATAATATAATAAACCGATGAATATGTGCGGCTTTGGAATAGGAAAAACAAACATCGTGCCCTGATGGACACCAGGTTTGACCATAGGACAATACTTGTACACGCTTTAATATATATTATACTAAATTGATTTAGTAAATGTTTGGATTATAAGTCCTTCCTAAGTGCCTTATCCACGTCGTCCTGCCATCTCCTACGTAGTCTGCCGCGATCTCGTCTCGCTGTTTCAGGGTTCCAATCCCGTATTTTACGGGCCCGCAGCATGTCTGGCCCATGCAGCATTTGGAGCATTTGCGTTTTGGAGCATCTATTTATGTTTCGAATAAGTAAACACCTAGTATACTGCGCTCCATTGCACGTTGGCAAACTTTGAGTTTTGACTTTTGGATGTTAGTCAAAAACCAAGTCTGTGCACCATCGGTCAAGATGGGGAATAAACTTATGTGCATCAGCTTACGCTTCAGTGACATGGGCAAAGTACCCTTAAATAGCACCTTCATGGACCAGTAGCTCTTCCAGGCATTTTCCTTACGTCTTGCAATTTCCTAATCTTGCCTTGCCTGGAAAGAGACCACTTGGCCAAAATATTAGGTCTTTACCTATGAAATTGCCGTTCTGCAGTACTGGCCATTTCAAATCAAAATAATTTTTGTTTGGCTAAGAATTCTAATTTCAAATTAATTTTATTTTAAAAACATGGTTTTTTTTTTCAAAAGTAGTCATTTGTTTATTGATTAGTGTTACATTTTCATCGCATTTCAATCTTTTTTGTCATCATGGATACGTTAAAAATTCGAGTAATTATGGAATATGAATACCGTCGTGGCAGCAACGCGGCACAAGCGGCACGCAACATCAACGACGTTTACGGAGCTAACACTACAAACCAACGCACCACCTGTTATTGGTTTGCTCGCTTCCGTTCTGGAAATTTCGACCTGAAAAATGAACCTCGCGGTCGTCCGAAGACTTTGGTCGACAATGACGAATTAAAGGCGATTGTGGAAGCTGATGATATACAATCTACGGCTGAATTAGCAGCAGCTTTCGACGTTAGCGTCAAAACAATATTGGTCCATTTGCGTCAAATTGGCAGGGTAAAAAAGCTTGACAAATGGGTGCCCCACGAACTCAATGATCGCCAGCGCGAAGTACGCGTCGAGACTTGCCTTGCACTGCTCAACAGACACACAAATGAAGGAATTTTGAACCGCATTGTTACCTGCGATGAAAAATGGATTCTGTTTGATAACCGCAAGCGCTCAGCAAGTTGGTTGGATCCTGGTTCAGCACTTAAACAATGCCCTAAACGAAAAATTACCCCTAGGAAGTGAAGGTCACTGTTTGGTGGTCTAGCGCCGGTGTGATTCATCACAGCTTCTTACCAAACGGGGTGAGCATTACTGCAGATGTGTACTGTGAAGAACTGAACACAATGATGGAGAAGCTGGCACATCTCTAACCAGCATTGGTCAATCGCTCGTCTCCGCTGCTCCTGCACGACAACGCGCTACCTCATACTGCACAGCAGACGGTCTCCAAGTTGCAAGAACTGGGGTTGGAAGCTCTCCGTCATCTGCCCTACTCACCAGACCTTGCGCCTACAGACTACTACTTTTCCAGAATTTGGATAACTTCTTGGTGGGAAAAAAATTCAATACCCGAGAGGCAGTACAAAATGCCTTTGAAGAATTTGTTGCCTCCCGTCCAGCTGATTTCTTTAAGAAGGGCATCAATAAACTGCTACTGCGTTGGCAAAGATGCATTGATTGCATGGGTGATTACTTCGATTAATACAATTAAAAAATACATGAAAAAAATTCGTTTTAATTTTTTCATACAAAACGGCAATTTCATAGGTAAAGACCTATTAGATGTATTCTTGGACGTATTGCATATTCTCCCCACCTACGTGTAAATATATTTGGAGAAATTAGTGGAAATGTGTTTGTTCTCACAATGTAAGTGTTTTTGACTTGAAAGAAAGAAGAATCACACACAACTATAAACAAATAAAATTAAGCGGTTACTTACCAGTGCAATATTTTTGCTGCTGAGGAACATCAGATTAAATAAAAGCAAATACCGAATAGGTGACTATAGTAATGAAACTGACATGAAGCTGCAACACAAAATATAACGTTAGTCCACGTTCCTCTCAGAGATATGGCAAAGGTGTTCTAAATAGAACTTCTATTAAGTCTGGTTTCTGGATGTGTGCCCATCGCGAAGGCTAAGCAAGAGTTGTAGGGTAGCTACAAAAAAAAAACAGTATTGTATTTTGTCATTATTTCAGTTTCAGCATGGGGATACAGACATCAACAATGCTTCATATTATTCAGCACCTTGACTGTAGCATATACTATGAGAGCCTGCATGGGAGTATCACTGGTAGCAATGACATATCACGAGAGTCAAGGAAATGGCACTGAAACTGGCAATGTTACAGAATTCAAAATGGAAGGAATCTTGAATGCTCTTATGTTGGTGCCTCCGGTAAGTATTTTTGAAACAAAAGCTTTGCATAAGATTTTGTTAAATCATAGCAATTTTTGATCACACCGTTGTTTATACACTCACTTTTCTAACGTTCAATCCACCTACTTGGTTGTCTGTGCGAGTTTTGTACCCGATGAGTAACCAACGGGACCCTATTATAAAGCCTCCGCAGTCTCTCGGTCCGTTTAATTTAGATATGTGACTATTTCCGGAAAAAGATAAGTTGTATGATAATTAATAATTGTAATAAAACTATTAATCATATTTTATTCTTAAAAAATATTCCACCACAAATTTCAAGGTATAAATACCTTGAAATTTATAACAAAAGAATGACAAATCCTTCATAATATGTTTTATATCTTTTATTTCAGTACCCTTTCTTCAATTGGAGCAAAAAAGTGCAAGACATAGTAATAGCGTCATTCTTCTGGGGTTACATGTTGCTACAGTTACCTGCAGGTCATCTAGCGCATCGGTTTGGTACCAGATACCTCCTCACTGGCGCCATGGTAATCAACTGTGTGGCCTCCATCATCTTCCCCATTGCTGCTTATTACGTGAGTATGATCTTCCTACTTCCATGTAACTTGGGGTCGGTGCTGCTGTTTTCTTCTTCAACGTATTCTGTTTTATAACCCGTCATCACATAAATGACTTGTCGTTTCTTTCATATCAATCCACACAATCTATCTTTCTACGTGCTTATTTGGTACGTGAATTTGACGCATTTTTAAGGTCTCCGTACCCGAATGGTAACCAACGGATCGCTATTACTAAGCCTCTGCTGTCCGTCCGTCCGTCTGTCTATCAGCGGCTGTATATTGAGAACTGTAACCATATGTAGACAGTTGAAATTTTCACAATTGCCACCATAACAAAAATCAAATTAAATTAAAAGGGGGCTCCCATACAGGAAACGTGTTTTTTTTCGGGTTATGGCACGAAACCATTCACGTGAGAGTCCGACACGCACTGAGACGGTTTTTTACACGTTTCACTGTTTCACATCAGGACACATTCATATCAGATTACTAGAGAAGTATGTAATTCAATATAAGTAGGAAATTTTCAACATTTTCCTGTCTGATTACAGGGTTGGGTATTGTCGGCAATTTGCCGACTAGTTCAGGGTCTAAGCCAAGCTTGCATTATGCCCGGAATGCACACAGCTCTTGGAAAGTGGGCACCTCTTCATGAGCGGGGCAGAATGTCTGCTTACGTCTATGGAGGTAAGTCTCGTAAAATATCCAGATAAGTTTGATTGATTCGTGTAAGTTTACTGTTTCGAATAAAACTTTAAACATAATGTATTTGTGTATCTACCATATAAAGTAATTAAAGTTGTAGACCAAAATAAAGTAAAAAGAATGAAATGTTAATATTTCTGTCGGTTTTGTTTGTTTAGGCTAAGAAATAAACACAAGATGAATCTCGTAACATATTAACCATATAATAAAATATTTGTTTTGGTACATGCTTCAGTTTGATTGTGATTCTTATTTGGTCAGATGTTGTTTCTAATGGTTTTCCTTTTGGAATATTACAGGTCAAGCGCTAGGCACAGTGTTAGGACTCCCGATGACAGGCTTCATTGCAGCTTCTCCAATGGGCTGGCCTGGCATCTTTAGATTCTATGGTATCCTTTCTGGTCTTCTTGGAGTCGTGCTGTGGTTCATGGCTGCTGATGCACCCGCACAGCATCCTAAGATCTCAGATGGCGAAAGGAAGTACATTGAAGATGAATTGGGAAATGGGGTTAAGACCAAGGTGACTAATTTTTTTTTTTGCCAATAACAGTGCACTAATTAGTAAATTGATAAAGTAATTAAAAATAAAATAATAAATTTTTGACATCGCAAAACTGTTGGCTAAAACTACTAAACATAAAGATTCTCTTTACTTAAGCCACCAAACATAACTTCATCATAAATATAAACTACTCGTAACTTAATTTCTTTAAAATTTACCATAATAGTCTGGATCTGACCAAACGGCAAACCTGATTTTCTAGCAAAAGCTTCGCAAAATTATATTCATATATCATGTTGGCTAAAAATGTTCATTATTTTAGAGTATGGCGGTGCCATGGGGAAAAATACTGCGTCACCCTGGAATGTACGCTATTATTATATCTCATATTTCACAAACTTGGGGACAAGTGACTCTGTACTCGGAAGTTCCTGCCTTCATGGACAAGATTATGGGAGTCAATATAAAAGCGGTAATTATGTTACTTTTAAATAATATAATCTAATACATTTGCATGTGAGACATACAAGACCGGTAGATGTGGCAAAACTTGGTGGAGGCTTATATCCAGCTGGTCAAAAACCATAATTTTTTGGTTGAAATGATGATGTTGATAAATGTGAGCTAGTAAAACGATAGAATATCATCACGCTCGTTTTGCTGAAGACCTAAAGTGTGAAAAACTACACTCTAAAATGTGCCATAGCACTACAGCCATGAGCAACCATCAAACGGCATGAACTCTTGGACTAATAAGTCTGTCTAAATCTGAAATGGAAAAATCAATAATACGAGTATTATGCCCAAAGTATTCTCATTACAATCTGATTTATATTATCACGGTTCAAATAATTGTGTAATTGTGTTTATTAATTGTGTTGTTGTTCAACAACTTTTTCTATTAGAACGGACTGCTGACTGCTCTCCCGTTCCTGGTGATGTGGTTCACAAACTTCTTCTTCAGCTGGATGACTGACATGCTGATTGTGAAGAATATAATGAGCGTGACAAACACTAGGAAATTAGCCAATTCACTAGGTATGTTCTAAATAATTGTTGCAGACTCTTTAGCTATTAAAATGAGTGAATGTAAACCGATAAATTTTATTTCAACCGCGGCTTTACTAGTATAAAAAAGGGCCTAGAATCGTCTCTAGGGTCCCAACAATCCTGTCAGAGTTGCAGTATTAGTTCGAAAGAGTCACCGCGACCCCGCAAAGAGCATTTAGAGGAACACTAATGGGTTTTACTCAGCAAGAATCTAATACTCCTTTTTGCTCCGGTCAAAGCGGAAGGAGTCATTTGATGAATTCCCATACTTAAAAAAATGGTCCCATGTTTGTCTGTACCAAAGTTATCAAAATCTTTTCGTAGTTAAGGGTATGAAAGCATTTCAAACAAACCAAAAGTCACTTTAGCGTTAATAATATTAGTGAGTATAGAACCGAGGCAACTTTGCACTGTAGCAATAAAACTATAAATCATGTTAACATTTTTTGTAAGTATATTATTTTATAATTACAGGAAATGTCCCAGCAGCTATTGGACTCGTTGCGTTGGCTTACGCACCCAAAAACATCTATATTGTAGAAACCATATTAGTCCTCACCTGCGGTTTTAAAGTGTCAGCTTCTTTGGGATTCCACGTAAGATTTCATTATTTCGTATTTTTTTAACACCGTCTCTTTCATCTTCATCATCATTATTGAAACCATAAAATCGTAAATTCAATGATTTTCATTTTACTAGTTTGTAAAGAACTTAAATAAAAGATTTTTAAAATAAAGATTTTTATTTCCATGGTATGTATTAAGTGTTTTATTTTTACAGATAAATCATATCGATATTTCGCCGAACTTTGCTGGAACAATGATGAGCATCAGTAACTTCGTCTCAAACTTTTCAGCATCAATGTCACCTATAGTGGTTGGCTACATTCTTACCGATGTTGTAAGTTACTTCATTTAAATAAAAACACAACACTAAAATAGATAAACTTTCTAGAAGATTTTGATATTTCTTAATTTTTTGAAAACATATTAGATATACTTACTGTTATTTGAAAAATTTAAATAACAGACAGCCAAGTAAAATATTAATTAAAAACATGGAAACTCTCAGTAACAAGTATAAAATTTTCGCATCACAAATGTTTACAGACCGACCCATACCTCTGGAGGCAGATATTCTTCGTGGCAGCTGGAATCTACTTCTTCACAAATCTGGTCTACGTAGTGTTTGGAACCGGTGAAAAGGCTGAATGGAACGACCCACCTCAGGAAGTGACAGCTGACGAGGAAAGTCAACCGATGATGGAGAAGCCCAAAGTGTAAAAGAAGAAAGTACCTTTGCAATAAAGAAATAAAGCTGTGATGGCTTATAGGGACTGCTTGAAGTCGTTCAGTTTTTGGCTCATCAGTTAAAATCAAAGACAAGTCAGTCGACTTCAAACTATGAATATTCACACCTAATGATGGCAAACGGTGTGGTTCAAATATTCATTGAGGTTTAAATTATTATAATTTACGTAATACCTATGTTTATTACTATCATTAGAAGTCATGTACAATTTTGTGATGACCCAGAATGTGATGAAACTGCTTTTCAAGCATCAGATCCGGGGTTTTTAAATTGATAAATGTCGTGAGGTAACGATGAACGAAATTATCGTGAAAAAAACAGACTTGTAAGGATTTTAAATCACCAACTGTATAAATTGGCGCAGAGACGTCTGTTCTGTAGAGGAAGTATTAGAAAAAGTTCTAAGAAGGGATTAACTAAGGTGGCAATGACATTGAAAACCGAGATGGTTACAAATCGGAAATAAGTGACATCTATAGAGAAGGAGATTTATTGTATAATTCATAGCTATAAGATTTTACAAACATGCTACTTAATTTGTGTAAATAAATCTAAATAAAATACATACATACACACTGTTGTTTTATTAAATTTATGAGAGTTTCAACTAATACCTTTGTTTCTGTGTGTCGACATGGATGTTTTCGGTTTAGATAAATTACAACACAGTCACAAATTCTTCTTTTTGAGAATACGAGTTCTATCAAGGTACAGAAAATCATTAAAATGAATAAAATTCTGACGTTACTGACTGATTGAGTGACTGAAAATGTACAGTCAAAACTACTTGTTGTAAAAAGCTGAAATTTGGCATGTTTCTTGAGGAGTGCAAGAGAGCGCCAAGAAAGGTTTTCCCAAAATACTGGGAAAACGGAAAACCGGGATATACGCGTATGAAGTCGCGGGTAAAAAATAGTCTCAAATATAAAACTTCATTATTAAATTTCAAATTCCGTTTTGGGTTCAAATAGCTCAGAGGCTCCATTCGACTCCTCAAGTGACCAGAAGGTAGAAAAAGATTCAGGACTGGCATTCTACCAAACAGTTTCCTTGGGAATTTAATTTGACTCAAGGCTACAATGGGGTCCTCGTTTAACATCTTTTGCAGGAAGGCTAAGTTCAACCGCGAGAGTTGAGCTACTTTCATAGGATAATGTCTTACGGTATAGGGACGGGTTGCCAATATCGAGTTTATTTTCATTTTGCAGAAAAGAGCCATCAGAGCTATTTACAATCTCTGCCGGCGAGATTCTCTAAGGGAAATGTTTAAAGAAATTAACATCATGACGGTCCCTTGCCAATATATTTATGAAACGTTAGAAATAATTTACATCTTTTCAGTAAACGAGACGACAGACATGACTATGTCACTAGAAATAGGAACCAATTAATTCAACCAGGTTTAAGACTGGATTAATGGGATATACTCGTAGTTTAAAGTGTTTTAATAAAATACCGCCACATATTATATTTGAACAGAATAGGGCCAAATTTAAAAATTGTATAAAACGCACGCTGTGCAGACAAGCATGTTGTTACGCGCCAGAGTTAATGCTGGGTACGTAATGACATAAACGTGTTAGTTGTGCCATCTAGTATCGAGTAGCGGAATCACTGAGGTCAAGATGTTTCTAGAGTTTTATATGCTAGAACATTCTCGAAGTTTCGACACCTGGGCAGTCGGGACCGTTATGTACCCAAACTCTCCAGAAGGTTCTAGAAATAACTGTCGCCGGTATATAAAAGGCGGACATCCGGTGACTGGAGTCCCACTACACGCGGTCTACTCAAACAGTGACACTACACACACTGTGCTAAGTTAATATAGGCAGGTTGCGTTCCGAAATTCACACATACACCACTTAGCAGGCGCTAGTACTCACGCATCAAATATTTTACCTACCTATGTTAATATAGGCTTATTCGGTGCATACGCACTGGGCGGCAGTACTCACAATACACTGTCGCCCATACACACATAAGACGGCTTTGCGGTCCGGGCCGTGGTCGGCCAGATCTGAGATCGGTGCGGACGAGAGCCACACACTCTTTGCTGCAGGTGTGTCACCAAAGTCGGCACCCTCGTCGATGGTCGTTCTCGCTGGGTCTCTCCCAGGTCACTAGGGGTCTACCCGGCGGGGTTTGACCGCCGTAGGTGCCGTGAAGTAGCGGCACATTTGCTGCCGCGCGCCTGTAGTAAAACTCAACAGATACACAAATCACAGGCGTACGAATTGTTGCTATGAAAATAGTGACAGGCGCACGCCAACTTTTACTGCATATGAACATTGCAACCTAATGACCGGCCCGTCGTAAGGGGCTGTAGTGTTGCCACCGCAAACAGGGAGCTTCGCCTCAATACCGCCTGCTGCGTCCCTTTGCGGTGATGCAGCGACATCCACAGGGACTGAAGTCAGTATTGAATTGGCGATACAAGCGATAACTTTGAAAGCGATCTTCAACTGCGAATTAAGTGAAGTGACGTGTTCAGTAGTGCGATTGTGTGTTTTAATTAGTGTTTAAACTGTTAATTACTGTTGGTGTTTGGCTGTTTTTACTGTCACGAACCCCAAGCTTGTAACAATATTATAAACTAAGGGAGCACATTAATGATAAAAATGCTTCTGAATCATTAATGTGAAAAATAATACAGAGGTGTCGTTTGATGGCGTGAAGCGCTCTTTTACGAGTACATAATAGTAAACCATCTCATGTACGTAATTACTACTTAAATATTATATCGTTCAAATTTCAACTTATTATTATTATTTTTTTAGTTCTGGTTGCAATCCTGTATAATGTTTTTTAATTTTGACTTTAGTGATACTTTACTGATTTTTACGTTTTCTCTTAATAAATCTATTTGTTAAACACTTTAGGTACCAGATACTTAGACGTTCTCTTACCATAATAATCTGATATCTGTGGTTGAACCAGTTTGTTCTCTCTGACTTTACGTGTGTTGTACTTGTTTTTAATATTAATTTTATATTCATCATTTACATAATATTCTAGACCTACCAAATAATTTACTATTTTATCTATCGGCATTATTTTACAAATTGAAAATAACTTATTACTCTTTGTTACACTTACCTTTAACATTTTTACTAACTTAGGAACTTTATAAGTCTTATTTGTATGTCTTTTATTTTTCTTAAATATTTAATAAAGGTTCGCCCGTACACAAGGAGACCATAACTTTTTAACGAGTTGGCTAGTGTGAATTAAACCATTCTTAACGCCTTTTTGTTCAATATATTTTTTAAGTGATAAAACTTACTTAACACCGATCTTACCCTATTGCAAATGTTGTTTACGTGAAATCTCCAGTTAAAGTTCTTATCTGTTGTCAGACCTAAATATTTAAATGTATCTAAATAATCCAATTTTGCACAGTTATAATCACATTTATTTCTATGCAAACATTCGTATGTATGTCCTATCATTGCGAGATATTCATGATTTACAGATTTAGCATTTTGCTGGTCCGCTCCATAACGACTAAAGCGCCCATACTTTTATTACGATGTGGTAATATTGTTGAACCTGCTGAAGATTGTAAGATTATCTTTGCGTTGTATAAACTCAATCTCTTTTGCATTGTATAGTTGTGTCATTAATTATTTCATAAAGATTGTTACCATGATTTAAAAGTTCTTCGTTCTTCTCCATAAGTACTCTTTGGAACGTGCAACTGCGCGCTGGAGATAGAGTCGGTGAGTGCGTTTTGCTGCAGAACAATTTACTGCTCTTGCCGCTAGCGTGGAAGAAATAGCTTCATCTATTTGTCTGACAGACCTTGACTATTCAAAAGTGCCTGTAACTATTTGAAAGAAAGGATTTTGTATTTGTACGAGGAAATAAACTTGAGGTGGGTCAAACCCAAAAGCATTCTGGTCTTTTGTTAAAACTCAAAATCTAGCTCTATACCATCTGAAATGACTTTGAATGACTCAGTAGTTACAACAGGCGACTATATATTTACTCTCCATAAAATTGCTTTTAGAGAGAGGGATTTTTTTAAATCACTAAACAGAATTGATGTCACCAAGGGCGCTGGCCCAGATCGGTTGCCACCTTTATTTATCAATAAATGTGCTCGTAATTTGGCATGCCCGCTTACTTTAATTTTCAACAGATCACTTGTAACCTCTCAATTCCCAACCGAATGGAAAAAGACTAATGTGGTTCCAATTTTCAAAAAAAGTGATTCCGCAAACGTTAAAAATTATAGACCATGTTGTCCATTTTTTCAAAACTTTTTGAATCGATGATCTGCTCTCCCCCCAAAAAACGCCAAACGCAACTCTCCCCCCAAACAACATGGCTTCTGCAGCAACAAATCCACCGTCACCAATTTGGTTTCACATCTCGACGAGATCTACATGAAAGTTGATTTTGGTCAACAGATTGATGCTCTGTACACCGATTTCAGCAGCGCTTTTGACAAGGTCGACCACAAAATTCTAATGCTAAAACTACATGATCTCGGCATACACGGACCCCTTCTGGAATGGTTCAGATCATATTTGAGCGAGCGTACACAAGTAGTGGTGGTGAACGGTTACGAGTCTTCTGACTACATTGCAACATCCGGTGTGCCCCAGAGATCTCATACCGGGCCCATACTCTTCATTGTGTTCATTAATGATATAGTAGACTGTATCAAACATAGCCAATGTTCCTTGTTTGCCGATGACCTCAAGATCTACCGTCAAATAAAAACCCAAGAAGACATTGCTGTGCTCCAATGTGATTTGAACTCATTGCAGAACTGGTGTGTGGTGAATGAGATGGCTTTGAATGCCAGCAAATGATATCACATCACATTTACACGGAGAAAGCATCCCATACCATCTTCTTACTCCCTCGATAGAACATCACTGCAAAAAGTTAAAAACATACGGGATCTAGAAGTAGTGCTTAGCAGCGACCTTTTGTTTACCACACATATTGATAATATTAAAAAAGCTATGAAAGTTGTTGAAATCATAAATAGAGTTAGCAAAGAATTCAGGGGAACCTTGCCTTTGAAAGTGTTATATAACACTTTTGTGCGCAGTCTATTAGAATATGCTTCTAGAGCCCGACCTATAAAATCTACATAGATCGTATTGAACGGGTTCAAAAAAAAATACTAGGTGCTTGCGATTTAAAGACCACAAATGTCCTTATAGGGCCGACTACGAGGAACGTCTAAGTCAAACTTGACTCATTGAAAAAACGAAGGGTTCTAAATTATCTGTTAACACTTTATAAAACATTATGAATGATCCTTGGGCTCCTGATTATCTAAAACAATATTTTAAAGTATTGGGCAGTTCTCATAGATTAACCTCCGAGCATCCAAAAATTTCATTCTACACATTCCTCCTCACGGCACCGGGTTTTTGTCTAATTTTTACGCCATTACCATCATTAAACTCTGGAATATACTACCCCTTGACATCAAGAAGGCTGAATCTAAAATAATATTCCTTTAAACGTAAAATCCGAAAACACTATGAATTCTCTTAATCAGAAAGATAATTATAAATCATCATATTTATTAGTTTATTATTTTAGCAATATATGTGTATTTTATTGTTAATATATATTTCGTTTATTCATTAACTTGTATTATGTATATTATTTATTTGTATATTTCTTTTTTACTTAAAATATTCAATTTTTAATTTTTGTTTATCTGCTGTACACCTACCACAGTGTGTTTCTTTTTAACCCAAAGGTTGACTGGTAGAGAATACCTTGTTGCATTAAGTGCGCCTATGTACCACTATTGTACATGAAGTTTAAATAAATAAAACAGTAAACGGGACATCTTCAACGCCAGACCTACTTAGCAAAGATAGACTAGACGTTCCCCGTCATTCTCACCTCCGGTCCAAGCGAACCAATAGTACGTTTGCTACTAACGCTTGTCGTACAAACCTGGACCGGCAAGCTCCCATGAACAGAATGTTGACTCACTACAATAGAGCCTGCGCTATCGATAGCAGCATCGATATATTCTCCAATAGTCTGCCAAAATTTAGCACTAAAATCACTAAAATTGACCTGTGATCAGCCGCCTACATCTACTTCTACTGCATATAAGCTGTATTCTTTATTGTAATTTATTTTATAGTTTTGTAATAAATTTGACACCGTAATAATATTTTGAATAGTTTAACTGAATGTAATAATTGAAATTGTATGGTTGATAATTTAATGTTATAATGTTGATTATGTAATTCAGTTTAGTTTATTTTATTTTATTTGACATTGAATTACAAAATCAATATATTGTAATTTCAATTTTAATTCAACTCAGGACATGTGTACTATTTATTAATTCTTACCTATAATGTTTATGTTAATTAGACCTATTCTGACAATGATGTGTGAACGTAGGTGGTGTTGAGAAGGCGGTAAACAGGTGCTGCGTTGACGCAGCGACTAATCCAGATGTAGTGTTCTTTTCAGTCGAGAAGTCTAGAACAAACTTGTACAAGTAATTATCTCACCAATACATACTAACACTTTTAGAAAATTATTACAGCAAAACTGGATCAGAAAAAACTAAAATCGTCATCAAAAAACTTATATTCTAAAAAATACAACCGCTTTCTAAATAAAATCACTACAAAGTATTAAAAATTACATTAATTTTAGATATCTGTCTTTTTGACACCGACTTATAAATTAAAGTTATTTAATACTTTTGTTGTTTAAAAGTTTTGTCCTATCTAAAGATCGGAGACTCTACACTTGAAGTTGTAGATGAGTACGTCTATCCGGAACAAACGGTCCAGTTAGGTACAGCGAACTTTGAGAAGGAGGTCAACCATCAAATCGGGATCGGTTAGGCGGCGTTCGGGAAATTACGTGAACAACATCTCTTTCAGGACGGCTTCAGCAGCTTATGCTGTTAGGAAAATCCGCCAATTAACGGATAATTTCAACTTGATGTAAACAAAACTTTGTAACAATTTATTATTTTTAAAAGAGTGTCCGTGGAGTTTCTTGCACGTTCTTCTCCATAGAGATCTACGCTTTGGAGTGTGCGAAAAGCTTCATTTTTTTTGGACCGACCGACCTTGACAACTCAATAGTGCCTGTAAATGGTTTATTTGAAATAAATATTTTTTTAGCTTGAGTTTGAGATATCGTTTTATTTTTTCTGTTATTTTTACAAACACTTCTATCACCTCCGTATCAAATCGTCCTAATCGCAAATCGTCATATTAGCAGCACTTCCTAAAAATAAAGGGACGTTATTGTATACTAGCTTCTGTCCGCACCTTAATCTGAGTAGAAATCTTTAGAATTGGGTTTAGAATGAAATTTTTTTTAAATATGTGCTCTTGCCAGCGGCTCCCTCCGGAATTTTTTTACATGATTCTAGTCTCGTGGTGGTTTGTGAGTCTTTACCAATCCTTATGGTTTCAGCCCCAGAAATACATATTTATAATTCTGGTCTCCTGGTAGTTTGTATTTTTTTACTGCTCATGACTGTCTATAGCTCCAAAATTATTTCTTTATGATTTCTGGGTTCCTGGCAGTTTGTGAGTCTTTGCCGCTGTAGAAGCATCAATGCCACAAGAAAAACCAACGGAGCAAATCTACATCGCAATAAAAAGAACCGCGACGCCATCAATCCAACTAGCAGCGAACTACAACGTTGAAATCCTGCATCGCGCAAGCAGAGTTTACCGTGCGATTTGAACATATACTTCAGCCCGAATATGAAATATCGGGCAGTAGCCCGCCAGGCACAACAGTCGCTTGGTTGGAGGAGCCTCCTTTCCAATGGGGGGTATGCGGGACTTTACTCTCTATACCGCTACCTCCAAACTGGTGACCCTCGACATTGGTTTTTGGCTTTACGAGACGCGAGACAAAGCGGACGTGTTTTCTGTAATTGATTATTATGTAATAACAATTACGATAAATAAATATAATTATTGCTCCGTCAGTGTAACATTAAAGTGTGTCGCGTGTGTCAGTAGGTTTTTACCGATTAAGCAAGATGAACTAAATAGTTTTTATAAACATTAAATAAAGTGTTTCTATTAGAATGTCAAACCCAGGATCGAGCCCGTTTGGTCGTAGCCAATTACTACGACGAAGTCCTCCGCCGACGCCTACCCAACCAGTACCACCGAGCGCCCCAAACCCACCAGCACCCGCGGAAAAAGAATTGCCGACTGAAGTCATCAGTACGTCGGAGATCCAGAAGTGGTTAGGATCTATAGATGGGCTTCTGAACGAAGTTTGCACGATCGTCGGTGATGGGAAAATGAACTCGGAT
This sequence comes from Lacanobia oleracea, assembly GCA_950371165.1. Taxonomy (NCBI): domain Eukaryota; kingdom Metazoa; phylum Arthropoda; class Insecta; order Lepidoptera; family Noctuidae; genus Lacanobia; species Lacanobia oleracea. The sequence continues at coordinate 1,229,759 of OX493398.1, forward strand.
CAGAAGCTTCGAGTTACCACTCTCTGCCGGAAAGTCTCCAGTGGGACTTCTCAGATGGCCGTTTTATACCAATCTTTGAAGTCAAAAACGATCCAGGCTCACACCACAATCCAACACCTTCAGGCTCACCAGAATGTTGTGAACTCTCTTCAGCAGTTCAGAGAGGTTGTAGAGGCTAAGTTGAATCCATCGATGAATACTTCTTACGCTAGCATGGTGAAGAAAGGTACGGATAACTTCGTCCGTCCTGCTAATTTGAGATCAGTCGCCATTTATCCGAGCGATAAGACCCAAACAAGTGACGACACCAAGTCACTTGTCCAAAAGATCATCTCCCCAGAACAACTTAAGCTTCATGTCCGTGGCCTGAAAAAAGTAAAGAATGGGGGCGTTCTGATCAGCACCGAAAATAAAGGCGATATTGATAAACTCAAGAACTCGGAAAAACTGGTATCATCGGGCCTTACAATAGAAGAACCTTCTAAACGCCGCCCTAGGATAGCTGTCGTTGGTGTCCCCGTAGCCCTTACTGAAAAGGAAGTATTCGACTGTATTTACGAGCAGAACTTATCAGACAAGTTACCGCATATGACTCGTGAGTCCTTCCTTGAGTGCATCAAATTAAGCCATAAATCGGGTAAAAAAGATCTTCCCACTTGCAACTACATCTTGGAACTACCCGCTAGCATAAGAAAAATTATAATTAATCAGAGCCGAATTTTCATCAATTGGACATCATGCCCTGTTAGAGATTTCACAATAGTCACCAGGTGCTTCAATTGCCAGCAGTTCGGACACGCAGCAAAGTTTTGCCGGGAAACGAATCCTACTTGCAACCACTGTGGAGAGAGTGGACACTCCTTCAAGGACTGCAGCAGCAAAGTTTCTCCCCCTCAATGTGCGACGTGCAAGCGCTTCAAGAGAAAATGTGACCATCCAACTGGTGATGTAGGTTGCCCGGCCCGCAAACATGCAGAAATGAATTACATAAACTCAATAGATTATGAAGGCGCCTAAGAGCGCCACTTAACACTTTATTTAGTTAGCAGATAAACAGGTAGCTTGTATTTATTTTTCTCTTTTTTTTTTTTTTTTTTGTAACTGTCATGACAAATCATCTAATTTGCGATCTAGATAGTTTTTCTGTGTCGGAGTCTAAAATCTGTAATGTTGAGGACTGTAAACACCTTCTTCCTTCTGGTGACAAAACCTTAACCCTGCTCACGCAGAATATTCGCAGCATAAATCGTAACATGAACGGTTTTGAAGTGTTATTGCAGAACATTGACATAAACTGTGATATTCTTGTCTTAACAGAATGTTGGTTGTCAAAACAGGTGGCCAACTTACCATCTCTTGACGGTTACTATTCCTACAGAACTAACAGGAACATAAACCAGAACGATGGATTAGTAGTTTATGTCAAAAATAATTTAACAACAGTAAGGGAGGAACCTGTTTTCCTCGACAGTAATTGTTTAATAATTAAAATTGTTCCCGACACGGTAGTCGTGGCTATTTATAGGCCTCCTTCTCAAAATATGGACAGATTTTTGGACTCACTCGACACTAACTTAAAAAACATTACATCTTTTAAAAACATTATACTTTTGGGTGATATTAACATTAACATTGCTTCCGGAAAAACAGATACTCATGTACATAATTATCTCAATATTTGCTCATTTCACGGACTCCTACCAGCTCACTATCACCCCACGCATCAGAGTGGCTCATGCTTAGATCATATCATTCTAAAATCAAAAAATCCATCCAAAACATTGGTTACTAATTCTACGCTTACTGATCATCAAGCTGTTTTATTATCATTACAAATAAATTCACCTAGAAAAAAACTGCATGCGTAGCTACACTAAAGTCAATATGACAAATCTCGAAAAGGACATACGCAGTATTAATTTTGACCCTGTTTATAATTCAGACGATGCAAATAGTTGTTTAAAGTATTTCATAGACTCACTACAATCTGCATTAAGGACAAACACGTTCTCTAAAACAATGCCTAGAAAGTATAGTTGTATTAAGCCCTGGATCACACCCGGTCTCGTTCGTTGTATAAGGCATAGAGACAAACTGCACCTAAAATTAAAACTCGCTCCTGATGACGAAGTACTCTCTGTAACTTATAAAAGGTATCGGAATTTCTGTAATAATCTTTTAAAAAAACTAAAAAATCAGTATGATAAAAATGAATTACAGAAGGCGGGAAAAAATAGTAAACTTATATGGAAATTTGTTAAAACTCATACATTTAGATCAAAAAATGCCGAACCTCCGCTTGATATACTATCAACAGAGATAAGCCCATCCGAAGCAATCAATAAAGCAAACCATTTTTTTGTTAACGTTGGAAAAAACTTGGCTGAAAAATCATTAAATTCAAGAATTATTTCCCAACAAAACTCGACCACGACATCCTCTACACTAAATTCTTTTGTTTTATTAGATACCGACGTTAATGAAGTAGTCAGAATTATAAACGGGTTAAAGGATGTTTGTGCTACTGGGTGGGATGACATACCTAATAATATACTTAAACGATTTAAATACTTACTTGCCCCTCCTCTAACCCACATTTTTCGTCTATGCTTATCAAAAGGAATATTCCCAAAATTGCTTAAAAAGGCTGTGGTCACACCTGTATTCAAATCTGGAGATAAAAACTACGTGAATAACTACAGACCCATTTCAGTGTTAACAGGCCTCTCAAAAATTTTAGAAAAAATTATAAACAGTAGATTGGTAAAATATCTAGAAGATAACAGACTATTATCAGACAGTCAATTTGGTTTTAGGGCCAAAAGATCAACTAGCCAAGCAGTTCACGAATTGACTAACTATGTTACTACCAACCTAGACAATGGTATGCACACAATTGGGATCTTCCTAGACCTTGCCAAGGCTTTCGACACAATTTCTTGTACTTTACTTTTGCACAAGCTTGAAACACTTGGGATAAGGGGTGAACAACTTCTGCTATTTTCTGATTATCTCAGCGATCGTCATCAGTGTGTTAAGATTGGTCAGCACACAAGCTCTGAACTTAAAAATAGTAGTTTTGGTATACCACAAGGTAGCATTTTGGGCCCTACTTTATTTTTAATCTATATTAATGATCTATGCAGCCTCTCACTCCAAAATGGTGTGATAATATCTTATGCGGATGACACCGCTCTATTATTTTCAGCTAAATCAAGAGTGGAGGTCTATGAATACGCCCAAAATGGTTTTAACATTGTGACTAATTGGCTCCGTAATAATCTCCTAACATTGAATACAGATAAAACCAATTATGTTATATTTACAATGAGAAATACTAACATACCGCTTACTAATCTAAACATTCGCGCACATAATTGTTGCACGTATGCTGACACTGCATGTTCTTGCCCCACTTTAGCTATAGCTGACCATTTAAAATATCTAGGTGTCACCATTGACTCAAATTTAAATTTCCGTAAACATATCGATTTACTGTGTTCGAGAGTGCGCAAATTAATATATGTTTTTAAGAATTTACGGAACATAGCCGACTTTAAATTAATTAAACAGGTCTATTTAGCTTAGCTAACTTCTAGAAATCTTGGCATGATGATATTTGTTTCCCTCGTAATTTTTTACTTTTGTATAATTACATAAGCTTAGTTTTTAGATATTAAGGTACTTATTAAGGTTTTTCTCGTAGTTGTTAAAAGATTCTTTATTTTTATTTAGTTAACCTTTAAATATTACTGCACCAATGTAATTGAATTGTAAAGTGGTGGCCTGAAACACAGGTTTAAATTAACCTAGATCGGGCTGGTTGCTACATAACATTGCAATTCCGAACCACCATAACTTGCACCTATAATAATAATAATATATTAGTTTTAGTTCATTTTCAGGCATCATAATTGTATGGAAATCTTATCACTGTTGGCTAAATGTAAACTTTTTTGTAAACATTTTTATTTGAATAAATTTATTATCTCCTTTATTCATTTTACTATACATATAAATTATATTTTTAAATATTTGAATAAAATAAATAAAAAAACATTTAAAAATATAAAAATAGTAGCCCACCGATATCGGGAACAGGGTCCAAGCTACCGGTGGTCAGGGCTCCAGAGAAAGGAACCTCCTGACAATGCGAGCCGTGTCCAGAAGTACCGCTCTCTGAATCAAGCCCTTGATCCAGCTGCCCAACGAGAGCCTCCTAAGGTGTTGGTCTAAGCTCGTGGCTATTAAGCCATTGGCCGATACGACTATCGGTACAATGATTGCGGAGTCCACTTCCCACATGTCGACAACCTCGCGAGCCAAGTCAATATACTTGATTTGTTTGTCTTTCTCGGCTTTCACGAGGTTCTCGTCATGCGGGACGGTTATGTCTACAATCATTGCACGCCTCACAATTCGGTCCACCACCACTATATCAGGCTTATTGGCAACAATAGTCCTGTCAGTGATGATGGACCGATCCCAGTACAATGTGATATTGCCATTATCGAGAACTGGGTCGGGCGCATACCTATAGTATGGCACCTCCGACTCCACAAGAGAGTATTTCAGAGCAAGTTGCTGATGGATAATCCTGGCTACAAGGTTGTGCCTATGCAAGTATTCTCCGTTAGCTAGACGAGAACAACCAGAGACAATGTGGCGAATTGATTCTCCCGGACGGTGACATGCCCGACATATGTCGACCGTGCCGTCTTTCACAATAAATCTCCGGTAGTTATTCGTCATGATAACTTCGTCCATAATTGCACAAACAAAACCTTCGGTTTCTCCAAAAAGATCACCGAAACGCAGCCAGGCTACGGACGCTAGTTGGTCTACGTCAGGCCCATGTAGGGCCCGGAAAAAGCGTCCGTGAAGCTCCTTACTCTGCCATACCGCCCTGCGATCGTTAGTGTCAAGCACTGCAGGTTTGCGCCAGTTCTCATTTGCCAAGGAGAGCGGGGTGAGTCCCTTGTCCACCGCCACTACATCTCGATGCATACCCACGTCGACAGCTAGGAAATATTCCCTAAGACTGCATATCTCGCGATTGTGGAGAGTCTTAGCATTTAAAAAGCCTCGACCTCCACACTTTCGCGGAATATACAGTCTCATTACCGACGACCGTGGGTGATGCATTCGATACGCAGTAAGCAGTGTACGGACCCGCCTATCCAGGGCGTCAAGTTCCGTTTGAGTCCATTTGAGTACGCCGAAAGAGTACATCAATACTGGCATGACCCAACCGTTGAAGGCACGCACCTTGTTTCCGCCCGATAGAAAAGTATTGAATACCTTCTTCAGGCGGCCAAAGAAGCGCTCCTTCAACGATTGCTTCATGTCAGTAACATTGATACCTAACGCTTCCGACATACCCAAATACTTGTAAGTTTCAGTTGGAGAGAGGGATCTCAGGTTTATGGAATCCGAGAGTTGAGTTCCCACGGATTCCATAATCTCTCCACGCTTTACATGCATGACCTCACATTTGTCCACACCAAACTCCATCCTGATGGCGTTACTGAATGTTTCAGTTACCTTCAGTAGCTCCATCAGTTGCAGATTAGTGGGGGCAAAGAGTTTCAGATCATCCATGTAAAGGAGGTGAGATATAACCTGACCACCTCTCTTCAACCGATAGCCTAGCCCTGAATTCTCCAGCAGTGTGCTAAGAGGATTCAAGGCTAGACAAAACCAAAGTGGACTCAAACTATCGCCCTGAAATATACCCCGCTCGATCCTTACCGGTTCGCTATTCCTCTGGATATTTCGACATCCTGGATAGCGAAGGACTGTCCTCCATTGCCCCATACACGACATCAGGAAGGTGCGTAGCGTTGCATCAACTTTATACAATTCTAGCACCCTCATGAGCCATGTATGAGGCACCGAGTCATAGGCCTTCTTATAGTCTATCCAGCATGTTGACAGATCCTTTCGGGAACGCCGAACCTGTTGGCTAATGGCCATATCAATAAGGAGTAGCTCCTTAGTACCGCGGGACCCATTCCTACATCCATTTTGAGAGGCAGGCAGGATGTTGTTGTTGTTAATATGACTATTAATCTTTGCCCTCAAAATGGATGTAAGAACTTTATAGACCGTCGGTAAACACGTGATCGGTCTATAATTTTTAGGTTCCGCAGTACTACCTGATTTATGGAGCAGGTGGGTTATTCCTGTAGTTAAGAACTGGGGTAGCGACCCAGACTCTAAGGCAGACTGGAATTGAGATGCCAAGCAAGCGTGCGATCTCGTAAACCATTTAATCCAGAAATTGTGCAGCCCGTCCGGCCCTGGAGATTTCCAGTTAGGCAACGGGCGGACTGCACAAGCTACATCTTGGGGGCTGATGGAAATTGCCCCCATTTCTGGTATCGGATCGCACACACGCTCGACCTCCCGAGTCCAGTCACCCTCAGTATGACTGACAGGAACCGACCAGATGCTGCGCCAGAATGAAAACATAGCATCATCATCCGGCAAGCGCGTGTCAGTCACACCTTGGTCCGGTCGCTCCCAATCCCTATATACCCACCTTTCGTTACTTCGGAATGTGCGATTCTGGGTGTATCGCTCCACTCGCCGCCTGTACCTACGAATACGGCTTGCCCATGCATACACCTTCTGCTTCAGGAAGTCGATGCGCTCTGTGACACGAGATATATAATCTCGGGGATTGACATCAGTCCCCGAAAACGCCCGTCTCACAAAGCGCATCACTCTAGGGCGTGTGTTGCCCTCCCTGAAGCAGATCAGTTTGCCGATTAGCGCTCTGGCCTCACCAATACGACGCTCGATCCTGCACTGCCAAGCTGGTACGGCTGGTTTTGGTCGTGTAACTATGTCATTGGTTATTTTTATTTTGACATGAGCTACACGACATGCCGCTACAGCCGCGCAGTACATGATCGAATGTGCATCGGTGAGGTTATCACAGTTATCAAAATGGCTTGACAACTGCGAATCCAGAGCAGCCACCAGCGCCCTGTTCTTGTTATGCATGGGCAAACGAGGTAAGCGTGGTCTAAGTTCAGGCGGCATGTAGCGGTATTCCCGAATAGCACACTCCAAAGCACTCCTCAATTCGTCATTGCACTGGGTACTTACGTTTGTAACCCTGTCATTACTCTCCTCGTCAGCGTGGCTGGGCAATTGGGTTGACTGTGCTGGTGCCACAGTCTGCGACGGAGGAGCAATGACATGGCTACACATTTCAGTGCGGAGGCGATCAAGCACACTATCATCCAACATACGGTTACGCTGGATGACGCGCACCTGATCCGACAGTCGTTGGGCCGATACGCTGACAGCTGGTTCAAGTACCTGAAACAGAGAGAGCATCCGACCACGGTACGCAGTCAGGTTAGTTCCCCCCTCTGTAGCCCCAAAGTATGAGCGTATAACATTCTCATTTATGGCTTGAGTCCATTTTATACGCTGCACACTTCCACCGATAGCGGGGACCCTGTCAGAGACCGGTGGGCCTCGAGGTCCTAAGCTGGCCGGTGGTCGGCCTCGCCCGCGCCGACGCGCAGCTGGTGGTGTCGTCGGCGGCGAGAAGTACTCGTCGCTCGAGCTCGACGCAACTGCAGCTACCGGAACATCAGGATTTACGGCTGGAGCAGGTCCCGGCGGCTGCGAGGCGGAACTGAGCGACGAACCCGAAGATGTTTCTTGTGCGGCTAGTAATTGTGCCCGGCGTCTTGTCAGCATTTTCTTACAAGTAGGTTGTAGTTTGTGTTTCAATTCAACTGTATATTGTTTTTATTATTTTTTTCCTGGATGTGTCCTGGATTTTGATCATTTTGGAGCTTGTTATTTATTAAAATTAATGTAAAAAATTCGGGATGAAAATTTATGCTGTCAGTCAACTTGACAGCCGGACCACAGACTATATTATTATTATTATTATTATTGTACGTCAGCGCAGCCTTCGTGCAACTACTTTAGCGTGACGTCATCCTCACTTCTCCTCATCGTGACCTGCTCTCGAGCAACGAGTCATACAGCCAGCCAGTACTCACGGCTTCTACGGGTATCCTGACCATCAGCATGCAGCGACCGCGCATTCCTGGTCAGCATCCTCAGCCTCTACTCTCAACCTCATCAGCGACCTTGGCAAGCACACTGCACCTTCGGCCAGTCACATGAAGAGCCATGAAGAACCTCTCCTGGTCGACGCCAGCAGTCACATCACTACGTCGCACCGCTCCGACTCACTGGAGCCTGCAGCATCATCCCGACTCACTGGGATCACATCAACCCGAGTCACTGGGGCACCGCGGACAGTTCCAACTCACCGCGAACTCTGCGACTTCCGGTTCCGACTCACTGGAATCAATCTTCAACTGGCTTGACAAGCATCCCAAAATGCATGGACGACTCATCCACTATCGACCTCCGGTCTTCGGAGGGGAGTGATGTAGCGGCATCAATGCCGCCACATAAAAACCAACGGAGCAAATCTACATCGCAACAAAAAGAACCGCGACGCCATCTTTCCAACTAGCAGCGAACTACAACGTTGAAATCCTGTATCGCGCAAGCAGAGTTTATCGAGCGATTTGAACATATACAAGGTGTTTTTTTGCATCCTCGTCAAATTTCAGGAGGTTGTCATAAAAGACATAAATAATCAATTGAAAGTACGGTAGCGGGCAATAACTAATAATCGCTGCTTTTATTTGTTGTTGAAATTTTACAGTATTTCAGAATTAAACCCTTAATTCAATACAAAGAAAACAGAATCACCTGACTACGCACACAGCGACAATGCAGCTGAGTGCGTGAGTGTCGACGTCTTACCTACGAAGTGCTAGCGCGTGCGAGGATATTGACCGCTACATAATTTTACCTAATTTTATTTCGAAAATCACCTACATTATTGTCATAAATTTCGCTTGATAATTAACTCATTTTTGAGCATCATTGGATTACGGAAATCTTACTAAAGACAGTAATACTAGTGCGCCAAAGAAAAGTTCACTGACCTGGTCTCAGATGATTAATAAAATGTTAGTTTTACTTTATCCTTCAATCTAAAGTTTTCGTAGTGATTTTGTTTTATTTGTGGATTAAATTGGTTGATTTGAAAGTTTCCTTACTACTTAACGGGTTTCGGCCCGGCAATAATACCAAAGTTACATAACCTTAGTTGGTGTACCGATCTACTAAGTCTAAAAATGTTTTCTACGTTTTACGGGAATGGGAAGACGTGTTAGTTAAGTGTAAGTACGTGGTGATACTTTCGACTCTTAGGTATTTTTGACGTAGTTAAAAATTTGAAATCAACTTATTTAATCCACAAATAAAACAAAATCACTACGAAAACTTTACACTAACGATCCCCTCAGCCGTTACTTCATCTCTTGGAGATAATATTAAAATAACGCACGTCCGGTAGTTCGCTCCTGGAGATTTCTTATTTCGGGTCGGATTTAATGTCAAATATTGCATGTCTTAGTATACCTTTCGTATTCTGACTTATATAAAGTGTAGGAAAAAGAATAGGAAAGGCATATTACATCACATGCTAAACATCCGACAGCAATTTGTTACGGAATGTTGTATTAAATTTAGTCTGTGGAGACGCCTTCATTTGTTTTTGCAAGCGGTTAGTTGAGCAGTTATTTAATAACTCTACACTTTACACTTAAAGGAAATTAACTAAACATCCATGGACAAGTAAGTACTAAACAGTTTTTAATTGCTACATTAGGTATTGGACAAAGATTTTGGACACAATTTGTTATTTCACCAAAGATAATTTCGAAGTTTGCACGCCATGCCGGTATATTTCTACTTGTTTTGAGTAGAAAATACAGTAGTGGTGGCAAAATTTTGTTATAAATATTATTTAGATACGTTACATCATATATATTAGGCATTTTAATAGTGAAATTCGATAAAATATAGTGTAAATATTGAACTGTAAAAATGTAGCCGAAAATCGAATCTCCAAGAGATTCTGTAACAGACAGGCATTTCGCATGTGTATGACATGCAAGCCGCCATGTTTTTTGTGTTTCGTACACAGTATCGGATAATGGTCAGTAAACCAATAGGTTTTGATCGACTTAGAGAAAAGCGAGGTTAAATTATTTAATTTTTTTATCGGTTCCACGAGGCGGCAACAGCACTCGACGAGTGCGTGTATGAGTATTAAATTTTTCATAAAAAAATAACATTAAAAAAAACAAATTAAAAAAAAAAACAAATTAAAAATTATCTAATTTTCATATTAATAATATTAATCCTATCCCGGTTTAAAAAATGCTTCATTTTCTTTTTTTTAATTTTGTTGGTCAGATGTGACCTACTGGTTGTATTCTTTATTGTGTACTTGGAATTGGTCTACTGACATTGCGTGTTTTTTGTTTTTTATTTGTTGATTTTGTTAATGTTTTTGCTAAGCAACATACCCTTATGTTGTGTTTTTCCATTAGTAAATATCATTATTACTTGGATTGTAATATAAGATTTCTAAGAAATGCAATAGTACTTGCTCTTTGACAAAAAATATGAAAGCGTCTTTTTATCGCTCTTTTTTTAATGTTTGTATAGTGACTTATTGTTCGTAAACTAAACAATTCTAACTGCTAAAACTTTGTCTGCAATAAGATTGTGTACCAAACTATATAATAAGATACTATAATTAGCCACTTGGCTTACAGAGTTCCCAGAATGAATGTGTAAACATACCCTTTTTATGTTTGGCGTACGAGTCGACTGGCTTAAGCCGAGTTTTTGTTTAGCTTGCAGTATGTAAAATATGTATGGAGGTGTCTGTTATTTATCTTGATTATTGTAAAATAATGTTTTAGTATGCCAATGAAATAATAACATTGGAAAAAAGCGCTTTTATTCTATTAATATGACGATTTTTGTACGAAAAACTGGGAAAAAGTCGATTACCTTACTTTCAACTTCGAATTAACAATAGATTTTATGACAAAACTAAACAAAACTATAAATAAATAGATAGTTTATTTTACACCAATTTGAATGACATATAATTTGTAGAGCTGCGATGCGTAATTTTAGAGATATCGTAGTTTAGTGAACGCGGGGAAATCGCAAGATTTCGGCCGGGCGCGTAGTAACAGAACTACGGAGTGACGTTATAGAGGCGTAGCGGCTGAAGGGATAAAATTGATTAAGCTAACAGCTATTTTAAAAATGTACAAATAAATAAATAAAGATTTTCGTGAACATTCGGATGGCTCCACGTAGGTTCTCTCCACTGATCACATGGCGGACCATCTCTACCAACTCGACATTTGAATAATTGTCCGTCATCTTGCACTTTGTACCTACGTCCGAGAGCGGAAATCGCACACCGCACGCGCACTTCGGCGGCATCAAACACACTGGTAGTTCCGGGGCCGCGGGGGCGGGGGGGCTAGGAGCATGTGCGGGAGAGTACCTGCACTGTGATTGGTTGGGGTGAAATTGATTACCTACGAATTTATTGAATAATCGTTTGCGTATGTGTTGTTTGCGTTTGTTTGTGGGCTAGGGCTAGTAACAGACGGGCCGCTTTTAAATATGGCTGGTTAACACTTACCGATTTCCGTAAATAAGAAAGAAAATGCCTACCCATTTTATTGTTGATTTGGGTCGAGAATCATTAGCATAATTACGTCCTTGAATTTGACTAGGATGCAAATCAACATCTTGTAATTGTTTAAGTGACCTTTACCCAAAATAATATGTAAGTCAGATTGTGAGCTGCAACTTTGAAAAAATATCAAAATGGCGGCGGGGGCTATTCCACAATGGTTCTATGCCCCTTTTATAATTCTAGGTCAACGGAAAACACCCTGTACGTTTTGATTCCCTTGATAGTGCCGAAATATACGATTTTTGCGGCAGAAGTTTGTTTTTTTTATTCACAGCAGGACTGTTGACCTGAGTTTAATTTCATATTGATACCTCCACGCATTCCCAACATCAGGCCATCTTGACAAACAGGTGGACGGGCGGGTTTGTTCGAAAGAGTGAAACGCAAACGGCATTACGAGGAACACGGACGGGTCTTCCTGACAATCCCTTCTGCTTCACCCAGAGCGGGTTGAGTCATTTGATAATTTCCCAGATTTTTTTTCAACCCGTGTATAAACATCTAGTTACGTAAAGTTAGTAAAGTTGATACAATGGATATGAAAATAAGTTGAACGAGATAAAATCAGTCAAGCATTTCTTCAGCTAATATTTATTTATTTGCAAGATACTAAATACATACAAACCTATTTGATTCTCTGACTAATTTAATAATTTCATCGTGTGGCGTAATTTTTAGCAATTTTATTGGTGCACGACTATACATAAATATTTCAAATAGTACGGAAACAATTATTTTATTGAAATGCCGACACGATATCGATGTCGATTTTTCACAACTTCATAATAACGCCGTAATAAAGGTGTATACAAAAATTCAGCTCACTAGGAATTTTTCCCCAGATAAAACCTAAAATGACTGGACAATGTATGAAAATTAAAGCGTTTTTGACAGTTAGCGACTGATATGCGAATAGGTACGTTGTTTAAGAAAACCGGCCAACGTTAATTTTATTTCTTGTTATAGTGGCAATAGAAATACACAATCTGTGAAAATTTCTACTGTCTACCTATTACGGTTCTTGAGATACAGCCCGCTGACAGACGGACGGACGGATGGGCGGACAGCGAAGGCTTAGTAATAGGGTTCTGTTAGTTACCCTTTGGGTACGGAACCCTAAAAAATAATAGAATTGGCCCTCTATTGCGTATTTAAAATGTCTTCTCGAGTGTGGTAAGCCTGTGATCAAGCATAACATAATTTAATAAAAAAAAACGGTCAAGAGCGAGTCAGACTCGTGCACCGAGGGTTCCGAACCAATTTGTAGGTACGTATTATAAACTAGTTTTGCCCGCGACTTCGTACGCGCATAGGTATCCCATTTTTTACCGTTTCTGTAAACATTTCTATTAGTGCCCCCCTACACTCTCTAACTCTCTAAGCTCCTGGCGTACCTAGAAGCGAATGATATCCTTAGTGACCGGCAATACGGGTTTCGCCGAAATCGGTCAACTGGGGATCTTCTAGCGTATGCCATTCACATCTGGAGTGAGGCCATAGAGAAGCACGGGGAGGCACTGGCGGTCTCCCTTGACATCTCGAAGGCCTTCGACAGGGTCTGGCACGATGGCCTTATTAGTAAGCTTCCTTCCTTCGGTCTGCCCGCCGGTTTGTGTGATTGGATCGCAGATTTCCTGAGGGATCGGTCTATCCGAGTGGTCATAGATGGCTGCTCGTCTGGACTGCTGGATATTAATGCCGGGGTTCCTCAGGGGTCGGTGCTTTCGGCAACACTGTTCTTGCTGCATATTAATGATCTGCTTAAACCCGGTACCTTTGGGTATGCAGACGACAGCACTGTTGCTGAAGGATACGTGTCCGACGCACGAGCTGGTGGGTCGCAGATCCGGTCTCTCCGGGAGGCAATGGTTGAGCGCTTGAACGTGTCCCTACAGGCTGTCTCTGATTGGGGCGATGCCAATCTGGTCAAGTTCAATGCTGCTAAGACCCAAGCGTGTCTATTTTCCGCCAAAAGGAGCCAATTCCGCCCAGCTCCATCTTTCCGCGGTGAAACCGTGCCGATAACCGACCATCTTGAGCTTCTTGGGGTTACATTAACATCTACTCTCAATTTTGGCCCTTACATAGAGGCAAAAGCTCAAGTGGCTGCAAAGAAGTTGGGGATTCTGGCTAAGGTGAGACGGTACTTCACGCCGGAACAGCTGCTCAAACTCTATCAAGCGCAAGTTCGATCGTGTATGGAATACTGCTCTCATCTTTGGGATGGGTCTGCCAGATACCAGCTTGATGCCCTTGAGTCAATTGAGAAACGAGCCAAGAGGATCATCGGCAATGAGAGGCTCGTCGCGTCGAAGCTCCAAAGTCTTGAACATCGACGACGAGTTGCTAGCCTGTCGGTCTTTTACCGGTTGCATTTTGGGGAATGTGCGACGGAATTGCATAATTTAATTCCGCCAAGCCCGTTCCATCATCGGACCACAAGACGAACGGCGATGCGCCACCGGTATATGGTGGACATCCCACCCATACGCACAAAACGTTTTGGGAACACATTCATAGTGCGTACAGCTAAGGAGTGGAATTCCCTGCCGGAGTCTGTGTTTCCTGATAGCTACAACCTGAAGGTCTTTAAATCAAGAGTGAATAGGTTATTTCTAGGCAAGCGTGCTCCATCTTCGACCACATCCTCGCTTACCATCAGGTGAGATAGTGGTCAAACGCGTGCCTATCAATAGTAAATAGTAAATAATAATAAGGAACCTTTATGGCAAATTTCAGCTTCTTACCGCGTGTTTTATATATTAGGATTACAGTTTTACCGGTTTCATTGGGTTTCATAGAATCATTTTATGGTGTAAGAATAATCGATTTTTTAAATAGATATTTAGTAGATACTGAAAGAGGAAATCGTAGCTAAGTAATAACAGCACGGGTTGATCGAACCGTATGTGTATGTTAAAATGGTCACCCATCCATAGACCAACCTCGGCAAGCGTAGCTCAACCTTGAAGATCGAACCGTGCCATGATTTACCAACTAACAATTACAGATTGTAAAAAAATCTTAACACCGCCATTCAGAAAAACGCGTCATCAGTATAACACCATCTATCGACAATGTAGTTGAACTGTCAAATACGAGATCACTCAGAAGCTCACAATTGTTACGATTAATAATGATTTAATAATAAAATGTTCACTTTTCTTTAGTCAAGAGTGAATAGGTTGCTTCTAGGCAGGCGTGCTCCATCTTCGACCACATCATCGCTTACCATCAGGTGAGATGGTGGTCAAGCGCGTGCCTATTATTAGTAAAAAAAAAAAAAAAACTACACATTAAAAGTATAACAAATAGCTTAACAATATGTATTTGAGTTCTTTTCACACATTTATTACTACTATTTTTCTCAATAGATGGCATTGCAAGCATCTGGAGTCTCAATGAAAACTACCTATAAATTGTGGTAATCGATGAAGTCTCTTCTCTCTTTTGATTTTGCGGGTCGATTTTGATGAAGTAAACGCTACATGTTACTCGGGATAACACTTAACTTTTTTAAGTACTTAAATTTTGAATCCGATCAATGGATTATTGCGCTCGGTGATAGATTACGTACTACTATAAATGAGGACTGTATTTTTCATGATTTAATTACAAATGTAAAATTAATAGACATTTCCCTACACCTGTAGTATAAGATGGTATTACTTACCAGTACAATGGAAAGTACCTTGTGCATTTTGATTCCCTTGAGAGTGTCAAAATATTCGTTTTTTGCGGCATAAACGGCCGTTTTTGTTTGTATGTTAACTTATAACTATAATTTTCACAGCTTCAAGGGACCGTATACCTGAATATATGGTTTAAATTCCAACTCGATACTCGATACCTCCTTGCGTTCTCGAGATAAATGGTCTTGACAGACAGATGGACTTACTACAAAGTGATCCTATAATAATAATAATAATCTGTGGCCTGGCTGTCAACTTGAATGACATTCAATTTTTCTCATTCCGTATTTTTTATATAATTTAATTTCAAAACCAAACAAAAACATGCTCATTATCCTGGAGACAACAAAAAAAAAACAGTAAACTACAATACAAAAAAACGACCCTGATACAACATGGAAATATAATTCGACGAAGGTAAATTGAAATGCTGACAAGAAGCCGGGCACGTTTGCTAACTACACAGCCAACATCTTCGGGTTCGTCGCTCAGATCCGCCTCGCTGCCGCGGACCTGCTCCAGCTGTAAATCCGGTAGCTGCAGTTGCGTCGAGTTCGAGCGACGAATACTTCTCGCCGCCGACGACACCACCAGCTGCGCGTCGGCGCGGACGAGGCCGACCACCGGCCAGCTTAGGACCTCGAGGCCTACCTGTCTCTGACAGGGTCCCCGCTATCGGTGGAAGAGTGCAGCGTATAAAATGGACTCAAACCATAAATGAGAATGTAATACGCTCATACTTTGGAGCTACAGAGGGGGGAACTAATCTGACTGCGTACCGTGGTCGGATGCTCTCTCTGTTTCAGGTACTTGAACCAGCTGTCAGCGTATCGGCCCAACGACTATCGGATCAGGTGCGCGTCATCCAGCGTAACCGTCTGTTGGATGATAGTGTGCTTAATCGCCTCCGCACTGAAATGTGTAGCCATGTCATTGCTCCTCCGTCGCAGACTGTGGCACCAGCATCGTCAACCCAATTGCCCAGCTACGCTGACGAGGAGAGTAATGACGGGGTTACAAACGTAAGTACCCAGTGCAATGACGAATTAAGGAGTGCTTTGGAGTGTGCTATTCGGGAATACCGCTACATGCCGCCTGAACTTAGACCACGATTACCTCGTTTGCCCATGCATAACAAGAACAGGGCGCTGGTGGCTGCTCTGGATTCGCAGTTGTCAAGCTATTTTGATAACTGTGATAACCTCACCGATGCACATTCGATCATGTACTGCGCGGCTGTAGCGGCATGTCGTGTAGCTCAAAATAAAAATAACCAATGACAGAGTTACAGGACCAAAACCAGCCGTACCAGCTTGGCAGTGCAGGATCGAGCGTCGTATTGGTGAGGCCAGAGCGCTAATCGGCAAACTGATCTGCTTCAGGGAGGGCAACACACGCCCTAGAGTGATGCGCTTTGTGAGACGGGCGTTTTCGGGGACTGATGTCAATCCCCGAGATTATATATCTTGTGTCACAGAGCGCATCGACTTCCTGAAGCAGAAGGGCATGGGCAAGCCGAATTCGTAGATACAGGCGGCGAGTGGAGCGATACACCCAGAATCGCACATTCCGAAGTAATGAAAGGTGGGTATATAGGGGTTGGGAGCGACCGGACCAAGGTTTGACTGACACGCGCTTGCCAGATGATGATGCTATGTCTTCATTCTGGCGCAGCATCTGGTCGGTTCCTGCGTGTGTGCGATCCGATACCAGAAATGGGGGCAATTACCATCAGCCCCCAAGATGTGGCTTGTGCAGTCCGTCCGTTGCCTAACTGGAAATCTCCAGGGCCGGACGGGCTGCACAATTTCTGGATTAAATGGTTTACGAGATCGCACGCTTGCTTGGCGTCTCAATTCCAGTCTGCCTTAGAGTCTGGGTCGCTACCTCAGTTCTTAACTACAGGATTTTCCCACCTGTTCCATAAATCAGGTAGTACTGCGGAACCTAAAAATTATAGACCGATCACGTGTTTACCGACGGTCTATAAAGTTCTTACATCCATTTTGAGGGCAAAGATTAATAGTCATATTAACAACAACAACATCATGTCTGTCTCTCAAAATGGATGTAGGAATGGGTCCCGCGGTACTAAGGAGCTACTCCTTATTAATATGGCCATTAGCCAACAGATTCGGCGTTCTCGAAAGGATCTATCGACATGCTGGATAGACTATAAGAAGGCCTATGACTCAGTGCCTCATACATGGCTCATGAATGTGCTAGAATTGTATAAAGTTGATGCAACGCTACGCACCTTCCTGATGTCATGTATGGGATAAAGAAGGACAGTCCTTCGCTATCCAGGATGTCGAAATATCCAGAGGAATAGCGAACCGGTAAGGATCGAGCGGGGTATATTTCAGGGCGATAGTTTGAGTCCACTTTGGTTTTGTCTAGCCTTAAATCCTCTTAGCACACTGCTGGAGAATTCAGGGCTAGGCTATCGGTTGAAGAGAGGTGGTCAGGTTATATCTTACCTCCTTTACATGGATGATCTGAAACTCTTTGCCCCCACTAATCTGCAACTGATGGAGCTACTGAAGGTAACTGAAACATTCAGTAACGCCATCAGGATGGAGTTTGGTGTGGACAAATGTGCGGTCATGCATGTAAAGCGTGGAGAGATTATGGAATCCGTGGGAACTCAACTCTCGGATTCCATAAACCTGAGATCCCTCTCTCCAACTGAAACTTACAAGTATTTGGGTATGTCGGAAGCGTTAGGTATCAATGTTACTGACATGAAGCAATCGTTAAAGGAGCGCTTCTTTGGCCGCCTGAAGAAGGTATTTAATAGCCTTCTATCAGGCGGAAATAAGGTGCGTGCCTTCAACGGTTGGGTCATGCCGGCATTGATGTACTCTTTTGGCGTACTCAAATGGACTCAAACGGAACTTGACGCCCTGGATAGGCGGGTCCGCACACTGCTTACTGCATATCGAATGCATCACCCACGATCGTCAGTAATGAGACTGTATATCCCGCGAAAGTGTGGAGGTCGAGGCTTTTTAAATGCTAAGACTCTCCACAATCGCGAGATATGCAGTCTCAGGGAATATTTCCTAGCTGTCGACGTGGGTATGATGTAGTGGCGGTGGACAAGGGACTCACCCCGCTCTCCTTGGCAAATGAGAACTGGCGCAAAGCTGCGGTGCTTGACACTAACTATCGCAGGGCGGTATGGCAGAGTAAGGAGCTTCACGGACGCTTTTTCCGGACCCTACATGGGCCCGACGTAGACCAACTAGCGTCCGTAGCCTGGCTGCGTTTCGGTGACCTCTTTGGAGAAACCGAAGGTTTTGTTTGTGCAATAACTACCGGAGATTTATTGTGAAAGACGGCACGGTCGACATATGTCGGGCATGTCACCGTCCGGGAGAATCAATTCGCCACATTATCTCTGGTTGTTCTCGTCTAGCTAACGGAGAATACTTGCATAGGCACAACCTTGTAGCCAGGATTATCCATCAGCAACTTGCTCTGAAATACTCTCTTGTGGAGTCGGAGGTGCCATACTATAGGTATGCGCCCGACCCAGTTCTCGATAATGGCAATATCACATTGTACTGGGATCGGTCCATCATCACTGACAGGACTATTGTTGCCAATAAACCTGATATAGTGGTGGTGGACCGAATTGTGAGGCGTGATTGGAATAATTGTAGACATAACCGTCCCGAATGACGAGAACCTCGTGAAAGCCGAGAAAGACAAACAAATCAAGTATATTGGCTTGGCTCGCGAGGTTGTCGACATGTGGGAAGTGGACTCCGCAATCATTGTACCGATAGTCGTGTCGGCCAATGGCTTAATAGCCACGAGCCTCGACCACCACCTTAGGAGGCTCTCGTTGGGCAGCTGGGTCAAGGGCTTGATTCAGAAAGCGGTACTTCTGGACACGGTTCGCATTGTCAGGAGGTTCCTTTCTCTAGAGCCCTGACCACCGGTAGCTTGGACCCTGTTCCCGATATCGGTGGGCTACTATTTTTTATATTTTTAAATGTTTTTTTATTTATTTTATTCAAATATTTAAAAATATAATATATAAATTTA